>CANSGD010000972.1:9520086-10750115 GCA_947645195.1 Patellifolia procumbens
GAAATTACAATGAGGCCACATGGTGCAGACACTTCCCTGCCACTCTGACAGGGATAGCACAAACCTGGTTCAGGACTATTCCCCAGGGAACGATTGCTAACTTTGATGAACTGAAGAAGAGATTCAAAGAGCATTTCGTTAGCGGAAGTAGGAGGAACAAATCCACACATGAGATGCTATTACTGAAGCAGACTCAGAATGAAAGCTTGCGGGATTTCATAGGGAGGTTCAACAAAGAGCTGGTGCACATCCCAGAGCTGGAGCAGAAGCTCGCTCTGCACGCTCTTAGGAACGCCCTACCCCACACCAGTAAATTCAGAGATGATCTTAAATGGGTCACCATGAAAGAACTCAGCGAGGCCCTGGCCCTGGCAGAAAAACACATAGCCATCGAAGATTTCAACAAAGCATCAACACACGGAGCAGAAACAGGCAGACCTGCTAGACAGGATACCAGGCAGAATGAGCACCAGTTCATGGGAGGCAGACTGAATTTTGGAGGCCCCAGGCCCCATCAGAGCAGAGGGAGAGAAAAACAAAAAGAAGTAGAGAGAGAAGCAGACCGGCTGAAGGCCCAAGAGAAATATAATAACTATAGCAACCTCAGCGCGCCAAGGGCTGAGATCTTTCTGACCAACAGAGATGACAGCAGGTGGCACAGACCACCACCCACCAAGAAGAGAAGCCTAGGCTCAAACATGGCAGAGTTCTGCGCTTTCCATGAGGCGCCAGGCCACAATACAGAAGACTGCATAAGCCTGAAAAACGATCTGGAAAGCCTGATCAGACGAGGCTACTTCAAAGAGTACCTCGCCTGGAATCAGGGGATCAAGGAGAAGGAGCAACAGAGCGAAGGGCAGACATTGCAGGACAAGCGAGCAGAGATCAAGGAAGGGAAAAAGAAGACGGTATACGTCATATTTGGCAGTTCTAGCTCGATAGGGGGAGAGATGGCTCATCTAAGGCAACTCACCCACCCCAACCTCTACTCCATCAACCAGGCAGAGCTGAGCCCAGATCTACCAAACATGACCTTCACAGTAGAAGACTGCATAGAAATCAGTTTCCCGCACTCTGACCCTCTTGTGGTCACTCTGGAGATTAACAGGATAGATGTGCGAAGAATACTGGTAGATGGCGGGAGCGCCGTGAATATCCTTTATAAGGATACCTTCGATAAAATGGAGCTAGATCGTTCAATGCTGAAGCAAGGAGGAACTCCAATCGTCGGATTCACGGGGAATTCCATCATCCCAGAGGGGAAAATACATCTGATAGTGACCACAGAGGGGCAGAACGGAGTGAAGAGAGCGGTAGTACAAGAGTTTCTGGTGGTAGACCTCCCGTCACCATACAACGCTCTGATGGGAAGGAAGTTCATCGAGGTAGTACAGGGAATCCCGTCAACCCATCATCAGACCATGCTTTTCTTAAGAAGTACTGGAGAAGTGGGCAGACTGAAGGGAGACCAGAGAGCAGCTAGGTCATGCAATCTGACCGCCCTAAAGAAGGATAAAAGACCTCCTCCTCCTGACCACTATGGGTCCAGGAGAAAGAGGAGAAAGGAAAAGAAAGAAGGAAAGAAGAAAGAGGCCGAAGAAGCCAAGAAGGACCAGGCTGAAGAAGCCGGGAAAGAAAGAAAGGAAGGAAAGGCCAAAGAGGCCAAGCAAAGAGAGGAAGAGTGTGCTGCTATCAGTGAGGCCGATGCTCGGCCAGAAGCAGAGCAGGAAGCAAATAAGCCTGAACCGGGGGAAGAGACCGAAGAGGTACTCTTGGGACCGGAAGAAGGCAGGGTAGTCAGGATAGGCAAAGACCTGGATCCTGAAACCAGAGTCAACCTAATCAGTCTGCTGAAGGAGAATGCAGATGTGTTCGCTTTCTCGGCAGCTGAGATGCCTGGGGTGGACCCCGCCACCATCAACCACAAGTTAAACACCGCTGCAGGATACAGACCTGTGAAGCAGAAGAGGAGGAACTACTCTGCGGAGAAAAAAAAAGCCATCGAGGAAGAAGTTCAGAAGCTGCTTGAGGTAGGGTTCATAGAGCATGCAAATATCCAGAATGGTTCGCCAATGTGGTAATGGTTAAGAAGACGAACGGGAGCTGGAGGATGTGCGTTGACTTCACAGACCTCAATAAAGCCTTCCCCAAGGACTGCTATCCCTTGCCAAGAATCGACCAGCTGGTAGACTCTACCAGTGGGCACGCTCTGCTCAGCTTCATGGACGCGTTCAGCGGATACCATCAGATCTTCATGGACCCTGCAGACAAGGAGAAGACGGCATTCATCACCCCTATCGGGGTATTTTGCTATGTCATGATGCCCTTCGGGCTGAAGAACGCAGGCGCCACCTATCAAAGGCTGATGGATCAGGTCTTTGCCGGTCAAAGGGGAAGGAATTTGGAGGTGTACGTAGATGATGTCATCACCAAGAGCAAAACTGAGATTGACCATATAGCAGACCTCAAGGAGACCTTCGCCAACCTCCGCAAACACAGCATGAAACTGAATCCTAAGAAATGCATGTTTGGAGTACGGTCAGGGAAATTCCTGGGCTATCTGGTCAGCGAAAGGGGGATCGACGCGAATCCCGACAAAGTGAAAGCAGCTATGGATTTGCCAGAGCCTAAAAGCATCAGAGACATCCAGAGGCTGACAGGCAGAATGACAGCCCTGTCCAGATTCATAGCTCAGTCTGCGGAGAAAGCTCTCCCATTCTTCAAAATATTGAAGGGGAACAAAGAGTTCAGGTGGGAAGCAGAGCAGAAGGAGGCATTCCAGAAGTTGAAGTCACACCTCTCTGGCCTGCCAACACTGGCCAGACCCAAGACAGGGGAAGCTCTCTTCCTATACATTGCCGTTACAGCTGCAACTGTGAGTGTAGTCCTGCTGAAGGAAGAGAACAAGAAGCAGCAGCCGGTATATTTTGTAAGCCACACCCTCACGAGTGCAGAAACACGCTACCCATTGATAGAGAGGGCAGCCTACGCAGTAGTGCTGGCCACCAGAAAGCTGAGGCCATATTTTGACGCACATCCCGTCACTGTGCTGACAAATATGCCTCTGGAAAAGGCAATGGAGAAGGTAGACAAATCAGGGAGAATCATGAACTGGGCCCTGGAGCTGACAGGGTTCGGTATCAAATTCGTCCCACGAACCGCCATAAAAGCACAAGCTCTAGCTGATTTCCTAGCAGAGTGTGCCTATCAGGAATCAGTAGGAGAGCCCAGAGCCTGGGAAGTCTTTACAGATGGGTCTGCAACCATCAACGGCTCTGGGGTAGGCGTGGTCATCAGAACCCCAGAGGGGAAAATCATTGAATATGCCTTGAAGTCCATGTTTTCGGCAACCAATAATGAATCAGAGTACGAAGCGGCCATCGCTGGATTGCAGCTCTGCCAGACCCTGGAAGCCAAGCACGTCCACCTCAAAATTGACTCTCAGTTGGTAACCAACCAAGTCAAGGGGGAGTATGAGGCCAAAGAGCCGACGATGCAGAGCTACCTAGCCAGGATGAGGTCTCTGATTTCAAATTTTGAAACTTTTAGAATTGAACAAGTGCCTAGAGCACAGAACGCACAAGCAGATGCCCTGTCCAAATTAGGAAGCAGCAGTCTGCAAGAGCTGAACAGGTCTGTTCTGGTGGAAGTCAGACCCACCAGTGCAATCTGCGAGGATGCAGAGCGAGTTTTGGAACTGGAAGATATGCCAGAGTGGATCAAGGAGATCGCTGAGTATAAACAGACTGGCAAATTACCAGAAGGGAAAATGAAAGCAAGAAAGCTCAAGCTGACAGCATGCAGATACTGCCTGATCGGGGACGAGCTATACAGGAAGTCTTTTCTCTGCCCCTACTCAAATGTGTAGGGCAGAGAGATGCAGACTACATATTGAGGGAGATTCATGAGGGACTCTGCGGACACCATATCGGACCAAGAGCTCTGGCCCATAAAGCTCTCAGAGCCGGTTATTATTGGCTCACAATGAAAGCTGACTCTGAAGCTCTGGTGAAAAAATGCGACAGCTGCCAGAGGTTTGCGCCGAACATCAAGCTGCCCGCAAACGACCTCATGCCAATCTACAACCCTATCCTATTCGCCCAATGGGGGCTAGACATCCTGGGACCCTTCACAACGGCCCAATATCAGAAGAGATGGTTAATTGTGGGGGTAGATTACTTCACTAAGTGGATAGAGGCAGAAGCCCTATCCACCATCACAGAAGCAGCCGTCAGAAAATTTTTGTGGCAGAACATCATCACCAGATACGGGATTCCGAAGGCTTTCGTCTTCGACCACGGGAGACAGTTTGACAACATGCCCCTATCAGGGTGGTTGGAGCAGTTTGGGATCAAATATGCCCTATCTTCAGTCTGCAACCCTCAGTGCAATGGTCAGGCCGAAGCCGCTAACAAGCAGATCCTGATAGGCCTACAGAAGAAGCTGGAGGAGCAAAAAAGCAAGTGGCTAGAGGAGCTGCCTAACACTCTGTGGCCGATCAGAACCACAGTCAAAGAATCAACTGGGCAGACCCCCTTCCACCTGGTATATGGTTCTGAAGCTGTCATGCCTGTTGAGATCGGGTCCGAGAGTCTGAGGATCAGCCTATTTGAGCCAGGTCTGAACGACGAAGCCCTGAGGACAAATCTAGATCTGCTGGATGAATACAGAAACGAAGCTAGATTCAGAATGGAAGCCTACAAAGCCAGAGTCAGCAGATACTATAACCGGAAAGTGAGGGCTAGGCCTCTGGAGGTAGGGGATCTGGTACTCAGAAATGCAGCAGCTGTGCAGAAAGACAAAATACACGGAAAGCTGTCGGCTAAGTGGGAGGGACCCTACCAGGTTAGTGAAGAGCTACACCCCGGAACCTACAGACTGAAAAGAATGGATGGAAGTGAACTGAAAAGCAACTGGAACGCCCGAATATTGAAAAAATACTTCGTGTAACCCAGATTGTATCAAAACGCCCATGAATGAAAGGCCTTTGAGTCACCCTTTGAGCCACTCTCCATTTCGCATTAAACCCCCGTCCCCTTATCAATTCTTTATGAAAAACAAAATGCCAAAATCAGATAGACCCTTAGCAGACTGAGAAAAAGTACCACAGTCTTGCAAAAGAAAACAGGGTCTGAGTCATACTGAAGGCTGAAGAGGCTCTTCAGACACAGAAGTAAACTATATAATGAAGAAAGGGAGCCGGCAAAAAGGTTAACTCTGTCCAGAGCCCCTGAGGCCCGCAGAGTGATCAGATGCCGGCTCGACTTACCGATGTCATAGACCTCTACCTCCAAACCTGCAGGGCCGAAGGCCCAAAAAGCAGCAAGGATAAGTCATAGACACCTAAGGTTAATGGGGACGCCAGAGTTCCTAAGAACCAAAACGTACCCCGACACGAAAAAGATGGCAGAAGGAGCTAAAGGGTGAACCCCAAAACTCCCGGAATCATCGTGACTTAGGGCGTCAAAATACCTCCTTTGCTCTGCTATTGTTTAATCTTTGTCATGCATAAGGCAGAGCAGAAGAGTAAAGGGCCCCTAATATCCCACCTCTGAGCAAATCTCACCGGCCACCAAGCCAAGTAAATGACAACGCCCAGATATATTGCTTGATGGCACGGCAGACTCATCAGCAGAGCAGAACGCAAGTACTTAGCAGAAATAACAAAACTTGGTATGCATCAAATAGAAAGCACAAAAGTCAACAGAAGAACGTAACTCGCATTGCAGGAAAAATAATTGAATCTTACATAAGAAGATCTGGCTATAAGCCAAATCAGAGTGCTACATAGTACTACAACAACGGCGGCTACCTAATCAAAAGAAGGGAGCAAATACAGATGAAAAGGAAATATTTGACTATTTAGTTACAAATATTACAAGATAAGTCAATTAGGATATCATCGGAGGGCAAAAACGGAGGACTGCAATCAGTTCAGCACAGGCTCCCAGCTCACCTACCTCAGCAGCTCAGACAGGAGTCACAAGAAGACTGAGGCGAAGCATGAGATAGCCGCCGAGTTCCTATTGCTTAGGAACGGAGCTGCCATCCTTTGCAGAGCTCCCATCAGCTTGCTGCTCTGAAGACTATCCCTCTGAAGGCAGAGAGTAGAGCAACTCCAGATCTCTGAGCTCCTGAGTCACCGGAGGTCGCATATGCACCTGACTGGCGTAGGCATCCTCAAAGGCATCCCAGTTGAAAGAGGGCTGCAAATGCCAGAGAACCCTGCGGACCGCAACTTTGCAGTCCTCCCAGTACTTGTTCCCGAACGCCTCCTCCATCTGCGCAGCCCGGGCAGCCTCCTCCGCCAGCAGCTGAGCCTCTTTCTACTTTAGGGCTACCTCAGCCTCCTTAGCCTGCTGAGCCTCCCTCTCAGAAAGCAACTTGGAGAACTCTGCCCCTAGCTCCTCCTCCTTCTGTCTCAGAGCTGCCTCAGCCTCCTTGGCTTGCAGAGCCAATTTAGCAGAGCAGCCTTCATGTTAAGCCCGTATAGCAGAGAGCTGACCCCTGAGCTGCTCCTGCTCCTTCAACGCTGCCTGCAGCCGGGCCTCGGAGGTCTTCAGCTTAGTCTCCACCGTCGAAGCGCGAGACAACGCCTCACTAAGCTGGGAAGAGAGCCGAGAATGCTCAGCCGCGATAGCCTCTGCTTGCGCCGCCTGACCCTCCATGCGTTGGTTGACGGTCCGCAAGGTGTCGCGCTCCACAATCAAAGCATCCCTCTCCTCTTCAGTTTCGCGGCAGGTGGACACAATCAGAGAGTTCTGAGCCTTCAGCTTGGCATACTCTGCTCTCTGCTGTGCTACCTGAGCCTTAAGCTGCTGCAGTTCAGGGAGATCTGCCTCATGTCTACCCAACCCTACAGCATGGCAGAACTCCCCAATGAAGGCGCCGGCTGATATCACGTATTTATATAGAATTTTCTCCCTTATTTACAAGCTAATTGTGCGTCATTGGAGCTATTTTGTGCTAACTTTCGTATGTAGTTGTGGTTTCGTGTTTTAGTATTGAATTACAGGTTTTATGGAGTTTTCTCCTTATTCCCGAGCCATTTGGAAGCAACCACGGCTTTACGAGATGTTATGAGGCACGTAGGGTGGCTCACGAGCTTTATGGATAGTTTAGGAGGTCCCAAGACCCCTAAACGTGAAGATTAGAGAGCAAAGGAGTCAAAAGGAGTTTTCCGTGCACTGATCGGGCAGAAATAGCCCGATCGGGCGAAGTATTTATGATCGGGTATAAAAGTTACGGACCCGATCGGGCGATGTTTGCCCGATCGAATCGGGCGAGGAAGCATGTCCCCAGACCCGATCGGGTGACTACCGCCCGACCTGATCGTGTGGAGTGCTGCTTGGTCTCGTTGCGGTGCTACAGGCGAGGGGAACACGCTGGCCCAAGTTGTCGCCAGACCCGATCGGGTGACTACCGCCCGACCCGATCGGGTGGGCCGTTTTCTCGCCTTATTGCTGCACTGCTGCTGCCAGAGCCCAGAAGTGAAGTTGGGAGAATTTGTATGTGGACCCGATCGGGTACTGTGCTCGGGCCCGATCGGGTCTGATGCTTTATCGCGCTTTTTCACTTTTTGTTCCCGTTTTTAGTGAACTTGAGGGGTATTATAAATACCTTTTCCTCAACATCTTTTATTCATCTTTTCATTCTAGTTTTTCCATAGTTCTTAGATTAGCTTTATTTTAGTCTAAACACTTTAGATTAGATTAAAGGTGATTGAACCTATTCGATTTCAATAAAAGTTCCTGCTTTCTGTCAATTGGTATTCTTCTCTACTCTTTATCTCTTTAATTACTTTGATTGCTTAGTTTAATTATTTAATTGTTCATGATGCAATTCTTAGGGTTTCATATTAGTTTTGTTGTTGCCAATTCGATTATGAGTGAGTAGTTCTCTTTCTAGGGTGTTAGATAGGAAAGCCATGTTTATACCATGATTATGATTTAGATTTCTATCAATTTCTAGGGCTTGATTAGGGTGATTGTGATGTGGTTTGTTCTTATTGAGTAATTAATGTCAATGTACAATTTCATTGATTGCTTGTGGTTAATAGTTGTTTGCACAGATCCGTCTTACGACTAGAGGCCTAGGACACATCAGTAGTTCTGATTACGTTAGTGAACATGCGGCGTATGTTGAACTATGAGCGTTGAGTCTTAACCATAGCTCAACATAGGCTCTAATCCCCCGACTCTTGACTTAGGTTTTTATAGTAGTTGACCCTATTTGATTGGTATAAGCATGGTGGACCGACCTAATACCCTAGACTTTTATTCCATAGTTTAATCCTCGATTTATTCAGTCTTCCGTAGTCTATTCCTTAGTTTAATTAATTCCTTCCTGATTTCATCTGGAGTAGCTGAATTGGTTGAATTTTGATTTAGAAACTCTGTCTCCCTGTGGATTCGACCCTGCTTCCACTGACTACCTAGTTAGAGGTCCGTAGGTTTATTTTTGATTAGGTGACACGACTAAAACCTATCACCGGCCCGCGCAGCCTGTAATCAAGGAAAAAGCAGATCAGAAAGAAATCTTAATGTCATAAACAGATGACTGTAAAAAGGACAGACAACTCACCAGAGGGACATCTTGAACAGCATAGTCCGGTGAGAAGCGACTTGCCAGAAGCTTCAACCACTCAATGGGATCAGGGAAGGCCACGGACATCTGCTCCCGCCCCTGAGCCTCGTGCTGGTCGTCCGCCGATTCCCTCTGCAGAGAACCTGAGCCAAAAGAAAGTCCAGTCAGTTCCACAGAAGGGAAAAGGCCTGAGCTAAGACCAGGTAAGGGGTACACACCTTTGGTGGCGACGTCGTCCTCAACAACAACGATCCGAGGGGAGTCAGCAGGGATACGAGTCTTCTTCTGAGGAGGAGCTCCTTCCTCACTCTGCCTCTCTGCTGGCCTCTTCTGGGAATGAGAAGAGACCTCAGGCTCAGCCATAGTCTGCTGAGCACCCTCTGCAGGGGGTTTAAGCTGGCCCGCAGTGGGAGCAGAGGTCTGAAGAGCCGCAGCAGACTGCACCTTCCTAGCCCTCAATTGCTGCTGAAGAAAACAAAAGGTAAAAAATGTCGTCAGCAAAGTAAGGCACAGAACGAATTGACTCTACAAGAGGGAAGAGAGGAAAAGGAAACACTAACCACACGCGCCAGATCCTCAGGAGTAGGGGCAAGGACCTGCTTAAAGCCTCTGGGAGGAGGAGGAGCAGCCTTCCTACCAGGAGGAGTAGGCCTCTGGACAGGAGGAGTAGACTTCTGAACAGGGGGAGACACGACAGTCTCCACCACTGGGGCGGAAGCCGAGCTCTGCTGCTCCACCCTCTCATGCTGGAGAGGCTCCACCACCTCCTGGTTAGTCTGAACAGGCGTAGGGACGGCCTGCCCAGCGGAACCTATCACATTAAAATAAAAACAGGGAAATCAAGAAGGTGCAGGTAAAAATAAACCTATAAGAAAGAGCAGTCTGGGTCTGAAGAAGACACCTACCTGACTGGCCCTCACTCTGATCCTCTGCAGACTGAGTCGTGACAGTCTTAGCAGCCTCCGCTCCCGTCCTGTCAAACTCCGTCATGGCTTGGTGAGACTCCTGACCAACCTCATCAAGCTGAGCAGAACCACCCACTGGAGTAGGTTCTTTCTCCGTCCTATCAAACTCTGTCGCCGCTTGGTCAGGCCCTCCCATGGGCACATCCTCCACCACAGGTGGTTCTGAAAGTAAACAGAGAACATGAGAAGCGATTAGCAGAGTGCACACAAGCAGAAAGAGTACCTTGTGGTTCATCATAAGTAGTACCTGGTTGCGCAGGAGGAAGCTGTTGCAGGGGCTCAACAACCAGAACAGTCCCTTGCAGAGTGCTGGCCCCCTCTGCAGATCCATCATCATCATCGTCTTCCGGCAGATGCGCATCACGCCGTGAACGATGGATCTGCAGAGGAACAGCCGCCGCCTCCTCCTCGTCATCAGATTGAATCTCTGTGACAGTGGAAGAGGGGCCCCTTTGCGGCCGGGACGTCCCAGTAAACCTATCCACAAGTTCCGGGCGCTTGGTCCGGAGGGAAGGATGGTCCAAGGAAGTAGTGTTAATCTCCCTGATGAAATCAGGGACGGTGTAGGTTCCTGGGTCAGGTACCGGACGATACCTGCGACACATTGAAGACTGACTCAGACCCAGCTCCCAAGGAATGGCAGACCCCAGAGTCTCTGCAATATCAGAATATTCGTTAGCTACAGCAAGTCAGAATGCAGAAGGAAAATAATGGAAAGGGGCAGAACATGCCCGCCAGCTCAAGACCCACCCTTAATCACTTGGCGAACAAACTGTCTGCACGGAGCTGCAGCACAGTACAAACAATGAATGCCATGGGGCACAGCAGAATGGAAAATGAGAAGCAGAGTTAAGGGCTGGCAGAGCGCTTACCAGTAGTATAGTCAGGGGACAGATGGCCTATCCTCAAGAAGGCATTCTGACACATCACATAGTGATGCGGTAACCAGTACTTGAGAAGAAACTGCTTCCCGGCAGTAACCTTGGATCTGGACTTGAAGTAGTAGTAAGCTACCCTCTCATCCCAGTTCAGCACATTTGGGTCCAACTGCTTCTGGAAGTTAGGCTCCACAGGGCGCAGAGGGGCCTTAAATTGATAAGGGTGCCCCTCCTACGTCGGTACCCTAACAAAGACAAAACTATCCCGCCAATCTTTCAGACTGAGATCAACGGGATAGACCGTCAGATGATTGGCCCGTACCGAGCCGGTGAAAAAGCTGTACTCCCCCCTGCCTCTTAAAGTAAAACAGGCATTGAAAGAGTTTCATGGTGAGGGGGAAGCCCAGAGCTTCACAAACCCAAATAAACCCCAGAATCTTCTTCAGAGACTGGGGATTGACTTGGAAGAGAGCCATGTGATACCGGCAGAGAACCCACTCCAAAAACCAGTGGATGGGGAATCTAAGCCCGAACTCCAGCTGCTTCATATAAACAGCAGTGTACCCCTCTGGTACATCTGCCAGGCTCTGACCCTCTCGGGGAAGCACTACCCAAGACCCGCGAAGCGGCTTGAACTTCGCAGCAATCTCAAGGTAGTATGCAGCATGCGCCCGTTTGAACGCTTCTGCAGATTTCTTTGCCAAATAAGGCTTACCCTTGCTGTCGTAAAGAGCAAGACTCCGCATCTCATGGTCGTTGTGCTTCCATTTGACTGTGCGCAGAGTGGGCTTAAACTTGTAGTTGGGAGGGAGTCTGTTGGTTTCAGGACCCAACAACTCCTTACGAAGACCGTTCCAGGGGTCAAAGATCTCCCATTCCTCCGGAACCACCTCGTCCTTACACCGAGGCAGATCCAACTTTAAAAACGGGGACTGAGTGTCCATCGGGTAAGACTCATCCGGCTCGGACGAAGAGGTAGATACCACACCCTTCCCACGGGAAGCAGCAGATTGAGAAGTAGACATTCTACACAACACAAGAAACAGACGACAGCACATCAGATTTGCAGTCACAACACAAGACAGTCTGGCACCTCAGACCTACAGACTGAGCTACCAGACTGGGGGGCAAGGATATGTATGGTATGTGAAGATCAGAAATAGCCAAGAATTGTATGGTATGTGAAGATCAGAAATAGCCAAGAAATAGGATATTACAGACTGAGCTACCAGACTGGGGGGCAAGGATATGTATGGTATGTGAAGATCAGAAATAGCCAAAAAATAAGATATTTTCTTGCAAATAACGCAGACAAAACAATGAAGGCACATCGCAGGCTTACAACCCAGCAAGTAAAGAGGATAACAGGGTAAACAAAGCAAACCCTAAAAATCTTAAATGTCAACAGTAGAGCAGAACTCAGCTGAAGAAGCAGAGCAGAGCCTACCACCCAGAGCAGAGTCTTGCTGAAGAAGCAGAGCAGAGCCTATCATTCAGAGCGGCAGAACGGAAACGAAACAACACCAAACAGATCTATGAAACAAAGAAATAAACAATCGCATCTGAAGACCAAAGGAAAGAAACCCTAACCTCAAAAACACAGGCAAATAAGTGCGTACAGAAGGAAAAGGGGGAGAAATCCATAAACACAGAGAAGATCACATCAAAACCATCCAAGAAGGAAAAAACCAAAAGTAGATCAGGGAAAAAGAGTTTACCTAGATGGAGAACGGAAGACGCCAAGGAAGAGAAGACAAAAGCCACAAACGCAACAGTATCAAATATCAAATTAAGCTCCAAACGCAGACAAATCCCAGGATAATCGAGAGAAATCACTCGAAAATGGCTAGGGCGAAAAGAAATTCTTGAAGAACAACAGGAAAGTTTGAAAGCAAAGAGTTCGAAGGAGAGGAAACTGAAAAGTTTCACAAAAGGTCGATTCAGCCTTTAAATAGGCATAATTCGTCCACTCAGCACCAACTTATCATCATTACATTCCTTGGGAACCCAAAGAGTCACATCAATTCAATTCAATTCAAAATGAATTAATGACCCTTGCTCAACACCCCAACCAAATGGGCGGGAAAAATGGAAGCATTCTGGAGTTTGTGAAGAGCAACTCACAGACAGCCACGTATCGTTCTGCGAAGAGCAGAACGCCAGACCAAAAACAAACGCACCCAGCATATTGCAATCTGCATATACTAGGTCCGGGGGGCAAATTGTATGGGGTCTACCTAGCAGACCTCCAGCTGGCAGCAGCCTGCCACTCCACGTCAGAGCGCCTGGAGCAGAGCAGACCTCCTCAGGCAGACCGCTCCGGACATAGCCTCTAGGCTGGAGTTTAATGAAGGTCTCGTTCCACCTTGGCCCACTTCCAAAGAGGCCCACTCACTTTACTAGGTCAGTTACAAGTCCATGTCTCATATAAATACCGATGCCCATGCATGGGTAAGGTACGTTCAATCAAACACTCACAAAATACTTGCACTTGATACTCGTTTTCTCTCTACTAGAGATCTTGTGCTCAATTTGGACTGACTTAGGCATCGGATAGGCGATCCTCGGAACCACCCCCGAGGTTTCTCCTTGTTTTGCAGTTAACCACCACCACGAAGGACGTTTGGGAGCCACGATTCCACCGAGTACCCACCACCTCATTCACTGTTGCTGTCTTGGACAGAAACAAATTGTATATGTTCCCTAATAATATAGTTTGCATACCTCGCTTAGCTTCTTTCGTTCATCTATGGGTCAGTGGAGGCCGAAGGACGAATAATGCTAATTGGTCTATTATATAATATATTGAACACTTGAGCTTACTTATCTCTAAGCATACAATTCTTTGCCTATATATAATCACGAAAAATTTCGTGTATTTTGAAAATTTAAAAAAATAATATTAATAAAGTGGTTTTTATTTATTTGTTTGAAAATATACGTACTCGCACCCCAAACATGCATGGCGTGGGGTGTGTGCGTTGCGCTTGTGTCCGAGTGTAGCATAACAAAACTGCTGAGTAGACCTTAGTCACCTTACACAAGGTATATTTATTATGATGTTCATCTTAATATCAAAAGCGCATACAATTCAGAAAGTAAAATAATATACGAAGAGTATGAACTCATGCAAAAAACACATAAACAGACTCAATAACAGTCTAAAACTCGTTATAAATATGTGAAGACTACCATTTTATTACATTTTATGTCGAAATCTAATAATATTTTTCAATTAATTAGACTCCGATCATTTGACACACGAACTTGACTTGGGGACCAAATTGGGGATCATTGAAAGGAGGAGTAGAAAAAACTGTCTTAAAGTATTGATCAGTTAACCTATTCACTGCATCACAACAATCTGCAAGTACATTTATCTTCTTTAATTTTGCCGCTAGCTTGAGTTCATCGTAACAACCTGGAACATGCTTAATATCATCCCAACATCCTGTACACTGATTTGGTTCTGATCTGGCTTGTGCTTGTGCTTCACCACCATATGCATGTACTATCCATATTGATGATCCCATCAACCCTATGATCATCACCATCAATAGGGTTTTCAGCATGATTTTTTCTTTTGCTTGTCTATTTTGGTAGTGTATAATGAATTTAATGGCTGCATTATGCATATCTCGGGTGTACCTATATATAAGGATTAGAACACTTCCCAAGAAAAAAGAAAAAGTAAAAGAGAATTTATTTGATTATAACAGTTTCTTTTTCCAGTTTATTTTAACACTTATCTTAACATATTTGAACTTATCGGAATTTATTCAAACCTTGGTTGTAATAAGGTGAAATATTTAAACTTTACTTATTTTTACTTCTCTGAATTATATGACTTTGTAAATATAAGTTGAACAAAAGAGGTCCTAAGGTATAAAATTTTCAAATCTTAGTGATAATTTGAAGTATTAATTTTACTATGTAATACTGCACTCATCTCTTTTTCTCATTGAAAGAGTTATAGATCAAAGAATGAGAAAGAAATCTTTTTGGATGCACCTTTCTCTAGATCGTCACACCCAATTATACCTTATAATTACGTGAGATATGGGGGGATTTTAATTGGTAGTAATATAGAAAGGTCAAAAATCATTGTTGATTGTGTGATTGTTCAATGCATTCACACACATGAAATCTCAAAAGGGATCAATCAACATAAATGGGAGAGAAGAGCCTCTTGAACCCTGTAATGTAGCAAGCCTAAATACGAATAAAGATATCTATATCGAGTGGAATCTTTCACAAATTCTAAAATACATTGGTATCTACATTAATTGTAGTAAAGCAAGTATCACTTAAAATGAATTGACAAAAAAAGGTGACGATTTATAAACTTATTTAATAATTACCCTTTTAACCTAAAAATAAATGACTTGTTTAACTTAAAAATGAACTCGTTTTGGGTAAATATGTAATTGACTCACATTAATTAATGTGAGATTTGCTGATCTAAAAAGATAGACATTAATGTATAATAGAATCTATTTTGATAATGAAAAGTCATATATTATTATTGTCTATTCTTAAACTATAAGTTATCCACTGTGTGGAGGTAGTACTGTTACATACCTTTTTAATTATTATTATATTAAGTGTCTTATATATAAAGGTGTCTAGTACATGTACATTAGTAAAACTTTTTGAATGTGATAAGCTCTCAAATCAAAGAGAGACTATAAATATAACACTCAATTTACAAAAACACAAAAGAATGATGAAGAAGAACATGTTGATGGTGATGATGATATTGGAATATGGGATCATCATCCACATGGATGATACTTGTGCATGGTGGGGAAGCACGTAGCATATCTTCCATGTCACAAAAATCAAATGGATGTAGTGGATGTTGGGATGATATAAAGCATGTTCCAGGATGTTATCATGCATTGGAGATATCGGCAGAAATAAAAAAGATGTTTTTAGGTACTGATTGTTGTGATGCGGTGAATAGGTTGACACAGAAGTGTTTCAACAAAGTCTTTTCTACTCCCCCTTTCAATAATCCCTATTTTGCTCCCGAAGTCAAAGAATTTTGTAGTCATAATAGAAAAATGTGATGGTTATGTTTTAATTATTAGAAGAAGAAAAAACAGTTTCAATAATAAAGATGAACAATTATCAAAGGCTAACAAGAAAAAAAAATGGGAATATTTCAATTGAATTATCATGTACTACTCCGTCTCGATATGAATTTTAGATTTGCATAATTGTTTATTTATTTAATCATTTGCATCTACGTACGACTTTGACTATTGATCTATTTAATTATGTAAAAGATCTCGTATAAGACCTCTTTAGTTCATTGTTTTGGTAACAATAACTTCAAAAGGGCTACAATACATCATTCGAGTCGGTACGAGTTGAGGCAATTTGGATTGGGTCATTTCGGGTCTATGAGCTCGGGCCGGTTTGAGTCACTTTAAGTCGAGACAAATCTAATTATAAGTGATTTGCTCACATTTAGTTTTGAATAAGCACCCTACTCTCCCAGGTTGTTTTTGCTCATTTAGAGATCTTCTATAGTTTAAATTTTTTCTCTTATGGAGTTTTGCAAATGAACAATAAGAAAAAAAAAAGTAGACCTTTAATTGTGTAGCATAAAACTTGTACATTTAATTTGCGTTATGCTCATCTAATGCCCTTTATCACACAATAATAACACATATAATCACTACACTTTTAATTTGTGAGCTTATCAATTCATCATTAACAACCATTTTACGACCAAACTACGTCAACATGTACATGTAAAAGTACCCAGGCCACATCCATAACTAGGATTTCAGAATCAATATTCTACATCCACAATAATTGACGATTATATTCAAGCAATTAAGAAGGGGATGATGAACAAAGAATTACATCGTTGATGTAGTGAAAAAAAAAAAGCAAGGTAAGTGAATTGATCTACAAATGGCCGTAAATCTCAACATTTGCGCTTCTAATCCACCATATGGACTTCTTGGAGTGGATTGTACGTAAACCACCTGTTTTTTAGAAGCTTCAAAACCGAACTTTCAACATCCAACAGCATATACTCTAAATTTGTCCGTTGATCTTGCTCATGTAATGACTTAGGGTTTAGTTACGGTTGTTAGTATTGTTGTTGATCTATTATATATTGAGCACATGAATTTACTTATCTCCTAGTACATTCAACTACATGCTTATGGTCTGGAAAGATGTTATATTAATTTGGAAACGATAGGACAATATTATTAATAGCGTACTTCCTCCTCTCTTTTGTTTATCCTATTTGTAATATTTCTAAGAAACAAAAAAAGTCAAAGTACGAAGAACAAAAGGGAACGGAGGGAGTATTTTATTTTTTTTGTAAAATATACTTGCATGCACCCCCAAACATGCGGTTTGTGTAGCGTTTGTGTCTAAATGTAGTACAAGCCCGCAAAGTAGATCTCACCTGCAAAGTTGTTAAATCGGGATTCTACTTTAAATCGTAAAAGTGGTCTTAGAATCGGATATTTAAATTGATATTAAGTCTAGCATGAACCCGGTCTACACTAAACTTATTGTAGACCAGGGCTAGGTCCCAAAAGTTAAGGTTTTTTTAGCAAAAGTTAAATTTTTGCTCACCAAAAGTTAAGGTTTGTGTAGCAAAAGTTAAGAAATTTTAATTAAAAGTTAAGGTTTTATAATCAAAAGTTAAGTGTTATAAATGAAAAGTTAAGGTTTTTTTAACAAAAGTTAATATTTGGTAATCAAAAGTTAAGTGTTACTAATGAAAAGTTAAGGTTTCTTTAGCAAAAGTTAAGATTTTGTAATTAAAAGTTAAGGTTTAGCAATCAAAAGTTAAGTGTACAACTACCCAAACCCCCAATTCAATTCTAGGGTTCATCTGCGATTTTTAGGGTTCTACAAATCAGACATCAAAATGAAAGATCACATACAGCGCCGATTGGTCGGATCTTTGCCTGGAACTCCTCTCAGAAATCGCAGATCGTCTCGAAACAAGACCAAATGTATACAATTTCCGATCAGTCCGCAAGAATTTGCGTTTTCCTCTCTCTCAAATCCCTAGAACTCTTCCTCATCTCTCTCCTCTTCTTCCTCTCCGATTCACCGCCGTTAGTCGCGATTTCTTCTCCTCATCTGCAATTTCTTTTTCCAGATTCGTGTTTCAACAAAGGAGAAGGCTAGGGGTGGTGCTGTGGTGGCGCCGGTGGTTGCGGTGAGTGAAGAGAGTGAGGCCAGAGAAGGTTATGGATGGTGGTGGTTTAGTGAAGAGCATGAGCAGTGAAGAGAGAGACTGGGTCCACACTATTTTTAGTGTGGACCGGGTCCACCCAAGAGTTTGTCTTAAATTGATTCGCAGATCGTAAGATTCTACGGACACATATGATCTACATATTGCTCATATTTTAAGTAAAAAAAAGTAGTTGTTTAGCCATTATGTAGAGATATTAAACATATAAGTCTATTAATAAGTTTTGATAGCTTGATTAAATTTGATTTAAATGTATGAGGTTTTCGCTAGTACACGAAAATGCATAGAATTGTGATACGGATCTTATAACCACATTTGAATAGTAAAATCATAAGATTATACGATTTGATCGAAATTTTAACGACAATGGATCTTACAAAAGGAATATACTATAATGTGTATCATGATACTGAATGCGCATAGAATTCAAAAAGTATAATAAGATCAATAGAAATCCTTTTTATGTAATAATTTGTGAGATACTCGTAGATACTAGATAAGATCAATATCAAACTACTAAGAAAATAAACTCAATGAAAAAGTTTAGAAATAATCATACATATGTGATGACTTTTTTTATTTTATTCTATGTGGTATCCAAATATCTAATAATATCAATTAGGGTTTCTCATTTATGCATTTGACACACATACTTGACTTGTGGACCAAAATAGGGATCATTGAAAGGAGGAGTAGAAAAACAGTTTTAGAGCATTGATCAGCCAACCTATTCACTGCATCACAACAATCACGAGCTAGATTTATCTTCTTTATTTCTGCCGATGACTTCAATGCATCATAACACCCTGGAACATGCTTTATATCATCCCAACACCCTGTCATCTCATTTGGTTCTGATCTGCTATGTGCTTCACCACCATATGCATGCACCATCCATGCTGATGATCCCATCAACCCTATCATCATCACCATCAATATGGTTTTCACCATGATAATGAAATGCTTACTATTCTTTCTTTGATTTTCTTTGCTTGTTGATTTTGGTGTATAATGAATTTCATGGGTGCACATGTTGTAGTGCATATATATACTTCAGGTAAGGAGTAGTACAAAGTTACATATGAGGTAATAAAAAAAATTGGATATATGATTATAGGGAAAAAAAATTCATATATAAGGTATGAATTGCAAAGCTTTGAAAAAGAATCTTGGTAGATTATTATGTGCTTTAACTTTTAATTGTAAAAAAAATATAAGTGGTACAAGAATTATGGGACAAAAGATTCGAATTTATAAGGAGCTTAAATTAATGAGTGTATAGCATAAATTGCATGCAAGGTCAAGCAGATTCCAATTGGTGGTAATGTAGAAAGTTAAAAGGTCCTTGTTGATCGTGTATGTTGTTGGATGCATTCACATATATGAAAACGCAATAGGGATCAAAGAACAAAAAGGAAAAAAAAACTACTTATGATTCATGTAATCTCTACTTCTATAATTGTAGAATTGACCGATATAAACACGAAAAAATATATATTTGTGTGAATTATTTATTGTGTAGATGCAACATTAGTCTCCTGAAAACTTTTGATTAATGATGTTAAAGTAACTGCCTTGACAATAAGGTTTGTAGTACATAGGCATCAATGCATGCATAAAACTTATGACGTGGTTGGATTTAATGGAGGATAAAAGAAGATGATCATAATACGAAAAAATAAATTTACAAGCAATAAATCTGTGGAAACTCCGGAATTCACCACAAAAGAGTTGAACTCTCAAAATATTATTATTATAATAATAAAAGTTGTCTTCTAGTGAGGGTTAAACACATTTAAATAGTCTAAACAAACTCCTAATACAGAAGTTAGATAAAAATAGAATCCAAAAATTATTAAAATGTTGTTTTCGGACCCTAAACAAACTCAAATGGTTGAAAAAGCTTGTACGTCACAATGAAG
The DNA here is from genome assembly GCA_947645195.1 of Patellifolia procumbens. Classification (NCBI taxonomy): domain Eukaryota; kingdom Viridiplantae; phylum Streptophyta; class Magnoliopsida; order Caryophyllales; family Amaranthaceae; genus Patellifolia; species Patellifolia procumbens. The sequence continues at coordinate 9,539,678 of CANSGD010000972.1, forward strand.
GAAGCTGGACTCGTTGGCCTGTTTCCCTTTCCGACCGGGTACCAGACTAGTAGAAATCATTTCAGTCTTTTTCGATGATGGGCTTCTTTGTCGAATCGTGCAGATAATCTCCCTATGCCAGTCTCCTCCACCTCTGAAGAACTTGACCCCGAGTTCTTATCCTCATAAAGAATCTCATATGTGTAGTACTAATAAATGTCAGCGACGTTGAAAGTGTTGGATATGTCCATGTCATCCGCGCTACCACATAAGCATTGTCATTTATCTTCCTAGTCACCTTGAACGTAGCATATATATTTTCGTGGCTTGAACTTACTATAAAGTACCAACCGGGAACCTCTCCTTACACCATGAAATGACTAATACTCCCTCCGTCCCCCAAAGGATTTCCCATTTGCTTTTCTTGAAGTCAAACTTTGTAAACTTTGACCATAAATTATAACTAATATAAAATATAAATAATTGTCATAGGTGATCTTGTTAGATTTGTATTAATAGGTACATTCAAAATATGAACATTTTATCATTTTTATTAATAAATAATAGGAGATATAAGCGGTCAAAGATGTGCATTGGAGACCGTGCAAAAAGCAAATGGGAAATCCTTTGGGGGACGGAGGGAGTATAATATAACTAATGATCATCTTAAGTTATAATATTTCAAGTTTAATTCCACAAATCTTACTTAAAATTTATAATTATAATTTAAAATTAAAATAAGCTAACTATATCAATTCTGATCCTATAATTTTTCTGAGCACTTTGACCTTCGACACATATATGACAATGCCTACTAACTTTGGACTGTTGGACCTTTGTACTGGTAGACTCTTGGACTATTGCGTTACTAATATGATATTATTAAGGGTTATTTGCTTTTAATAATGTAACATTTTGCCGATTCACAAATAATAAAACAACCTTTGGATTATTCCAGAATATAGCAACCTTTATACGGTTATACCCCATTAACTTTGAGTAGGATAAAATAAAATTCTAATTGAAGAATTGGTAATTTCTTTTCTTCTTGTAGGCTCTAATCTCTATGCGACCTTTATGGCAACATTTTGACCAACTATTAAGTGACAAGTGTTTAAGTTTATCTCTTTTATAGGTTTGAAGTCATTTTATCCAACTCAAAGTAAGCGGGGTATAAAGGTTGTTATATTCTGGAATAATCAAAAGGTTGATTTATTATTTGCTAATCGTCAAAAGGTTGCATTATTAGAATAAATTATTCCTATTATTAATCTAACATGAAACTAAGAGTTAGGAGTATAAACTTAAACAGTAAAAAGAAATTGACTAAAATATTATGTTTGTTTAATTCATGTTTTGTAATTGTTTGTATATGCAAAATATTAGTTTATAGTTGCAATATTATATAATTATGTATTTAAAATTCACTTTTATATTCTTGTATATTTTAATGTTAATGTTCTTATAAGAAATTCTGTTGTTTAAATAAATCGTTACAACATTGAGTTACCTTTCTCTAATAAATATTATTTTTATGTTGTGTGACTACGTATATTATAATCAATATTAAATTATTAATAATGACAATCGAGTTATTATGAATTAGGAAGGACACCCTAACGTATGGAATATAATGACGTTGGTTTTATAACTATAAGCTAGTATAATCAACTTAACTAATAAAATCTTTAAATAATAGTTTAAAGATAACGAAAAGACTTTATTACATCAACACTAGATTAAAAAGGAAAGGATATTACAAACTTCTCCGATTTATAAAATTACTAAGCAAAGAACAAGGTAACATCTACTACTAACAAAGTTTATAGCTTTCGTGCACAAATATCCTTTTCTATAGCTATCTATGCAAAATAAAGCGTGTCCGATCCTCTTTTTCTCTCTTTCCTCACTTGTCCTTCTCTATCCCTACATGGCTACCTCCCACCAAAATGGATTATCACATTATTTACTTACCTAGGGAATTTACAAAATTAGTAAATAGCAATTGGATTATGACTCATTCCTTGATTGCCTTGACCAATTCAGAGCATGTACATTGATAGGTCTACGGTCTACCGAGTGAGTTGATAACCCACCAAGCCACCACTAGTAACAATTTTACCATCAGTTTTTATAGCCAAGTTGGAATTCAATATATCACCCCATCCAATAGTAGTAGTGGGTCATTAGTCAGTGGTAGAGATGGCCACGGGCCGGGTTGTGCCGGTTTAGTGCTGGGTTATATACGGGCCGGTTCACAAAAATTTGGCCCTGATCCAGCCCTAAGACCACCCCGGGCCGGTTCAGGGTTGGGTCAGAGTTATGTTTTTCTGAACCTGAACCGATTTGGGGGCGTATCTAGAACGGTTCAGGGCCGGTTTAGTACCAGGATCCGGGTCGATTCAGGGCTAAATTTAGTGTTTGTTTAGGGGCTGGTTCAGGGTTATTTCGTTTTTTTCAATATAATTTTTTTTATATTGGAAATGCACCTTAAGTAAAAATCATATTTTTATTATTTAAAAGGATAATTCTTATAAATAATAGCACATAGAGTGAATCAAATATGAATTTCATATAGAAATTTCACCAATCGCAACTCCTAATTACAAATACTCATTAATCATAATAATAATCATATATTATATTTATTAATCATAATCATAAATATAGTTTATAGTTTATAGTTTATTAATCTTAATTATAATTTAAAGATTATATATCATAACCATAGTTCAATTTCATGGATCATAAATCATAATCATATTATAATTCATTTATCAAAATCTTAATCATAATTTATACTTCACCAGTCCACTAGTCATTCATAAGAATAATCATAATTTTTATGATTTAATTAGGGTTTAGGGTATATGGTATAAGGTTACGGTTTATGATATAGGGTTTTAGTGGCGGTTTAGAGGCGGTTCAAGGAAAAATTTAAGAATGGGCCGGTTCAAGAGCGGGCTGGTTTACGGGTCGGGTCAGGGTCAGGGTCAGTTGAGGGCTAGGATCGGTTTAGGACCGATCCTGAAATTTGAAAACATAAACCTGAACCGTACCAGTTCCTTGACCAGGCCGGACCGGTTCAGGGTTGATTTTTTTCGGTTTAGGGCTGAACCGGTTTTTCGCCGGATCGGTTCAGGGCTGGGTCAGGGCCAACCCGCCCAATGACCACCTCTAGTCAGTGGTAGGGGTGTTCACAAATATCCGATCCGATTGATCCGGTCGATCCGATCCGAAATATAGAGTTTCGGATAATTCGGATCGGATTCGGATCACCCTTTTGGCTTTTTCGGATATCCGAAATATCCAAAAAATGTTTAAAAAAACGGATATTTTTCGGATAATTATCCGAAATATCCGAAATATCCAACCCGATCCGAAATATCCGTAAAATTTTCCATTAAATAATTTTGATTTTAAACTTTTTTCCCCCATAAAAATCGGATCGGATAATCCGGGTATCCGATCCGAAAAAATGGGTATCCGAAATTTTCGGATCGCACTTCTCCCGATCCGAAAATTTCGGATATCCGAAATTTCGGATCGGATAATCCGAAATGAACACCCCTAGTCAGTGGTGAACATAGTATATAGCTATCTTGCACAAATGCACACCTTAACACCACATTTAGCAACTCCAAAAATTTGTTGTTCAATGTAATATTTTATACTCATTAAATATCTTTCTCTTTCTTCCTATCTAAGCTAAAATCAAGGTTTTTTTTAATAACGGTAAGGAAAAAGGGGAGAGAGTTAGGAGGCCTTCCGCTCGAGGGGAACTCCTAACACATCATTACAAAGAATATTTGAAAGTGCAGAACCATTCCAATCTGAAATACAAAGAGAATATATAACTAGATGACCCGTATTTGCAATCCAGACTGCTGCTTGATTTGCTTCTCTATACACATGACATGGTTGATCTGAAAATCCTAAAAAGCTTGGAGGGAGAGTTTTGTGTCTTCGGTGATGTTGTCAATCTGCCATGGGGGATTACATTTTTCATTTGCTGCATTGACAACTAGTAAGTTGTCTCCTTCGATAATAAGTGGTGACCTAGTTAGAGTAGCGGCTTTGAGGACCCCCCTATGTAGTGTTGTGGCTTCTGCTATGATGACCGAAGAAATGCCCAAATTACGGGCTTCTGCTGCAAGGACTTGTCCTCCATGGTCTCTGATAATATAACCCGCTGCTGTATTGTTATTTTTGACTGAACCATCAAAATTGAGTTTGAGTGTGCCCATTGGAGGAGGGCACCAGGCTACATAGATGGGTTGTTGGACCTGCTTTGGATTGGAGGTGGAGGGGAAGGGAAATCCGAATTGGAGGGGTTGAGAGTGCACTCGTCATAGTGGATTCTCATCTTCCATTCATGCGAATATTGTCTGGCACGATGGTAGATTCTATGTATGTTTAGTTTGATGTTGCTGAAGATGATATCATTTATTTCCTTTCATATACTCCAAAGAAGGAAGGAAAGCTTTGCTATTAGACCTTTGTCGCAAAGGTGTTGGCGGAAAAGCACCTTTATAGAAGTGTTGTCAACCACACAACCTAGCCAAACATGGACTGATGGTAATGCCCAAAATGGCCTAATGCGACTGCACTGATGAAAGAGATGGTCTATTGATTCCGAAGATGAGGTATTACACACCGGCCGGACAGCTCAAATCAAGGATTTGGTTCTCCTAAAATGACTTCATGAAGTCACTCATCTCTTGGCTTTCCACTATTTCTCTTATTTTCTCTCTCCTCTCTCTTGTTACTTTATGGTTATTTTAATATTTTCTCTTTTCTAAGGCCAAAGAATTGGATGTTGCTAACTATGCTCTAATTGATTACTTTTTGCGTCTCAATCTACACTTTAACTTATTGTTTTCCTTCGTCCTGCATTATATTTTACATTTTACTTTTAGACATATAGACTAGAGACTGGATAGTGAATAAATTGCCTTCAAGATACATTACATTAGTCTCTTATGTTGGAATGCCTTGAACTGATTTGGCACTTCAAACGAGTAACAACGATGTAAAATGTACAACTTTTTTATACACTCGAGTGTTCGATGAAATGATATACCTAAAAATATATTTTTTGCTCATTCGGACGATGAGCAAATATTAGACGGTCAAATGAGCAATGAGTAAAAAACAATTGGCTGGTAACCTGGGTGTACGATGCATAATCTCACGACGATACAGGGATTCTTGCTATAATTTCTTGACCGGCCTCTAGACGTAGCTAACACATTATTGATGAATTACAAAAAATTTCGATGTTGTCTCCTTTGTGTTCTTGTCATTTGCTTGTCAATTAATCTGTTCAACATTCTAAATGGTGTAATTGGTAGTTACGTAATGCACATGTAAATTCCTTTTCTTGCACCCCTTGCTATTGTTCTTTCTACTCTTCTTTATAATACTAAATTCAGTCAAATAATAAAACTCCCTTACTTTTTTCCTTATTTCACTGAAGTCCTTCTATTTATACAGTATTTCAATGAATTTGTTCAGTTAAGGGTTTCTGGGGTTTTGAGTTTATGTCTTGAAGGTGAAAAAAGATGGGTTTTTGGTCAAGTAAAAATGTCTTACTCCCAATTTTTCTAATTTTACTTTCTGGGTTTCATCTTTCTATTGATGCTAAGTACTGTAGTAATAGTTTTACTGATCAACTCTCATCAAAAACCTTAAGATATGAGATTTTAACATCAAAAAATGAAACTTGGAAGAAAGAGATGATGATCATGTTTAATGCTCATCATCATTTAACCTCAACTGATGAATCTGCTTGGTCTAGTTTGTTTCCCAGGAGAATTTTGAGGGAAGAAGATAAACACAATTGGAATATATTGTATCAAAAAATTAAGTACCCTGATCATGGTAATAATAAGTTAGGCAAGAATTTTCTTAAGGAAATTTCACTCCATAATGTGAGATTAGACCCTAATTCATTACATGGGCAAGCTCAACAAACAAATTTAGAGTATTTGCTGATGTTGAATGTTGATAGCTTGGTTTGGAGCTTTAGAAAAACTGCTGGTTTACCCACTTTAGGAAGCCCATATGGTGGCTGGGAGGCGCCTGAAAGCGAGCTTCGAGGCCATTTTGTAGGTTAGTTTGCTTGCATTGCAGCCTTGATCTTCAATAATGTGATCATCTTATCATAATAGTACTTCATATTTGACTGTTGTGTTACTCAGGAGGCAGGTACCCATGTTGAGGTACCTTTCTAAGTGTCCGACTTGTTTATTTTATAAAGTGTCGATGTATTCATACCCATGTTGGTGTGTCGAGGAATAGACACTAAAATGAGGAGGCAAATTAAGTACTATATGCTTGTTGTATGTTTTCTCTGTTCTTGTTCTCTTCCAAATTCTGAAGCTAATAAAGTATTAGATGATTATTGTATATAGATTTGTAAGTTCCAACTTCCAAGTGATGAGTGTGGGTACATGTCAACTGACATTATAGAAGTACTTTGAAAATATGAACAAAAGAATGTTGATGATTAATTTGTATGTTCACAGAAGTATTAAGGGAATGTTCTGTATCCCTAGTCATGTTTATTTGAAAATTGATTACAAAAACTAGATATTGCTCTTATTAAGCTCCCAGAGTTATTCAGAAAAAACTGTAACAAACAAGGGCTTAGTGATTATATGTTGTCATTTCATACTTTAAGGAGAGGTTCTGAATATGTGAATGTATGATGAAGGGCATTACTTGAGCGCAACGGCACAAATGTGGGCAAGCACTCATAATGATACCCTTAGATTCAAAATGACAGCATTAGTAACTTCTCTCAAGGAGTGTCAGGATGCAATGGGAACAGGATATCTTTCTGCATTTCCATCTGAATTCTTCGACAGACTTGAAGCTTTAGAACATGTGTGGGCACCTTATTATACAATCCACAAGGTACTGATTGATGTTGGTAGAGTCTCGTACAATCTAGAAATCGGTTCTTTTCTCTGCTTTTTGTGGGATCGTCATAAGTTTTAAGAAGTGTTTGTATGTCTTCCTTGTCAGATTATGGCAGGCCTCTTGGATCAGTACAAACTTGCAGGAAATTCTCAAGCTCTAGAAATGGTGACATGGATGGCTGATTATTTTTATAGGCGTGTGCAGGATGTGGTAGCAAAGTACAGTATAGAACGCCATTGGTTGTCACTCAACGAAGAAACTGGGGGCATGAATGATGTCCTTTATCAGCTGTTCAGTGTCACGGTTGGTTCATAACAATTTTCCTGTCCCTTGTATTATGTGTCATTTGTTGTTTGAACCTGTTTTTGCTGGAAGTCTGGAACATCTAGAATTACAGTTAAAGGTTGCAGCTTGAACAAGTTTTGCTAGCAGTATACTTCTCCGAACAGATTTTCCTCTCCCCTTTGGTTCCACCCCTCAAGATAAAGAGGAAAAAGAAAGAAGTTAGTGTGGAGTAAAAGTACGAATAAAATGCTTATCTATGCTTCGCAAAAATGACAAGCTTAGTTTCCTCTAGTTTGATTACTAATGCCATTTGTGGATTATACAAGTCATAGCATTCATAATTGTGAATATGTTTTCTTGTCTGAACCTTTTGAGCATCAAGATTAGTTGTGAGAGTCATGATTTTGCCTCGTTATAGTAACTGATAAGTGTAATGCTCAAGAAGGTAGATGGTACTTCAGCATTTTGGGTGTTTGATATTACAATCTGGAAGAAAGTATTCTAGTGCAAGATAGAAGGATTTAGACATTGTGCTAGGACAATTGATCATTGGTTTTTAATGTACAGAATTTGTATAGATGTAGCTTTTTCTGCTTCTTGATTCATTTTGTTTCTTGTTTGCATCAGTTTCTCATCAATGCAATTGTATCACAACTATGTTCTTCTAATTGCATGCAGGGTGATCAGAAACACTTGCTGTTAGCTCATCTGTTTGACAAACCATGCTTTTTAGGAATCCTTGCAATGAAGGTATTGAACATGTATTATAATGTTCTTCAGATAATTCAATCATAATGTTTTTAATATACTTTTACATGTTTGATTCTTCAGACAGTACTAATGCTTCTATAATCTTCGTCTTGAAGGCTGATCATATATCTGATTTTCATGCAAACACTCACATTCCAATTGTTATTGGTGCTCAAATGAGATATGAAGTAACTGGTGATGAACTTTATAAGGTTAGAGGCTATGCTTTAGAATTAGTGTTGGTCTGCCACTTTTCATGTCAGATGAGAGACGATATGTAATGACAGCAGCTCTAGTCCCAGTTTAGTGGAGTTGATATTTTGATATTGAGATCTGTCATTAAATTCAAAATGATTGAGCAGGAAATGAGCGCGTTTTTCTTGGATGTTGTGAATTCAACCCACAGTTTTGCAACAGGGGGGACTTCGGTGTCTGAGTTTTGGTACTGCAATGTTCATTATTCTCTTTTGTACAATGGTATTTGGGTTCTGTGTCCGTTAAGAATAACTTAAATTTGTTGCCACCAGGAAAGACCCAAAGAGGTTAGGCGACATGCTAAATTTCGAAAATGAAGAATCCTGTACAACTTACAATATGCTAAAGGTATACTTCTTACTCATTTCCAGAACATCTGCAAAACAGATTTCTTCCTAGACTTTGTAGATGCTTAACACTTTTGAAAGAAAATATCAATCTTATACAAGCTTTTTCTTGGCATTTTTCGTTAGGTTTCTCGCAACCTGTTTAGATGGACCAAAGAAATGAGTTATGCAGATTATTACGAGCGAGCACTTACAAACGGTGTGTTAAGTATACAAAGAGGAAGTGAACCTGGTGTGATGATTTATATGCTTCCTCTTGGTCATGGAGTCTCCAAAGGAAGAAGTTCTCATGGTTGGGGAAGTCAGTTCAATTCCTTCTGGTGTTGCTATGGAACAGGTTTGGACTTTTTGAATTGTTTTTCTATGTTTTCACTTCTAAAGTTTCCTGATCATTCTTCTTTACCTTTGTTTTGCGAAGGAATCGAATCATTCTCGAAGTTAGGAGATTCTATATACTTTGAATTGGAAGGCAAAGTGCCTGAGCTCTATGCAATTCAGTACATATCTAGCTCACTCCTTTGGGCCTCCACACGAATTTCATTAACACAGGTGGTAGATGATGTTGTTTCCCGGGATCAGAACCTCAAAGTGAAAATACAAGTTTCAGCGAAGGAGGTACACGTCAATGCGTTCTACATAGATTTGTCATGATTTGGTCGCAGTACATGGGCAGAAAAAGTGTTTGGTTAAGATCATTGTTTAATAAGTAAAAATCAGTACTTTTTCCTCGTAAATACACATTGTAATCAGTAAAAGTAAGTAACGTCCTATGACCGATACAACGTGAATCACAGTAAATCAGTTTCAGTAAGTGAAATCCAGTCCAGTCATCAAAAATAATCTCAGTTGAGTGAAATCCAGCTGAAGAGAACAGAATACAAGATGAAATCACTTTCTAATTGGTGTTATTTATTTGATTCAGGATGCAGGGACAGCTACCTTGAAATTCCGGATTCCTTCTTGGACATCTTTAAGCGGCCTAAATGCCTCTTTGAATGGCAATCCTTTGCCTTTGTCAAATACAGGTTTACATTTTTATCATGCCTAATTTAATGTTTACCAGGGAAGAAAAGGAATGTATCTCATAGTCGTTCAAATGTATATGCGAGTTGGACAGGTACTTTTCTATCAATATCTAGGAGTTGGGGTAATACAGATGAAGTTGCACTACAGTTTCCTATGCTACTCAGAACAGAGTTTGTACAAGGTAGTACTAGTATTTTGCAATATCCGAAAACAGAACTTCAGCCATGACACCTGCTTTATGTTGAAATTTAAATGGATAGTATACGAAACCTGTGTCTTAATCAAATACTATTGTAATAACATTTTCAGATGATCGTCCCATGTTTGCTTCCCTTCAAGCAATTTTGTATGGACCTTTCTTGCTCGCGGGTCTATCAGTAGGTGACTACGACATCCAAACTGGACTGGTGAACTCTACTTCAGATTGGATAACTCCAATCCCAGCCGACTATAACTCCCATCTGGTTTCTCTTGCACAAGAGAATGGAGAAACTAAGTTCTTCCTCGTCAACCAGAACCAACATATCAAGATGCAAGCGTCACTTCAAGTTCGAAATGACTCGTATGTGCATGCTACATTTAGGCTCATTTTGAAGACGGATATCTTAGGACAAGAGGATTTTATTGGAAAATCAGTTATGTTAGAACCTTTTGATCTTCCTGGAATGGTGCTTGCTTACAGTTACCAAGAAGCATCTAAAGAGGAACTCATGGTTGTGGATTATCGCGCTATTGATCATAAGGTCGAATCTGCTGATTTTCTCATTGTTAATGGATTGAGTGGAGAAAATGGAACTATTTCTTTACAAACTAAAGACGGTTGTTTCGTGTATGCTGGCATAAAGTACTCTAAATCTGACCCTAATGTGAGACTGAGCTGCAAAAATATATCATCTTCGGAATATGTGTTTAAGGAAGCAGCGAGCTTCGTATGGAACGAGGGCCTGAAGAGGTATCATCTTATCAGTTTCATGGCTAAAGGGCTGAGGAGGAGTTATATTCTTGAACCTTTATTTGGACTAAAAGATGAATCTTATAATGTCTACTTCAACATTACTGAATACTAGAAGTTTTATTTCCTTTAATGTCCAGTTTTCTGTAAATAAGAAGTAAGGTTGAATTAGTGGATCTTGTTGTTTGGCGATCAGATTTGGGGTGCTTAAGTGCTTATCCAAAATAATCAAGGGATGATTTAGAAGTACACACCATATCAAGGAATTAAATTGTCTTCTTTATTAGCGTGTGGGACCTAGACTTTCCCATTGCATCGCTTGTGACTTATCAGTACGTTTTTCTAAGGTATAAAGATTGGCTAAGCCAGCCCTTTCTTTAGGTCAAGTCTAGGCCCAAGCCAAAAGATAAACATCGTCTCCTCACCCCCTGTTTTTTTCCCCATGAACCGAACGGGGTTATGAGGTTAAGTTGGTTTATCCTCATGGGCTAACTTAACTCATTGAATATTAATACGAGATTTACACAAATGACGAGTTTGGGTCCTCAAGCATAGTTTAAATCCTCACGACGAATGTTGAGATTTTTATTCTTCTTTTTCAAAAAAGGAAAACTTGATGAAAAAGAGTCATTGCATATTTGCACTAGTATTAAATTATGGGTACTGTATATTACAACTTCTCACGTTCTCCACCATTTGCATATGTAATGAAGGAGAATATGAGAGGATGCACCTAAATTTAAAATGAACATCCTATCTTTGAAATCATTCATAAATTCGAAAAAATCGTAGGCAAACGTAAAAGCTTACTTAAAAAAGGATATTTAACCTATCATTGGGCCAGAGTCAAAGCAGTTTATCACAAACCCTTCATAGTATATTCAGAAGATTCAAAATTTATGAGAAAGTTAATATAAGTTGTGAATTCTTTCTTATAGGCAAACTCATTTCCAAATCCGACTTATTCAAATAACAAGGTTTAGGTTTGGCTTAGATCCAACTATATCCATCCCTTTCCAGAAAGGGCTAGAGAATTGAGCATTGCCAAACCTAGCTCCACCCAAACTCTCACCAAAAACCCCATATAATGAGTGGGCTGTGTCCTGTGGGTTGCATTTGCTGAGCACCAGGTCCAAGATATGAGACTGAAAGAGTGAAGGTGGAAGTTCTCATCTCATTAGTAAATCCAACTCATCCAACATTTTGTGTATTTGTACCAATTAATGTTTTTTTGTTACATGAAGTCACAAACCGTAGGTCGGTAATGATGTTGATGAGATTCAATTAATTAAGTTATCCAGCATATGAACATTGCCACATATACTTATTAGATAGGTAACCCATTATTAATAGAAGTATTAAACAATTGTTATCCATGTAGAGTTGGGTTCCATTATAATTACACTATATATATTAATAATTTAATGGTGGATAGTCTAGCCGGTGAGTAGACAAAGTATTTCCCACCATACGGCGTAGTACTGATTAATGTGTATTTGTAGAAAAAACTTTTTAATTTAAAAGAGAAATGATTACTTCATACTAATTAATGTGTATGTGTTGGAAAACTTTTAAATTGTAAAAAGAGTGATTAGTGATTACTTCATGTTAAGAGGATTAAATTAAAAAATTCTATAAAAAAAAATATGTTAAGATATTGTCATATTTAATTTGTTAACTTTTTTTGTCCATTATTTTTGTTAGAAACTTAGGGTCTCATTTATTCTCTTATTCAAATAAAAACAAAACTACTTTGAAATCTACTTTTTTTAATAAACAATAACAAATAATAACCTAACCACAATCTATCGTCTAAAATTATGAATCATAACATAAAGAGTAATGAGGAATAAAAAAGAAAAAAATTCAGTAAAAATAAGTTTAATGTAGTAAATATAACTTTTGAGTGATAAAAATAAGTGTTAATTGGTAAAAAACATTAAACTATATAAGGAAATCAATAGATAATCAAAAAAAGAATTTAATTATCAAAACAAGGTAAATTTATGTGAAATGATCAAGAGTTAATAAACAAAACCAGGTCTCGTCATCAAAGTTTATGTTTCACAACCTCTATTGTGCAATCAAATCTCATTAGGGGTAGTTTGGAAAGGGAAACCACGTACCTTTTTCCCTCCTTTACATGTTCTTACCTATCAGGTTAGCTGACATGTACAAAGTTGTAGTCTGATTTATGACTTTTTCTTAGCGTGAACATACACTGATGTCTACCACGTGTCGGCCCATGTCACACTCTAATATGTCGGCCCATGTCACACTTTAAAGTTTGAGAAAACACTTGCAAGGATATTAAAACCAGTGACCAAGTTCTTGAAAAGTGACGATTTTATCATTATGTTGACAATTCTATCACTACTTCATTTATTATTACCAATTGCCATTTTTATTTAAAAGATACTTTCACCTTAAAAAATTTAAAAAAAATTTAAATACAAAATCACATCACCTTCCCCTTCTCACCTCTCCGTAGTCCTTACCATTGATAGGCCCTTTCTTTGTAACCTTTATACCCCACAACCACCGTAGCCAAAACCGTCTTAACTTGTTGCCAACATCACATCGTGCGAAAAACGTATCCAATCAGGCAACTTAATATCAAGAGTAACTTAAACATGAATGTTAAACATGGACTCTTCAAAAGTGCGAGTAAAGCTAAAAGTTGGGTACACAACTTTGATAAAAGTTGCACTTTGGGTACTCAAGTTGCAAAAGTTACAGTTTAGGTACTCCATCCATTTTTCTATCCACTTGCATTAAAATAATAATAAAAAGCTATTATTACTCATCCACTTAAATAAAGGAGAAAGAAATTTTTTATTATATTACAAATTTGCCATTATTTAACCATCTTGAATAAATTTAGGAAATTCTACATGGTGACTTTTTATTTTTATAAACTCTATGTGATGGAAATTTTAATTTTGGATTCTATTTAGTGACCCTCAACTTTTTTTTTATTTTTCATAAACTTTTTTCATTATAAAATAATTTTTTATTTTTAAATTACAAAAATTATCTTTTCAAATATCCAAAAAATTATTAATCACTTACACTTGACCACAAGACTCTAAAATTAATAATTAAGGATGAGCAGAAACGAGTTCAGATTCTTCTTGTCCTGTAATATCAATCTTCTTCTTACTTTACGTATTGATTGTTTGGAGGGTCTTTTGCCCCTTCTTAAATCCCCCATTTCAAGTATTTTCCTTCTATTTTTCTGTCTTTTATACCATCAATTTTGATTTTTCGCTTGTCATTGCATCTCAATTCTCTATACCAGGGTTTATGTCAAAGTAGTGATTTTTAGAAGATCATTTTGTAATTTCAAAGCATACACTATGAACTCTGGTGTGGTTTATTCTAATTCTTGTCTTTTTTCAGAAACCCAATTGCTTAATTTCAATTGAACGTGCCCAATTTAGAGTCTTTTGTCGAAATTAGTGTGATTATCATCATCAATCTGTTAATTTCATGAGATAAGAAAATTAATTGCCTTCCTTTTGAAATTTGTACTTACTCTACTTTTTAGTCTTTCGTTCCTGCTAATCCGTTGCAATGCTATTTTCTTAATTGCAAGATCAATTCGCTGACGCAAGTAGTTGTTTAAAAATATTTTTTGTAATTTAAACATAATTGTTGAAATAAAAAAAAAAATTAGTGAAAAAGATTATAAAAAATAAAAATAATAAGTTGAGCATCACTAAATAGAATCTAAAATAAAAATGTCCACCACAAAGAATTTATAAAAATAAAAGATCACCATGTATAGTTGCCCTAAATTTATTCAAGAGGGTTAAGTAACGGCAAATTTGTAATATAATAAAAAAGTTTCTCTCTCCTTTTTTCAAGTAAGTGGGTAATAATAGCTTTTTTATTATTTTAATACAAATGGATGAAAATATGAATGGTAATAATAGTTTTTTTATTGTTTCAATGCAAATGGATGAAAATGTGGATGGAAAAATGGATGGAGTACCCAAACTGCAACATTTACAACTTGGGTACCCAAACTGCAACTTTTGTCAAAGTTGGGTACCCAACTTTTAACTTTACTCTCAAAAGTGCATTTGTCGTGATTAAATGCAGGGGTCATAAAAAGTTGAGAATTTTTTTTGATTGAATATAAAGTGACAAATCATTACGGTAATAGAATTCTCCAGGATCTTTGGCGCCATCCCCAAAAGACTTTATCAGCTAAATTAACTAGCATCAACAAATTTTGTAATTATTTATTGCAAGTCTGCTCTATATTTCATGAGAAGGTATTGGGTCAGACGCGTCCGACCATAACATTTGGTCGGACGACTTTCAGTTGGTTTTATTTTTTTTCAGTTGGTTTCCTTTTTGTTTCAACTGGTTTCAATTTTTGTTCAGTTGCTTTCAATTTTTGTTCAGTTGGTGTTCACATTGCTTCAGTTAGTTTCTCTACAATTTTCATTTGGTATTTATATTACTTCAGTTACTGCATAAAAATTTTCATTTGGTCTTTATATTACTTCAGTTACTGCATACAAATTTTCAGAAATGTATTCCAATAACACATTATTTTCAGTTAGAGTTTTACAGTTTTCAGTTGGTCTTTATATTATTTCAGTTACCTCTTTAACTTTTTCATTTAAATAAATGTATTCCAAACAAACTTATTTTTTTCAGTTAGTGTTTTTCACCTTTCAGCTAAAACCAATTTTTTCTCAGTTCACTAAACACTATATAAACAATCTTACAATTCTTTCATGTGATAAGAATAACTAACATAAACAAAAATGTAAATAAGACTAGCATTGCCATTTCAATTGCAGTTGACAGTGTTCAACGTTTTGGTCTGCGAGCAGACAACAAGCAAATGACTAAGTTCCTTCATTTTCCCTTTATTTTCTTCCCACTTTGTGCATAAAATTTCTGGTGACTCCATGGTTAACCACCAGAAATTGGAGAGGAATCTTCAAACCAACGGCGGCGGAGGAAGCAGAGGCGAAGGTGTTATGAAGGTGGGGCAGGAGCCGCGGCGCGGCGGCGGCAGAGGAAGAAGATGAAGAAGGAGCAGCGGCGCCGTTCTCGCGACTTCGTCCGGCAAAACATATTGGGTCAGACGGTCTGACCCAATGGTTTCATATATTTCATATATCAAAATTTTCTGCGTCGTAAAAGTAAAACGTACTTTTAACATTGCGCGTGTCTAAAAACTACTTTTAATAATAATTTTCACTTGACAAACTTTGACCGGATTTGCAAATCCAATAGGAAGGGAACTCACAAGTCGCAAGACAATAAAAGAGGATGATTAAGTAGATTAGAAATACAAATCATGTGGGGAGCAAAGTGTTGATGCATAGTAAAGTTAGTGGTTGTCATTTGACAAGTAATCAAAAGTAATTAATCTTAATCTTTGTGACAAATTAGAGTCAATTTAAATCTCACAATCAAAGGCTGACTTAGTTACACACAAATCGCAAAATGAAGCAACAACAACAATAACATGCATGCACTTGCGTACACAAACTTGTTTTGTTCTTTAAGATGTTGACATGTCAACGACTAACATAACTTAGAATTTCATGATTCTTCTTTTATAATAATGTTTTGTTATGTAGTGGTATATGTATTGCTGCCTTTGTCTAAGGATACAAAACTAAAACAAAGTTGCAAGTTGTAGGCATCAAGTATATGTCAATGGACATTGTTGTGTGTACTTTACATGGCTTCGTGCTTCCCCTGTTTCTCTGCACGTTTTACTACTACTTCCCATGTTAGCCTATTTAGATTTTAGGGTCGGCATCATTATTATTGTTGTTGCATTTAGTGCTCGAGGTTAAAGATTTTACACTTTGTCTTTATACTAGAATCAAAGGGGAAAACTTGGTTGATCCACTAAGTAAACTACCCACTACTAATAAACAAAAATAAATATTTTTTTGTTGTTAGTGAGTTGGACTTCATAGTTTTATTTAGGGGTGTAAATGAGCTGAGCCGGCTCGTAGAGCCCTCGAGATCGGCTAGGTCAATTTTGAGCCCGAGCCGAGCCTTAGCTATCCGAGCTCGAGCCCAATAAGGCTCGGCTCGTTTAAGCTCGGCTCGGCTCTTTTACTTAAAATATAAGTCGTTATTCCTAAAATTTGAACTTTAAATAAATGATTAAAATTATTGGTTGTTGAAAATTAAGTGACATGAAGGACCTTATTTACATTCAATGTATCTCTGTTGAATTATGGCTTAATTTTTAATATTATTTTTGTAAGAATGTTAACCAATAACGGGGGAAAGATAATCGAGCCGAGCCCGAGCCGAGCTCGAGCTCGAAATTTTGCAACTGAGCCGAGCTCGAGCCTTGACTTAGCAAGCTCGTCGAGTTTACCTAGTTTTATTAAATCTATTAGCAGTGGATTGTTTACCTAGTTATGTAGCAATGTCCGAAATATACTATATACTCTATAGCTATCCGTCACCTATAGTTTCTTGATTGGTCTCGGATCTGTAGTTGAATGAGCAGTTTGAATTATTTTTGGAGGTTTCTTTGAAAAAAGAAAAGAAAGAAAATATTCGCTTGTCCTAGACACTCAAGTTAAAAATCTTAGGTGGTAAGGGTACAGTAAATCTTCTAAACTAATTAAGACGTGTTAAATATAATTTTCCTTTTTCTCATAGATTTCTATACATCCTATAATGTTTAGGGGCTGTAAGAATCTGAGAGGGTTGTATTTTCACGTGGTATAATGGTTGTCTACCAAATGTTATGTGCTTACACAAGTTCATACACGTGACTAAGTAAAATTTATCATTTGACAATTATATCCATGATACCAAATAAGGTTTAAAGATTAATAAATATAAAGGGATTTTTAATTTATAAATATATTTATATTTTGAGAAGGAGAGCTAGGACCACGGGTTAACTTCTCGACTTTCAAACAAGTTGTCTGAGGTCGAATTCCGCTCGTGTTACTTCAAGGGGACTTTCTCTTACCTTGTCGAGTTTTTCGGTCTCTCTTTAGAGATACTTTAACGGTTAAAATTTCTAAAGATAGAATATGTTTGTAACAATGATGGATCTTGTACTAATATATTTGAAAATTTATTTTCATAAAGTTTAAAAATCGTCATATATTTTTAATTAACGATAAAAGCTCACTAGAAAACTATGGATGTCTTAATTATATGGAAAATGGTAAATACAACATTTAGGGTTTTATATAAGAGTCTAAAGTTGGAAATTTGATTGACATACAAACAATAATGACACCGATAAACGTGTAATTATGACATAAATTCACAAATTAATACCATTTTAAAAAATGTGTTTAATAGTTAAATACAACCCTAAAGGTGGTATATATCATTACTCTAATTATATTAATAAACTGGTGGAGCCTTAGACATTTGCTAAAATAAAGACTGCATACTAATGGAAAAGTTTAAGTAGCTCAATCCTAAGAGAATGTTGAAGTTTAAAGCAACAATTAAGATCATGCAAAAGGATCATTATGCATTACTACTACCTCTAAAAGTCAAAAGTTAATGCAGGCTTGATGGATCCAATATGTCTTTCTTAGAAATGCATGAATAAATGAGGGTTAAGTGAGATCTCAAACCTGAGGCTATAAATGTTAAACAATTTATTATGACAGCTTTGTTTCCTACAAATATAACTCCTGTATAGCTGGTGATATTATTCAAGCCTGATCTTTTCCTCTTTTAAATGAACAAGAAGGTAGATAATAATCATAGAGCATGGTTAATAAGACTTTGGTGACTTTCTTTTATCGACATTTCCATGTGATCAGACTACTAAAAACGCATTTTTTCAGTGATAAATAGAGGCCTTGTTTGGTAAATATAGTTAATAGTTTATATTTTACCTTTTTGTTCAGTTGATTTGACTGCAAAATTAACTAGTTTTTACATAAATGTGTTTGGTTGCTAAAAGCTAATTATCCTTTGTTTGTGTATAATGACGATCAATATGTTAATTGATATATTACTATTATAATTATGGGCGAAAATGTAATTCACACATTCTCTTACCTAATCTTCTAAAGAAAAATCTGCAAATAGGAGTTTTTTCATTTTGAGAGTTTTCACCCCAAAACTCTCTTTTTTTGGTAAGAAGAAGTAGTCCGGACCATATTGGGGTCCTAATGGGCCAGACACTTTGAGAGATGGAGGAATGATAAGGAAAATCCTACTCTCAAACTGCTTCTAGTGGGGATTGAACATCCACCTCTACATTGGAAGTCTCTCTCCTTTCCACAAGACCAAGCCTTGCTTGGTCCACAAAACTCTCTCTTGAAACTCTCTTTACAAACACTGAAACACCCCTATTAGAGATTTTACTAGTCAAAAACTCTAAAAGTGGTCTGAAACTCTCTTTTTGCCCCAAAACTCTAATTGTCAAACACCCAAAACTATTTTTTTGCCAAAAGTAAAAGTTGTTTTACGAACCTTTTATATTGACTTTGGCTTCATTTTGCGTCTAACAGACAATACTAAAAACCTATTTACCTAAATATATATCGTCAATGCAAACAATTGATCAAACCAGCTAAATAAAACAGCCAACAGCAAACGTTCACGAATACATTGGGGGTCTTTGGCAATTGGCAGGTTGTTGTTAGCTGGTGGCTTTTTGTTGTGGCTAGATTGACCGACTATTTTTATTGGCTTGTTTGACTGACTGTGTAATTATTGGTTGTTCATAAAAGTGTTTGGTAAAAACAGTTGTTGAGGAGTAAAAGCCAAAAGCCAACAGAAAAGGCTAGTAAAAGCAGTTTTTGGCTTTTGGATGAAAGTCGTCTTTTCAACCACTGGAAAAGTCGTTCCCAAACACTTTTTTGGCTGTTTCAACATATAAAAGCCAAACACCAATAAAAAAGGTTCCTAAAAAAAGTCATCCAAAAATCATTTACCAAACAAACATTGTCAAACTGCACACAATCTTAGCATGGATCAAAATGGTCCCAATTTGCACCCTTATATGTGGCTTAGTTTGATAATAATGAAGAGGTAGATTTTTATGCAATATTGGTCCATAATTCCTTTTTAACAAAAATGGTCCATAACTCCTTTTTTGAAAGAAAAAAAAAGAATTGGTAATCGTCAATATTAATAGCATGCCTTCAATAAAGTATGGAAAAAGCTTGCAAGCAACAAAGACAACCACTACTATGTTATCATATGTAGACAGTTTTGGCTAAGCTTGATGAAATTGGTGAATTTTCCTCTTTTGTTAAGACTCCTAATCAAGTAAACATACTTATGAACTAATGATAGATCCATAAGCAATGAGTTAGTGGAATTATTTGTAGAAGTTGATGAGTAGAATGGATGTTAGTTACTGAAAATGTATGGTGTATGATAATACCCTAGAACAACATTAAGGGCATGCTTGGAATGAGGGTAAAATATTAAGGGGTAATAAAAGTCAAACATAGATAAACTAAGGTATTTAGAGGGGATGAGAAAGGGGATAGAGTGGTGGTGGAGAGGATAAAGTGGTGTTGCTAGGAAGGAAATTGAAGAAAGAGGGGAACTATTACCCTTCAAATGAGGGTAATAGTACCTAGGGGTGGTAGTGGGTAATTATTACCCCCATAATAAGGGTAATAGTTCCCCTCTTTATTCCATTTCTTTCCTCCCAACACCACCTTATCCTCTCCACCACCACTCTATTCCCTTTATCATCCCATCTAATCCCTTAGTTTTTCTATGTTTGACTTTTATTACCTCCTTAATACTTTACCCTCATTCCAAGCATGCCCTAAGATTTATTTGTCATTATTGTGGCCGCTAACATATACTCCATATTATACTCATTTTTTCTCAGAATAATAATTTACTACTACTTATTTAGAGTCCTTCATATGCGCAAACGCAATGAGGCAGAAAAACATACTTCCTCCGTTTTTAAAAGCTTGCAACAAAGGGGGATTTTTTTGAGAGACATAAAAAATTGGTTTGTTGCAAGCTTTTGAAAACGGAGGAAGTATTAATTTTATGGTATATCTGACTGTATGATGAAAATATCACATTCTATATGTATGAGCGTATGAAGTATGAACTAGTGGCGGATTTACATACAAAGAAGTGGAGTCACTCGACCCCACTTGAATTGTTAAAATTGGGAAATTTTCCTTTTAAAATTTATTTTTTTTGGAAATTATCTTATGAAATTGACCATTTGACCCCGATAATATATAACAATTACCCAGTAGATACTTTTTCTGAATCCGCCACTGGTATAAACGATGATCCACCTTGACTAAACTTCCCAGTTCGGAGTTCCACCGTGGTCCAGTAAAATTGGAGGAGAATTAACTGAGATAAGAGACTGGTATCATGGTACTTTGGTCAATTACAAGTTCGTGGGAATATCCTCATGCTCTGCAATTTGTGCAGTATCCTATGATAATCATCATAAAACAAATCAATTAGTAGAAAATGACAAAGAAATAAGAGATATTGTAATTGACCTATACTTGTGGAATCTTTTATCTCTATAAATTGTGATCAGAGTTGCTTTCACGTCGAGTCGTCCACTCTCTTTCTTTATTCACTTTCGTCCATTCCTCGAACTTTTACATTTTATATTCATGTAATTGTGAATTTGTGATATTATCTTTACTAATTTACATTCTACATTTCTAAATTGTGGGGGCAATTAAGTCACCTTATTGATTTTCATATTAAAAAAATAGAGATATTATTAAGAATTTTGAAATTCATAAATAGAAAAAAAAAACTTAATCCCTAATTTTAGCACATGTTTTTGCGTCAAATTAATGTCATTAAAATAAGTTCATAACAACCAAGCCACTTAATAGTAAAACCTAAATTTTTTGCATGATTATGATACATGAGTTTTTTCAGAAGCCATTTCACAATTAATCTAATCTTGTATAAGAGTTTTATGTGTCATATTTAGCAAGTTAATGATTATTATTATATTATATTATTATTTTTAATAATTATTTTTATTATATTACTAATAAATAATAATATATTGATAGATTGTAATAACCGTAATACTAATAGATAACATATTTACCAAATAAAAAACATACTTTGGCCACTTACAGGAAATGACCTATAAGAATGCTTCAACATTTAAATTGTTGACATTCATCATTGAGAATTTTAATTGAATGTACATTTGGGCAGTTAAAGAAAAGAGGGATGGTGATTCGTAATATGTTGCAAATGTCTGGAAAACATCAAATGTCTATTATCGTTGCAACTTACACACTTTATAATTTTCATAAGAATGCACAAGTTTGGAATACCAATAATGCAAAATAAAGCGAATGTTAAGGAAGTGTTGATATTGACATGCTTGATGACGATCATAAAATTTCTATGTTTGAAAGAAGAAAAATACTTAGCTAAGGTAATTTAAAAAGATATGAATCTGATTGATTCATGTCAAGTTGGCCGTGAAAATGTTAATGATGGTCGTGAAGACGTTAACAATGACCATGTAGAAAATATTGAAGAAGTGGAGATCATATGGAAGACGATGATTAGGAAATGAAATTTAGAAGGTGATTTTTATATATAAGAATGCAATGTACTATAATAATGTCTAATGAGTAAATGATAATATTATAAAGATCGATAATAATGTCAAAAGAACATAATTAGATATTAAAACATTAAAAATTAAAATTGAATCTCATATATCAATACAATGATAATTACTATAACGATAATATTAAATTAAGAATAATATCAAAGATGATAACAAAAGTGTCGTCAATAATAAACTAAATTGAACAAACTGAAATTAATGGAGCTGAACTAATTAATTGCAATCAATCCAGTCCAAAAGAACAGGGCATAAGTCTTTATACTTCAAAAAAAGTTTGAGATATAAAAAAATAAATATAAATAAAGCAGTACTCCCTCTATCCCATAATATAACACTCCTTCCTTTTTTGGGAGTCAAAATTTAAAATCTTTGACCAAATATTCTTATTAATATATACTCCCACAGTCCCAGAATAGTTTAAACACTTTCCTTTTATATTTGTCCCAAGTTAGTTTTAACTCTTCCATTTTGGTATGGTCCCACTGTTACTCTATTATTTCTATTACTATATTATTTCTGTTACACTCCTTTGGCCTCACACTTAAGCTTTATCACTAAAAAGTTGCCCCACTTTCTCTCTTCTCTAATCAAAAATACGCCACCAACTCATATCACATCTACTTTTACCTGTATCATTAATAAAATAATATTTGATAACTACACTACAACTTATCATCTTAAACTATAATGTGTCTGAACAAGTGTTCAGATCTTTCTGGGATAGAGGGGAGTACAAAAAAATATACTCATGTTAGATATTATTAGATTCACCTTATTATGTACATTCATAATATCAACTTGTTATATTATTTACTAATACGAAATTGAAGATATAGAAAGTAAAGGGTAATTATTTACTACCTATCTGGTTCCGTGCACATGGCTGATTTTAATTATTTAATTTTCCTATTTTTTAAATTTATAATTTTTAAAAAACTGATATTTCACGAAACCGGATGGATTTTCCGGTACCCGGAACAGGAAACTCTATCCGATTCCTTAAAATATCATTTTTTCATGGAACCGGGTAGAGATTTGGTTTCCGCTATGATAGAAACGGTAAACCTATCCGATTCCATGAAATATCAGTTTTTTACGGAATAAGGTGTATATTGGAGATTGTAAAAAAACATACTTCCTCCGTTTCGCAATACTCGCAACATAAGAATAGTAGCCACTATTCATGAACCAATCTTATGTTATATTTTTTTACAAGTGTATAAGAAAAAACATAGTCAATTGGGGTCTTATTTGATTCGTCTTAATGCATACTATCATAATATCAACTTTTTATAATTTTTACTTATCAATAATTAGAGATATTAAGGTTCAAAGTATAGCATTGGATAGTGTGCAAACAAGAAACGTTGCGAGTATTGCGAAACGGAGGAAGTATTATAGAATGGCGGGGATATGTTAACCTATTGAGAATGCGGAGTAAAAGAGTTGCAGCAATAGCAAATCATGTTTCTAGAATTCACCAAATACTTTTGCTTAAACTCGTATGAATCTTGTTTCTAATTACTACTTGGAATTTTGGGTTGATGGATTAGTGTAGGGCTTGACTACATCTACCCAGTGGGTAAGCTACCCACTACTAATAGAGCCATTAAAATATTATTATTTAGTTTGGTGGGGGTTCTACCATTACTACTTTTTACTCTCACAATTAAAGGTGAGTAGTTTACCTAGTGGGTAAACAAAGTTTTTCCCATTAGGGGTATGTGTATGTTGGAACTTTTAATAGCCGTATTTGTTTAAGAAGAGGTTAGATTTGGTGATTGGTGAGTTGTTTGACTTTTCCAAGGCATAAAGGGTGTCAAATCTCACAAGATTGGATTAGTTCGATCAAAAAGAAGAAAAAAAAAGAATATCTACAAGTTTGGTGGGCCCTAACTTTCCATGTGAGCTTCTAGGAGCTTAGACTAGTGGCTTATGAGTGGTAGTGCAACAATAGGCACTTCTACCAATCTTGAATATGTCTTAAATGAATGTCTTCCTTTTCTATCTTTTTCCTGTTTTTTCTTATCAAATATGTTTTCATCTGCCATATTAAAACAACAAATTCTTAGTTAAATAAAACATATAATATGATAAATATGTATTTTATATTCTATTAAGGAATATAATTCAAAGTGTATAAAGATTTATCGTACTTCATACCCAAAGTTCAAAGATTATGGGAGTGTTTGGCAAATGGTTTTGGATGGCTTTTCATTGGCTTTTGACTTTTGTTTCTGGTCAAACAACCAAAAAAGTGTTTGGTAACTGATTTCGGCTTTTCAGCCAAAAACCAAAAGCTGCTTTTACCAGCTTTTTTGGGTGACTTTTGGCTTTTGCTTCCATTTTGTACTAAACAACCAGCAATAACAACCACTTTTACCAAACAGTTTTTAATAGGCAATAATTATACAGCCGGTCAAACAACCCACTAAAAACAGCCGGTCAAACCAGCCAGCATATAAAGCCACCAGCCAACAGCCACAAGCCAATTGTCAAATACCCCCTATGTGTAAGTTTGAATTTTCATCCAAACTAGAGGGAGAGGGGTAGACAGTAAGAGATAGAGCTAGAATTCTAGATAGGGCAATGAAAGAGAACAGTTCAAAAGAGTTCTTATTCCCTCTATTATTTAAAGCTCTTGTTTGAAGTTTGCACGTTTGTGAATGCGTATTTTGTATCATTAATATCTATAATTACATATTAGTGAAAACATAAATACTTTAATATTCTTAATATGTTCATTGAGATAAATTAAACACGACATCATACGACCATATAATTCTTGTTATGGAAAAGAATTTAGAAAATTCTCTTTATTTTACTTTTTGAATAATATTAAGATTTTAAAGGGCGATAACTTTACAGGACGGAGTGAGTCAATTATATATTTAAAATAGACTAGGAGGCGTATGAATTATGCATCATCTTCGAGTGCTATGTCTTAAAGTGGTGCTCAAGCTAAATTAGAATTATATCTCCATATTCTATAAAAAACTAATTTAGTCCATGAGTATTTTGTTAAGTTACGATGGTATTCATAGTTATTCAAATCGTTTTTCAAATTGTATAATTGTACGATTTTATGATTCATATATTGGTGACCAAACGATTTTGTATAAGATTATGTACAATTTTATAAATTGATTTTAACTAGCGATGACTTTACACATCAATTATCTCCTACTCAAAGGGTAAACACAAATTTTCTTTAATTATACCCTTCTTAACTTACAATATCAGAAAGTTTTAAAGAAAGTTTAGTATATATTTTCAATACGCATATTTGTAGAATCTTATAATTTGATTTTATGATTTGGTTTTAGGAGTCTCTTTCAATTTAGACCAGAAGTCTAGTTAGAATGACATTGATGTTACACAAATTATTAAAAAGAGACGGTCTAATTTTTACATAAAATTAGGAGTTGGTTTACTATAAGGTCTTAGGTTAAACTTAACCTCAGACCATCTCAATAAGCCTTATAGAAGCCTATGCCTCGTGCCACATGCTAAGCAGCCCAGCCAAGTTGATTTTTTTAACTTTTCGCCCTAAAAACCTTAACTTTTTGCGTTTTTTAACTTTTCGCCCTAAAAACCTTAACTTTTGCATAAAAATCCATAACTAATATCATATGTGGAATCGGTACCCTTCACTCCATTAGCCCTATTAGTTATGGATTTTTATGCAAAAGTTAAAGTTTTAGGTTGAAAAGTTAAAAAAACGCAAAAGTTAAGGTTTTAGGTTGAAAAATTAAAAAATCAATTTTTCTGGGCTCCTTAGAGCGTGGCACGCGTAATTGGGCTTTTAATTGGCTTATTGAGCTGGTCTTACATTAAGCTTAATGTAAGACCTCTTTTATAAGACTTTGCCTAAAATTAGATCAACTAAAGCCCTTATTCTATTAAAAAGTCCATTCTATCTTACTCTAGTCCAATACTATTCCTAGACATTTAGCACACTCTACTCGTTCATTCTCTTCTCCTTTCCCTATTTCAATTTTAAGTTTCGAAAAATAACAAGCGATTCCTAAAACAAACATATGACTTACCGAATAAATTAAACTAGTCACTAAATGGATTAAACTAGTCACTAAATAAATTTAACACTGAGTATTGAATGAGCTAAACAGGTCACGAAATGAATTAAATAGGTCACAAACTGGATTAAACTGGTCCTTATTTTCAGATGGCGGTTTGTTGATTTTCTCTTATTATTGGGCGTATTGGGCCGTTGCCTAATTTTATTTTAAAAGTAGGCGGTCTCTTACAAGACCAACTGTTGATGTTATTAGTATAATTTTACATATATTTCTGTAAGTCTAGATAAATTAAACGTTAAAAGGAATATAAGTTATCAAGGGAGAGATTTAATTTGATGATATAATCAATAGAAAGTAGGATTAGGGAGGGGGTGGGAGAAACACTAGATATTCAACAAATATCTAAATGATGACCTTTTTGAGTTCAACAATGGATAGAAATTGACATCATCAAATTTGTTTTGTTGCAAAAAAGCCCCTAATCGAGGGCTATTTCCTCCCAACCCCCCAACCCCGCTTCTCTTTTTTCACATTAATTTCATGGCACCATAAAAGAGGTGATTCACCCTCTATCCTCATAATAACAAAAAAAACCCTCCCAAAATAATAAAATATTCAAAATAACCCCTCAACTGAAATCGAGGAAGACACTATTGCAAAAAGCTAAATTAAAAAAAAGCAACTCTTATTCATTTTCAAGTTTCAATTTCTTCTTTATACACTGGATAAATTAGTTTTAGAATGTAAGATAAATAGTTAATAACACGCTCTTACCATAGGTTGTAGCACTTGTTTGGCATTGAGGGATAGTTCGATTGATTAAAGTATGACTCTCGATTCTAAAAGTTATTGGAATCGATTTTCAACCCGCTTTATGATTTTTTATGGACCAACAAAATACGTCGTACGACAATAATTGGCATAAAAGGACAATAAGATGAATACTAAGGATCCTCTCAATTTCATTACCAATTTCATATTTTTGGTTTATGATTTTAGAGTCATATGGTATACGTATCATAACAAAACTTAAAATAGGTCATACTGATAACAATCATCCTCATTTTGAAAACCGGCAACTTAAACCGAAAACTAAGAGCTTGTTAAATTCGATTAAATCAATCGAGAATCCCATCATCAGTTAGGTGGGCTAATCGGATAACCGAGTTGGGCGTGAATGCATGTCACAAACCTTTCTCTAGCAAAAAAAAACATGTCTGATCGAACTAGCGCAGATTCAGTTCATTGGCCAATGAGCCAATTTCCCAATTTTTGGTTTTTATAACTTTAGAAGAATAAGGTATAGTAAGTTGTAAAAAGAACTTAAAATTTATTCATATAGATAATAAACATGTTTGTTTTAAAAATTAACAACAAAAAATAAAAACCATTTTTTCTCGTTTTCATACTTTATTTTTGATTTTCAAAATAAATAAAAACAAAAGATAAA
Source organism: Patellifolia procumbens (assembly GCA_947645195.1). Classification (NCBI taxonomy): domain Eukaryota; kingdom Viridiplantae; phylum Streptophyta; class Magnoliopsida; order Caryophyllales; family Amaranthaceae; genus Patellifolia; species Patellifolia procumbens. Next base: position 9,567,288 of record CANSGD010000972.1, read on the forward strand.
AAACGAACAAGCTCTAATCTATCTGATTTCCATATTTTATTTTATTTTTCCTAAAAATGAAATTAAAATAAAAAATTAATAAAAAATAAATTATTTTATTTTATTTTCTTATATATCCAAAATTTATCTAAAAATTAAAACAAAAAGCGATAACGAACGAAACCCAACCCAACCCAACCCAACGCAACCCAATGTAGGATTAGCATCGTTAATAGTCAAATGCAAACGTCTCCTTCCCCACTTACTTATATTTCATCACCTCAAACTCGCCTTCTCTCTCTCTCTTTCAGTATTTTCCCACCGCGTCTCATTCTCTCTCTTCTCTTTCTCTCTCTTTGATCCGAACCCTAATTCAACTTTGCTCGATCAACAATCAACAATGCAGCAATTTCTGCGCTGATCTTCTGCATTAAATCTCAAAATTTTAACGATTTTCGGCGCTCTCTGTGAGTTAATTTTTTTTAACTTCAATTCACATTGCAATTTTGATTGATTGACAGATTTTGTTAATTTACACTGCATCTTTTACGTTTGATTTGCGTGATCTCGATAAGGATCTATAGTTGAATTTTTGAGTGATTTGTGATTGATTTTTTCGGTGATCTGTTTGTGATCTGATCGTAATTTTTGAATTGGAAATATTTTTGTTGCGAGTTATTTTTTTGTTTTGTTACAATGACGGTTGATACTGCGGTTAAGATTGAAGGAGAAAAGTGTGGATTGGATATGGTGAGTTCGTGTGAGGATCTGCCTCCGACTAGTGTCGGTGGCGGTGGTTGTGACTCTAATGGCGATAACAAGGATGATTATGTCTTTGTTAATGGAATCGATGCGGTGTCTGATGATCACCGTGAAGTCGAGGTTAATGGAGAGGTGATTGTGCCTGAATTGAAAGCTGATTTCGAGAGGAAAATTGAAAGAGACGTTTTAGATGTTAATGAGGATAATCAGTTAGAAACTTGTAATGGTAAATTAGATAAGGTGGTTGAGGTAAATGACGGGGAATTGAAACTTGAGAATGCGGTCATTGTGGAAAAGGAGAGTGATGGTCAAGTTGAGGGTGGCGAGTTGGTAGAGAAGAATGGAGAGATCAAATCCGAGGGTGAAGGTGTAGCTAAGGATGGAGAAGTGGTACTTGAGAGTGGTGATAGTAATGATATTGATAGGGAGTCTGATGTTAAGGTTGCGGATTTGGACGTCAATGAGGAAAGTGATGCAAAGTTTCCAGTGGATGAGGTTAAGGATGGGGAATCAGGTGTCGAGAAAGGAGATGTTGAAAGTAATGCATCAGTTGATGGCATTGGTCATCCTTCAATAGATGATGATGATAAAGTAGGGATTTTGCCGGATATAGATAGTGTTCCTGACAAGGTGCAAAATGGGACTACAACTGTTGATCCCGTGCCTGAGGTTGTTATTGAGGAGCAATTGCACCTTGGGCAACCTGCGGAAGATGAGAATCATGCTAAGGATATTGAGAAACTGGAGGATGAGGCTAGGAAACCGGAGTTAGTTGAGGATTGTACCAAATCTCATATGGACGCGATCACGGATTCCGAGCCAGTAGATGGTATTACAAAGGAAAAAAAGCCTCTTGAGGGAGATGTTGGAAGTCAGTCTCTAGAGGATGGCATTATAGGAGCACAGCCATCGGATGATGATACTGAGGGACCAGATAGCGAGCCCAAGGAATTGTTGCTGGATGGCGCAATCACTGAGAAGCCATCAGTAGACTGTCAGCAGCAAGATATACAAACTGGTGACAGTAAGGAGCTAGGTCCAGTTGAAGTGGTGAGTGAGATCAGGGAACCAGGTGATGTAGGTCTTCCAGAGATGAGTAGGAGTCAGGACCTTAACTCTGTGGATTCAGAAGCTGCTGTATGTGAGCAGCAGCAGAGTTCTGAGAGTGAGTATAAGGAACAAGATGTGTCAGACTTGACCATGGAATCAGGAGAGTGTCAGGGGTCACAAACTCTTTCTGATCAGTGTGATGAAGCAGGGAATCAGAATAATTTAGAGTCGGCTGCCTCAGAGGTGGATGAATCAGTCCTGAATAGTACTGGTCAATCTGATGGAACCGCGATAGAATCAACACCAGATGTCAAAGAGACTCCTGAAACCCTTGCAGTGGATATGCAGTCTGATAAATCTGAGATGCCTGTAGTTGATCATGAGCTGGATAGGGTTCATGGTGAAGGAAAAGAAGAGTTGATTGCTCAAGAGAGAGAAAGTCTAGAATCTTCAGTTGAGGAGGTTTCTCGTCAAGATCAGGTGGCAGAAGAGAGTGTGTTAGTTGATGTAATTGACAAAGAAATTTCTTCAGAGGATGTTAGCCCTGAAACAACTGCAACTGTTGAAGAAGCAACCGACATGTCCAATCTGAAGTCTGCCAATGAGGCAGTTGTACATGAGGAAGGGGAAGATTTGGATGCTACTCATCTTGGAGATGGTGTATCAGAAAAAGTAGTTAATGTTCTTGAGTCTTCTATTGATTCCGGAAGCTGTTTGAAATCTGAAGATGGTGATATAACTGTGCACGTTAGTCGGGAAATGGACGTATCTGCTCCTTGCGATTTGGATAAAATAAATGAAAAAGGCGTTGTCAGCGATGGCTCTTTTGTTGATGATGATTGCATGGGCCGCTCTACTGATGAATCTAGTTCTCAGAACAAATTGGAAAACAGCAATGATGCTCTTCCACATCCTGTTGATAGTGTCGCATCGGAAGGTAAACCTGTGAATGGTGGGGCTGATGTGGCAAGCAAGACAAATTGTGATTCTGACGACACTTTGAGACCCAAGATCAGTTTTGGTTCTTTTGAGTGTGTATCAACTTTGTCACAAAATGATACTATTGTCCACACTGACGTAACAAATAGTTCAACTGTATACGCTGCCAGTCAGTCAGATTTTGCTGGTGAGAACTCTGAGACCATTGCTGGAACTGCAAGTGGTGTTACCTCATTGAACTCCGAGGACAGTGAGGTACAACTGAACCATGACACTACATGTTCTGAAGCTGTGAGTTCGGAGCAGATTAATAAGGAGGAGGTTTCGGCTGGAGCTGATTCTTTAGATGGACTTGATGTCAATCCTGACTTGGTGAGGAGGCCATTTTACTACTTGATTAGGATCCCAAGATTTGATGATGTGCACCTTAGTGAACAGATCAAACTTAGTGAGGTACAAGTTGAAGAGAAGACCCGAAATAGAGATGCTGTTCGGAGTGAATTTCAGAAAAGAAAGGTGATTAATAATGCAATATTTTCTTATCTTGTGGCTTTTTCCCATCAAGGCTTCTCACATATCCACAATCTGTTTCTTTCAACAGGCTAGCTATTGGGATTTTAAAACTAATTTCGATGCCGCCAAATCTGAGGAGAGAGCTGCATATAAGTTGATGATTGCTAAAAAGCGGGATATAGACTCTGCCCATACTTTGATAAATCTTGCAAGGAATGCAGTTACAGTTGAAGATGTGGATAGTCGGGTAGGCATTGTTTTCAGTTAGATTTGTATTTTAGTGATTCTGACTGTTTACATATAAATTTGACAACATCTTTTATGTGTTCTTGTGTGGAAACAGATACTTAATATGGAACGCATGATACAGCACGAAACCCTACCTTTGGCTGAAGAGAAGAGGTTAGTACGTGAAATAAAGCAATTGAACCATCAGCGTGAACGACTTGCCGCTAACACTAGCCGGCAGCAAGAACTACAGCAGGCTTTGGACCGAAGAGTTGAAACGGAGGAGCAATTAAAGGTCATACAGTTATTATTAGATTTTTTTTTTCAATATCTCTACGCATTCAACTTATGCACTTACCTGAATTTTTGCCCCTTGCTTACAGGTCTTGAGGAAAGAATTGGATGTCCTCAGAGAAAACCATGGCAAAGCAGAAGAAACTTTTAAAGCTGCTAAGAAGATATATGATGAAGAAAGTGCCTTGTTAAATGATTTAAAAGTTAAATTCAGATCTGCCGATTCCACTCGACAAGAGGCATATGCACATTTACAGACTTTGAAGAAACAAGCATTTGAAAAGGTCTGTTTATTCAGCTAATGAAACGAGTTTTTTGGGATTATAGTTCAATAGTGTAGTGATATAAGAACAACAAAAATTGGCACCATCCAGTGTCCTTAGCTCCTTACTACCATGGATGGGGAGAAGGCGTCCGCCCAGAAGTGCAGAACTGAGGGGACCGAACGAAAGCCCTCGTATCGAAAGAATTTTATTTTTGTCAAAAATAAGGTAGTAGATATAGGACTTCTAAGTTGGTCCCCCCAATAAAATTAAAATCTTGTAGGTAGTTACTTGGTCCCCCCCTAATAAAATAAACTTTTCTAGGTAGTTACTTGGTCCCCTCTAAGAACAAAAGAAATTTAATTTCCTATTAGTCCCTTACGTTAGAAGTTCTGGTTTTGCATGGAGCTCTAGTGTATGTAGATCTGCGTCCCTTCACAGTTTTACTTCTACATTAATTAGTCAAGATTCAATACTAGAGAATTGTGAGGCAATGGTCTCCAGTTTAGTGAATATTTGAACAACTAATTATCAAGTGTATATCAGTTTCATAAGGTTTAGGTCTACCTGGTGTAAAATTGAACTTTTACTGGATAGAATCTGTTAGTCAAAATCATCTTCTCTTAACAATCAACTGGTTGTTGGCTTGTTATGGTAGTATTTTACAACTTCTTTACTGAATTTTGCTTAGGAGTCCCTTGCAAAGACCAATAAATACTGCCCAAGGAAGAAATGCGCGGTCAAAGCCCTGAGTTGTTAACTAATTTTACCGTGCCGAGTCCAAGTTATGTCAACTTGGTACTTTGCCTCACTTCCCTACTCGTTGAGGGTTAAGGTTTTCCAGATAATTTTGAGAATAGTTTTCAGAGATATCATGTGAACTGAGGGCCCATTGGCTGTTTTGTGCACTAGGTCAATGCTATATGTTATTTACTTTCTTAATTTTATGGGATGTTCTGCTGAAATGAATTGTGAGATATATTCATTTGTATATAATATATATACCTTCAATTGTGATCATGCAAGTGTTATTGAGGCTTTAAGTTGGTATTTCAAATGGCAGAACAAGCTTTTCTACAATTACAAGGATGCTGCCAAAGCAGCCAATGATTATGCAATGGCTGGTGAAAAGGAGAATCTTGAACGTCATTGTGTAAACCAGGTGAGCAAAGCTTTATGTTCCTGAAACGTGATGACAAATAGCTTTTTGTAACCATTAGGTTGAATGTTCCCTTGACATGCCTCTTGCCTCATATGTATAGGTGGAGAAATTTATGGACTTGTGGAATAAAAATGACGAGTTTCGTAAGGAATACCTTAGATGCAACATGAGGAGTACGTTGAGGAGATTAAGAACACAGGATGGACGAGCACTTGGCCCTGACGAAGAGCCCCCATTTTTAGGAAATGTTTCTGATAACAGAGTAACTGCCTCGGCCAAGGTCAATTCTGTGGGAACAACTTCAAACTTGGAAAGGGATTTTCCTTTAATAGCGAAAAATGCTGAAGAAGAATTATTAAAGAAAATTACAGAGCAGAAGAATAAGACCACCCTTGCCAAAAAAGGGGGCGAAACTACATCTAAGAATAGCTTAGCAGAACCTTCTGGTAGGATTGAGGCAGAAGAAAAGGAAGAAGAGCACAAGCGGATCACAAGAGAGGAAGAAGAGTTGGCTAGAAAAGCAGAGCAGAAAAGGAGAGAAGAGGAGGCTGCCCGATTGAAGGAACAGCGGAAGTTGGAGGAGAAAGCTAAAGCTCAGGAAGCACTGGAGAGGAAAAGAAGAATGGCAGAGAAAGCTCAAGCAAGGGCTGAGTTTAGAGCCCGAAAAGAAGCTGAAGAAAAGGAGAAGGTATGTTAAACTCACCAAATGCTACCAATTTCCCCTTTCCTATATTATTTCGATTTTTACAGTAAACATGCCTTCCTAACTGCTGTGCTTTTTAAATTGATGCAATGTAGGTGAGAGAAAAGAGAGCGAAGAAGAAAGGAAAGAAGAATGTCCCTCCATCAGAGACTGTTGAAATTGAGCCTGCTCAGTTGCCAGAATCGTCATCTGAGACTGTTCGGGAGCCTGAAGTTACAGAAAAGCCTGTGACAGTGACGAAGAGGTCCCGTAAGCCTTCTTCGTTATATACGAAGCAGGTAAAGACGACTAAATCGATTCCTGCCCCCCCTGCTCCTCTCCGCAATCGGGGTAAGAAAAGGATACCACAATGGGTGTGGGGGATTGGAGTAGCTTTCCTCTGCATTCTTCTCATATTTCCGTTGGGGAACATAGACATTGTTGAGCACGTTAAGCGTTTACTTTCTGGGTCTTCCCATTAGCAAAATTATAAGCATAGGTTTGAATTTTTATTTATTTTTTGAATATTCATATTCTTGTTCACGTCCTGGTTTTTTTTTACCTTACTCATATGTTACCCATTTGTATACTCGACCTTAGATTTGTTTGATGAATTGTGATTGTAACAGAAGTATACTACTATATGAAGTATACTACTATATTTGTATTGCATTTACTCCATAAGTTAATAAATCCAGTGATTTGAAATTATTTTGTAATATCTGGACTAGTGGTAGTCCCTCAGTTTCATGTGGGATTTTAAGTGCATTTTGTTTCGGTTTTTGGTGCATTCAATTCACCTTATTTTTGTTGAACTTATTTGAGCGTATAGGAAATTATTTGTATTTATCGAACCCTATGTCAGAACTCATAGGGTATTAGTTTTTATTGGATCATTATCATAACTTCTTAATTCCGAAACTTTTTATAAGATAAAGAGAACGTTTTCTAATGTTGACATGCTAGTAGTATCACTTTAGGGTTGTGTTCTTTTGGCCTACGAAGGTTTGGACTGAACTAAAGTGAAATTAATGCAACTGAACTTATTTTTGTAAATTGAATTGTATGGATAATATAATGATAATACAATTTAATAATAATTATAACATTGATGATGATGATGATGATGATAATAATATAATCCATATGGTACCACTATATTTTTGGCTTTTCTATGTGGTACTACTATTTTCTTAGAATTCTACATTGTACCATTGTAATTTGATTTGATTCCATATCATAGCATTCCTTTAAGTAAAATGTTAATTTAGGAGTCAAATAGAGTTAAGAGTTCATCTCATTTTACGTGTTTTGGTTTGCGTGCTACAAAAAATACTCGAATAAGGTCTTGGGGGTTACTTTACCCCCTTAAGGGTCCAATCTATGTTCAAAATTGACAATGATGGCTTTTGTTAATTTTGACTAGAAATTAGACCAAGATGACCTTTAAAAACTTTAATCTAGCTAATTTACCCATACACATACCATAACATACAAATCGAGACAAAATCCTAACCCTAGTCAATCCTAATTAACATTTTAATTAATGGGATGTTACAACAGAAAATAACACTAAAGTAGAGTGGTACCACATAGAATTCTCAAAAATTAGTGGTACCACATGGAAAAGCCAGAAGTACTATGGTACCATATATTTGAAAATTTCAAAAAAAAAAAATAACAATAATATGTCCATTTTTTTTGTTTGTCCTATTTTTTCATCTTTCCCTATATCGGAAAATATTATTTTTCATTTAGTCTTACTTTATCACTTTTTGGTCTCACATATACCTTATAATCTTCTCTCACATACTTTAATCACCATATTTTTACTATAAAATGAGTTGACTCGTTAATTGTTGTTACCACCCACATGCCTATGAAATCATCTTCCTGCTCATTTGGAGTTACAGTCAATGGAACAAATAAAAAGAAACGAATGAAGTACTTAATAGTTAATAACAATAATAATAATAAATATTTTAAGAATAATACTAATAATACTTAATAATGATAATAATTAATAATGATAATAATTTATGAGATGTTATGGATTTTAATTTGATATTCTCAAAGTACTTAGAGCTCTATCTTTGTATCTGAAGCTAAAGTAAATTTCAAGTATATTAAAAGTGAGCTCAATAATGTCTAATAAGTAAAACGATAATATTAGAATAATCAATGATAATTTTGAAAAATTAATTAAATATTAGAGCATTACAAAAATCTAATTTGAATGTCAGACAACAATAAAATAATAAACAGTATAACATTAATAATAAATTAAAAATAATAAAAAGATGATAATAAAAGTCTTGTCATTATTAAATTGAATTGAGGTAACTGAGTAGTTGTTTGGTTGACATGAGAAAATATAGAAAATTTAAATTCCTAGTAATTAAAAATTTGGTGAGTTGTTTGGTTGACATGAGAAAATATAGAAAATTTAAATTCCTAGTAATTAAAAATTTGGTGAGTTGTTTGGTTGACATGAGAAAATATAGAAAATTTAAATTCCTAGTAATTAAAAATTTGGTGAGTTGTTTGGTTGACAACAAGATAGCAAAATAGAGGAAGTTATTCACCTAGTCTCCCCTAGGTAAGCGGAAATTTAATTCCTCCAACGTCAACCAAATAATTTAACAAACCAAATTCCCATGAATCTGATTAAAGCATTTATCTCTTATAAATTGATATTAATAATAAGGAAAATGATAAATACAACCCTTAAGATTGTGTAAAGAACCTAAATAAGGAAATTTAACTAAATTACAAAAATTAATAACGTCAATTCACACGTGATTTTGGCATATATTTCAATTTAATACTATTTTAGGTAATGTATTTAATACTTATACAACCCTAAGACTGTATATATCATTACCCAATAATAAAAATATATAATACTAACCTAAATTAAATTCAAATCAAGTGAGAATAAACTAGCCTTAAAAACCTACAAAAGATTAGCAAAATCTACGGAAGCTTTCGTCACAAATTCAAGATTGTCAAAATTGAAAAAACTAACCCTTTCAAAATATACTTTGACCCACGTCTCCATCAATCACCATCTACCACTTCACTTCACTTCAGCCATAACTCATTAACTCCGTCCTCTGCTTCTTCTTCCCCTGTTTTTCCTTTCGTTCTTGATTACATTCATTTAATTCGATACCAAGTTATTCAAAAATGGAGTTTATGTCAGTAGGGAAAAGAACCAGGCTTCAAAAATCCCTTAAAACTCACCAATTTCGTCAAGAATCGTCCTTTACAAAGGATTTTAGAAAGAACGACAATGGTGCAACAACTTGGATTTCTAATTCTGGGTCTTCTTCAAGTAATGATAATGATGATATTGATGATGGTGAAGATGAAGAATGTTTGTTAATTGATAAAACTGAATTCTTAAGATCGAAATTTGAAAAGAATTCCCCCAAAAAAGATGTGGGTATTGAGAAAAAGATTAGTAATTTGGGTAGTTTTCATGATGATCATGGTGAAAACTATATGGGTTTTGAAGATAAGGGCATAAAGTTCATGAATTATAATGAAAATCATGGTATTCATGATGATGATGATGATGATGATAATAAGGGCAGTAGAAGTATGAATGATGATGACGATGACGACGAAGAAGATGATTGTAATGTTGAGTTTCATATGAGAAAGTTTGAGGGGATAGTGTTACCATCATATTGTGAGAATAATAATGTTGAGAATAATTTCATTGGAAAAAGAACAAGGTCACATTATAAGAATAAGTTTCCTAGGAAGAAATTTAAGGCTGGAACTTTAAGTTGCCCTATCAGCATTGATATGGAAGAAACAACAGTTTCTACTCATGATGATGAAGAGGATTATATGTCTCATAAGATTCAACATTATGAAAAGAGTTGTGAAGAACATGGTGGGAAGCGAAAGCGAGGCCGACCGCCATTGAAGAAGAAGGAAGAAGAAGAAGAAGAGGAGGAGGAAGTAGAGTTTAAGGGTTTGGAAGAAGAAGTGGAGTTTAAGGGTGTGGTTCATAGAAGGAGGACAAGAGTTAAGAGGACAAGAAGTAATGAGGTTCAAAATGTTTTGTTGAATGCAATTTTGGAGAATGGAAATGAGGGGTTGGAAGATGTTATGTGTTCTGTTAATGAGGTTTTTCTTTCACTAAAGTTTAGATTTGGAGTTGAGAATTTGGTGCAAGAAAATACAGAAGGTGAAGAAGAATTAGAATGTCTTTTTAAAGAGATGGATTTTGCTCTTGGGATTTGTGAAATTGGTTTAGAATCTTCTTCTTGTGTGGTAAGTTTTTTTTTTTCCTATCTCTATTGTTTAGTGTGCTGCAAGCCTGCAAGTATGGTCTCGTTAGGGTGATAACGAGTGGAGTCGGGTTGAGTTTTGCATAACTCAGCTCTTCTTGCTAAGATTTCAAGTCGAACTTGATTCCAGTCATTCTCAAATCGAGTCGAGATTGACCGATTTGAACGAGCTCGAAATGAGATTGACTCGTCAAACTCTAAGTTATTTGCAAGTTTTTCAGTTGCCGTTACACCCATATGATAGATTGTATATAAAAATGAATATTTTAACCCTCTATTTTTTTCATTCGAGTCGAGTTTTGTATATCTCGTCACTGTCTCATTTGCGTCTCGAGTCTAACTCAAGTTTGATCCGAGCTAACTCAAATCAAGCATTGACCGAGTCGATCTCAAATAGCTCATAAGCTGTCTCACTTGATAAGACCTACCCCTAGGTCTGATTCCTTGTTCAAACCCCTCCCCCTCGGCCAATGGTAGCTTTGGGAACCAAAAGACGAGAGTGGATTTCAATTTTCAAGGGAGAGTGTAAAAGTTATAACTTATAAAGGATAATTTGGGTAGTTTGTTAAGAAGTTGTATTTAGGGCTTTGTTCCCAAGTGTTTGTAATCATTTGGAATCGGCCACTTCTCCATCTATAGAGCTCATGCTTTGTAACCCTTTACTACCTCCGTTTCTTATTGATTGTGATTGAGGTTATATTATGCAAATAATTGTAGGAGGTGCTAGTAACTAAATTGTCTCTTTTATTGTATCAATAAGTGCATTACTATATTGAATAAATAAATAATAGTATGTTGGTATCTTGATGAAGTGGTCAGAAGTATGATAATAATATAGAGGGGATAACTTTTAGCATATCTACCAGCCTAAGAAAATCCACTTTTAGTATTTTATTAATCAAATAGTATATCATTTAGGTTGTGCTTATTTCACTTGATCTTTACTCGTCTGAACTCATTTAAACTTGTTAGAACTTATCAAAACTAGTACTAATTGGGATCCAAACTTGCTAGCCCTTATCAGACATGAACTTACTAATTTGAACTTATTAGTCATGCACTTATTATATGTGAACTGAACAAACCTTAAAGATTTATCATGGTTTAAATGAGGTCATGCATTTTCCTTATAAGTGTGAATCTTTGCTATATATTTTAAAGGTATTGTATTGACACCAATTAGCTCACCAATTATCCATTACATATCTTTTCTTGACTGCTAAAACATGAAGAAAAAGGCATAGAATTTTAATCCTGGTTGGATTTATATAATCTAGAACTGTACTTGAATGAATTTGGATCCTCTCCATATATTTTCTTCCATTTCCTATCCCTCCATTGTGACATGTAACTTAGGAAAATAAATTCCCAAGAAGTCCTAAAATGTGTTTCCAGTAAGTGATGTATGTTCTACTCTTGTCATGGTATTAACTAGTATATGTACCCATAATCATAGTGTATCTGGTAAAACATTTACTCTCATCTACCAATAATTTTTTATTTTGCTATAGTAAACAACCTAGGCTTGAAGTTATGGACTCGAAATCTTTAGGCTCTTACTAGATCGACTCTCTTAGAGTAAATACTACTAACATGATCTCGTCTACATCTAAGAAAAATCAGCAGACCTGTGTGATGACTTCTTGGCTTCTTGCAGGACGAACATGAAGATGAATCGATCGACCATTGTGATAGTGCAACTTCGCATGAAAAGCTTTGCCGGGTAGGAAAGCACTATTGGATTCATGATGACGAGATTGGTATCAAATGCAAGTTCTGCTCATCTGTGAAGCTTGAAATAAGAGATGTCAGCCCTGATTTTGTGAGTCAACAAATGAAAATCTTTTTATCTTATAGTAACTTATTAGTATATATTATTACATTATGCATTGTTGAAGAGGAAATTGGAAAAACAAAGCCTGGTATAGTAATGTTATTTTGATTATATGTAAGGCTTCTGCTCGTCGAATGTTCATATAAAAAAAATGACTGATGTAAATTGCTATCCTAACAAAATTCAACTGCCTACATTATAACATAACCGCTTAATTGACCTTCTTGTTTCTTTTCTCTGTTTCGAGTTTTAGGAGATTAGCTATGTATTTTTACAGTTTACTTCCTTTTTATGATATGAATCTGTGTCTTTGCATGTACTAAAGAACAAGGATCCATTTGGAATGCCGGAAGAGAACAGATACTATGGCCAATTCCCCTATGATGGTATCAATATTGATTCAGACAAATTTCAGTTTTCTGATCTGAGCTGTGGTAGCCGAGGTGAACCTAAAACTTTCATTGATACTCCGGGTACAGTATGGGATCTCATCCCAGGGACTAAAAGGACTTTATACCCTCATCAACGAGATGGGTTTGAATTCATTTGGAGAAACATAGCCGGAGGTATAAAATTAGAGGAATTCGGTAAGCCCACAAAATTTGGTTTAGGTGGGTGCATCATATGCCATGCTCCAGGAACAGGAAAAACCCGCCTTGCAATTGTATTTTTACAGTCTTTTATGAAGAAATACCCCATGTCGAAACCTGTTATTGTTGCTCCTTACAGTATGCTTCGAACATGGGAAGAGGAGTTTGCTCGATGGAACGTTGACACTCCTTTGTTTAACTTGAATGAGAAGGAACTGTCAGGGAAAGAAGATCCTCAGCTCGTAAACCTTTATACTGATCAACTTAAGGATGAGAAAACAGTTCGAATGGCTAAGCTTGCTACTTGGAAAACAGGAAAGGGTGTGTTGGCTATTAGCTATAGGCTGTTCCAAGGGTTAGCAAGTGAAGGGGAGGGCATAGATGAGAAGGTTCGGGAAGTTTTACTGAAGCAGCCCGGCATCTTAGTGTTGGATGAAGGGCATACACCGAGAAATGGGAAGAGTAAGATATGTGAAGTTCTGTCAGGAGTAGCAACGAAGAGGCGAGTGATCTTATCAGGAACTCCGTTTCAGAATAATTTCGAGGAACTTCATACAACAATCGGGTTGGTCCGAGAAGAGTTTGAGGGTGCTTTATCTTGTTCTTACAACATGAATGAAAATAGAAGAATTGAGGCGTTAAAGAAACAGATTAAACCCTTTGTACATGTTTATAAAGGGGAGATCTTAAGAGAGACTCTTGGAGGATTGTTTCACTCATTAGTTGTTTTAAGGCCTTCTGATCTGCAAAAGAGATTTTTTGCTCGTTTGTCCACGATAAGTAGCAAATTTATTAAATTTGACAACTTAATCTCTGTAACCTCTGTTCACCCTTCGATTTTCTGTGATAAAAAAGACAAACCAGAATTGTTGGTGGATGAAGAACATGAGGTTTTGTTGAAGCACAAAATGGACCTTGATGCTGGAGTAAAAACTCGGTTTCTTGTAGAGTTGATTAAACTATGCAAAGGAGAGCGAGTTTTGGTGTTTGGTCAATATCTTCCACCCTTAAACTTCATAGGGGAGTTGCTAAAATCTCTTTTTCAATGGAGCAAAGGGAGGGAATTGCTATGTATTGATGGGAAACAAGACATGAAGGACAGACAATCATTGATAAAACTTTTCAATGATCCTAAGAGCGAGGCCAGAGTACTTCTAGCCTCGACCAAAGCATGTTGTGAAGGGATTAGTCTAGTTGGTGCCTCGAGAGTCGTGTTGCTTGATGTTGTGTGGAACCCTTCCGTGGAAAGGCAAGCTATAAGCCGAGCTTATAGGATAGGACAACAAAAGGACGTGTTTGTTTATCACCTTATTACTTCGGGGACTCTGGAAGAAGAGAAATATCGTAGGCAAGCAACGAAGGAACGTTTAGCAGATCTATTGTTTTCCTCTTCTTCTCCATCTTCAGAAGCCGGAATCATGCACGAAAAGAGAATAGGCTCGAGGGTGGTTGTTTCCGAGGATCATGTACTGCAAGCCATGATTCATCACGACAAAACCAAGAACATGTTCGAGAAGATTGTCTGCCAGCCGAAAGCTGATGATTTGATTACAGGTTTTGGCCCTATGAGCCTGTAGCACTAGCAGCATTATTGTATATATGCTGTGATCCCTTTGCCTGTGTCATGGTTATTAGTAATTCTTGCTGACATTATTTTTTGATGTTTTGTCTTCTGACAATCATCTGGTATATAGAAAAAATCTGGGCTTATCTTCTTCTGTTTCTGCCTTACATTGGATTTTTTTTAAGTTGTTGTACATGGCCTACATGCTGCTGGACGGGCAGACAATACACATCAAGAACTACTATAATGTTGAAGTACATTTATGCCTTTTGTGCATTTTTAAGGAAACGCAGTTTGATGTTGAACCACTATGTACTTCCTCCATTTTGTCCTAAGCAAAATTTTGATTTTCCAACAACTAACTTGAACCTCTTAGGCAGTTATAGTATTGTAGTCCCTCCGTCCCACATTGTTCTTCCCACTTCTTGAATATATGTGAGGTATAAAATAATGAAGTGGGAAAAAAACATTGTGGGACGGAGGGAGTATCATATTTTGTAGCCAATGTGTCATGGTTATTACTAATTCTTGCTGACAATTTTGTTAAAGTTCAGATTGGCTTGTCTTCCGACAATCATCTGATGTAATTTTTTTTTAATGTAATTTCTTGTTTTTTCTAATTTTTTTTATGTAATTCTCTATCCCTTCTTTTATATGATCATTAAATTATTGTTCATTGTTTATTACCATATATTCATTATAGTACTCCCTCCGTCTCATTTTGATATGTTTACTCAAAGGTGGTGACCATTAAAGTACAAATGAGTAAAAGGTAGGTAAATATTTAGATATTGAAGGTTAAAATGGGGAGAAAAAATGTATATAAATGGAAAAGATTCTATATGGGTATATCTTTTTGAAACGGCCTAAAACGGAAAAAGGGGAAAACAAAATGAGATGGAGGGAGTATATCATAACTTATTCATTTGCCTAAAACAAGATGTTTATTAAATTGCTTAAAACAGAGAGAATATTTTTGGGCAAATGATTTCAAAATGTAATTAACCGTATGTTCATTTATTGTCATAACACAGTTCATTTTGGGCCAACCAGTTGTGCATTCAAAAGTTACCTCATTTCCCTTGTTTATTATATTGTACAATGAACATTTGATGTAAAAAAAGGAACAACTTGAAAAATTAGTATTATGTTAAAAAATATGTCTACGTTAATTGGGAATCATTTTCTTTAACGTTGTTTTTACAATAAATATTGGTTGTGGATAAATGAACATCTTTAATACCCATAATAAACATCGGGATTATGTTAAAAAAAGACATGTTCAAATAAAATGAAACTAATATTACTGTATTGCTATTTTGCCCTAACTTCATTCGCCGGCTATTTTGCTATAATCCCGATGCACAGAGCACTGTGCTCCAGGAAGTACCAAAAAAATTTCAAGCTCACCAAATATGCCATTTTATACTTTATTTTATTTTGCCATTTTTCTCTTCACCATTTTGAATGGAGTACTTTAAAACTTCTTCAGTGCAAATTCTTTGGTTTAAAAAATTGAATTTTTGACTACTAATATGAAAGTCTAAACTCAGATTAACTTTCCAAATAGGATCAACTCATTCAAAGTCTCCCCTTTACTCGCTTTTTCTTTTGCTGTTATTCTCTCTCTCTTCTTTCCATTTCAATCTACAAGATGAACCAAGAGCAAAGATCCCTTCTTTTACAATCTTCCTCTAACTTCCCACCACCAAAAGGTACAATCTTTCCCTAAAATTCCCCACAAATTTCAATACTTTTTTGCATCAAATAATCACCCATTTAATTTTATTTCAATTTTTGGAAATGCAGGTGTAAAATTATCATATGGAACAGCAGGATTCAGAGCAGATGCAACCTTACTTAGATCAACAATGTACAGGGTTGGAATCTTGGCTGCTTTAAGATCTCTTAAAACCCAATCAGTAATTGGGTTGATGATCACTGCTTCCCATAATAAAATATCTGATAATGGTGTCAAAATTGCTGACCCAAATGGTGGAATGTTGTCTCAGCAATGGGAGCCCTTTGCTGATGCACTTGCTGATGCTTCTGATCCTCGTGAACTTGTTCAGGTATCCACGTGATCATAATTTGTTTGATCTCAGCTCATATTGTAGTTTGGTATGTTATTGAGATTGACTCTGGATGTTGGTGTTTCGACATTCGTTGGAATGGCGGACCTATGATTTTAGTATCGGGGTGTCAGTTATAGGTTTTGAGATTGGTGATTTAGGGTTGCAAAATCAAAAATTAACAAGTTACCTAAATTTTTTAGTAGTCCAATAAGAGGTAAATGTTCATTTGGGGTATTGACTGATACCCCTTGCCTCAGTATAGGCCCTCCACTGATTCATTGTCGGTCCCCAAGCCCGGGTAAGAGGAGGAGGGTTGCACTCGGTGTCACATATTTCACTAAACTCCTTGCAAATTGCGAATTGAAATAAATGAATTATGGTCGTTTTAGGCTATTTTTGGCCCATTTTAGTCAAATGGGTGATTATTTGATGTTTTCAAAGGTGAAGATGGAACCATTACTGCTATCCTGCTATTGTGTTATGGTGTCTTGCATTTCTCGTTTGTTGAAACTAGCATTGCATTTGAACATGAAACATCAATACCCTAAGTGGCATTCTAATTCTGAGGAAATATTAGGCTGGTTGTGGGTTGTGGTAGGTCGGTGCAACCAGCGTAAAAAACCCCACGCCTATCTTGGGATTAAGGCTTTGGCATTGTTATCGTTGTTGTATCACTTGTATGTTATTGAGATCACCTTGATGGTTGTGGAAGTTGAAATGTTGGATCTTATTTATATCTCTTTTCTGGTTTTTCAATTTTTTCAAAGGTGAGATGAAACCAGTGCTGCTATTGTGTAATGGTGGCTTGCATTTCTTGTTTGTTTAAATGACATTTCACCTGAACATGAGATATCAATACCCCTAAGTGACATTTTGCTATGATGAAAGATTGTGCTGGTCGTGGGTTGTTGCTAAGTTTAATCTATTCTCCGGAACAGCTTATTGATGATTTTGTGAGGAAGGAGAGCATCTCGTTTGAAAATGACCGCCCAGCAGAGGTCTTGCTGGGAAGAGACACTCGGCCCAGCGGAGAATCTCTCCTTGATGCTGCAAGACAAGTAATACTTTTCACTTCATAGGGAATCTTTTATGCCAGTGATACTAATTCGATTGTTTTTTTTATATTAAATGGCAGTTAAAATTTTGAATGATCTTTAGCTTTTCTTATAGGGTATCAGCTCAATAATTGGTGCAATCTCCCATGATATGGACATTTTAACCACACCACAATTACATTGGATGGTCCGTGCTAGGAACATGGGTATAAAATCAACTCAGCATGATTACTTTGAGCAACTGTCTCTTTCCTACAGGTTAGTAGTGCATGCACCATGCAAATGTTTATTACATTTCTTCTACTCGATTTGTAGCAACAAACAAGTACCTTCTTCAATCCCCCAATTAATACCATTTTTTTCTATTTGATTTAGGTGCTTAGTGGAATTGGTCCCAGATGGAAGTGATGGGAGCAAATGCAATGATAAATTGGTAGTTGATGGGGCTAATGGAGTAGGAGGTGATAAACTTGAAGTTTTGAGAGATTTATGTGGTGGTCTAGAAATAGAAGTGAGAAATTCTAGCAAAGGAGAAGGCATTCTGAATGAAGGAGTTGGAGCTGACTTTGTGCAGAAAGAGAAGGTTGTGCCATTGGGGTTTAGCTCTAGTGATATCGGGCTGAGGTTAGTCGTCTTCTTGTTTGCTTTGGTTATGGCCTTTGGACTTTGATATTACTTTCACTTAATCAAAATTACACATTGTGTATATAGTGGTCGTTCCGGGACTTGAAGCCTTCCTTTAGATACTCAAGAACTCAGAATGTGCCTTTTTGGTCAAGTACTAAATTTGTAAATCATTGCAATTTTCAAACACCTCCAGGCATGGATATCTAAAAGAAATATATATCCACTGATTGGTTTATCTGACTGGAGAAATATTTTTATGTTTTATATACCATACTTCTGGTAATGTCAAAAACTCAACCAGCCGTATTATAAAGGTTAAGTAGCAAGCTCATCTTTTGACTGGCCAGCTACAAAAAAAGGACTCATGCCAAGCTTACAGTAAATAATCATGTAGAAATGAATTCGACAAGTTTTCGTTGCAAGTTAATGCTATGGCTAATGGCAAGCAAGAACTTGTCAATGAAGGAGATGGTGTTACGTTGACGTCTCTGAGAAAGGATAAATTAAAGCCATATCCAATTGGTCCTTAGACTCCTTACGCTTGATTTTAAAAGTAACACGCTTTTAAGTTTTCATATTTCTCCCTTTCATGTCTGCTATGACGCCCAACTGTAGCTTTTTTGCACTGTCTGCTGACTAGATTTTCAATTTAAAAATATACTTAGTATCTAGCCATTGTTCAGTTTAACCTTAAATTTGGGTTACATCTAAAAAATTTCATTCATGTTAAAGTAAATGTTTGCATAGGAAGCACAGCTAACTGTTGAGCTGGTTCTAGCATTCCAGGTGTGCAAGTTTAGATGGAGATGCAGATAGGCTTGTATACTTTCTTGTGCAACCAAACAGTAAGATGATTGACCTTGTTGATGGTGACAAGATGCTATCGCTGTTTGCTCTTTTTATTAAAGAGCAATTAGATATTATCAAAGATAATGAAAAAGAAAAACCATGCGATTCTTATCATCCAAGTCTAGGCATAGTGCAAACTGCCTATGCTAATGGCGCATCAACCTCTTATCTGAAGAACATGGGGTTAGATATTGTTTTGACTCCAACCGGAGTAAAATATTTACATGAAAAGGCTGCTGAATATGATATTGGTATATACTTTGAAGCAAATGGACATGGCACGATATTGTTTTCTGATAGAGTTCTATCTTGGTTGGAGGCTAGAAATAGTGAGCTCTCTTCCTCTTGTACAGGTCAGTTGAAGTATGATTTTATTGTCATTACTTCTTTTATACTCCAATAATCAGACTTCCTTATCCTTTTCTTGTTTCTGTCATGCTCAGAAAGTCAAAAGGCTGTGTCGCGATTAATAGCTGTGAGTAAACTCATCAATCAGGCCGTTGGTGATGCATTGAGTGGTTTGCTGTTAGTGGAAGCTATCTTACTACATACAGGATGGTCTATACAGAAATGGAATGAACTCTATAGAGATTTGCCCAGCAGACAGCTTAAGGTTTGTCGCTTCGTTGTATTCTTGATATAAACACTAGATAACCATTCTCATTGTTCGATAAAGAAACTTTCTTCCAATAACAGCCAAGCCAGCCTAGAGTTGAAGTTGTCTTTAGTTCTGAACTGAGCTTTCACTACTACTTAGGGGTGGGTGCACTTATATAAAGAATGGCAGGGTGTATTGTTTTTTAGCAAGTTCCACCAGTTTTTGGAGGTTTTTCACCGCCTTCAAATGATTGCTTATTTCCGTTCCCAGTGAACTTTCTCAGCTAAGTATTACTGTATTGTACATGACATAAGAAAAAGGACTAAGTGCCCTTACCCCTGTTAGTTAATGAGTGAGGGAATGTCTGTTTTTGTATAATGTTATGTACCTTAATGTCAGGATTTTAGACAAAGCTTTTCTAAATGGTACCGAACAGTTATATTTCCTATTATATCTGGGCAGACAGCAAATAAAAGTATCCTTGTATTGCATTATTTATATGAAGTGTAAACCATCTACGCTAATCATGTCCTTGTATATTCATCATTTTCTTTATCGGAGTTTCAGGTCCAAGTTGTCGACAGAACCGCTGTTGTCACTGGAAATGCTGAGACTGTAGTCGTGCAGCCTTCTGGCATCCAAGAAGCAATTAATACCGAAACTGGTAAAACCTACACTCTCCCTATTTGGATTTAAATATTTTATGGGTTATTGAAGAAAGAAGTTGATGTGTACATTTGTGGGCAGCTTCTATAACTAAGCAAGGAAACTTTAACATTCCCTTCTTAATTTGATAGTTATTTATCAGTAAACTTCTCCCATTAAGTGATAAAACAATTACTGACGTGCCTTTTCTTGCGAGCAGCAAAGTATCATCATGGGCGATGTTTTATCCGACCCTCAGGAACAGAGGATGTCATTCGGGTTTATGCAGAATCTGCCACACAAGAAGAGGCAGATAGTCTCGCTAATGCAGTAGCAAAGATTGTAGATCAGTTTCTGGGATCTAATAGCTCTTGATAAACGTTTTACTCCTTTCCCCTCTTTTTTTTTCTGTTCAGAAACTGTTGTTACAGCCTTTTCACTTGGGCCAACTTGGCTAACCGGACCCTCATCTAAGGCCCTTTCTCCTTTTATTAAATTTTTGACTAAATTGATGTCCAATAGTTTAAACTTAAATGGAAAGAAATCATTGTCAAACCCGAATTTGTATGCCATTCGGGTTTGGGGTTCAAACTGTTTATGTCAAACCCGAATGAAATCATTGTTGGGCATTTTGATGTCTAGCAGGTCTGTAATTTGTATGCCATTTTCAAGCTTAGAGATTTATATAAACCAGCATGTTGCTTGTTTGAAAAGCGTCATACTGTTGATGATGAGTCTTCAGTTGTTAATGCGAATATTAGGACTGTGGAAAGTATGGCTAAATATCTAAACAAATGGCTAAAACTCAGAAGTGTTTCGATGAACTTTTTTTCGACATACGGCAATTGAATAACAAATGAAAGCAAAATCCCTGAAAACATGGTTAAGCTAACATAAACTTAGTCCAAGTTGTGAAATTTCCAGTTCTGAACTTAAAACTTACGTTCATACTAAATACCATACTTATAAATACTTACCTCATCTTAAAGTTTCTGGTTCTTCATAAGAAACATATGCGAAATTCATTCTCAAAGGTTAAGGATAATAAAGTTAGTACCTTCAATTTCTTAGCTTAATGCACCCCCATCAAAATAAAACAATTTCTCGCCGGGTTTCACCTCCTTATAGATTATACTCATAAGTAGGGGGTGTAAACGATCTGACGCGGCTCGTAGAGCCCCTCGAGCTCGGCTCGAGCTCGGTCAACTTCGAGCCCGAGCCGAGCTCGAACCCGAACCTAGCAAAGTTCGGCTCATTTAAGCTCGGCTCGGCTCGTTTTTAAAAAAAATATCATTTGAAACGTGTGGCAATAAGAATAATAAAAAAATAGCCCAAACATGCAAAGCCCATAAAAGAATACTTCCTCCGTTTTTTTCAGTTGCAACAATTGAATATTTTACCTCTCACAAATATTACCAATTGTTGCAGCTAAAAAAAACGGAGGAAGTATAATATTATTGGGTTTAGTTTTCATATTTCATTAAATTTATGTATAATGAACTATTGCATAGTTTACTTTATATAAGGAAGAACAATAACACCAATTATCAATAGGCGGGAGGGAAAAAAAAAGAGTCGAGCTCGATGTAAACGAGCCGAGCTCGACCAAAGTGACTTCAAGCCGAGCCGAGCTTGGTCGAGCTCAGCTCGGCTCGTTTACACCCCTACTCATAAGTATCATCATGGCCGAGAAAACCAAGAGAAGACATGCATGAAAGATAAACCTATCATTTGGTGAACTATGCTTCAAAAGCTCCAAGACAGATTTATTGCATTTACAAGAGACCACAACTCCCTTTGAAATGAAGTAATTCTTGAGCCTGAACTATATAATTCTTCAATAGCCACAACTTTTATTTAAACATCAAGAGCTCAAAATAACGAGAAAAGGGTGAAAACTGAAACTGGGTGCAAGCCCGACAGGAAGATCTGGCAAAAAACCGAGAAGAAGCGCAAGTATTTCTGAGCGAGCACTTTTTGAGAGAGAAAAGAGAAGATGAGTGGTTATTGCCTTATTGGCTCCTTGGTTTCCTGTTCAAAGTGGGCATGAGAATGGTATACATAGACACCAAGTTTGTCTACATAAACAAACAACACGACACAACACAACACAAAATTCAAACCCATCAACAATATGACATTTTCTTTTGAATTTTCACGCTGTCTAAGTTCATGTGAGAATCAATCCAGAGTTGTTAAATCAATGAGTTACATCAAACGAGTGAACTCAATATGGGGGATCAGATATCATCCTGTAGCTATCTACTTTGTCATCCAGCACCAAGATTTACCAACCACTTATACTTTCGAGTTTCTTCTCAAAAAAATACTAAGCCATGAGATTTCCATCTAAGGTTGCAAATCATCTTATGGAATATCAGTTTCAAGGTTGATCATGTCAAATCAAGTGTAAAGATAAGGTCTAATCACGGTGATCAAGACCAATCAGATGTAATAAGTTCGGTTTAGCAAGGTTCAACTCAAAAGAACGCACCCAATACTATCCATAAATAATTCAAGCACAACCTTCCCCCAAACACAGAATTCTTTTGTGCACCCAAGGCTAACACAGGACAATGGTGCTCCCAGTCAAACCCCTAATGAACATGCGCGTACACTTGTTGTGCAGCCGACCAGAAGCACCATCCTTGATACTCATATTTAACAGAAAGAAACCATACAAGTCCAGGATTACATATTCGTCCTCCAAAGAGATGCTGATATTATGAACTCTGCATCCTTAATCCACCTCCCAAAACTTGCTTACAAGATGACTAATGAACAAAAAGTTCAACTAAAAGAACATATCACAAAAAAAATTCAACGAATAAAAACTACAACACAGAGCTACTCAGAAGCAGAACCCGTGGTAGGAGTAGGTGATGGACTCCCCCGATTACAATTTTTTTGGATATCTATTAAGAGTTAAAAGACACTAGTTCTCGTAATTAACTGAATTGAGCTGAAAATAACTAAACTGAACTTAGTTGAACTCCGCTAAAAATAAGCCGTGGAGAACAAGCCCTAAGTACAATGTTATATGGACTCCGCCTCCCTAATTGAAAAACCTTGGTTCCTCCACAGCAGAGCTTAATAATAATGTTATATGACAATTGCATCAAAACAATCCCAATTTCCATTCCAATTATCACCAAAACCTTCATTAAAATAACACAAATTTCAAAATACAATAAACAACCTAATTCCACGATATACTATATATCAAAAAATACATAGTAATAATCAAAAGACAACCCTAAATTGAGGGGCATTAGAATCACCAGCGGGGAGAATCTCCCAACGGCAAGGCTCGAGTTCTTCAGAGACAGGACAGTAACCAGCAAGAGTGACCTTATCAGTGGAAGCTGCTACCGACCCGAATTCGAATACCGATACCTCCGTCGGGGCAGGGCGCCTAACTTCTACTGCTCCGTTCATACTCTCCGCTGCTTCTTCGGGCTTGGGCTTCTCGTCGGGTTTCGTCTCCGGCGTCTGGTTCTTGCGCTTCCACCATAGCAATCCCATTTTTTGTTGTTTTTGTTGCAAATGTGGAGGAGTGAGAGAAGTGAGGGTGTAGTAAGAGGAAAGAGTTTATCTTTTTATACTTCAAAAAGTAGAGGGGGAGGAGGGTTTTTTATTTTTCGGATTTAAAAACTTGTATTAGACGATTTATTCATTATTATAGTATATATTTCCTCTGTTTTTAAATAAGTGCTACATTTCACTTTAGCATGCTTGTCGAGGCACGTTTTATATCATTTTTATCTTTAATTATACATTTGTAAAAATTATGACAACTAGATATTAAAAATATATATATCGAGACGAATCAAACGAGATCCAACATCACGATATTTTTCCTTATGCCTATATCAAGTATATAGATTGTATGTAATATTTAATTAATTTAAATTTTAGAGGTTTTAAAATTTTGACATCTGATATGCTAAGATTTTAGATTGAAACCTTATTAAACGGTCCAATCCAAAGATTTACTCTTTTTCGGAAAAAAATAAAATAAAATAGATATATATACAACAATAGTTTTTTTTTTTTTGGCTCAAGAGGGACAAAGCGGCGGTGATGTAGTATTAGTCTTGACTCTTTTGAGTATCATTCCAAGAAGATTTTAACAATTAAGCTAGCTGGCATTCTCATATATCTGTAATCGTCATAAACTCATAATTATGAAAAAATAATATTTAAAAGGAAAAATTAACGCGCATACATTGTGAGTGGGTGGGGACGTTGGTGTACTTTTGGGTAGTTGATATGGTCGTTTTTGGGGCGGGTGGGGTAGTTAACAGTGGTTAGCTGGGATGGGTGGGGTTTTAGGGGTGGCAACGCAAGTTGTTTGGTTGCTCAAGGAGGAAAGTGGCGGGGAGGTAGAGAGGGAGAAGATGGAGGCGTGAAGAGAAAGGGAAGCTCTGTTTTTACAATTTATACAATTGAAGATATATTATAGCAAAGTAGTGTCTCGAAAAATGTAAAAAGTCAAATGTTACATCTGAAAAAACGGAGGAAGTAGTACTTTCTAAAAAATTTATCATTGTTATTATTAGTGTCATCATTCTTATGCATCTCTTGCACATGCTAAATTATATCTTATAAATATCCAAGATAAATAGAATAAATCACCCGACTAGATGTTTACGAACACTAAGCGAAAAACGAAAAAATTCAAGAAAATAAATAAGTATTTCAACATTTTAAATATAGATAAAATTATTAAGTTTGCTTAGTCAACATTTATAAGATTATCTAACTTATCTTCCTCCTCAAAGATTATGATAGCCTAATTTCTTGCGGACCTCATTTGGTTTAAGGAAGTACGAATAAATCTCGTCCTTCTCTTTTCAGTTTGGGCTCATTAATTCACTAATTCAATTTGGATTGAGAAGGAGTCGTGTCAATAACATACCATTATCATTGTAGCTACCAACACAATTGATAATATGAATAGTGATTACCATACATGTGAAGAGAACATGACCTTTAACTTTATAAGTATCCAAAATAGTGCTAATAAGTTGCATATCAATCCTGAAGAGTGCAAACAACTTCAATGTATCGTGATAAGTTCAAAATGGTCCTTTACTCCTTTTACATACAAATAGAGGTTCAAAAACATAAGTAAAGACAGACTCCATTCATCCCAAGAAAGAACAAGACATTTCTTGTTAATCCTTCCTCATCATCCTTGTGTGGTATGTTGAGTGCCTTGCTGCCATGAATCATTTGCAACTGTTTGAATTTGATTCACGCCTTGCAATGAATATTTTCTTGATAAACAATATTTTCCATTTACGATAAGCTGAAGCAAACGAAAACAATATACATTCCCTGAAGATTAACAGTTGCAATGACATCCACCTCTACCTCTCCTCTCCGCCTCGACAAGATGTTTATAATGGCAACGAATAATACTATTACGCACTAATTTACATATGAAAGAATTACATACACAAGGGAAAACCATATATCCAATTGAAGATGCTTGCTTTCAAGAGTAGACATCAGCACTCCTGGTCTGGAAATAAGACCGTTGATATATCAAAGGATAGCATATGCGTCATATTCATCCATTTTGACGAAGCACAGAATGGATAAAACACATGCGAAAAAGGATGAAAGCTCCATAACTAGGGCTCCCCAACATATAACACCAGCATGTTTTAAGATAGCTGGTATTGCAATACTGCCAACCACTGAAGCTCCCGTTAAGAATTTGGTTGCATTCAACCAGCTGTCAGATGAGTAGAAAGCTGTCAGATGAATAGAAAGAGGGACAAAAGAAATACAGTACGAACGTTTAGCATTAAAACGCTCACACCGAAAATCTTACAATAGCATACAGTAAGGCAGTAACTACCTGTTACCAGAGGATTCTGTAAAAAGCGAAGAGGCATCAGATCCAGCAAAGAACATCATAGGCATAGGGAGGAGGACATACATAATAACTGCAAAAACCAAAAATAATTTCAGAGTCTAGCACAAAAGAAAAAGGACAATGGCAGAGAGAGGAGGATTTGGTGTGGGACCCGCACCACGCAGATTTGCCCCTCACATGTTCAACGGAGAAAAACTTCTCCAATAGTATGACTCGCACAAAAAGTAAAACATTAGATATTGAACAAAAGTTCAAGATATTTAAACACATCAAATTTTGTTGTTGGAATTTATGTAATCTCAGTGCTTGTCAAACAAGTCACTGCTGCTAATTATAATTATGAAGCTACCAAGGGTTGGGGTGGGGAAGGTTGGACGCATCACAAGATACAGGTAAATTAGATAAGTCTGTTTCTGGGGGTGGGGAACGGCGTTTGATGGGCAGGGGAAGAAAACACATAACCTATACTCAGGAAACATGGCAACTTTATGGGGATTTAAGAATATATATGTGCACTTTGGATAGCCCAATAGTTCATACTTAACACTTGATCACTCATAGTTTTATTGGTTATACGGAATTTGGAGGGAAAGAGAGGAATACATATTCCTTTAGGTACAATATGGGGGGTGGGAAGGGAAGAGAAAGGAATTGGAAGAATTGATGTTCCTCCCACTCTTTGAAAATGGGGGCAATGTATTAAGGGATAATCAAAGTCAAACAAAGGAAAGAGGAATAAGCTGGTTACAAATGAGTGGAAGTGCATAAACGTGATAAACTAGTGAGGATGTAAAAAGAGATTCAGTGATGAGATTTCACTTATTATGGGGAATGATTACTCATCACCTCCTTATTATGGGGGATAATTACATAACCTCCCTAGGGTAAATATTAAACACCAAAAAGGAGTAATGGAGGTTCTCGTTTTCCTTCTTTCTTATCTCCCCATCATTACATCACCTCTTTCATAAACACCTCATTTCCTTTCAACCACCATATCACCACCTTTAGAACTAACTTATTTCATTGTTTTGACTTCCATTACCACCTAGTACATACTACCCCCATTCCGAGCATGCTCTTAACAGACCAAATCCTTCTATTGTTGGTAAGTTTTGGAAGGAAATTGCAAGCTCACTCTTCCCTCTCCTTAGTTTCGTCCCCCTTACCTATCCTTCCCTCCACCAATGCTATCGAAACGAAGTACCAATGTATCATGCAGGTGCACTGAATCAAATGGATTTATATGAAACGAAGCGTCTGATTGTAAATTAATAAGAGACAGCCAATGTATACATTCCAGAACCTGTACCTGAAAGCATGGGCCACCAGTTATTGTACAATGCACATGCCTGTGAGCAACATAACGAACAGCATAAAGCAATTGTAAGACAATTATTATATCTTGGCACTAAATCTTCATGATAAATCTTAAAAAATCAAAACAACAACAAAGGAAAAGCAAGAGATTGATACTGACCAAAATTTGCAATACGATTCCTCCAGACACCAGGATTGCTAGAAAAGCAAGCTTTCCACTTTGCACACAAGCCACCATATATCCAGGTAAGTCTGCCATTCTATCGACTCGCTTTCACCACATAGGTTGAAATGGCTGAAAGAAAAAGGGAGAAAAGTCAGAAGTAGTTGGAGACATCAAGTGAAGAGAAGCAACTTGAGAAACAGAAATCAATTACAAAAGAAAACCTTGCTATTTTGTAAATCTTGTTAATTGCAACTCTGCAAATAAACTAATGCCACCAGAGTGGCTCTCAAATTATTCCAATGACGTCAAAGTTTTGCGATTTCTACAAGCTGCTAATGATGGATTGATGATAGGGCGATTCTTGTTACAAACAGGCACTCCACTCCAGTGTCCAGCAATCTATGTAGCAAGCAACTAGCACCAACTATTGAAACCTCGGGTTCAAGTAGTTTTCGTGCTTTATAGCTCATTATGCTTAAGGATGCTCTCAGTACCAAAGGCAAGCACCAACTATTCAAACTGTAAGGGTTAACTATATATATTCATGAGTGGCTCATTTACTTATAGATAAACTGTAAATGAAAAACCACGCTCTACTACCAACATCTTGAAAAGAGACATAGCCATTGGCAAGCAATTAGCACATTTTCATTTGAAACGACCAAAAAAAATAGGCCTCTTCACTAAAAATGAAGTTTCATTGTCTCTGTGGCTTTCAAGCTAAAGAACTTTGACCTTCAAGGTTCCAAACTTCTTTTTCTTTGAAATCTGCTAAATTTGATTGAGTTCTTTATTGATAATCCAAGTGGTACTTATAGTCACTATACAATAATCCTAAGAGATATAGGAAAGCAGGCAAGGCAAAGCAAATCTCATTCCGAGATCCACAAACCATAGTCAACTAGAATTATAATCCTAAAATTAATACTATAAACAGAAATAATATTCTTTCCTAAATATCCTTAAGACCTTAACACCCCCCCCCCTAAGTGGAGCATGGGGGTAATTAGATAGTTAAACTAAGCTTTGCCAAGAGACTTTGTGAAAATGTCATTGGAATGCAGCCTGTTCTTTTGGCCTGCAATGAACTTAATTTAGTACAGTTAATTTCAGATGACTTGCAGTTAGATGGAGTTCAGTTCTTTGCAAAAGAATAGGGCCGTAGGTGAGACTAATTAGAACATCCTGCAAAGCATCTCAAGCAAAGTGGCAATCAACTTCAATGTGCTTGCTTCGTTCGTTCGTGGAGAATAACATAATAGAGAGATAGCTACGGGATGAAAAACACCAGTACTCAGAAAACCTTAGAGGTCCCAAGTAATGTGAGCCATGGATCAATTCGGCTTCAGCACAAAGACAAAAGGCCGTATGTTGCCTTTCAATTTTCCATGCAATGAGAGAATGACCCAAAAACAACCAGCCACCTTGCTATGGATCATCAAATAGTCGGGCAAGCAACCAACCCCAATCCAAGTCACACCCCACCAACCAACCCCAATCCAAGTCACACCCCACCAACCAATTAAAGAGAGGCCATTGCCCGAACACAAGAGAATACCACTTAAATAATATCCTACACATCCTTAACAATATCCAAATAGACTGTAGGGAGAGCAATGAAGACAATTCCACTTAATAAGATATGCACCTAAACAATCTCCAAAATGAGCTCCTTAAAAAAGGGAAATGTTT
This sequence comes from Patellifolia procumbens, assembly GCA_947645195.1. NCBI lineage: Eukaryota > Viridiplantae > Streptophyta > Magnoliopsida > Caryophyllales > Amaranthaceae > Patellifolia > Patellifolia procumbens. The sequence goes on from CANSGD010000972.1 coordinate 9,596,372, forward strand.
CTCACCCCTATGACTTAAGGTATACTATAATGCTTATGATTCCTAGATCATCATTAAAATCTATATTTTCAAAATACAACCTTGGCAAAAGACCGGTGGAAACGATCCCATCTCAATTGTCTTTCCACAACTATCCATATTGTACCGGATCAAAAAAACTCCACGGCTCTAAAAAAATGGAGATCCTACTTAGAATGTCAATCCTTTCAAAACCATGCTTTGCCAAAATGGCATTGTTCCAACTTCCAATCATACAAGCCTCAGTACCTACCTGCTTGATACACATTTTGATCCAAAAACAACAACTACTACATAATTAATTTGTTTTGAAATGAAGTTGGCATTCTCACTAAAATAGCAAAACTTCACAATTCAGATCCAAAACAACCATAGCAAACACATGTAAAAGAATAAAGCAAAACCATAGAAACTCTCATGTCTCCTAAACCACCCCCGCCCTGGCCGGAAGTGCGAGGGGTGTCGAGTTTAATCGAGACACTCCCTCACACTCACGGGTTCAAGTGAAGGTGTTACAAGCTTATAGAAGGTCACATACATCTGTCAAGGCAATAATGATCATCAATTCATGCCTACATACAACCAATCACAATTGCAAAAAAAAATCAAAAATGTTGGACAAATCAATAAAGAAACGAAATTATTACAGAATCAATGTCAAATTGTTTAAGATTAAACTAGATTAGCATTATTTGGTGTGAATAATAATATAATCGTAGATAAGAGAATTGGGAGTGAGGGGAAAAAGTAACGTACCAGGTGAGGATGAGGAGGAGGAGGAAGGAATGGAAGGTGGAAGAAGGTTGTTTGAAGCGGAAATTGAAGGGGACGATGACAAAATCAAAGAAATTTCGGGTGAATTTCGTGGCACGTCCAGAAAACAGGTACAGGTGCACGGACACCCACCACTTCAGACTTCGGACAAAAGGGTTTCAGAGAGATTATGGAGAGATTCCGATACAAAGGGCCAAAGGGGTTGGAATTTAGTAGTGTAAAACTTGTCTTTAATTTATCGGGATGATTTGAAATGGCGAACTAATAAAAATAGTGTTTTGTGTAATTTTTGAGAGAATTTAAGTGTCTTTTAAGGTTCGTCTCTGTTTCGACTTTTGAATTTAAGTCTAAGGGTGGAGTGATAGATTTGAGATCTGGACATGAAGGAATTTAAACATTAGGAAAAAAAAGTTGCTAATACGGAAAATAAATATGAGTAATTTGACTTTTTTACTAAAAAGTTGGAAAAATATTATCCTAATGTTCATCATTTATTCATTTGTGTATCATAGTAAAAAAATTGGAGCATTAGTTTCTACTAGTAGTACGTGAGAGCACGCAGTTACTTTCTCTAAATTCTCTAATCCTATTGTATTTTCGAGATTGGTTATCGAATTTCTCAAGAGTAATAGGGTAATTTTGGAGATTTTTGTAGCTGATGACTCGAACCGAGCTTCGAACCTACACAAACGAAACCAATCCGAGATGTTTTGGGTTGATTCCCCTCTCCGAAACTTAAGTCGGTATCTTAGAGAGAGAAAGTATAGAGACAAAGTTTTGATATGACAATAGTTACTTTCGAGAAAATGTGCTTACCTCTGATGTGACATAAGGATATTTATACTACTTTATGAGCCCTTAGGCCTCCTTTTTTTTACCCTAAAATAGAGTCTTTTGATTGAAAGGCCAATGCCTATCTGACACGTAGCATAGTTGTATTGTTAAGTGAATATTCCTTGATTTTGGGCTTTTATCACCCTACGCCTTCTTTCAAACATTAGCAGGCTAATCAGAGCTAGGCTGACATGCGTCTTGCCTTATAGGGAGACATGTGTCGCACCTTAATAAGTGACATGTGCTAGTTAAGGGGCCTGCCACATCATTTTCATTAAGTGGCTGATTTTATACTTACAACAACTTCATTTTATTTTCAAATTCGTAAAATGTTCAAGTAAAGCCTTGTTCACTTTGACTTAGAAAATATTACTCCCTCTGTTTCATTTTGCTTGTCCTATTTACTGTAACTTCAAATGCCAAGAAAGCTGATGTCATAGGTATGTGGGTGAGGATAACAATTAAGGACTCTACAAATTTAGTTAATGAGGTGATTAAAGTAGGTGAGAGAAAATTAAAAAGTACATGTGGGACCAAAAAGTGATAAAGTAGCGGTAGTAATATAATTTTTTCATATAGAGAAAGATGAAAAAGTAGGACAAATAAAAAGAAACGGACAAAAAAAGAAAGTTGGACAAACAAAAAGAAACGGAGGGAGCACACTCGTAACTGTAATCAAATCTAACAATCTGCATAAAAGATGACTTTTTTATAAGAAAGAAAGAGTAAACATATCGTATCACAAAACAAAATTGGAGTATACATATTGTTGTTTAATGGTTAAAAAGACATAATATATAATCTGGTGAAATAGAAATTTTGGAATTTAATAAAATACCTAAATATTTAATAAGAATAAGAATAATAATAATAAGTAATCCTGTAAATGTTGCTAAAACTAATATATACACTTGACAAGAGCTTTAAATATGATTTGGAATAATATAACTTTTCCGACATAAATATGAAGACACATACAAGCTCCCTATCTCGAGGATGAACCTGTAGCAATCAACTAAGTAAAGAAAGTTAAAAGAAAGTAAACAAAATAAAAATGCTTCTCGAGGAAGCACGACATAGCTTCCCTAAGGAGTTGGCGGGGCCGTCAAACCAAGGGTTGGTGGCGTCGGGCCGAAGGACAACAAGACGACAAAAAAACATAATCTTGGTTGGAGAAGCCGATCGGTGCAGCGTCAAATCAATCAACTTCCTAGTAGTTTATAATTTTGTGTTGAATCACGAGCCACTCAAATCAAGGCTTTCTTCGCAGCAGCGTTGACATGTGCACTAAATCTAGAGCGATCCTATGCTCTAGATCGAGGGTCAAAAGTCTGAAAAGGATGTGACTATAGGTGGACCTTACGTTGAAAGTATATTAATCGCCACTTTTTAGATCGATCTCACTTAATTTGGGGGCAGATTAGACTCTTAAAGCCATAATTCATGACATTTTCAACCTAAGATGGTGAACTATTATGCACCACTCCTCGCCAAACACTATCCGCCGTCGTTGCCGCATCCTCTTCAGTTTGAATTTTTTGGGGTTACTTCAATATTGAAAAATGAAGATACTTTTTCTACATTACTTACATTGAAAATAGATTTGAAAAAATAGCACAATTTTTCTGTTAATCATTAGTTTTATGATAAAGTACCAAACAATCTATGTATAATGCTATATGTAGCCCTTTAGAGCTAACTAAGAGAAGAATGGATTAAGCATTGTGATTGTTGAATGCATTAAACTGATCGTGGTATGGATTAAAGTCATTAAACTAGCCACTACACATCTACACACTACTTTTAAAAAGATGATTTGTTCTTTCTTAATATTACACTTAGACCATTGCCTAATTTTAAGTTAAAAGTAGCAATCTCTACAAAGAGTAATCGAGTCTGTACATAGTTACAACATCTCTTTCAATTCCGAAAAATAATTGAATTAGGGCATGTTTGGTTGTCATGAGAATTAAATTTCCATAGGAATTTGCTTTTCATGGGAAATTACTTCCCTTGTGAAATTCCTAGAAATTGTTCTAAATTGTTTGGTTGGCATGTGAGATTTTGTAAATCATAAGAATTTTCATTGATCAAGAGGAGGGTAGGTAAGTAAATTATCGGATATCCCAATTCCCAATTCCTACTTCTCACATTTTCACTTTTTTCTATCTAACCAAACAACTACCCTATTTACAAATTCTCGTATTTCCTCCATTTATTTTGAGCAACCAAACAAGCCCTTCCTTATTCTCCATTTCTCATCCCACGGGAAAAGCCAAAGACCTATCTGATAGATGTGAACAGTAACATCTATCAGATAGGTCTGTACTACATTTTTAAAAAAATATACTACAATTTTTTCTTGTACTACAATTTTGAGAAACTATACTACTCCAAACTATATATAAATATACTACATTATGTGAAAAATATACTACATAAATATATAAGTGTACTACATTTTTTTAAAAATAGTTTGATATGTGCCTAGCTCCTACCTATCCGATATGTACTAGGCAGCCCTCCTCATCCCACCTTCACATAATTAGCGACGTTTTATGTTTATTTAGTTTAGGCAAAGTATATTTCATTGACAACAACTAGTGACACAGTGACACATACTCCGATCTTCACCACCAATGTCTTCTTCAACCTCTAGAAAACGCCCAAAATCATCCCCTGAAAACCCTAATTCCACCATAATTCAAAATCAATCTTATTCTCATCCATCTTCTTCGACGCTCACATCATTACTTGCAGAAGTTGAGCCACCTCCTAATTTACTACCTTCCAAATCCGATTTTATCAAGCTCATTTCTGTCATCACAATCGCCGCTTTTTTCGCCGCTTTCTGCAACTTCTCCTTCAACCTCTTCAATCGCACTCCTAAATCATTTTGTGATTCGGACGTCGTAGAATTTGATGCCTCACTCTCTGGTAATTTCTACTGTTTGCTTCATTTTTGCAACAATTTTAGGTTTTTTGTTTGCTTCGTTTATTTTCTCGTGATTTATGGTATTTTATAGTATGTGATGAGGAATTATATGTGTTACTCCCTTAGCAATGGCGGAGCCAGGATTTTGAAATCGGAGGTGTGGTTTACATGTTACCATACATATACACAACCATATGCTACAATAATGTTCCCAATCTAGAACAAATTCCGGAATTGCGTTTAATTTTAATTAAAGCTAAACACAATATTTTGTGTAATTCTTTTTGCCAAAAAATAATCATGGATTGAGATACCAAGGTTCTGTTCTCTCCGGCTTATGTGCAGTTTGGTTTAGCTTAGCTCTTAATTATACTTTTAGGCTCCGTTTAGTAGGATATAAAACATTTTCCCGGAAAACTGTTTTCCTCTCTTTGTAGTTTTACATTGTTTGGTTGGGAGAGGAGTGTAAAACCATTTTCCCCTAGAGTTAAATAGTTCCTTTAATGATGGAAAACCAATGAAGGGAAAATTGTTTTCCTTCCTTTTTTCCTTAACTCCCTTTTACACTCCTTCCACTACCTCCTTACTTTCCGTTTCATTTTCTCATTTTCCTTCATCTTTTTTATATGGTACCAAACAATGGAAAACTAACTTTGTAATTGTGTTTTCTATTAAAATTGTTTACATGAAAATCATTTTATATTGAAAATGTTTTACACCCAATCAAACGGAGCCTTACGCTCACATGTCACTATTTCTTTTCAATTCACCTCAGGTCAGCTCATTTATGCTGGATAGAATTTATGCTGAATAGAATAGGCCGGGCTATGTATGAACATTTGGATAGACCATATGAAATTTAAGCTAAAGTTGTAAGGTTTTTTAAATTTTAACTCCTTAGTCCTTAGACAAAACACTTTCAAGTCTAAAACTTTTCATGGTAAGATTATAAGTTAAAACCTATTGATTTTACATCTATCCATAAACATGGATAGACCATGTACTACAAGATTTACTCCTAATGGCCATAGAAGAAAAGAAACTTGGAAGTTGTTAAGGCAATGCCACGAACTATAATTCCACACATTTCACGTTCTGGTACGCTGGAACTTTGCTAAGGGGCAAATATTGGTTGACCAACATTGTCATTTGAGAACCAGGCTTGGAGGCTTAAGTGAACTTCTTTTTCATACCCCCAACGACCCACTTGGCTCCGCCAGTGTCCCTTTGTGTGGTAACAATTCTGGAAAATCATGGATAATTGTTGGGGTGCTCGAGTGAGTACTTACTCTATTTAGTGGGTTTGTATCGTGTTGAAATGAGAGAGATTGTGTATGATGAACTATACTAAGTTTAAAACCACCATGTTCTTTAAACTCTGCCTTATTCTTTTCAGTTCCTTTTATTCTTGAATGTATATATACAAAAAAGCAACAAATATGGAATATCCCTTACACAGGGTTTAGGGAGGTCCAAATACATGCAGCAGATAATGCCTGTACGACATTTCATGCATTTGCTGTTCAAGATGTTCTGACATCCAATTCCACTATGTTGAACAATTTCCTGATCTGAAAATGTCGGGTACTTGATCTTTTTTTCCTGTGAAGTTGTATGGGCGCCGGCTGTTGCATTTGTAGGTTAAGGCTAACAAAGACTCTTTGCAATTATATGGGTGAGAATCTAAGAATGAGACTGCATGTATTTTGTTATCTTCCCCCCTTTTCCGTTGACCTGCCTGCCCATAATGGGTGGCCTCCTAATTGGAGGCGTTGCTGTAATAGTGTGGTGTAGTAGCATACATAGTCAGGTGTTATATCTTGGTTTCAATTGCGGAAACGGTAGCTTACTTTATCGCAGTATTGCGATAGAGTCTCCACTGACGCACAGTGAATTTTCTATTTGTTGTAACGGCCTATTAACAGTTGTAACAGCTCTGATATCGGCCGCATCAGCCCAAACCTGGTTATTACCCATATAGACCTTATTGTCGGCCATAACGGCCTTGTATTACCGATAAGCAACGCCCCTTGACAATGCGGACTATATTGGTTTGGCAACCTTTTAACCCGTTACGGATCAGTCGTTCCGGTGCGGTTCGGTCTTGATTTAAAACCCTGGTTTATAATAAATGTCAGTCAAGTATGAGAAAAGTGTTAACACGTCAAACAAGTGTCCTACAACAGGAATTTAGGCATACCATGGCAAAATTGATGTCTTGCTTGAATTAGTTAGTATAATCAAAAAGGTCATATATCAAACTACTCCTTATGTTTTGTATGCTCTTAAGCTTCTTAATATGACCGTGTTTCTTACTTCAGAGTCCCTTTCATTGAAATGAGTTTCTATATAATATTTCTGTAATTTACTTATCTCTTCCACCTCCCCTGTTTTTTTTCTTGGGAGAATAGAAAAAGAGAGGTAGAAAGGAAGGGGCCCATTCTTATGTTTACTTGGAAACTCTATGCATGTTAATGCTGTTCATGAGCCGTATTCAGATGAGCTGAAAAATTAGTGAAATGGGGACATTGTTTTGAGAATCCACACTGCCACACTAAGGGAAAGCACCATTTCAGGTTCCAACTTCACAATCACAGTAATGAAATTAGGTTTCAAATTGAGGGCTCAACATTCTTTACCTTGCTTTAGAAACAAATTTCTGATAATAAATTGATGGAATCTTGCATCCTATAATTGTGCATTTTTAGGCTATGCGATGCCTGTTGACCAATCCAGTAACCAAGCATATGAGACGGCAGTGGCTGGTTTATCCACAAGCTAGTTCCCCCTTCCCCCATATCATCGGGGTCACGTTTGGTTTGTTGAATTAAAATCTGTTGACTTGGCTTAGCTTTAGTGTGAGTATGCTGCATGGTGGGGTCTCCTGTATCTTAAATTTCAATCTTGCCTGTTTGCCTAGTATCGATCCTATTCTTGCTCTGCATTTTGCTGTTGTAGAATCATTTCTGGAGGATCTGATGTGTGTGTTTGCTTGAATTGTAGAAGATGAATGTTTTACAGTATTTGAATGGGGGGGGGGGGTTGGAGTTTATTTTTTAGATTTATGAATTTATCTTAAGTTTCCTGCTCTTGCAGATTCATGTGAGCCTTGTCCAAATAATGGAAGGTGCTACAAGGGGCAGTTGGAATGCGTGCAAGGATATAGGCAATATGGCAAGTTATGCATTGAAGACGGAGATAGCTATGAAGCAGCTAAGAAACTTGTAAGCTCTTGCACTGTTATTGCTGCATAGTCATGTTTGTTTTGGCATCCTTGAAGTAATGCATGTTTTCTCTTTGATGTGATCTAATTTTCTGCGCTGAATATTGTTCCATAAATGGTTTTAGTCAGGATGGGCAAAAGATCGCCTGTGTGAAGCACATGCACAGTATATGTGTGATGGAACTGGAGCAATTTGGGTTTGTTGTCTAGCCACTGTGAAATTGAGACTTTTTCATTTGACACTTTTGTGGTATCTTATAATGGGAGTGTTGGAATCAACTCTGTTACCTTCTTCTACTTGTAATTGTGTTTAGGTCTCTGAGGACAACTTGAAGAGCTTGCTGGACAAAGATGGGCTGTATCAAGGTTCTAAAGTGGATGCCAAATATATGTACACAAAAGAAAAGGCAATGGAGGACATTAATGGACTCTTGGAAACAAGAATTATTGATAATGGGTATGCTTGCTTTCGCTGCAAATTGATCTGTGTATACTTCATAATCAATTCCCGCTTTTCGTTTTGTATGATGTACTCCCTCCGTCCTTCAATAGATGTCCCATTTTCTCTTTGCACGGTCTCCACTGCATATCTTTGAGCGGCCATATCTCTGATTCTGTATTAGTAAAAATTATAAAATGTTGATATTAATGTACACATTAGGACGAGTCTAACAAGATCCCACATGACTATTATCTATATTTTATATTGGCGAGAGTTTATGGTCGAAGTTTGCAAAGTTTGGTTTTGAAAAAAGCAAATAGGAAGTTTATTGGGGGACGGAGGGAGTATTAGTTTTTTAGTGGCACAAAATATATTTTCTTATTCATACTTTAGGATAGGTATGCTGCCTCTCATAGAAATAGTACAGCTCATATTAACATGACAATCCCAACCTTTTTTTCAAAGTCCTGCTCTGCCTTTTTGAAGGGCCACAATAACAATAAAGAATATTAATAAGATCACATTGAGTACGTAACATTCCGTTTTTGATGCAAAATAGGTAGGCAAGGTAGCATTCTGTGATGTCGTGAGCTGACTATGTACCACGCAATAGTGTCCTGTACTTCGGCTCGTTTTACAATATTTTATGTATCCTGCCTGCAGGGTCAAAGAATTTAAGTGTCCAGGTGTTTTAGCAGAAAGTTATAAACCAATAATTTGTTGTGCTCAACAATGGATAGCTAGGAACCATCTTCTTCTCATGGCAGTATTTGCGCTGGTATTCAACTTCTTGAGGCGACTTCTCTACCCTTATACATTTAGAAAGATCTTCATGATCATTATTTTGATATTGATATTTACAGCTTGCAGGATGTTCATTGTTGCTGTTGAAAGTTCGTAGAAGATGGTATTTGGCAAAAAAAGCAGAACATCTTTACCACCAGGTAAACACTTGGCAACTCGTCTTACTAATTCAAATGTCATAAGACTTTAAAGAGTGGAGTACTGGATATCAAATTGACTCATTTATAAAGATTCATGTTACTTCATACTTGTTCATGACTAGTTATTAATTATAGTTGGAGGCCATATAATTGAAATGCGAGTTTGAAATTGCAATGAAAGGAAAGTCATCCAAGTTTGAAATTGGAATGCAAGCCTTCACTTATTAAGTCAACTTTTGATGCCACCAAGGGAATTTTATCCACAGGTGTTGGCCGCCTGGTATTGATATTATGAAACTGATGAACTAGACACTAGACGGTAATGAATTAACCATCTATATATAGTGTCATAAATTTTTGGGTAATTCTACATGCTCCCCTTTTCACACCCTCCCACACTCCAACCAACCACCATTATCACCACTAAACTAGATCCATCATGCCCCCTCTTCCCAACCTTTTAAGCCATCAATATTTATTATAGTACTTTGCAACAACAGTGATGATGTATCAAAGGGTTGCTAGGAGGGGCCTAAGCCTAAGGGTCTAGTCGATGGCGATAAAGGTGGCTACGGTTGTTGGATGGTGGCTAGAAGTTGGTTAAGGTGGTGGGGGGATATTATCCTTGGAAGAATTGAAGTGGTAGTGAATATAAGTGTCCAAGATCTAAGGTATACCATGTGATTAAAAATATAGGGTGATACCAAATAGATCGACAAAATCTGAGTGGTATATTGTAGAAATTCCCTTGAAGTTTTCTCTACAATTATATAAAAGAACTGTAAACGTGACACCTTATATCCTTAACAACCTTTTGACCGGGAAAGTAATAAAGTAGTTTTCAATTAATACTCTGTATGTTTTTTTAGTTGTTCGACTTTGTTATCTGCGCTATTCACATGCCTCACTTTTCACATACTAAATACAACCTTTTTTTTACGAATATATAACAGATGCTATTATATAAATTGTTTTTGGATTTATTTCCATGCGTATTCTCCAAATAATAAGTTTTTATGCTTCCTTTTATTTGCATCACTTTGATTTTTGCAATATTTATGTACTAAGTCTGACCATATCTTTTCTATTTATATATAAAAGCAAATGTTAGTATGTAAGATGTCGTTGGATTCATGCAAAGTCTATATCCAATGACCAACTAATTATAATTTCACTAATAGTTAGGTAATTAAGGACATTAATGGTCAAAGTTGTGCTGTGCCACACGTAAAACTCAAAGTGAAAAGAGTAAGTATAGAATAAAGGTTGTGATTAAAATGTGCGGGATGAATTCAGAAACCAATTCGATTGAGAATTTGGGACTGTTTTTCATTTGCATATCCACATAAACTACCAAACCTTCAATATAGTATATCACATGTGCTATTGCACATTTTAAAATAAAGCAACAACAATGCTAAAGTTTTTATTCCAAAAAAGGGGTCGGTCTTATAATATATACTGAAACATGATAGGAAGTATTTATATGAATGGCCTCTTTGAGTACAACCTATTTAAATTGACCAGAGCTCATGTGATGGAATCTTCATATCTATGAAAGTAGCTCCACAAGCATCTTGTTTCATCATACAAAGCCCCATGTTCACCCAGATCCATTCAAATTCAATGATCAAAGCTTGATACAATGGGGAGGATGCCCATTGTTACTTCTATCCTTTCTCTGCTCCGTCATATTCATATGAAAGGCTCCTATTATTTTTTTCTTTATAATCAACAACTATGTTTATGTTCTATATATATGGTATATAGGTATGCTTGCATTCCTCCTCCGTGTCAAAATACAATACCATTTTGCCATTTTGGGATGCCTCGAAGTTCTTTCCCCATCTTCCTCCCTGACATTGTTTGATGCTATAACAAGTTTTAGGCTTTAATGTTGGCCAAGGAGATATAGCTGGGTGCCTAATGCATTGAGTATATCATCTCTAGGAGCATGTATTAGTCCAACCATAGGAATGAACGTTTACTGATATATGTAAAGTGTGGAAGCTAATCTACAGTACCTTCATATTCATTACTGTTCATCCTTATAAAAATATTGAGCTAATACGTCTTCTTATTGGCGGCTTATGTTAATCCATAAATTTTCTGACTTTTCTTTTAAAATAGGACAGGTTTGCGAGATACTTGAGGACAATGCTTTAATGTCTAGAAGCATGGGTGGCAGTGAACCGTGGTTAATTGCCTCAAGGCTACGAGATCATCTACTTACTCCCAAGGAAAGAAGAGATCCTCTGCTGTGGAAGATGGTAGTCCTTCATCTTTTCTATACCCCCTACTTTCACTGGAGTTCTTGAATCCTGATGCTTTCTTTAAACAAATGTTCTTGACTTTTCTGGATTGAACCTCTGACTTGACTCCCTGGTGTTTTTGTCTATCCCTTTTTTTCTTCTCAGAAATAGTTGATGGCTTATAAAGTTAAAGGGCTATTTCTAATGCTTTTGCATCCCTATGTCATTAATTTTTGATATTTTCACTGCAATTGCACAAACTTAGATGTGGTTTGATCTTTTCCAATCAGCTTGGTGCATTAATCTCTGCAGAATAACATATTGCTGACATGAATTTCAAAAGTTTGACAAATGAACTTGTCTGCATATTCAGTGGCTTAGTTTATTATTTCTCATGGGCTAGATAACTGGCCTCCTCCAGTTTCTCATTACTATTTGACAAGAAAAATGCCAAAGCTTTAATCTTAATTAGATGAGGTTGGCTGAAAGAGCCATGATTTTATATTTAGTAGCCGTCCACATAGATCCTTTGCCTTCTTTTCTTTCTTTCATGTGCTAAATGCTTCTGCAAAACCAATTTCTTCTTATCATTCTTAATACCCTCCATTTAAGTCATATTTAGGCTCCCTTGACTTCTTTTGGAATCTCCATAATGAACCCTCCACTACCCTTATCGGGGCATCCTCTAGTCAACATCTCACCTGTCCAAAGCAACATATTTGGTTCTACTTTTTTTATCCACAAAATCCGTAACCCCAAACTTCTTCCAATTATCTCCATTCCAAATTATATTCCTTAAGGTCTCCCCAAACATGCATCCCTCTTCTATTCCATCTTCCTAAATCCTAATGCTCCCTTGTCTTTATTTTGTTGCTCCATGTCGACCTTTTTACGCTATTCACAATCTAACTTTGAAGTTTGACCTTAATTTTTTAGCTAATATATAGAAACAAATATTATCATGTCATTTGTTATTGGATCTTTTCAATAACAATCCTAATGCTCCCTTGTCTTCACAATTTCTCTTTTTATAAATAAATTAAAAAAATTAATGGTCGGTAACGTGTGTTGGGACTTGGGAGATGTGCAAGTCAAAGTGGAGCATCTAAGAAAAATAGAGGGAGTATAATTCTTCCTGAATTCCCAACAGTCAAATCTATATAATAAGGCTGGTATAGAAGTTATCCTATAGAATTTTCCCTCTTAATGTTAGAATAATATCCCCGTTGCTTCTTATATGAGTCACCCAAACAGTTACTGTGAGCCACTTAGTAATATCTAGACCTTAATTTGAATGCTACAGTTATCCTGCGGAAGAAAATCGCGGAAATGGTCGCGTTCGCGGTAACGGTCGCGTTGTCGCAGGAACGGGTCGTAACGGGTGTAAAATAACGGGTCGCGGCTGTCGCGGCGTGATTTTTTTAGAATAATTCACATAAGCTAGATTTCAAGTTTGTTTTTGCATTTTAAGAGTTTAGAGAGTGTAGTTATAGCATATTAAGGTAAAACTATTATAATTACATTATATTTGATATATTTGATGTCTAAAAAATTGAGATAATTGATTTAATTAAATCTAATTGAACTAAAAATAAAACTTAGAACAAGTTTGGAACATCATAAATACAAGCATGATTATTAGCATAACAAGTATTAAATTTATTAAATGCTCTAAAGTATATTAGTTGCATATAAAATAAAACATTTTATTTTAATTAGTTCAAACTAATAGTAACTACAAAATTATGACTTAATTTAACACATATACAAATAAAAGTATACTAATAAACCAATTAACCTTTTATCAAAATCTGAATATTAAACAATAACCCACTAACCCCATGTTATAATTTGACCACTAACAAAATATACCCACTAACCAGTAAGTCAATTGCTTTTGTCATCTTTTCAATATCCCACTAACCCCCTATACAAAACCCACGTGACATGGTTATTTTTTTTACTCAAATTCTCATTCATTTTCTCGAACCTTCTTCTGCTGCATTCTTCATTTCTCCTTCCTCCTCTTCAACTCTTCTTCATCCTCCTCCTTTCATGTCACGAACCAGTTTCAAGAAATTGTTTTTAATTTATAAAACTCGATTCTCAAGCAAATAAAATAAGATCAAGGCAATACAAGAAAATATCAAGCATCCAAGCACACATATATGGAGAAAGCAAATAATAGGTATGTTTTTATGAAATTTTAAATTAAATTTACCTTCAATTTTCGAAGTCATTCTGGAAAATTTGAGTTGGAAATTTAGGGTTTACATAGAAATATCATTTTGTTTGCTTGTGTTTGGTTTGATTTTGATTTCTTCAACCTTTCTCTGCCTTTGTCTGAAAATATCGGCCGATTGACGTTTTGTAACGGGTAATAAATATCGGCCGTTACCCGTTACGTAACGGCCATAACGGCGATTTTGATGTGATTTATAAATCGGCGTTACGGAACGGGTTTTAACGGATCGGCCTCTCACAGACCCGTTACAAATCGGCCGTTCCGTTACATAACGGCCGCTTTTTTCTTCCCTACCACGCCATGATTTGTAATAGGTTGCAATAACGAGCATATTTATTGTTTTTGAGCACATTTATTGTTTTTGAGTACATCAGCTGATTGGAAACATATGTCCAGTAGCACATTGTAAATACTCCCTCCGTCTTATAATTTTCTACCCACTTTCCGTTCAAGTCTGTTTTCTGAAGCTCTACCACTTTTACTTTATTCCTAAAATGACAAAGGTTTATTCCCTTTTTACACCACTTTACCAACTTCTAGGGCCCATATAGTTCTACACCTTCTCTCACAACCACATTATCTCTCCTATTTAAATAAACAAAGGATACCCACTTTTACACCATCTCTCCTCTTTGCCTTGGTTTTTGTTGTATTAGTAATTGGGTAAAACATCATGATACGGAGGGAGTAAAAGATAAGAGACCACAACGCTAATGCATGCACGGATGCTCCACATTTGCATGTTGTTACTTGTTAGTATCTATTCGTCACCACCTTGTGTGTATCTAACAATTTTGAACTGGCTTCTTGGTTTGAATACTTATTTTATGGTATAAATAAATGTGCTCGCTTAAATCCCTCTTTATCAAATCTGCTTTTGTATATGAATTATTTATCCTGTTTCAGAATGCCTTGCTATCATCAGCTGCTAGATAACAAGATATATTGCACAAGTAATGGCTAGTTCTGTTACTCGAAATTGGAGGTCTTCTGAAAACTTTCTTTTTTTTGTTGAACGGGAATCCTAAAGACTCACGCGTGGTTTTTTATATTAAGTTGCTGTGAGGCTTTTATGCAACACAATGGTGCTTAATATCCGATGTTCATTTATTAGTTAAGACATTACCATCCTCATTTTGCTCTACTAGTGTTTCTAAAATTATCCGAAATCAATGGGTGAATGCTAAGAGCCACTGTCCTCCTATCATCGACTCATATGATATAAGTATCAAGAAGAAAGCCAAAGCTAAGATGGAAAGCGGTAAGCATCCTCAACTTGCATGAGGGTGATTCTGTAATTACCTAGATAGTTAGTTATGAGCTCTAAAATGTCAGAAGGGAGATTCCCACCATAACAGAGTGGTGACAAGGCTAGAAAGAGAAAGTAAGAAAGAGAGAGTACCTCTTGTAATAAATAGGCTGATGAAGTAATGTGGAAGAACATCCTGAAATAGAAACTTTTGTTTGCTAGCTCTAAGTGGGAGAGACCTTAACCTCTTGAAAGTTGAGGGGTGTACATGGAAGTTGCTTCGATGCATCAGCTATCTTTGGCTCTTTTATTATTTCTTTACTTTTCCTTACTTTTTTTACTGATTTGTGCAAAGTGGTTCATAGCTGTGAAATCTCTATTTACAGCTATGACCTATAAGGTGGCTGCCAGTGTGCAATGGTTAAACAATCTGATATTGTATCTTGTTCGTTTTTAACGTGAGAACTTGCACGATTTTACCTTTTTTTCTCTTTTCCTTGGGTTTATATTCTTTTCAATCTATATTGATGTCCTTTTGTTTTCGCCTCTTGTAATTAGGTTGAAGATTTGGTGGAGTCAGATTCTCGTTTGGAGCGCTATCCAAAGCTTGTGAAGGGTGAATCAAAGGTGGTGTGGGAGTGGCAAGGTAAAGGGATGTAATAGAGACATCTATACGTAAGTCGTAATTAGAAATTTCATGTGGCTGTCTTACACCCTCATTTGGCAATCTGAGTCTGCATAATATGATATTCTGTCAAATATAAGGGGAATGGAGAGTGGAGACACTGTAACTTGTTGGATTTCAGTAGTCATATGTGAATAATGCAACTGTCACAAACACAAAGCTTTAAGAGTTATTTTCCAAAATGTCTTGCTCTGATGTATTTTTCTAAGTGTTATGACAATTTAATGTGAGTCTAATCTCTGACAAGAATTTGGCTGTTTTGTATGTTTTTGAGTTGTTCTTTTAGTTATGTTCTTGTTGACTTCGACTTTGCTTTGATAATTTTCTGTTTCTTTCTGTTTTTCTGTCTGTTTGGGAGCTTTAGGAAAAAAGTATATCTTGTTTTTGCCTTTCATCTTTGAAATCTTAACTTATATTCCTTATCTTTCTCCTTGCCCCTCATTAGTTGAAGGTTCTTTGAGTTCTTCAAGGAGAAAAAAAGCAGATATGGACAAATCATATGGTCAGAAGCATCAAGTTGAAGTGGGTGAGATCTGAGATACGAAAGCCTATATTATATGCATATGGTTTTTTGAAGATTCACTGTCGTGATGATTTTTTCTTTTCTTTTGTTCTCCAGCCGTGGATGATGATGACTTGAAGCAAATGTCATAGTACACTACTATCCAATATTTATATTGTTCAATGTTGTGAAGTAACACGCAGTTGATGGTGTGATAAAGACCTCTTTGCTGTTGAATGGGGAAGGCCATGCACTTATGATTCCCCAAATCCACAGTAGGTGTTATACTTGTGCATTTTGGGTTTTGATTTATGTCATTGAAAGAGCGCCCCTCTAATTTACCAAATTTCTTCTGTGCAGAAGAAACTATAGGTAAAAGTTAAATCAGTTTTGTAAAAGTTGTGGTAAGGAAAAAGAGAAGGAAAAATTGAAGTTCCTTGTAGGACCTGAAGGAAACGATTAAGGAGAAATTGATACCATTAGCATTTAGCAGGGGCTTGTTTCAAAAATTACTTGTAATTGCTCGTTGCTGTGCACCCATTTCCCTTTCTGCTGTTATATGCGAGCGGCAACTGGCAAAAGAATCATGCTTCGAGCACAAAATAGCAGAGAGGTAACCATGAGGTCCATGAACCTCTTGGCAGCGGCAACTGTGTAGATAGTATTTTCTTTTTGTTGCTGCGGGTGTTTGTGAAACACACTACATGGTTTTTGTGAAGAAATTATATGATTGAAGCATGTAAATGGAGTTTCAGTTATATGAAGAAATCTAGTAGGAGTCTGGTCCCAAGAGTTAGGCCTGATCACATAGCAATTCTTTTCTTGTCCATACAATGGAACGCCTAAAATGGTTTTTCTTTTTTCGCTATTTTTACCTTGTCTAATTCGTCCTAACATCTTGTTTAATAGGGTGTACTATCTGATGAGAAAAATCTTCTACCCATTACAATGGTAATAAAATCTCAGTATCTGAATTTATTCGATCTTATTCGACTTTATTATACCTTATTCGATCTTTTATTATTATTATTATTAATAATAATTATTTTTATTTATTATTATCATTATTTATACTGTTACCATTATAATTATTATCATTTTTTTCTTTACTATAATAATAATTATTATTACTTCCTCCGTAACGAATTAATTGTACCATTGGGGGTCGGTTCGGACTCTTAGGCAAAATTTCCAAATGAGAAATTAAGGGAGTAACTTAGGTTTTAATTATAGACAAAGTAAAATTAATGACTTTTAACTCCAACCACCATCTTCAACACTAACCACAAAATCCACCACCACCTTCAACTCCAACCACCACGCTAACCACCACCTTCAACTCCAACCACCATGCAAACCACCGCCTTCAACACCAACCACCATAACACCCACCACCTTCAACTCCGACAACCACGCCTGCCACCACCTTCATCACCGACACCGAAATTTTCGAACCCAGAAATATGAACAACAATAAATTTTGAACCCAGAATTCGAACAACAACAACTAATCCCCAAAATTTCGAACCCCCAAACCCAGAAAACCCAAACCCAAACCCGAAAATTCGAACCCCCAAACCCAGAAACTTTGAACCATAAAACTCTTAAATTAGAACTCAAAACCCAGAAATTCAAAACCAAACCCCATAAATTCGAACCCAAAAACCCAACAAATGAATCCCAAACCCAGATTTTTCAAACCCTAACCTAGAAAATAGAACCCCAAACCCCAATTTCGAACCCAAAACCCATGAATATGAACCAAAACACATGAATTTGTAACCCAAACCCAGATTTTCGAACCTAAAAACCATAAAACGAACCCAGAAATCGAGCCCCAAAAACCCTAAAATTTGAACCCTAAAAACAAACCCAGAACCCCCAAAATTTTGACCCAAAACCTATAAAATCGAACACAAAAACCCCAAAATCGAAGACAAAACCCCAAAATTTGAACTCAAAACCCATAAAATCGAACATAAAACTCAAAATATTGGACCCAACCCCATAAAATCGAACCTCAAATTGCTCAAATTGGTGGTTGATGTTAGAGAGGCGGAGAAGGATCGTACAATTTGCGGTGGCTTCCTTTGCAGTGGAGAAGATGAGGGTGGAGGAGGGAGAATGATTGGTGGATTTTGGTGATGGATTTGGGAAAATTTGGTGTTTTTGGTGGTGGAGAAAGGGTTGACAATTTTATGGTAGTGGTGAAGGTGGTGGTTGATATTAGATTAAGGTGGAAATCATTAATGGGGTTGATTCTTAGTTATTAATGTAATGCATTGTTGGTTAATTTTAATCAGTTTTTAAGTTTATAAATTAAGGGTATTTTCGTAACTTTATACCAAAAATTTTACTAAAATAGGAATGATTTGAGTTTGGTGCATTTATTTTGTTACATCCAAAAACAGCAAAAGGTGCAATTAATTCGTTACGGAGGAAGTACTATTTTTTTATTATCTTTTAAATTTTTATTACCATTAATAGTACTACTATTATTATTATTATATTATCATTATTGAAGTTATTATATTATTACTATTATATTACTATAATTATTTATTATTATTGGTCTATAAGTCATTATTTGTTGTTATTGTTATTATTATTAATAAATTTGTATGGAGGCAAACTTAAAAGATGCATATCAATAGATTCAAGAACAACCACCAACTACAATAGTTTAATGTTCATAGGAATACTTTACAAACGACAATCTATAAAAATCGGTATTCCTTATTCATCTAGACGAATAAAACTCTCAAGTGTACAATAAACAATGATGATAGCCAATGAAAATAATAACAGTAGTAATAAATACTACTATATAGTAATAATAAATAATAATATTTATTATATCTCTATTATATAAGTGAAAAGGTGGGGGTGGACACCCAAAAAAAAAGGAAAAATAAATAAAATAAATCAATGAGTTTATTAAGTAATTAAGTTTTATTTCTAAATTTAGCCATCAGATTTTTAATAAAAGATGTTTAAAACTTCTAACTAAAATATCTTAAAACCTACAAAGTAAAACAATATAAAAAAATATCAACGATTATATTTTCTTTTTTTTTTTGGTGTTAGCCAGGAGTATCCCACACCGATAGTATGGGCAATCTCCTTCGGGGTACTGAAGTCAACTTAATGGGTAGACCCCTCCCAACTTTGGTTACTCCATTCGCAAGAGTCAGGAGTCGAACCCCTAACCACTTTTTTAAGGGATGAGAGTACTTACCACTCACACCAACCAACTTTGGTACGCTTATATTTTCTTATGATCTATAGATAGACACCCACTTTGCTATACTTTTATATACTTTTGACATTTTTTATTTTGAATATATGAGTAATTTATTGTTCATGAGTGAAGACACATTTGATCAAATTAATCCTCATAAAGTATTTTAGCATGAGTAAGAAATATGATAAAGTATTTTCAAGTACTTTTGAATTTTTTCTCGTTTAGACAATGAGCAAAAAATACCTTACCGGGCACTATATAACAAAAGTTGTAGTTGATGGTGGGGAGTAAGGGATGTTTTCAAAGAAAAATGAGTCAAAATGAATTTAGCTTGAAATAAAATATTTTATGTACCTTCATATTTTATCATCTTACAGTAGCAAAACACACATCGTATGCAAATAAAATTAGAATTTTTTTGTTCAAAAACCACCTAAAATTTTCACGTTTTTAGAAACACCCACCTTAATGAATTTTTCTTTTAAATTTCCACTTTATCATTCCCAATTTTATTAGAAACTCCCACCACTTAATGATTTTTGTTAAATTTCGTTAACAAAACCGTGAAGTGGGTCCCACATATGCATTATATTAGTTTACGCTGAAATGAAGTCAATTTCATAAATTTAAGGGCAAATCATCAACAAATTTGGATCAAATTTAGAACGAATTACAACTATTTGGAAAAATTGTAACTATTTCAAGTTCCAGTGCCATCAGTGGGTTCAACACAATTGAAACGCTCATAAAATTTGACCTATGTGATTAATTAAACTAGTTAACAATGGGACCATTTCATCCACGCATGTAATTAAACTAATTTTTTAAAAAAATCTCTTATCTTCAACATAATTAAACATAGAGAAGGTATTGGGTCAGACGCGTCTGACCATAACATTTTGTCGGACGACTTTCAGTTGGTTTCAATTTTGTTTCAGTTGGTTTCAATTTTGTTTCAGTTGGTTTCAATTTTGCTTCAGTTGGTTTCAATTTTTTTCAATTGGATGTGTTTTAAGTTCAGTTAGTTATCTTATTGTTTCATTTACTTATCTTATTGTTTCATTTACGTGTTTAAGAAGTAAATGAAAAAAAAACTTAAGTAAATGAAAACAAAACTGAAGTAAATGAAAACAAAACTTAAGTAAATGAAAACAAATGAGTTCTAAATGAAACAAGTTGCTAAGTTCCAAACACACCTGACACGTACCAGCATCATCTCTCTTCTCTCTCTCCTCTTTGTAATTTCATTCTTCTTCATCATTCTCCTCTCTGCTATTGGTGATTAATTGGAAAATCATTTTAACAATAACGTTGCTCCACAAGACCACAAGTCCACAACACAACTCCCCATTTCACTTCCTCCTCCTCCTCCTCCAAAAGACCAAAACCCAATAAACAGCATAATATTAGCTAGAAATAAAAGAAGAAAATCAACTCCAGTATCAGTAAGTAAACCCAACCAACAGCATTTCTTCATCACCTTCTCCCTCTTTCCTCATAGATCCTTTCTCTCTCTTCTCTCATCTCCCCCACTAAACTCAACTCAACTATCAACGCCACACCCAAAGTTTTAAGCTACTTCATTGATGTTGCGGTTGAGATTCGCCGGAAATCAGTCGTATGGCGGTGGGGCGGTTCCGTCTGACGATAAAATTGGGTCAGACGGTTTGACCCAATACTTTCAATTAAACATATGTGGGACCCAGTTAACGGTTTTTTGTTAATGAAATTTGACAACGACCGTTAAGTTGTGGGAGTTTTTAATAAAATTGTAAATGGTAGTTGTAATTTAAAAAAAATTATTAAGGTGGGAGTTTCGGAAAACATGAAAAGTTTAAGTGGTAAGATGCGACTATCCATAAAATTATCTACTGTAGATTATAAAATTTCATAATAAAATTGTTGTCGCACGCGTCGCGTGCATAGAAATCTAGTAAAATATATATAAACTTTATTAGATCTTATTCGACCTTATTTAAAGTTATTTAAATTTATTTAAACTTATAAAGAAATGAAAATAAGTTGAAAAGAACGGATTCGTAGTCGGAGAAGAATACATCTGGCAGTGGGAGGGAAATAGAAAGTGAAGAGCCCAAGCCTCACACGGACAGTCCTCAACTCCTCCGATCAGTTTACTGCTCTACTGAGTCAAACTCAATCTCACAGCATTACCAACTCGCTGCATTACTGAGTCAACTCAATCTCTGACTTCCCACCACTAACTCTCATTTCTCTCCATTGGAAGGTTAGTTAATTCATCCTCTCTTTTTTAGGGGATATTAACATTTGTTTATTTCATTGAAATTCGAAATTTAGGTTTCGTAAAATTAAATTGTGATGCTCATTCTATATTCCTGTTTTGATTCCGTTGCTCTTTTGTCCATTTGCTTTCTTATTGAAATCATGAATTTGAGCTAAAATTATGGCCCTTGCAATTTAGGTTTGATAGACTGATTGTAAATTATAGCAAAAATAAATTTGATTGATTTTGGTTTTTCGATTAGCGAACAGTTCAATCTTGGAAGAAGGAACTCGCTGAGCCACTCCAATCGAATTATTTGGACAGTTGGACCGACTTGTTAACCGATGGGATTTGAATTAAGGCTCCATTCGGTACGGTGTAAAACATTTGATGAGGGCTGCCCAATTCCTATGGAGCTGGGCATATACGAAGCTCATTTTTTAAAAACAATTGTGGATTATAGAAAAGTAGTATACTCATAGATTTAGGTAGTATATTTTAGGAATATTGTACGTAGTAAATTTATATAAAGATTTAGGTAGTGTAGTTTTGAATAATGTAGTATACTAGAAAATCGTAGTATATCATTTTAGAAATGTAGTACATTCCTATCCGATAGATGTAGTGTTCACATCTATCCGATAGGAATTAGGACTTTCCTGGAAAACTATTCCTTTATTTTCAGGTATATAGTATGGTTGGCAAAGGAGTGTAAAACCATAGTAATGGGAAAACATTTTCCCTTCAAAATATAGGGAAAACTATTTTTCCTTCTTTTTCCTTACCTCCCTTATACACTCTTTCCGCTACCTCCTTACATTCCCTTTCATTTTCCATTCATTTTCCTTTTTTCCATCATCTTTCTTACATGGTACCAGAAAATGGAGAAATAATTTTGCAATTGTAAATCCATTGAAATTGTTTTCCGTAAAAACCATTTTACATTGAAAATGTTTTGCGCCCAACCAAACGAAGCCTAAGAAATATACGCTAGAAGAAAGTTGTGCAGAAGCTGCAAAATGGGAGTTTGCTTGAGGTGGAATTGTAGGCACCGGTCTCTTCAAAATATGGTTTTGATGGGCAAGGCTGTGTCTTGAGGAGACAAATAAAAGAAAGTTAAGAGTCTATAAGCATTACTGAATTAGTAGCCTTCACGTGTAATTGATCACAAGTAACCTCGATAGGAAGTCATAGGGTGATTTCCTATTTACAGAGATAGATCTTTCAGGACCTTCTCTCGCCTCCCTATCCTCCCCTAACATAAGGAGCTTTTGATTAGGTCATACTTGGAATGTAGGGAGGGGTAATGTATTAAACGGTAATATAAGTCAAACTATTTAAAAAAGTTAGTTGTAATAGAGGTAAAAGGGTGGTGGAATGAATACGAGTCTCTATATATTAATCTTTGTGTACACTGCCCTTGATGTAATACTGAATACAGTTTCAACGTTGTTTTTTTTTTCGGTCCGTTGGAAAGGTGAACCTTGTTCTTGTAAGCGGTGTTAATCAAAATTGATTTTCTCCTTCTTAAATGAGCTTATTTTAGTGCATATCCATCGAGTGGAATTGTCTTCATTGCTATTATTACAGTCTGTTTGGAAGGTAAAATAGTTCTTCAAGCTTGTTGGCCAGAGAGACAATGAAACTTTCATTCTGGGTGGGTTGCAGATAACAAATCTTTTTGGTCCTCCCAGATGGAGTTTGTTGCCCTTGGCTAATGGCAATGTCCTCTTTCTAAGGTGTTAGTAATAGTCTGGTAGAGCCTGGTTTTTCTTTCCCGAATTCATGCATAAGTGAGTGAGCCGCTCACGAATAAGTATAGTCAAGCCTATTGTGGTACTGAGAGTTCTGAAATGATTCGACTAGTTTTAGTGTTGAAATGATGAATGTAGTGTAGAATGATGAATGTCCTTTTGTGTAAAAAATGTAGTTGGCAAGGTTTTGTTTATATATTAATGGCTATTAGTCAAACTATTCAAGGTTTGTACAAAAATAGCCCATTCCTTATCATGCCAGTTTCTAGTATTTGGTTTAAAGATTTTAAAAGTCATGTAATATTGGTTGCATAATGAACTCAAAATTACTCATACTAATGATGTTTATCTAAGGCTAGTTATATATTTCTACTATCAAGTTTTGTGTTGTTAAACACCCTATGTTATATAAGTATCATTTGAAATTTAAAACCAAAGACTCCAATCCAAATCTACTTTTCAGGTGCGGGGTCTTGAATTTTTGCTTGCTAATTTCTGCAGCAAAGCTAAACAAACGCGAAACATTACTCCCTGCCTCCTAAAAAGAATGAGCACGTTGCGGTCACAGCGATGGGGCTATGTTCGTATAATCACCGGCACCATAGTTGGGGGTATTCTGGGGTTTTATGTGATGCACCGTACTGAAAATAGCTACAAGGTTCATCTTTTTCTTCCATTCTCTCTGTCTTGTTTATTTTTGTGTGTGTAATTAGTTCTGTTAATTGTTCATTGGTTTTTTTTTCTTCTCTGATTTGTATTGAAGGCGAAATGGGATGAGAGATTAAAGAAGTATGAGGAGGAGAAACTGATGAAAGAGAAAGCCCAATTTCAAACGGAAGATACCCTTTATTTATCCGACGATTCACACTCTCAACAAAGCAGTAATGAGCGAACTGAGTTTCAAACCACAAGTTAAGTTCACATATTTGTCAGTGGAATGCTACAAGTAGCAACTAGCAATTATCTTTTTTTAAAACATTTTGTTATTGTTGAACAATGGAGACTGTACTAATGGTTTTAAACGAATGGAACAAGTTATTCGCGAGATTTTGCTGTGATAATTAGCTTTTCAAGTTGGCAACAAATTTGCAGTATATAATTATAATTACTTTGAACTGCATTTTACAAAGATAAGTGTGTGCAGTAGTAGAACATTTTGGAATGATCTTGTGCAAGACTTGAAAGATCAGTCGTCTGACGACTGCCAATCCGAAGATGAAGAGAATATCTTTGAGAGTGTCATAGAGACATCAGACATAGATGGTTGAGAGTTAATATCTGGATCCATTACATTCATAACTCATTTGAGCCATCGTTTATGGAAAATCCTAGGGGTTATTTCCCTTCCCAGATTGAACTCCATGAATCCCATCAGCTTCTCGTACATTTTCACCCTCAAAAACCTTTTTGATTACTATAACCAAATTTATCTGCACTTCCTTTGAGTTCCTGGCGGTTTCACAGCTGGTTTTTCTTATAAGAGCTAAGCCCGAAAGCAAACACATCGAGCCTTGTGGTCGTCTCCCCGTTTTCTATGTATTTGAGGGCTAAGTAACCATGAGTTCCGACCACGTGTTAGCCAAGTGTAACACACTGTTTTCGCTTTGGCTTGGATAGTTCTTGCTAGGCTGAAATTTGTGAGCTTTGCACGAAGTTGCTATCGATTAAGAGTAATACTGGTACCCTTGAGAATGTTGCTGATGAAGGGAGGTTGAATATAATATATAGCTATATAGGTAATTCAGGCCACATGATTATTGGAAAAATAATTGACAGAATAATTGGCAGGAATATAAAATTTGAAAGGGCATAAAAATTTGAAAGGATGAAGTACTTCCTCCGTTCCAAAATGTTATACCCATTTTCCGTTTTAGGCCGTTTCAAAAAGATATACCCATATAGAATCTTTTCTATTTAAATACATTTTTTCTCCCCATTTTACCCTTCAATATCTAAACATTTACCTACCTTTTACTCATTTGTACTTTAATGGTCCCCATATTTGTATCTCTCTCTTACTTTTCCTAATAAGAACAAAAAAAAGTACATGAAAATTATTAAAATAAACATAAGATTCTCCTATGATTCTATTTGCCTTGGTTTTCCCCCATATTCCAAATGGGTATAACATTTTGGAACGGAGGGATTATAAAACAACCTTTTATCTTCAAATTCATTAGTAGTTCTTTTTATACCTGTCTTTGATTAATCTTGTCGCTAGAGTATTAGCAAGGTTGTTCGATTGAAATTGTTTGCTCACGAGCAACCTAAACTCGGCTTAGTCAAAAAATGGATAATGCTCAGCGAGAGTATTAGCAATGTTGTTCAATTGAAATTGTTTGCTCGCGAGCAACCTGAACTCTAAGAGATTAGTGGTTGTGGTAAAGGTTGGATAAAGATTGTGACACGTTAATAATATTACTATTTTGAATAGGAAAATTTGTAAAAAAAAACCACCTTTTAATTGTCACCATTTGTGCGAAGAAAACGTTAATAAAAAAAATGGGCAAGAAACCATCTTTTATCAGAAAATGTTGTGAGATGAAACCTTGGCTCGGAATTCGAGCATTGACTTTCTTTTATAAGAGGTCACTTTCTTTTTTTTTTTAGAATTTTTGTCAGAAACATCTTATAAAAATCAGGTTGTTGAAAACAACCTTATTATGTTTTTTTTGTTAAAAAACCACCTTTTCTCAAGAAAATTTGGTGAAATTATAACTTTTGGCTGGAATCCCAACTACTTTCATTTTCAAACGTTCATTTTTTTTATTTCTCCCCTTCTTTTCGTATTTTCACTTTCTCTCTTTTCACTTTCTCTCTTTTCTTTTTCTTTCCTTCTTCCATCTCTCTAGGAAGAATTAGTGACAAGAAAACAACGAAAAAAGGAAGAAGAGGAGCAGCCCGAAAAGTCGACTATCTTGGTAGGAAAATGATCCAAGTATCGAGCCTAAAACAATATTGCAAAGTAAGGTACTATAGGACAAAATTAAATAGGATAGGTACTAGTTTATAAATTTAGTGTTTTAAGAGGCTCTCAAACTAAACGTAACAACATTTTATTTCAGACTATATAATAATAAATTTATAATAATTTAGTTAATTCAACTAAAAGTTAATATCAAACGAAATGTACTAATTTAGGGCATTGCTCGAGCCAAAAACGTTTTACATGGCTACTTTCTAATAGGCATAGAAACAACACCATTTGTGGACCGCTTAATCAACCTGTTTTCTAAGGGTAATCCAATCAGAGCCAAACCCGTTTACATTCATATTGGTACCTTTTCCTCTTCCATGTAGACCTGGTAATACTGATCAGACCGAAATGTCTCGACCCAATACCCTAATTAGACCCAAAAAAAACTCGAAATTACTTCCTAGCTCGAAGTGACTCTACCCAATTCAGGACGACCCCGAATAAGGCAGATCCTAATTTGACCCAACTCGAATACATCCAAAATTCACCGTAAAATATGATTTTCCCACTACCAATGAACCAATTTTTATTATTATTCTAAACTTTGTTATTTACTCTCATATTCATATAAAGTGTATTATAACCATTTGTAAATATTAATTCGGAGTCTCTATGTAACTTAGTATTTCCTCCGTTTTTTTAATGACTACACTTTCCATTCTAAGAAGTTTAAAATTAATGGCTATACTTCTCCTTTTTTCCCTTATTAGTTATTTTTGCTCTCTATCTCTCTCCTACCACTTTTTCTTACACACTTTTACTCATTCACCAAAGTTTTGCCTAAAAGTCTGTGAAATGAGAAGTGTAGCCTATACAAAAAGCTAAGGAAGTAGTATATTTTAAAACTAATTCTTAAGTATCTTAACTTCAAATATTGACTTGACCCGACACAAAATAACCCGACCCATACCCTACCTGAATGATCCATTGCCAACTCTACTGTCCCATGGGCCAAGCCCTGAAAATTCACACCCCCTCTTTTCTTCCATCTTTCCCTTCAATGAAAGAGCAAATAGAATAGCTAGAAAGAGTGAACTCGGATAGTGCCGAAGCAGATTCTAACGACTCGTCACGCCACACACAGGTAACTACTGCCAATCAATTTCATTTTTCCTGTTAGTACCCTTCTTTCCTTTTACAATTTCGGTTTTGGTATTGGTATTGTTATTGCTATTGCTATTGGGTTTAAAGTATGATTTTGTTTACTAATTGGAACTTGTCAGAATCATGTTGTAAATTAGCTGCTTCACTAAATCACTGCTTCAATTGTTAGTCTGCTTTGTAAATGATGTTAGTTTACTATGTAATTTTTATTCATAAAATTGTTGATTTTTTGTCCAATGATGGTTTCTTGGGTTTATTTTTTGCATTAGTGTGGATTGTTTCTTTTTGGAGAATTTTGGATTTGTGCAAACACTTTAGAGGTCGCGTGCTAAACTAAGGGCTTGTTCTTTTCGTTATAAATGAAGTGAACTAAAAAAACTGAAAAGAACTAAACTGAGAGTAAAAGTATTCTCCAAAGTGAATTGAGCTGAAAATGACGAAACTAAACTATACTGAAAATAACTGAAAATAAGCGGAAAAGGGAAACCACCCTCCTAACTATCTATACATTTAAAATAGCTAGGTACTTACTCTCTTTTTTTATTTGTACCCAAAGACCTTGGCACGTTTGCCGATGAACAATTTTAAATGATAATGTCTACAATTGTGTACTACCTCCGTTGCGCAATACATGGAACATTGGGAAATGGCACATGGACCAATGAAGAGAAGAGAGAGAGTGTAGTTGTCTTTATTGCCCATGTGATAAAGAATAAAGTAGTGTACATGTGAGTAGAAAAGTGGGGGCACAAGTGTCTTTTTGGCTAAAAGTACTAACCTTTAAAGGAAATGTTGCATGTATTGTAAAACATACAAAAGAGGTATATGTTGCATGTATTGCGAAACGGATGTAGTATATGTTAAAATTATAAAAAGGTGATGTATGGAAATTATATACCGAAGCAAATCTAACAATACTTGATTATATTTTTCCGAACGTACAAAGAATTGAAAGAAATTAAAGTGGAGTACATGAATAATGTCTGAAGCCAATATGGGCCAATATGGTACAGCTATAAAACAAAGCTATAAAACAAAGGTGGTCTGAGTCATTGGTGGTGGTTTTGGTAGTGTGGATGGGGTGGTCGTTAGTGAACATGTGGTGTTGAACGGCGGTCAATGATCGGTCAATATGATTATATGGAGTAGAGGAGAGAAAGGGTAAGTGAAACCTTGGGGTGGTGGGGAATGGGAGTAGAGGACTTTAGGGGTAAGGAAGGGGTAAAGGGAATCATTGAATGGACCAAACAAACAAGATATAAGGGTTTCATTTTGGTTGATTCGCTTACTCTTTCCTGAAGACCTCAAACCAAACGCCCCCTAACTATGTTCCCCGAAAATATGAATTAGGACAATGTAACTTAAATACGCCCCCTAACTATGTTCCCCGAAAATATGAATTAGGACAATGTAACTTAAATAAACAGTGAATTCCAAAATTTGTGGACCCTTTACAATTAAGGGCCTATGTTGTAGGTCGTTTTGCACACTTTCGTAGACGGCCTTGAAATTGTTAGTGCATTTACATGAAGTACTTATTGTGGGTTTGAGCTATGATTTTGTTGGCAATTCATAAAGTGCTTCAAAGAGTAGATAGACCTTACAATTTGCACCATACACCCGGGTATATGGTGCATCCTCTCATATTTTTTATCTAAGTGCTAGAAAATATAAGAGGGTGCACCGTACACCATACATCTGAGCGTATGGTGAATGCTCTCGAGCTTACAAGCTATGTACTCACATAATTTTGGGAGGAAAACAAACGTGAGTTCAAGTTTCACCTTGCACGCCCCCCCCCTCCAAACGCCTCTTTCTTTCCTTCCTGAGTTCCGGCAAACTTCTGCTTCGAACTTCACGCACGTAAACGCCTCATGTTGGCAGACTTCCAGCGTGCAGATATCCGTCCATCGGCAGACTTCTGATTCCTCTTCGTACTCGCTGTAAGCCTGCGGTCTCTGCCTCGTTGTTGTTTCGAACTGTTTTGTTTTTAATTTTCTGAATTACAAATTGAATCATAATTTTATATGATGCTCATAGTCAAATGTTGTTGAATTGATTTAGTTCGATTTCTAATTCAGAAATTTATGTTTATTGGAAGGAGTTTTCCCTTGGATTATCGACCCAATTGAACCATGGTTTGTCAGAAGAGGCAATTAAAGTAATAGACGTAGAATGGTTAGTTGATTGTACTTGAAACTTGACAGAAACCAACTGTCGATTAGAAATTGGATTGTTTAATTAACCCGAGTCTCCATATTCACTGAAGCTTATTCCCATGAATACTTCTTTAATCACTGGTTAGTACTTTTTGGTCTGAACTTTAACAATGTTGAAGATTATTGTGCTTTTCTACTTTTGATCGATTAACGTCGACAAGTACTTCACCAGTTTCCCTTGCCACTTTTAGCTACTAACCTATGAGGTGTGAAGTATACCAATGTTTACACTTTGATAAACAAGTGACAAATTTTTGTACCAATAATTACTTGTAGTTGGCTGGTACTTCATATTTTAGTTCGTATGTAGAGACGCTTTTGAGGTAGACGAATACATGTATGTAGGATTTGGATATGACTAAACCAAGCTATGAATTTGCCAAGGTAGAAAGGGATGTAGAATGTAGTTAATACATCCATTTTCTTCACCGTTTATCTGCCAAAAATTAATAAAAAAAAAAGTTCACCTGCTTGCTACTGTGGGGACTCTTTATAGGAAGTCCAGTTATTTCACATTCTCTTTGTGCCTATGTGTGTGTCTTTATGCGATTCAATCTGATTTCTATTTCTCCGCTCTTAGAAAAAAATTCAGGTAGCAAAAACTTTTAAATAAAGGGGAATGGAAGCAACTCAAGTAAATGTCTCTAATGGTTTTGAGGATGGTGCTGTGTGTGTTGGCCTTGGTGATGAATCCATCGAAGCATCGGCAGCTGTAGATCCTCCTGCCGCACCCAGTTTTGGCTTCTGCACTAATGTGGTGGTAACATCTTCTACAAATCAGCACTTGCAAGAGTCTTCAACGCACTTGGCCCCCAGCGCACAAGTTCCAACATCTACTCCTGGTAAATTTCTTTGTAATTTCGGGTTGAAACTTAGAATTACTTACTTGCCCGCTAACTTTGCTGTTTAGATAATAATTTGAGATCTAGTTCAAGTATTCTAAGTCATGATTTCGCTATGCTTATCTCCAAATCTCCTACCCTTTTGACTTGATTGGTAGGGACCATAGGGTGCTACTAAGTATTAATTTATGTTCAATCATTGCTTATTTCAACGCTTCTATTGAATGGCAAATACTTTCTTCTATTCACTCCCTTCAAATGATGAATTGTGATTGTCTAGTTGTACGGAGTCCCGGAGTTGAAAGGATAGGTGGTACAGGAGATAAACTAAGTTAAACCATGTGTCGTGTGAAATCTGGCCACCACTTAGGGCTTTCATTTTTCTTTTCAACAATAATGGTTGTATAACTTTTGTGAAAGGCTCACTTTTTTCTAGCAAGTGCATTAAATTGTATAATTTTGATATTTATCAATATGTGTACCTATATAGCTAAATGTAGAGTTCAGGCTATTAGCTTTGTAAACACTAAGGGGATAAGATACTTCTATATGAAGATTATAAATATAAACAATGATTTTGAGTCTAATCCTTATATTCGCTGACGATGTATGAATGCTTAATGGCCTCATATCAAGTTTATGTTGTTGCTTGAAGTAGGTGTCTCAAATTGTTATGTTTTTAAGAGCCGGCTACAGGAATATGCCCAAAAAGTTGGGCTAGCAACACCTGTTTATGAAACAATCAAGGAAGGACCTTCACATGAACCTTCTTTCAGATCAGCCGTTTTGATAGCTGGTGCGAGATATGAATCATTGCCGGGGTTTTTCAATCGTAAGGCAGCTGAGCAATCAGCGGCCGAAGTTGCACTAATGGAGTTGTCTAAGAGTGGTGATAAGAAAGAATCCATTGCTCTCCCTGTGGTAAGTTACTTAAAAAACCAATTAAAGCAAATTAAGCTTTTTTCATCTCGCCAATAATGAGTCAAGGTGGATATTCATCCTATGCCTTCTGAATATGTCAATCATGATTGTTCGAGGATTTTGAAATTGTACAAGTCTGGCTCTCCTCTCATGTTTTGTTTTGTGTTTGACTGCATTATCGATTCAGCACATTTTGGATACTGGCTCTGCGTAACTGTCTTTTAACTTATTTTCTTGTTAGCACGAGACTGGTTTATGCAAGAATTTGCTTCAGGAATATGCGCAGAAGATGAACTATGCAATTCCTACGTACATATGCCGAAAGGATGACACCCCTGGTAGGACGCCACTCTTCTCTTGTACGGTCGAGATAGGAGCAATTCAGTATATTGGTGCTGCAGCAAGTACCAAAAAAGAAGCCGAGATTAAAGCTGCAAGGACTGCCCTGCTTGCGATTCGATCCAGTGGAGCTGTTGGGGGTCAGAATCTTGATGGTAAACCTCAGTATACAGTCGTCCCTGGCAAAAGAAAGATGCCAGAGACAGCTCCTTTACAAGTGGACACTGGTAAAGCGAAGAAGCCAAAGAAGCCCCGCTTTAAGAAGAAGCCTTTTAACCGAATACAACCTGGTGATTCAGGTCATCAAAGCCAAGCTGGGATTATGGGTTCTCTGGTCAGTAATATTATAACCCCTCCAATTACCATTCAACAGTTTGAAAGTGGTTTATCTGGACTAAAACCTAACCATATGGCAAGTCTGGATCAGGATAATGTACCCTTGGAGAGTAAACAACCCAATGGAGTAGCACCTGTTGTTGAAGTTGCTTCTGGTTCTCAAGTTGGTATAGTTGACTCTAGCCAAACTCCAGTGACTACTTCTAGTTGTCAACCTTTTAATGCAGAGTCTGAGGTGCCATTAGAAAATGCAAGTAGAAATCTTAACATTGGTGACATCGTTCGTATGACAAATGCTCCACCTACTGTGCAATCAGACGCATTGCTTCCAGATTCTTCCGCTGTTAAGAATACGTTAGCAGCAGTTGCAGATACAAATCATACGCGTGAAGAAAACAACAATCAGGGTGTTGGCCAAGTCACCCCTGAAATTACTCAGTAAGATTCGGTTTAACTGCAGTGGCTGATAAAAGTTACATGGCAGGAGAAAAAAACGCATGCTCAAACTCACCTTCTAACTGAGATGAGAATGGCAAGTTTCATGGAGGATCATAACTATAGCAACTTTAAAATGGAAAGCAGTAATGCATTTCACTTGATCTAATTGCGGTATCAACCTCTGAAGATGGATGCAACAGATTGTGTACACGCGGTGCTTGTTTGTATGGTTCAACAAGTCTGAAGAACATAACTAAATTCAACTGCTGAAGAGTTGAAGGAAACAGAGAGTGGTTAGTGTAGGAGTTCATGCATTGTGTTTAATGCCCCAGTGTAGAGTGTAGGCCAAAGTATTGAGGTTGGTTTGTAGTCGCCAGCTGAGGCCTTACCTGATCAGGGGGATACTAATCCAAGCGGCCAAGACTATACTTCTACACTGCGTTTTCGCATCTTGGTTTATATTTTGTTACCACTAGTGCTTGACCCGAGCTTAGCTCAGAAAGTATTACATATATAGTTTTTTCTGGGTTAAATTTGGTGATTCGAAATTTAAAATGTTCATCACTAATTTAGAATCTTAACAAACTGATTATATAAAGATGGTTTAGGTTGATCCAAGATCATGGATTATCTATTGAGGAATTTACTTCCCGTTGGCTATTGTCATAGTAGGCTAGTATAACTACTAAGTAAATGGTTCCCTCTGTGTCTTTTGCATGTATTAACATAGCCTTTTGGTATTTTGACCTCATTTTCTCATGAACAGTTCTTCTGCAAGGGTTAACATTAGAGACAGAGAGAATATGTATTAACAAGATTTTTGTTAGAGCAGATTGGTTTGTTATAGCCTAGGTAGTACTATCAACTTTCTTCGAATCCGTACTCGCTACTGTTCAACTGTTCGAGCTCAATGCAGGAATATTCGAACCTGGATACATGCAGGGAGATGTAGACAGATCTAGTGATTTATTTATTAGGGTGAGTTTATCCATAAGACTCTTTCCCATATTTCAGACTTTGTTACATCAGTTTTCCACTAACTTTATCTACTCTTTAATATTTCAGACTCACATAAGACTTATTTCAGTTTTGATTTTTATCCCTCAGACTGTCTTTCAGACTCTTTAACAAAAAATTATTGACACTTGGCATCATATTATTAGTCCTTTTTATTAAAGTGAGTCTTAAGGTGGGTCTTGGATTTCTAAGACTCACCTTAAGACTCCCCAAGTCTTGAAATGAGTTTATTGGTAGTCTTTGATAAAACTCTCCAAAGTCTTATCTTAAGACTCTATCTTAAGACTATCAATAAACTTACCCTTAAAATGTTTAACATTACTGTCCCTAGAATTTAAAGCTTTTCCTTCTACTTATGCTTTGGAAGTTGCATTGCATGAGAAAAAAGAATATATTTATGGGCTTCTGTAACCCTACCGACATAAGAACTTTTAAGTCTTGGGTACTTGGAAGATATTCATATAACTATATAAGATGTAGACTGAGGAACAGCTATATTTTGTCTATATTATACTCGACGCCGACACGTGAGTTTTTCTTTTAAAAATAGAAAAATATCCTAGGTTTTTTTTATTTATTGTAGCTACAATTTGAATTCCATAAACTCATAAATGTGATTTATTATGAAGTTATGATTTATTAACACAACTAAGTTTTAACTTAGAATGATATTGTGTAAGGTGTTAGATGAAAACTTTTTAGTTTTAACTAAAATTTTCATATGATCTATCCACGTGTTTATCAATTTATGGATAGATTGTACAACATAAGTCATTGTAAATGTAGAATACATACTTTTTTTACAAATAATATATCACATGAATGCTCATCGTATTCAAGGTATGATCTTAATGCTATTGTGGTGACATCTAAGAACTTAGTCAAAACTTGCATTGATAACAATTAACTCAGGATTGAACGCAAAAACGGAAAAGTTAAGATTATTAAATATGCAAAAAAAATGACTTTTATAGTTGCGGGCATATTCGATATTAACCTCTAAAATAGGTGCATGCATTTTAGTAAATTGGTGCCAAATACACAACATGTTATCATACCTTGGCTCCAACATAATGTGCTTCAGATTCAAGTGATCTTTTATGAAATTTAAGTAGCATCTTTGAATGATTATCGTGTTTGATTGTAATGTTCAAGTAAGAGATAAGTATAGTATTTTGATATTAATATTGTTTAAAATTTTTTGGTCAAAGATTTATAAGTTATGACATTTAAAAGTTAAAAGTATATTTCCTTATACTTCTGTTTTTTGTGGCGGGAAAACCATACATCGTCCTAAATTTTTATGATCTTTTTTTGTTATTTCTCTTAATAACTATAATCCAATTTAAGATTTTAAAGTTGAAGTCATAAATAGGTTTGTCACTTTTGAAATGGAAGAGAGATAACTTTAGGTAGACTTCTATTACAAATTTTATATATACTTGGACTTCTATTACAAGTTTACCATGTAGTACTTGGACTTCTATCTCGCGTAACATTCCCAAGTTTTGGAAAATATTGGCAAGATACTAATCAATTTGACCAAGTAAAAATTATCACTAATACATACTCTTGGAGATAATTTGTTCATTTTTTTGGGTAAGGTAAAGAAAATTAGGGGGAAAAATAGCATTAACAGCCCTTCGGCACGAGCAGTTCTTCTAATGCATGTGAACTAAGGATAAGGAGAATAGTAGAATGTTCTACAATATCTATGGTCAGACTATCACATACAAGATGTCCGACGTTCGCTACCCAGTCTGCTGATCTATTTACCTCTCTAAAATTTGTCGAAGTTTTGAAGAATGAGGTGAATGTCTTGGATTATGTTGTCAATCTGCCATGGATGAGACCAAATCTTTTTAACTGCATTGATGACCAAGTGATTGTCGCCTCCTATATGGTGCTGGTGTACCGAATGGAGTTGACGTGGATCAAAGCTTTATGGAGTCTCGTCGCTTATGCTACTATGATGCTTGTATTGCCTAGATTGTACTCCCTCCGTTTTTTTTAATATGCATGTTTTACCATTTTGGGATGTTTTTTTTATAATATGCAACTTTCTACCTTTTCCCATAAATGGAAGGTTGGCCCACCTAATTATTACACTTTTCTCCTACTTTTTCTTTTATTTTCTCTACCTTTTCACTTTTTCCTTACTTTTACTAATTTTCCCTCTTACTTTTGCACTTTTTCCTTGGTCCACGCGCAAAAGCAAACATACATATTAAAAAAACGGAGGTAGTAAGAAATAATTTGTTCATGAGTATGAGTAATAGTTAGGAAATACAATATATACGACAATACATATGTACTAACATTTTAATTACTAAAGCACGGTTAAAATATACTTCTTGCGTTTCGCAATGCTCGCAACGTTTCCAGCTTGCAAACTTTCAAATGACTAATGCAATACTTTGAACCTTAATATCTCTATATTGATAAGTAAAAATTATATATAAAAAAAGTTGATATTAAGATATAGTATGCATGAAAACGTATCAAATAAGATCTCACTCACTCGTCTATACTTTTTTGTTATATACTTGAGAAAAAAAGTATAAATTCGGCTTATCCTCAAAATGAGAGGACAAATTGTTTATAGCTCACTTTCTTGATTATAAAACAAATGTAACAACTAACAACGTTATAGTGTAATTAACAACCTATTCTTTTCTTAATCTCTATTCTATGAGTGAAGAGATGGGGGACACCAAAAATCCAAATTATTTCTTTTTTTTTAATTTCTAAATCTCTCCCTATAACTAACTTTTCATTTTTAAAAATACATCTTAAATAAATTATCGAATTTTCCTTTCTAAGTTTCATTTTATATGATTTCGCACGCATCGCGTGCATTTCATACTAGTATTTCAGATTATAACAGTATTAGCAAGCTATGAATAACAGAAAACGAAATAAAATAGGCACCGTCAGTAGTCGATTTCACTTCAAACTATAGATTAAAATCTCACTTCTGCAGTTCTGCTTGTTGTATGCCACTAGCACTTCTTATTAAAGATTCCTACTTTTTCACACTTCACACTCATTACTCATTACTTTCACTTTCATAATATCTGTTCATTCTTTCTCTATTTCTCAATTCCCGCTTAAGATCTGCTTCAATCTCCATTCATAACAGCTCTTCTTTATCAGGTAAAAGCTAATTAAATCTTGAATCTTTTTTGCTAAATTCTGTTACTTTAATCATCTTTTTTGATGTGATCTTAATGTTCTGCATTTACCCAGATTGCAGATTTAGTTACCCATGTTGTTATTCTTTGAAATCTAAGCTTTTATTGATTTGTTGGTTCTTTTTGCAATATTTCAAATGTGTTCAATCTAGAAAGAAAGAAAGAAAATTAGGTGGGTTTTTTAGTTTTTAGATTTGTGATTTTCATTGAACTTTATGGGATAAAAATGTAAGCTTCCTATGATGTTTGTTACATTTTTGCTATATGCCCATTATAAAGATCATGCCTTTTGCCGACAATTCATTGGTAGCATGTAAAATTCGCTTATATACCATTAGTAGTCACAAAGCTGGACTCTTTACCTCAAGTACCTGTGTCGGATCTTCGACACTCACACGAGTATGTATAGCTTGTCACTTTATTTTGGGCCGAAATCAAGGATTTTTTTTTTAAATGGACGAATCGGATACTTGGACACGTACTTCTGTTCGACATGGGTACCCGAGTACAAGTAACATAGGTGACAAGTTCTCAGCTCCATTTGTGTTTATTAGGGGCTTGTTTTTTTCATCTCCTTTTTGATTTATTTTGAAGATACTATAGATTTTATATGACATTTAGGTGTAAATCTGGCTTATCCTAATTCCCATGAAGTTATCTGACCTGTGTTTCTGTACATTTCTGCATATGCATGCTTCATTTCATCCTTATACAAGAAGTGTCATAGTTTGACAAGTGGGCTCTTTGATAGTAATATCATTCATTTTGGTTTGTGGGTGTATATATATTATCACTTTATGAGTGTATCAGTATCAAATCTAAGTTATTATGATCCCTGGACAAGTATTGAGTATGGGTGTCGATCCAGGTCTTTATCCTGGAGCCCTAACCCCATTGTTTTGATGGAGAATTCTGTCTGTACTTTGGTCTTCTTTGAAGGGGCCAAGTGCCCTGATTTGTCCCACTTGTTAGGTTAGTTTTTGGTTGTAATCAAGAGTTTGGATAGGATAGATATTAATCGAACTATATTATCATCCATATCTCTTCTGCTATGAGATTAGTTTAGAGGGTTTGCCCTATATTTTTCTCATACGGGATTATCAAAAAAGAAAGAAAAGAATTTGACAATTTTCTGATGAACTTCTTACACATATATCATGCTCAATTCTGTTTGTAACTCGCTGCTGATGAGAGATACCTTGTGATTTTCTTCAGCGTATTGAGAGTCCAGCTCACCATCATGAGCCCTAAACATGGTGGTAGATCCCGAGGCTCTATGTCAATATTTATTGTACTTGGACTTTGCTGTTTCTGTTACTTACTTGGATCTTGGCAAAAAAGTGGCTTTGGCAAGGGAGATAGTATAGCCATGAGGATGACAAAGGTGTCCGAGATGATAAAGTGCGATGTAAAGTCAGATTTGGATTTTGAGCCTCACCACAAGTTTGTTGGGACTTTCGAATCTCGTGAGGTGATAGTTAAAAAGTATGAGCCATGTCATGTCAAATATAAAGATTATACCCCTTGCCAGGAACAGGACCGAGCAATGAAATTTCCGAGGGAAAATATGATATATAGAGAGAGACATTGTCCCCCGGAAGAAGAAAAATTGCGCTGTCTTATTCCAGCACCTGTAGGATACACAACACCATTTCCCTGGCCAAAAAGTCGAGATTATGCGTACTATGCTAATGTGCCTTATAAGCATCTGACAGTTGAGAAGGCTGGCCAGCACTGGGTAGAAGTTGAAGGCAATGTATTCAAATTTCCAGGTGGTGGAACGATGTTTCCTCAAGGTGCTGATGCTTATATTGATGAGCTAGCCAGTGTGATTCCGATTGCGGATGGTACTGTTAGGACAGCCTTAGATACTGGCTGCGGGGTAAGGTTTCTTCCCTATCATTTCCCTACCCTTATCTTTTGTGTCAGCTTTCTCATTCTAAATCATGCTTCATTCTTCTCCTTTTTCTTGTGTAAATTCTCATATTAGGCCTAGTAATTTTTTCAACTCCATTTAGAAATTTTATAAGCACTTGTTGTCATATGAACATTTGTTCTGTGCTATCTGATTTGATAAATTGTATTTTGATCCATTTTTTGGAAACGACCCCCTCTTTGAATGTTGTCTCTTGTAGTGACTTGGATTTCAGCTCTTGTGCTTCCTATACATCAACCATTATACATTAGCAGGAAAGTTTAAACAGGTTATTAACTTAATCTAAAAGGTCAAATGGGCCCTTCTTGGGGCAATAATCGTGTTAGTTTTCGTGCTCAAAAACATATGTTCAAATTTCATAGCATTCTTCTAGTCAGGACTAACAATATAAGTTCTGTGAGGTTTCATGAAACCACATGGTACTAGGTAGAGTAGCTCAATAGACCTATATGTTTGTCATCTATCAATTTTTGTTCAATTGTTTAATTGGTTTGGGGCCTCTAGGTCACGCTTACCAATAGAAGATAGTTTGGATCACCTACAAGCCTAAAAAAGGTTCCATCCTAACACCAATTGGTTACAGAAGAAATAATTCCTCAAGCTTATATAGGGCTTTGTTTCTCTCTTTTCTTTGTCAATGTGGGGCAACTTAGGTGGGTATTTTATGGGATCTCGACACTAATATATGTGATCCTTAGTTGTTGATGTGTTCTTTTCATCTTATATTGACTTATAAGAATCTACCATATTTAATTAGAACTTATTGCTGTTCTGAATTGAACCTAGCAAGCTCTTATTGGAACTTTTTGTAAGGTGTACTGTGCTTGGCTGTAAGATATCGCTTTAATTAGCATGGTGATAGTTCAGCAACGTAATTTATATTTGTCCTTTTAGTTTTCTGCTGATCTTAAAATTCAGATTAAATTATTGCCATTGTTGTTGTTGTTTGGATTGTAAATGCGCCTAATTCTTTTAATTTTAGCATATTGTTTATTAGATTCCCATATCATTCATGGTTCTGTGACATCCAAAACTCTTCGTGACACAAACTAGTACTCTCCAACTTGTTTAGAACTTCAATATGGCCCTTGGCATTGCAGATTGTCAACAAGGCAAAAATTTATCATTGTAGGTATTCCACTTCCACATGATATTTACGCAAAAATGCTAAAACTATGAATTTGGGTTTGAACTGAAAAAAACTACTAATTATAATTTTGAAGCAGCTAATGACAATGCAAAGGACAAATAAGCTTCATCATTCTATATACTGAGTTTCTTGCCCCAGGAAAGGTGTATTAGGCTCATTTGGTACCCCATCTACTTTCTCATGAGCTAATTTTTGCATAGTGCATACTCGTTTTACAATCTCAATTATGATATAAGTAGCCTTGGCTTGAACCATACTAATTAACCAACAATGCTCGTTTTACATTTCTGGACAGGTTGCAAGCTGGGGTGCATATATGCTGAAGAGAAATGTATTGGCAATGTCATTTGCACCACGAGACAATCACGAAGCTCAAGTGCAGTTTGCATTGGAGAGAGGAGTACCAGCAGTGATTGGTGTACTTGGAAGCATAAGTCTTCCGTACCCCTCAAGGGCCTTTGATATGGCTCAATGCTCCAGATGTTTAATACCATGGGGGACAGATGGTAAGTAAAGGTGCTGACTGTGTAGAAAGTTTCATTTTATGTTGTACTTTATGTGTCGTGTTTCTTAAGAGGGGACATATGTGATTTGGTTTATTAAGAGGGGACAGATAATGAATCCTTCTAATTCTTTTCCCTTTCCTTCCCTCATGCTATCCCCAAACAAGGTACTCCAAACAAGAAGTATTTGTGATGTTGAGGGGCTCCTAATTTCAAATTATTTCAATATCGAATGCCTTATTTGACCTTTCTGATATGAGCTCTTGCATGCAGATGGAACGTCTCTGATGGAAGTAGACCGTGTTCTAAGACCTGGCGGTTACTGGGTTTTGTCTGGTCCTCCATACAACTGGAAGACATATCATAAAGTATGGAAGCGGACAAAGGAGGACTGCAGAGCAGAGCAGAGAAAGATTGAAGAGCGGGCAGAGCAATTATGCTGGGAGAAAAAGTATGAAAAAGGAGATATTGCTATATTCAGAAAAAAGATTAATGCGGAATCCTGCAAAAGAGAACCACAGAATTTTTGCGAGTCACAAAATCCTGATGACGTCTGGTTAGTGGCGGTTTTCCTTTTGTATATAAATCCAATTTGTTGTGGTTTTGTTGTTAGCAGCTTAGACTTGTACTCCCTCCGTTTCTTTTTGTTTGTCCCATTTACTATAGCTCCAAATGCCAATGAATATGATGTCATATGCATGTGGGTGGGGACAACAATTAAAGAATCCACTTATTTTATAGTAAATGTGGTGATTAAAGTAGGTGAGAGAAAATAGTAAGGTACATGTGGGACCAAAAAGTGATAAAGTAGGGATAGATGAGTAATATAATTTTGCTATATATGGAAAGATGAAAAGTAGGACAAACAAAAAGAAACGGACTAAAACGGAAAGTAGGACAAACAAAAAGAAACGGAGGGAGTAGTATTTTCAATTCTAGACAATTGTTCTTTTCTTTGAGGGGATTTCTACACAATTGATTGAAGCATTAAGAAGTCGTTGTTCCCATCTCTGCTACCTAATTGTCTTAATAATTTGAGAAGAACAAATCAGTCACACAGCTCGTACAGCTTTGTGGGTATATTTGTCTTATTTTGATCTGGGTATTATGATCTGGAGTTTGAAATGTCCCTATTGTCATGGCACATCCTTGTAGTTGAGAGTCAGGTACTGGTACTTGGGGTTAACATGAAGGGTTTCTAGGCTCTAGCACGCATCAAAGGTAATTAAGGAACCAACATTTGCTCAGTTATGCATCTTATTAATTGCTTAAAAATTCATAAATACATGCAAGTGCAATCTATTTGTGAATTAGTGAATGTCTTAAAAATTAAATGTATGTTTGATAATAAATATAGTAAGTAAATAGTCTATGTAAAGTTTCCCTAGTTGTGTATATTGAGAATTCTGTTCTTAATGTATATTTGTATTCCTTCCTTGTATTTTGATTTTTATCCAGTCCCAATGTCCGTGCTCCTCCCTCTTCGACTGTGTTAGCACATATAACTTGTAAATGTGTGAACCTTGGAAAGTTGTGTACATCGAGACTTTCTTCAGTATGCTGTACTCTGTAAAGTCAATATACCATGCAATACAACTCAACCCTACGGGTACTTGGGGTACTGGTACTTGGGGTTAACATGAAGGGTTTCTAGGCTCTAGCACGCACCAAAGGTAATTAAGGAACCAATATTTGCGCAGTTATGCATCTTATCAATTGCTTATAATTTCATAAATACTCCCTCATTTCTTTTTGTTTGTCCAACTTTGACCAATTATGTGAGAGTTTTTTGGTCAAAGTAGGACGAACTAAAAGAAATAGAGGGAGTACATGCAAGTACAATCTATTTGTGAATTAGTGAATGTCTTAAAAATTAAATTTATGTCTGATATAAATATAGTAAGTAAATAGTTTATGTAAAGTTTCCTTAGTTGTGTATATTGAGAATTCTGTTCTTAATGTATACTTGTATATCGAGAATTCTGTTCTTAATGTATATTTGTATTCCTTCCTTGTATTTTGATTTTTATCCAGTCCCAATGTCCGTGCTCCTCCCTCTTCGACTGTGTTAGCACATATAACATGTAAATGTGTGAAGCTTGGAAAGTTGTGTACATCGAGACTTTCTTCAATATGTTGTACTCTGTAAAGTCAATATACCATGCAATACAACTCAACCCTAAGGGATTCGATCATATTCTAGCAATGCCCGTATGTGAAGAAGGAAGTTCTTTGTCCATTTAGATATAAGA
The DNA here is from genome assembly GCA_947645195.1 of Patellifolia procumbens. Taxonomy (NCBI): domain Eukaryota; kingdom Viridiplantae; phylum Streptophyta; class Magnoliopsida; order Caryophyllales; family Amaranthaceae; genus Patellifolia; species Patellifolia procumbens. The sequence goes on from CANSGD010000972.1 coordinate 9,638,943, forward strand.
GTCCTCTTATGGTGTATTTTGAACTAGCAATGTGATTATCATTTCTCAATGGATGGAATACATTTACTGTTTTTTTTAGTAAATTATCTTATTTAACTCAAGAGTATGCCTAATGCAGGTATAAGAAGATGGAAACTTGTGTGACACCTTTCCCTGAAGTTTCAAGGTCGAGTGAGGTAGCTGGAGGAAAGCTAGAAAAGTTTCCTGCCAGACTTTTCGCGACACCCCCTAGAATTGCCAAGGGATTGGTTTCAGGGGTCACAGAAGAATCATATCAGGAAGATAATGCAAAGTGGAAGAAGCATGTCAGAGCTTACAAAAACCTCAATAGATTGGTTGGATCATCCAGGTACCGCAACATAATGGACATGAATGCAGGCCTCGGTGGTTTTGCTGCAGCACTTGACTCACCGAAAGTATGGGTGATGAACGTCGTGCCTAATATCGCCGATAACACTTTAGGGGTGGTATATGAAAGAGGTCTTATTGGCATATATCACAACTGGTATGAAACTGAAATATGTTACTTTTGTTCATTAGCATTGTTACTTCTGTCCTCTTACTCCCTCCGTCAACAAACAAACGTCCTGTTTGATATAAACATTCTGTTATCTTAATTAGAAGATTTAGCCCTCCCAACCACTTAAGCCTGTGATATGGACTCCTCCACTATCTATCTTACTTTCACACTATCTTCATATCCTATGTGATTTAGGTCCCTACTCTCTCTTTTGATCAATTTTTGTTCTTATATTAGAGTTACACCCACCTATCAGTTACTCTTAATATGCGTGCCGAACAACCCAAGCTTAGTAGAACATTTATTTGTGGACAGAGGGAGTATCTTTTCTTTCATTTTTATTGGGTGGATAGTTTGGCAGGGCAGCTGGGAATGTTATGAGACTAATCTATCAAATATATGTTTGTTTTGATGTGTAATTGTCTTTTCTTCCAGGTGTGAAGGATTTTCTACATACCCAAGGACATACGATCTCATTCATGCTAATCGTTTGTTCAGCATGTACCAAGATAAGTAAGTCTCTTCTCTATATGGTAGTATTTTGGTTCATCATATGTTTTTACTACATTTTGTGTGGTTTTCCCTTTTCGCAAAGACAAAAATCATAACTTAATATGCTTTTATGTTTGGAATTTTATTGGGCATATACGCGGTTTAACAAGTCGGTAAAAGCCATCTTTCTTTACCTGCTCTGACTAAATTCAAAATGGACGAAAATATGTAGGTGCGAGTATGAAGACATACTTCTGGAAATGGACCGGATCCTACGTCCTGAAGGTGTAGTCATCTTCAGAGACGCAGTTGATCCTCTAATTAAGGTTAAGCAAATTGCTCGTGGAATGAGGTGGGATTTGAAGTTGGTAGACCACGAAGATGGACCTTTTGTTCCCGAGAAGATTCTCATAGCGGTTAAACAGTACTGGGTTGCGGGTGAAAAGAATAGTACATCAAGCAGCCGATGATCCTTTGAAGGGACCAACATACAAGACTCGAAAATACGAGCACTCATGGGAGAAAAAGAAGAGGTTGACAAATGATGTCGAGTTCTTGATCACTTAAAAAAAGTGAAGGTGAAATTCTTGGTAATGTAATTTTGTTAAGTTATTTCAAGTTATAGGTCATCCATTGATTTCAAAGAGATATAGTACTAGTATTTTAGGTGGAGAAGTTGTATTTTTATGGAAACAGGCAGGGTTGTAAAGTGTATGACCCTTGAGATCATGTAAGCTCTTAAATGTTAGATTGGAGAAATCCACTTGAAATCTAACATTGATCTAATATGAGCTGTGCAAAAATGATAGTGGCACATCCTAAATTTTATTTTCTATGCATCACATTGAGCAGGCTTAATACAGAAGTCTCAACCTCTAACCGTAAAAGTTCAAACATGGACTACATGCGAGGAATACGTTGGTCATTTTTGCAAAAATTTGGTGCTGAAGTGCTACCTATCTTACCAAAATATAGTTATATTGTTATTCCGGTTGGTTTTAGTTCAACTAATTTCAGTTGCTTTTGTTCGGGAGGTGTAAAGGGTCTAAAATGGATTCTTATGGTTAGCATAAATTATTAAAAGAGGCGATCTTATTTTAATTTAAAATTTGACCAACATAAACCTGCATTCTATTAAAAACCGTTCCATTTGATTTTTCCCAACACTGTTTGTTTCTCTTGAAAGTGTTGGACTTGGGCTGTTACCTAATTTTAATTTAAAAATAGGCGTCTCTTACAAGACAAGCTGGTCGGTTAGAGGTTAGGATTTCCACGAAATGTCTCTCTCATCTTCAACCTCCGCCCTCATTCTCATCATTTTATTGTCACTTTATTTGGTTCTTCTTGCATTATATGGCTTAGAATTCAACTCTGTAGAATCCATTCCAAGATAATACTTATGTATTGTTTGGTTGCTATGGGTTTACATGGGCATTCAAATTCTCCTTGAATTTGCTATTAGATGTTTTGTTTGGTTGACCTGTAAAGGTAGAAATGAGGGAATCGAAATTTCATGGGAATTTCAACGTCCCACACATAACATGAGAATTTATTTATCCAGGCTACCTTTCCCTTGGTTATTCATAATTCATAGGACTTGTAAATTCCCACATAACTAGGGATGTCAGTGGGGCGGGTTTTGTGGAGACCCGCCCCGCACCCGCCCCAGTTAGGTGGGGATGGGGGAAGGTTTCGCCGGGGATGGGGCGGGAATGGGGATGAAAATCATCTCCGCCATGGGTAATGGGGCGGGGGTGGATGTTAGTCCATATCCGCCCCATCCCCACCCGCCCCGCCCCATCCCCGCCCCGTCTGAGCCCCGCCATAAGTATTCTCAAAAGGCCTAAAATCCTAAATGCTATTAGCTGTTTACTGCTTTCATTTGATACTTTTATTTTCCAAAGGCGCAAAGGCTAAAATCCAAAATTACTTTTAAATTTTTGTTTTCCCTCCTCCTTAATCCTAATAGATTGGGGCGGGGATTTGTGCGGGGATGGGGCGGGGATAAGGCTGGTGCGGGATTCACGCGGGGATGGGATGGAGATAGATTTTATCTTGTCCCCGTTGGGGTGGGGATGGGGACAAGATTTTCCCCCGCCATGGGTGATGGGGCGGGGATGGGGATGAGTTTTTTAGGCGGGATGGGGGATAGGAATGCCAACATCCGCCCCGCCCCGTCCCATTAACATCCCTACACATAACGACCAACCAAGATATTACAATTTCCAGCAATTTTTCAAGGAAAGTAAATTCGTATAAAGTTCTAGTTCTTATAGGAAATTAATTTCCGAGACAACCAAACAAGTGAAACAACACCTTAATAATAGATGCTATCATTCTACCTTGACAGATTTGACCTTTGCATGGCATAACCTTCTTTATCCCCACCTTCATAGTCAACAATTTCATGTTGGATGGTACAAGTGTTGTTTGTTGTGTTCACAAATTACAACTCATGGGAAAAATTCTTTTTAAGCTAGGTTTAGCTGTCAAAATTCGAGGTTACACATAGCTCAAAATAGTACTAATTAAGTTGCGTAAATATGTGGGATCTTTGTCTCCATCTTTTTCTACTCATTTGCAAGATTTCACGATCAAATTAAATTCATAAGGCTCAATCAATCATCCAACAAAAGAAAAATGTGTCCATCCAGCCCACGATTTCACTAATCCTAGCACACAATATAAATTAGTTTCATTAATCCGAGTTCAAATTAGGGAAAGTTGAAAAGATAGATTGATATTGCCTTATCTAGATATAAAAATGAAAAAAGAGATTAGATGATGAGTCTGAAGGATTCATTATCTGATGATTTTATTTTCTTCTCCCCTGCAAATCAAAAAGGTTGCATACCATAATATGTCACTCCATGTCATCCGTTGACATGTCCTCAGTATGCTTTTATTACATGACACTTATTTTCAAATCATTACCTAAAAACATGTAAGGAACAGGATTCGAGCTCTTGATCACCTAGAGTTTTGTACGCTACAACACAAACTTCACCATTTTGCCATCTCCTTTTTTAGGCATTATATTTATGTTTTCAAATTGTATAACTTTTCCTTTCAATAAAGTAAAGTGTTAATCACCTGAAAAACTAAGGCGGTCATAAAATAAATATAAAATTCTAGTGGCTGAGTAACTAGTGTTATAAAAGATTGAACTATAAAAATTTGAATAAGAAGTGTTAAAATTAATCATGAATGACTTTTGTATTTTATTAATATTAGTTATGTGATTTGATTGGTGGTTAATGGACATTATTGTCGCGGTCATAATTAATAAAGATGACCATGTAATCTAATATATTAAAATGATCCGGATCTACGTATTGTAATTTTAAATCCCTTCTCTTCCTTAGATATCCAGTTGTTCCCTTATAATTGCTAACCAAACGATCTTTACTTCCTCGGCAATAACTCTTATTTTAACCTTGAAGCGTAGAGTTCTAGGTGTTTTACTTTTCAATTTTTCGTCTTCCCAACTGATGTATATGTTCCACGTACAACTTCACCTGAGTTGCGCTAAAAGGGTAAAATAGATTTAGATGTCGTATATATACGAATATGATAGTAAAGAGAAAACATTATCCTAAAACAAAAGACGTGCATGTATGTGCGCTAGCTAAATTAGCTTGACATTGTTAGCTTGAGGTCATTAAACTCGTGACGTTGTACAAATCACATTTGAACCTTGTTCGCATCATCTACCACAATGATTTTGACTTATCTATAATATAATGAGAAAGTTCATTGTCGTCCATTTAAATCTCCATAATTTTTTATTTTAGTTTCCTATAAACTTGAATACTCCTTGGTAAATAAAAACTCGTAAATTACGAATTATATGCTTGTCCCCTTGAAAAAAAATCAAGATGGCGTCGTGCCTAATTTATACATTTTTCGTGCCCATTTAATACTAATAAAAAGTTTGTATAAAACCTTTTTTACATACTATAAAGTATAAATCACTCATCACGAAGTATAATCTTTTTACATTTACTGATTTACATATAATTATATTTATATCTAACCTTAACTAGCTAGATCTCAAAATAAATACATTGTTATTTGTTATCAAATTTGTTTACAATTTCCAGCCTTAAATTATTTTGAAAACCAATATGAAAACTAGACTAATTAGGTTGCAACCTTTTCTCGCTAAATCTTAAAATAAATATAATTATTATAACTAATTTTAAGTTTATGTTATAAGTTATGTTATATGACTCTAAAATCATAAAAACGCAAAATAGAAAACGGGCCCGAAGTTGAGGATGGAGGTGTTTGAATAAAGCACGTACCTTGGGCCCTTGGCGGGCTTTGATCTTTTGTTTGGAATAAAGCTTCCCCTCCCAATCTTCCCCCCTCAAAGAAATAAGTTGTCGTGAGTGCTACGTCCAAAGATACTCCTGCTTAATAAGATAATTATCATTAAACACCACATAATTCCCATGGCCTTAAAACTAGCACGTATAATCACATGTTTGGTTTGACCTTAAGGGATAATACTATTTTAATCTGCTTCATTAACGAACTAACTGCCACTCTCTTATTATAGTGATTGTCAATTGCACGAGCTGATATATAAAAATACAACTATAACCCTATTGAACATGCTAGGAAAACAACGAGCACTCAGGGGGAGGCTTACTATTTTCAGCTTATTTTCAGTTTAGTTCAGCTTTATTTAGGCCCTGTTCAGTTCACTTTAAAATAATATTCAGTAAAAATAAGTTCAGTTCAGTGAAAATAAGTTCAGTGCAGTAAAAATAAGTTCAGTTCAACAAAAATAAGTTCAGTTCAGTAAAAATAAGTTCAGTTCAGTAAAAATCAGTAGTGCAAAGAAGAAAAAACAACATGAATCAGTAAAAATAAGTTCAGTTCAGTAAAAATAAGTTCAGTTCAGTAGAAATAAGTTCAGTTCAGTAAAAATAAGTTCATTTAAGTAAAAATAAGTTCAGTTCAGTAGAAATAAGTTGAACTGAACAGGGCCTTAGTTCAATTCAATTTAGTTCTATTCATTATTTAACTATTTCGTTAATATATGTATTATTTTGTTTATTATATCTTTACTCATTATTATTATGGATGAGCTTGTGTTACGGTTTGCGGTTTACCCATATTCTATCTCAATACCAGTATTTTAATTTTCAATTATTGTTTTATTTTATCGACTAGATATTAACTATCAAATCATACAAATAAGCTATAAAAGGCTAGAATATATTGAAAAAATTACAAATTTGCTTATTATATTACTACTATTTAAGGTATAAAATTGTCGTTAAATTGAATACTATAGACACTATGTCGGTTTGTGGTGCAGTTTGCTTTATAAATTTTATAGACCAACCCAAAACCGCAAACCGCGGTTTGGCAGTGAAAAATACAAACTAACCCACTTTTTGAACCATAAACCAACCAAACCTCGCTAAAACGGTTTGGGTTGCATTGCAATTTTGTGCGGTCCGACCCTATTATTATTATTATCATTATTGCTAGTTATTATATTATTAATTCTTATTATTATAATAGTAATATTAAAATACTTCTTAGATATTATTGCCATTATATAACCATCATCATGTATTAAAATAGTGCTACTAATAATAGTAATTACTTATTATTAATAAAAATTATAATCACTAATTTATTAATAATAAAGAGTTTCATTATTATTGTTATTATTATTTATTTATTACTATTAGTTATCATATAATAACAACTAAACTATTATCATTATTCATTATCATTAAAATCCATTTATTATTAACTATAATTCAATTCAGTTCACTTTAGTTCGGTTCATTTGCATTCATCAGTTCAGTTTAGTTCAACTGTTTTTAGTCGAAGAGAATAGGCCCTTAGATGAATTAGATTATTACGTTCATGATACGCCCAACAATTGTCTTACCTCTTAAGAGACGTTGTTTAGTTCAAAGTTTTATCTTAAAATGAGTTTCATAATAATAATAATGATAATATCAATGGTTTAAAACGGTTAATTTTATGGTAGATTTGGTGTACTGTACCATATTTATACGCTCGTGGTTATTTTTTCTCATTACTTAAAGAGGGTGCGAAATGAAGAAACCGACATGTCTACATAAGCAAATAAGGGTAAATTCTCTTCAGCACAAAATAGTTGAACTGGAATGAACTAAACTGAATTAAATAGTAACATGAGAGAATAAAAGTATTGTCAAAAGCTGAACTGAACTGAAAATAATTGAGCTGAAACTGAAAATGAGTTGAAGAGATTATGCCCTACAAGAAAAAAACGGTTTAAATAGATACTAAATAAGGCATACCAAAATCATTCCTATATGTGTGTAAGGCATAAAAATTGTACTCCCATAAAAGAGTGTCTATATCAGTTCTAAAAGTTTATAAATCTATATCTGACCCGTTTTAAAAGTATATCCTCGTTGCTCACGATACATGCAACTATCCAAGTGCATGATGTTTGGTTCAAAACTTCAAAAACAGGTTTCATATTCAAAAAAAAAAACAAGCAGGAAGGGAAGGGGTTTCGGTTTCGCTTTTTTTTGGCGCGTCCGTCTGTAGTGCGGTAAGACACCACCTGTTGTGCCAGAAGCCAACTTCGACGTGTCAGCTTAGTTATACTCATCAAGCCACTTACTAGACATCTTACTAACTGGAATCAAAGAATTAGTAGATTTGTTCCGCCCAAAGTGGGAATGGGCTAGGGTTATGAACTTATAATCTAGAATCTGATGATCGAGTCAATTTGCGGGATACTTAACGCGTTAGCTACAACACTACACCTTTGCAATTTCTGCTGAGATCCCAAGTCTATTTCCCTCCATCCTAACCAAATTTATCTATTTGGATTTGTTTGAAAAGAACCAAGGATGGCGCAGACTTGCAGTGGTCGATATTTGCTTTGATATTTTCTATCTAATCTTGTTCACGTAAAAATATTGAAGGTGGATGTTATATGCTTTAACTCAATTAATGTCGTTCACCCCCCTTTTTCAGTTACCATGCAATAAAGCGCTTAGTTAATAAGATGTTTGTTTAAAGTTTCTTTATTTTTCTATATTCTTTCTTAGATAGTTAGATATAGACATATAGTTGTTCAACGATCTATATAATTCAATGAAGAATGAGCCAAAAATGGGATTTTTCAATAAATGGGGAATTGAGTGCAAATGCTACGGGATGGAAATGAGGGAATGTCTACAATCCCTGGGTTTAATCAGATACAATTTGAAGGATTTTGGAGGTTCGTCGATCAGGGCTTAACGGAAGAACTTTATAAGTTTCCAAAAATTGAAGATACAGAACAAGAAATTGAATTTCAATTATTTGTGGAAACTTATCAATTGGCAGAACCCTTGATAAAAGAAAAAGATGCTGTGTATGAATCACTTACATATTCTTCTGAATTATATGTGTCCGCGGGATTAATTTGGAAAACCAGTAGGGAGATGCAAGAACAAACAATTTTGATTGGAAATATTCCTTTAATGAATTCCCTGGGAACTTTTATAATAAATGGAATATACATAATTGTGATCAATCAAATATTGCAAAGCCCGGGTATTTATTACCGATCCGAATTGGACCATAACGGAATTTCGGTCTATACCGGCACCATAATATCAGATTGGGGAGGAAGATCAGAATTAGAGATTGATAGAAAAGCAAGGATCTGGGAGAAAATACCGTCTCAATTCATCCTATTTCATCAGATCCGGGATGTGATATGGTTCCGAAAAAATCTCAAGTATCTCCCAAGCTACCAATCAATTATAAACTTATGGAAAACAATATATATAATCTTAAAGGCTATATTTAAGGAGCTAGAAAAGGAAATATTGAGCATTAATAACATAGATTTATGCGTGATTTGTTAATAATTTCAAATTTAATATTGTACCATTTTAAGTAATATATTAAGTGATTAAGGCTATGTATAACAATACCCTAAACTTAATTTAAACGTCGCACAACTAATTATGTTTTGGGAATTAAAAGTGTTACAAACTAACTCACAAGTTATCAATAATATTAATAGTCCACCTAACTACAAGATGAACTATCCTATTCTTCCCCCAATTAATTAACAACCAACACAATTTACAACACCTAATTACAAAAAAAATTGTAGAAGTTTTGACATGTGACAAAGTATGATAGACCAATAACTATTCAAGTTTATATACCACTTTATTACTTGTCATATAATATTATAAGAAGGCCCCCTATTTTACATATGTTATTAAAAACATTTCATATTATATTAAGTACAAATTATATTAAACAAAGTTTCAACTATTGTAATGTACCGTAGTTATTATTAGCATATACATGCGTGATTGTAGAAACTAACGTCTCCCATTAACCACGTTATACTCCCTCCGTTCTCCAAAAGATTTTCCATTTTGGTTTGTTTTAATTACATTTTCCATCTCCGATCCTTATTTGGATGTGGGCTATCTATTATAATATAGTTTTTCCTTACAAAAAGCAATTGACTCCACTCTCTCTCTTTCAATAAACAATTCTAAAAAATATACAACACCTTATTTTTAAATTATAAAATGATATTACGGCCCCACGCTAACATTCCTCCTTAAACTTTGTGCACAAAAGAAATGGGAGAACCTTTGGGAACGGAGGGTGTAGTAAATATTGGTGGAGTAACTAAAGTCTCCAATTAACCTCATCATAGATTCATAGTAAATATTTGTCGAGTATAGGGGCACTTTGAGGGTAGGGATATTTCCCTTACCCTTCCCCCCTACTCTCAAGTGCCTGGCCCAATAGGACCCGAGCGGGGTCCGGGCCACTTCTCCTTACAAAAAAAAAAAATTAACTAGTAGAGGTGGCAATCGGGTCGCATCAGTTCGGTCAGTCTGATTTCGGGTCGGGCCAATTTTCGAGTCAGGTCGTGATCGGTTTGATACAGTTGGGACAAAAGTATGTAAAATTATAATTTTGTATGTTCTCCCTCCCAAATTCGTTCCAATTGTGTTGTTTTCTTTGATGGAACTATGTGTATTTGCGGTTTATTTCTAGTGACTGCCGTTTTCTTCGTGTATCGTGTGATTTGGGCCTTGTCACCTGAAAACAAAATTTTTATGTATCTTTTTTCTCGAGATCAACAAAATAGGAAATTATTCTAAGTGTTCTAGTTACAAGGAGTATTATATTTACGATTTACTATAAAAAATAACAATACTATTAAAAATTAAAAGAGTATAAGTATCAAATTTAAAATGAAAATGAAAATAAATATTTAGGATAAATGTTATTGGGGTCGGTATCAAGTTGGGTCAACCTCGGATCGAATCTTGTCTTGGGTTGATTATGAGCTCGGACCGAGACATTCACATCGGATCAACTTAGTCAGGTCGCTGGGAACAATAATAGTGAGAATCTTATATTTATATGTAATTATAAAGAAAGTAAATACTATTTGCATAAAAAAAAAAGTAAATATGGATGGAAAACTTTATTTAAGTGTAAATAGAGCTTGTGCTTGCAAGATATATTCCGTGGTCCTATTTACTATACTGATAGCAAATTAGCAACACGTCAAGATCAAGACTAGTCATACGTTCGTATCATAACTCGTAGAGTCGTACTTCGTAGGCATGAATCACAATCCCGCCTTAAAGTTCTACTCTACTACTATCTTTATTCTTTCTTTTACTATGGATAATAAAGTGATAATTTTTCGAACCCACATCAACAAATGCAAAGGCAAATAAATTCGAATTTCTACCTCCAAGCTAGTTTAATTAATATGTGTTCTTTTAGATATATAAATTAAACTGAAACTATCCTTATAAAGAGATTGAAATGATTTAAATTGAATCAAATTGAAAAACAAAGAGATAAGTCCAAAACAATTGGGCCTTAATAACCATGGATAATGAATTGAGTCGTTTTATTATCAATCCATTTGTATGTCTTACACTTTCGTTTAATTTTGTCAATTTACCCACTTACTTAAATTATATGAGGTAGTATTTTGTATTAAGGTATAAAATTAGAGTGAGCACAAGATGCTACATTAATATAATTTATAATAATATAATAAAATAAAACGCATGATCTCAACCCACCTTAATACCACATTTAAACCACAAAGAATTCTAACATTTATTATACAGTTTTAAGATAAGATTTCTTTTCCTATTGTGCACTGTTTTGGCTTGAACGATGTGAATTCGTTATGTTAAGTATATTTAAACTTGTGTTGTAAAAGTAGGTTAATATCAGTTTATTCATGGTCATACTAAGATTTAAAAACTATCTAATAAGTTAAATTAAATTGAATTGGCATACATTGTGTCATTAAACTTATGAAATAGATTGATGATGATGGATCATATCAAGTTTCAATTTGATTCGTTAGCAAGCTTGTTGAATATAATTTGAGTTAATCATGAGAAGTATGTCAATTACTCAATTATCATCAAGCTAGGTCTAAGTCATTAATATTAAAGTCATTACATTGATATATTAAACGTAAATAGGAACTTTCTGAGATGGATATGTAGCTATCAGTTGTATATAACTTCTTAATCCTATGAATTATTATCTAATTTTTATTTCAAAACCCACATCATAGAATGAGGAATCTTGTGAAGATTGTATAACCCTCATCAAAGGTATTTAGTTATTTGGCTAAATTTATTAGCTAAATTTGTCCTATAAATGAATAGGTGCATATTTATAAATTTATATATCTATAATTTCATCAATGAATTTTGAAGATAGCAATAATTAATTTCGTTTAAAAAAGGTGATCTCAGTTCTATGGATCACAACTATGTATCATGTTGAGTATTATTTATCAATATCATGTCAAGCATTGTCACTATTAAAAGCCTATTTGATTTACTACCAAAACACAAAAATGGATGAATTTTCAACCCTCGATATCTTTTTACTTCATAATGAGACATTCCTAATTCATAACTCTTATCACCATTTATCATCGAGAAAACTTGGTTGAGATCGTGGCAGTGATGTGAATGACTAAGACGGCCCACCGTACCTCTACATTCTCTCTCCTCTCAACAACCTATCTCTCTAAAACTCATCCCTTGCTCCTCCATGTTAACATTTTATAGTTCACCAGTCGATTTTCGCTACATATTTCGTGATTCCACTACCCCCTTGCAAATTTATGGCTCTAGTCGGAATTTCTTGGCTATGTCTCTTCAGAAGAAACTCAATGTCAAGTGTCACTACACGATCATTTTTTCTTTGCCATTGATTTTGCGATCAAGTTCGTGATTGATTTTTCCAATCTTCTTCTTCATTCCTGAATTTTAGTTGATAAAACTGGAAACAGATATTGTTTACAAGATCCACCGATTCCATATTTCACTCATTCAACATATGCTAATGGAGTTTAATTCTTGTCACATCCGTTTAATATAAAAGGCTTCGATGATTGGAAGTCGTATGATAATTAGATTATAAGAGGAGAGCAAATTAGAATTTTTAGATAGATAAGGTAATTTTCAAAACTGATTGTCTTTTTGAAGTGATATGTTGCATTTACAAGTAGATAACTATATCTTATAAAATGATAAAGCAGGTCTTTAAATTGATAGGCCGTGTTTCCAAACTCATAGTTTATGTTTATAAACTGATAATTTTTTTGGTAAACTTATAAGGTTTAAACTAATAAATAAGTTATTTTTATAAACTAATAAATCTGTTTATAAATTGATAAGTTTATGTTCATAGACTAAGAAATGTACCTCTCATATATAAACTAATAACAAAATATCTTAAACAGAGAAATGTATGTCAAAAAATGAAACTCAAACTTCTTAGTTAAGATCTTTTATTATCACTGACAAAAACTCAAAATTGTATTATCTTATCAGTCCCGAAATCACTAATATACTACTCAACAAGACATTATGGAAATCTAATGTTAAAGTACGATGAACTTTGAAGAAATATTGGAGATAATTTGGTTAGTTCAGAACGACCCTTCCTCTATTAGTTTCTTTACTTATTGTATAAGGAGTCATAAAAACAGGATAATAAACAATATTAATACCTCTTAAAAAATTTAAAACTACAAAGTATTAACTAGACCTGTCAAAATTCGACCAGAACCGAAACCCGACCCAAAACCGATCCGGAAATAGTGTTCTGAACATAACTTTTGACACGAACCCGGGAAAACCGTTTTTTACCCGACCGAAAAATCATTATATATGTAGCAATAATATGAAATTGTATGAATTTTATTGCTAAAAATAGCTTCAACTAGAGTATTTGGTTCCAAAAATGCATTTTGTTAAACGTAGAATTGATTTTTATGGTTGAATTCAGCTATAGTTGATTATATTTTATATAACTTACTATTTCCATCGTATATTGTGTATATTTTGTTACATATATGACAAAAAAACTAAATGAAAGAAAGAGCAAATTCAAATCCCTTAACTCATGGGGTCAACCCGAAACCGAACACGCTGGGTCTTGAACAAGGTTTATTCAAACTGAACACGAAAATATTTTATTTTAACCGACCCGCCCGACCCATTCGACAGGTCTAATTCTAACCAATTGAGCTATTCCGCCCTCTGAGCGTCCCTCTATTAGTTACTTGGTTACTCCCCAATGAGGAATTCTCCCACATATCTTCCCATTACATTTACCACTCCCCACACGGCCAAGCTAACCCCGTTAGAACTTAGAAAGTTAGAAGTTAGATCTCCCTCTTACAACTTCCAAGTGTGTCCAAAAAAGTCTAAAACCCCAGATTTTGGTGTCACTTTGGTTCTTAATACAGAAATAGTCAAGCATCAAAGTGTATAATAAGGGAAGAAGACTAAAGACCCAACTACCTTACTGCTTCAAATTCTTTCTTATCTCATCTTCTTTTTCAAGTTCTTCCTACACTATAAAGCTACAGATTTTGCTGAATATTAAAGCTCCTTTTTCCCTTTGCACTTCTGGTAAAGTTTTGCACTTTTTTTTTTTTTTGCAAAGAATAACTTTGGTTGTGAATGTTCTCAGCAACATTATGTATTCTCATCTTCAGATTATCTCAACATTCCATTCTTGCTTAACACTTGCATGCATTTCTTCCTCTTTCTCAATGTAATCTCTACTCTATTTTTCCCTCTGATTTTCTGTCATTTCTTTCACTGTTTTAAAGATCTTACATGGGTTTGTCTTAGAATTTCTTTGCGCTGTATGTAGGGGAGGATCTTCCATAGGTGTCAGTCGAGGCTTGTCCTCGAATATGTTTTTGAACTATCAGTTGTACATGTTAAAATATACATCCAAACTATTGTGTTGTTTGAGTGCATTTGTTTCAAGATCCGTCACTGCATATGAAATAGTATTTTGTAAAACTTAAAAAGCAAAATTTATGGGAAATCTCATTTTTTTTGTTTTGGAAAATTTACATAACTTAGATTTTTTTTTTTTAGTATGAAACAATTATGTGATTTAGATAGCTATTGGGTAAATGATCTGACTCAATTATATCTGTCTTTTGCATGGTACAAGTTACCTTTTTTATTTTTTTATTTTTTATTTTTCTTGTAGCTGCACTTTATTATTAATCATCTTTGTATTCATCTCGTGAGTCCTGTGAAGCTTTTTAATGGACTGTTTTGGTGTCAGTAAGATTTCTGCTCCTCCACATATTTGGTTTTCTTATTCAAAATTCAAACTTTTCCTTTTATTTCCCTAATTACTACTGTAGGAAATAGTACTAAAGCTTGCACTTGATCAGCACTTCTCCAAGAATAAGTTACCCTTTTATGGAAATTGTTAAGTATTTTGTAATGATATATTAATCCTTGAAGTTTAATAATTGATCTTTTGTGCTTGAATATATAGCATATAATGATGAAGATTGTACTTGCATAAAATGTTGCAGATTTGATTTATATGTGGTTAATCATTGATCTTCCACATTGCTAAACGATGCGAAACGAGCTATGGTTTGCACTGCCAATGATTTACTGGAGTGGAAGGACTTTCCCAAAGGCCTTAGGATCCTTCTCCTTGATGAGGACAGAAATTCTGCTGCTGAGATAAAATCCAAGCTTGAGAAGATGGATTATATAGGTTAGACATATATTTTTATATTCATACTCAATTATTCATACTTTATTATTGTTAAGATGTGTGTTACCCGAACCTCGCTCGTGTTAGACCCTGTTTAGCTTTGTCTACCCGACCCATGGGAGTGCGGGAAGTATAAGGGAAATTCCACCGTAGTACCGGATTTAGGCCTGTGACCTTTCAATCACATGGTGGATAATTCTACCACTAGACGTCTTAGACCAAGCCTCCTTGGTTACTCTCAAGTGCCCGGAAGACACTTTACGTGGATATCAACACTTTATATGTCAATCGAGACTAGAGTCATGGAATTTTTTAATAGAAGTGAGTATGTGATCTCCGACTACGAGGAGCATAGTATATAGTAGAAGTACTAATTAGAGGTTATCTTCTTTATTCCCATCTTATTCTTCTAGTACCATTTATGTGCTACTATGACATACTACCTCCGTTCCATAGGTATTGCAATCTTTGACATTTTACACTATTCATACACTATCCTTTGACCCTCTTTTGTGATTTATACACAGGGATAAATATAACCATGTGAGATCTTGTTAGATTCGTCTCGATATATGCTTAATTAAAATTTACTTTTTATAATTTTTACTTAAATAAAATTAGAGATATTAGCGTCTAAAGTAGTGCGTTGGGAGGCGTAAAACTCCCTATGTTGCAATACTCATGGAACGGAGGTAGTATAAGGGAAGTTGGAGAATCATTATCGAGTTCGTCAACATGTCTTTTCAATTTTGTTTGATCATACTTAATGTCATAGGTTGGTTCCCTTTGATCTTTTTTGTTTTGTTTTTGGTCTCAGTTATAACAATCGCTTACCTTGAGTTAGTAATTGGTAGCATTTTCTAAAACCTTTGAGCAAATTTGGTTTGTAATTCTCTTCAAAGTAAGATATTCTGCATCCATGAATAATGCTATGATAAGTAATTAATTTACTATATTTGTCTTTGGTGACCAATTATTTGTTCAAACTTCAAGACTGTTGAGTTGAATGATGGAGACTAAACTATCAATACATTGCTCACTTTTGTGTTATCATTAAACGAACTGTTTTTTTGTAAAAGAATTGTTTTTCTTTTATAGGTAACAATTTCTTTTTGTAGAATGATTTGGACACTTATGCAAGACTCTTTTTAGTTGAATTGGCTATTATTTGTGTAATATATACGCATATTTTGTGTCATTATTTCTTCTCAAAAATTGACAATCTAGACTTGTTCTACCTAGTTATTGCATTTACCAGTGAGCATGAAGCTTTATCTGCAATCTCAAGCAAAAACGAGAGCTTCCATGTTGCCATTGTAGAGGTAATGCATTATATCTGCTGATGTAAAAGATGAACATATAGCTTGTTCTACATATTCTAGTACATCAATTTTATTTTTTACATTATTCTTTTCAAATTCGGTGTGTATTGCTCTCATTTTCTCTTTTTAAGTTGCTACTTTTGCGTTTTCACGGTCTCCGAGACCAATGTTTGACCATTGGTATCTTTTTGCTATGTATTCTTTATGATTTTAGAAAGTATATATTCAAAATACGGATGGATATTAATATAACGAGAGTCCACATCATAAATTTTTCTCTTGCATATTGTTGGTTTTTTTTTTTGGTTGAAGTCTGTTACATATGACCTTCTAAAAACAAATCTGGCAAGTTAAAAAAAGACGAATGGGAAATTGTTGAAATTTGGGAATGTTCATTCTCATTAATAGCTTCTTGATTTATTTGATACTTGTTTGTTAAGAGCTCTAAATCTCTAGATACTGATTAATAGACGATCATACCTTTGGCATTAACAGGTGAGTATAGACAACCGTGATGGCAGATGCAACATTTTAGAAACTGCTAAGGATCTTCCAACAATCAGTAAGCATTTTTTCCAATGTGAATCATTTTCGGATTACTATGCATGTCTATCGTGAATTCAAACATGGGTAAAATAATCAGAAACAAGTTGCATTGATATTTCAAGCAATTTTTTCTGGTTTTCAACTCATTGTTTCATTTGTTACGTCACCATTGGCAATTTGGCATATATGATTATGGATTACCTTAACTTAGAGTAGCATTTCATTTTCGGTCTACAAATTCATTTTTTAATAATGTCAAGTCCATTTTCCCCTGGTTGTAGTGACATCAAATGAGCACTGCTTGAGCACCATGATGAAGTGTATAGCGGTAATATTACTGATCACACGCAGTTATGCTATTATTGTTTTGGCCTTCCTTTCTTTGCCTATCTTAATCACACTTATATATGTCTTGAAATGGCAGCTTGGTGCAGTTGAATTCCTCGTAAAGCCACTATCAGAAGAAAAACTCCGAAATATATGGCAGCATGTAGTTCATAAGGTATGTCTTAATCATAAGGTCCGTCTTAGTGACCCTAGGTGAGACTATATCAATTTGAGAAGAAGTACTCAATTTCTTTGCTTACATCTTGATAGGCATATAACACAAGTGGAAGCGCAAAGTCAGAATCACTCGAGTCCGTCAAAGAATTTGTGGGGTCTATTTTGGAAATTCAGCAACAACATATAGATACACAAACTCAAGCTCCAGAAGCAATGGAAGATACAAAAATGGGCCAAAGTGATCATGACCAATCAGTTGCTGCTGATAAGTTCCCTGCTCCTTCAACTCCCCAAATAAAACAAGGAGCGAGATCCTTGGATGATGGAGACTATCAAGATCAAACAAACAGCCCCCCTGTCAAAGAGAGTGGGGAAGTTGATGGGGAAACCAAATCTGTCGATAATACATATAACGGTGACTCATTTACCAACATGGAGGTGGATCCACCTCAGCCAACTTCTGTGGTTATAAAAGAGGAGGAGGATCAAAGTGATGGGTCGAAAGGCACCAATGTCTCTATACCTCAGTCACATGACAAAGAAGATGCTACCGTCGATCCCAATAGTGGAAGCTCAAAAAAAGAATCTAAGAATTTGTGTAGAACGAAGGGCAGCCGGAGAAAGATGAAGGTAAGAATGGGATAAATATTATGAATTTATTTAAACGTAAAGGTCGTGTTCTCTTCACCTAAACTTATGTGAAGTGAACTTATTACACCTCGTTACACCTTTATATTTCCATCTGATTGGACTTTGATCAACCCCAAAACTTGTTTTTTTTTAAGGTGAAGAGAATTCAGCCTAAACAATCATGAGAATATGTAGATTTCTTATGAAAATTATAGTGATAGTCATCTATGCACTTGAATAACTTATTGGATATTAATGTGATCACTTCGTTCAGGTAGACTGGACACCTGACCTACATAAGAGATTTGTGCAAGCAGTAGAGCAACTTGGCGTAGATCAAGCCATTCCTTCTCGAATACTAGAGCTAATGAAAGTGGAAGGATTGACTAGACATAACATAGCTAGTCATCTTCAGGTATGAATGTTCACCAAAATGTGGTCCAAAATATCATTCTCGAGTTTGATAGCTAAACGTTAGTAATTTTACCGCAGAAATATAGAATGCAAAGAAGACACATTTTGCCTAAACAAGAAGAACGAAGGTGGCCACACCTTCGAGATCCGATACAAAGGAATTACTATACTCACGGACCAGTAATGGCATACCCTCCTCCGTATCACACAAATCATAGCTTCGCATCCGGGCAAGTCTACCCCATGTGGGGACAGCAGGGTTGTCAGCCTCCTGGCTACCCAATCTGGAACCCCTCGAGCTACCCCTGGCAGCCCGCTGAAAATTGGCCGTGGAAACCTTACCCTGCGGTAAAAGAAAATGCTTTCTTAGACAGCCAATTGCTTCCAATATAACTTCATCTTAGGTTATAGTATGTTTATCTTTCTTTTTTGGCTTATTTTGTTTCAGATGCATGCTGATGCATGGGGTTGCCCAGTGATGCCGCCTCCCTCGTGCACATCCCCGGCCTTTCCTCAAGTAAGTTGCATTCGTGTTTTACATTGCAAAATCACGTTCTTACGGTTCCCTGTGACTTTACCATCATATCATAGTTTATACATGTTCCAAAATCTAAGAGCTTAGAATTATGTAATTATAAGGTTCATTCACATCAGGTACAAGGTGCATATGGGTTCCACACTCCTCCTGACAGCTACGGAAAAAGCTCTGCTGATGTGAACCCGGTAACGTAAATTCTTCCCTTCATTATGCAATTTTCTTTTCTAGTGACTACTAATCACTACTAAGTACTAACTCATTTTGCCTGCAACTTTTTTGTCCAGTATTTGACAACTCAGGGTTTTGGTGGGCAAATATGTCATTCTTTTTTCTAAAAACGAAAGACTTCCTCCGTTATGTTATTCTTGCAACACTTGCAGTTTGTGGTCAAATTTTTATAATTTTTACCATATATTCTCACTATATATATGAAAAGAACCGTCACGTGGGAGTTGGGACCTCGTCAGATTCATGTTAATATGTATTTTTTAAACATCAAATTTTATAATCTTTGCTAATATATAATTCGAGATATTAATGGTCAAAGTAGATTTGAGAGATCGCAAAACACAAGTGTTGCAAGAACTAGGGAATGGGACGTTGATTTCCAATCATTCAATATTTGACCTTAAAACCCATATAATTGTTTTTCATGTGTTGTCCTGATAGAATTTGGTGTTGAGGAGACACCATTTGTTTGTGTGTTGCCTTTTGATCTAAACCACAAAATTAGCAACCTTTTTTTTCAGTCTTTATTGAGCTTTTATTGATTGTTTTGTAGTAATTTAGAAAAGTTGAGTTCTTGTACTTGAAGCCTAACAACCAATACCATCCGTGTTCCCTCTGAACTAGTAAGTACTGTATAACAGGACCTATAGGTTAATACTTGGTGCAGTGCAGATCAGCATCATCACATACTGATTTTTATTTTGGGACAAATATATCAGTCCTCTATGTAATGCATGCATCATTTTGTGCAACCCAGAAAATTGCTTCTCATTCAAAACTTGATGTGTTGATTTATACAGCCTAGATCATTTGCTGATCATACATAACTGGTCCCATACTCTCATTTTGGTAATATGGTCCTCAAAACCGTCGATATTCCAGCTTTTCTTAAAGTTGAAGTTAGTATTTTAGTACTACTTGTACCTATGATATAGTTGTCATATTATCCCGACCTCTCATTATTAAATATTGGACCGTGCTTTGATAAATTTACCCTTTACAATAATTTTGTTTAGATATTCTGTAACAGCGGGCATATTAGACAATCAAATCATTAACTTAGAAAATACTTTCTATGCATCGTCACTTCGAATGCATGAACATGCCATGCAAATGTATATTGAATTGAATATCCTTCGCCTTTCGTCCAACAGCGGAAGGGTTTGAGTGTTCACATATTCACATGGGATATTTTGTGGACTGTTAAGTGTTGTTGGATGGAAATATCTCCCTCAACTGTTTTAAGCCCTATGTAGCCGGTACGACCAAGCCGTTTGCAACAAATCAAAAAGCTTTGAAAGTAATGTTCCTGTTCACGAACTTCAAACCCCGCCCCCATTTTTTCGATGTTGTGTGAGGGTTGCATTGCCACTGGTCCACTATAGGGTTGTATTGCCACATGGTGCAACAATTGTATGAGAAACTTTCTGGCGAGCGTTAAGGTAATGTTGATGTAAATCTGTACACATAGCTGGGTAAAGTTAAAAAAAAACCCTAAAGTTGATGTGGCTATCCTAATATAATAAGTAAAAAGGGGTCATTTATCATAGTATCATAACTTTATAACCCATTATAATATCTATATAAGGTGTGCCCCATCATTGGATGTAATTTTTTATTTCATGAAATCATATTAATACTATGATTAGACTTGATCACACAGTAATAATGTTGCAGGGAGATGAGGTTCTTGACAAGGTGGTTAAAGAAGCAATAAGTAAACCATGGTTACCATTACCTATAGGTCTTAAGCCACCTTCTACTGATAGTGTACTAGCTGAGCTATCTAGGCAAGGAATCTCCATCAACTGCCAACATCCATGCTGACTTGGAGCATTAATGTAAGAGGGCCCCTACAAGGTGAAAAATAAGGAGGATCTGATGCTGTACAACAACAACAACAACAACACAGTTGACAATTGTCATGGTCCCGATACGCCGATTTTCCGATCCGGCGATCGAGGTTAGGCCACGTATGTGATAGTAGAACCACAGAGGTGTTTGTGGTTGTAAATAGAAGGGTGACATGAAGTTGGGTTGATATTGGGGTAGGTCATGGAAAAAAATGATCATAATGGAAAGAGAAAAAAGGATGGGATTGTGAATGTGATGGGTGCTTCCTGTTGCATCATTGTTCAATGTTTGTTTCTTGTTGGTGGAATGGAAGAGGAGGGTCCTACACATCTCATGGAGGGTACCATTTCTGAAGGACTTGTCCCTTAATTTGTAGGGTATGGTGCTTCACAATTTTCCCATTTAAACTTTCTCTCATGGTTATAATAAAAAGTTAGATAGCTTTTGCTCATTGCTCATATCCTTCTTTATTCTTGTTTTAATGCAACATACTTCCTCCGTTTTGCAATACTCGCAACGTTTCCTGTTTGTATATTATCCAATGTAATACTTCAAACCTTAATTAATATCTCTAATTATTGATAAGTAAAAATTATAAAAAGTTGATATTATGATAGTATGCATTAAGAAGAATCAAGTAAGACTTCATTTGACTATATTTTTTCTTTATACACTTGTGAAACAATATAATATAAGATTGATAGATGATTAGTGGTTACTATACTAATGTTGCGAGTATAGTGAAGCGGAGGAAGTATAATCTTTTAGACCTTTATTTGAATTTTCACTTTACACCTTCTCAGATCTTTATGTTTCTCTCGTCTTACTTCTCTATTTTACTTTCTTATTTCACTTGTCATGAAGACGAGATCTTAAGACATCACATATTGTTGGTCAACCTCAAATCATTTTGGAGTTAAGACTTTATTGTTTGGTGCTTTTCACTTTTTTAGACATATTTCTGTTAGTAAGGGGTTTTTAGACATATAGATGCACTTAACAGTTGTTGATAAGAAAAATATTGGTATAGTCGTATATCGATAATGTTCATTTAGACAAATATTAACAATGTACATAATAAAATTTGTTTTTACTACCTCTGCTTCACAACAAATGCACACATGCCAATGCATTTACCATTAATAATTCTAATTATTGATCAATAAACATTATAAATTTTGATATTTTTGATTTCTGAATATACATATCGAGACTAATTTAACAACCTATCATGTGATAGCAGCTTTTTAATATGTTGATAAATAAATATGGTCAAAGTTGGCCTATAAATAGTGCAAATTTTTCAATGTTGCATATATTGCGAAATGGAGGTAGTATATAATAGTAAAAAAATATTATGAAAGTAGGATATGTAAATGGTGCGAAAGTCAAAAATAAATTTACAAAATATAAAGTCAATGGATATTTATCAATAACAGCATAAAAAAAAATCCAAGAAGGCTATTCAGTTGGTTCACCTTTTGATCACACTAGGCCCCAATCAGCATTTCTGAACTTTTTGGTAATACTAAGCCAAACGCCCAATTAAATCCACATTCTTCCCCTTTTGCTTAGCCCATTGTGCAACAGTAATACAGCCCATCCGCCCATTGTGCAACAGTAATACAGCCCATCGCGGATTACTGTATGGACTTGGGCCTAAAATCCCCTACCTGAAGCCAGGATTAAAAAAATGTTTAAATAGATTTTTCAAGTTCTAGTTTTCATGAATTAAGAAGACAAGACGAGAGTGGTAAACATTTTTATCTTTCCAATACTTCTAACAGAAAAATAGGTAAGAAGAAGGGCTCTATTGAATTGACGCCTCTTATCGGTATATCGCATCTTTACAGTTTAGAGTCATTGGAACTGAAAGGGGATGACAAGTAGAACCTCCCAATCTGAAGATCTCCTAGTAGGAATTGATCGATGATTTTGAAGTCATGAGACCAAACCTTTACCAGTAGACTCAACATTACTTGCTTTATTCTTCCGATGCTTGGATCTTATTTGTACATGTGGCTTATCAATATACATGCACCCGCTCTCTCAATTGAACCTTTGTTTCCCATTGAAAATTAATAATCAACTCTTACTTCCTCTGTTTAAAAAATGATGTTTGTCTTTTGCACACTCACTTTGGCCATCAATACATTGCAAATATAAGTGAAAACAATATATGAAAATATACTTTCTAGTTTCTAGGAGTGGTTTAATACTCCATTAATCTAATAATATACTTAATATTTATAATTTATTATAGATATACAAGTGAGATATTAATATTCAAAGTCTTACATTTGGCATGCGTGGAAACAAGAAGGGTAACCATATCTTTGTGCAACAGGGAGAGTATATAGGTAGAAAAAGTCTCTACTAGAGAGAAATGAAAACTTATTATACACCCCTTATTCCATAAAAATTGCAATGGTATGACTTCTACTATTGTCAATGCACAACTTTAATCATTAATATATTTTACTATATCAGTAAAAATTATAAAATGTCATATTTTGAAAATAGATTAAGACAAATCCAAAGACATCATAAGTATATACTATCGTTTGTTTTATATATTTCAGATTAATGCAACTATTATGAGACGGAGGGAGTAAATAATACTTTAAAACTAGTACTTAGAAATAAATAAGAGGTATATTGCTAAAATAGATGGTGTTAGTAGATTTACAACTTCCAAAATGAAAAAAAAAAGTTAGGGTTTTAAATAATAATCCTCATAAAGTCGTAATTGAGCACTTAGCCACTTACCACGTTCCATGTCCAACGTTGGGGCTTTGAAATATTTGAATGACCGTTATAACTATGAGTTTTTATAATTATCAAACTTTTTGATAAAAAATTGAGCTATGAGTTTTTTGTGAAGCGACTTAGGATGAAATGGAGTCTCAAAGGAGATATCACTTTGACGGATATTGGATTTGCCTACTATGTAGCGAGGTTTAATAATCTCGATGACTATAATTTCGTGCTTACTCAAGGTCCGTGGTTGATTGGGGATAGTTACCTCACAATTCGAAAGTGGATTCCTAACTTTGTACCGATGGAACGCCAATGAAACATCTCACTGCTTGGGTGCGCATTCCGAATCTGTCGGTGGAATACTTTGATAAACAATTCCTCCATCGCATTGGTTCGAAAATTGGGAAAGTGATCCGGATTGACAAACATACTGAAACTGTCAATCGAGGGCAATTTGTTCGTTTTAGTATTGAGGTAGACCTCTCCAAGCCTCTCTTATCAAAATTCAGATTGAATGGGCGAGTTTGGAAAATTCAATATGAGGGTCTTAAACAAATTTGTTTTAGTTGTGGCAAACTAGGGCATAAAGAAGATGAGTGTGCTCTTGTTCAAGCACAAAATGAGAAAGCAATGGTTAAGGATGGAGTTCAGATTATTAATGATGTTGATACTCCTAGGACTACTTCAGTCAAAGAGAATGAAACTAGACCAGAAGAGGTGGATAAGTTTGGTGCATGTAGTGATGGCAGTTGGGCCGGGTCAGCCCAACCCACCCAGCCCAACCCGTCTCGTGGGCTGTGCGGGTCCAACCCGTCTAAACCCGTATTCAACCCAGCCCAACCCGCTAAATATTGAAACCCGCACCGGGCTAAATTTCGTCAGCCCAGCCCGCACGTTAACCCACCCAGCCCAACCCATGAATTCACCCAACCCACCCATTCAGCCCACCCACAAACCCGCCCAACCTACCCATGAGCCCACCCTAACCCACCCACAAACCCACCCAAACTCGCCCAACTCGCATGAACCGTCTAACCCGCCAATTTTGTTAAGTTAAAAGCTAAATGAGTTAGTAACTAAACGTAAATTACAACTATACGCAAATTAATCATTATTCATAATTATTAATTAAACGAAATTTTTTAAACCAAATATTTCATATTTTCCATCAACGTATTTCACAATTATATCTTAATTGAATTATACAAAATTACAAATGCCAATAAAAATCATAAACACTAAATTCATATTCCATCAAACTTACTAACTCATTCAACTCACCCAACCCAATCACTAACTCACCCAACCCGCCCAACCCATCAACCAGCCCAGCCCAGTCCACCGAGCCCACCCAACCCATTAGCCAATCCATCTAACCCACCCGACCCACTCAACCCATTAACCAGCCCAGCCCGCTTCATAAGCCCACCCAGCCCGCCCTATTAACCGCTAAAGGCCCACCCAAACCCGCAGTGGGTCCACCCTCCAACCCAGCCCACCAACCCACCCAGCCCGCTAGTTTCCCAGGCCCGCACCGGTTAAAATTTGTCCAGCCCAGCCCACTGCTAACCCGGCACAACCCAGCCCGGCCCACCCAATTGCCACCACTAGGTGCATGGATGATGGTCCAGAAGACAAGTAGAAGGTTTGCTTCGAAAGGTAACAATAAAGGAGGTAAAGCTCTGGCTAATAGAGTTGGAACCCTAAGTGACGTACAACATTCCAAGGGTACAAGGCAAGTAGCCATTAAAATTCCAAATGAAAGGAAGAACACTAATGAAGGCACTCAAGTGGGTTCGAGATTTGCGGCCCTAGCCATGGACACTGAGTCGAGCCCTTCTGGTGTTGAGTTTGAGCGTAACAACACGCTTGGTGTTAAAGATGTGATGTTACCCATGAATGGTAACGAGGTAGTATCGTCGAGATCTCTAACCGCTGTTAATCTGGCGGAAGACGAACCAGTTGGAGGCATTGACTTTATTAGTCAACGATCAATTCCCTCGGTGAATCAGACGTGTAGTGGGGGCCAGTCAACGGTTGACTTAGGAAAGCCGTCTTTAAGGGGTAAATCTGTTTTGGAGAAGGAAACAAATCTTAAAGATTTCACGGAGGATATCTTAAAGGATAAGAAAGAGTTGAGAATTCCGAGTGGCACTCCCCTTGATTCTAGGCGGATACCTCTCGCGTCTTTTAATAAAGATCCCCCACTCTTTACGCAGAAATTAAGGAAAGGAGATATCCGGAAATCTTTGACGCCGTATTCACGACCTAATCTTTCATTAGGCAAAGAAAACTCTTTTAGTGAAGCGCCGACTGATTCAGCCCTTCATCTTCTTGTTTCACATTCAGTAATCGACGATACTAACCTCCACCCTATTAGAGATGATGCCACGAATCCCTGTGACGTTGGTACATCGGATCCCACCTACGTTCGAGACCTTCATTGATTATCCGACAGAGGGACCGTTCATGGTGGTAGGGCATCCAGTAGCGAACCAGGTGCTACTGGAAGTGAGTTCTTATCTTCTGCCGGAACACAATCCCCAGGAACTATTGGCGTTGTTCCAGATTCCTTATGATGTGGAAAGGCCGATGAAAGCGCTGAAAGAAGCGTTTTTGTCGCTTCTACCTAACATCCCTAGTGATGTGTATGATCGGTACCCTTCTTTTCAAATGTTTAATATGTCCATTAAGATTTTAATATGGAACGTTCAAGGTGTGCTGAATAAGCTTGCTGTGATTCACGAGCTAGTCCGTGTTAATGACCCCACGGTTTTAGTCCTAGTGGAAACCCATGTCAGCGGTGAACAGGCGCAGAGGATTTGTGATCGTATTGGTTTTTTCGGGCCAACTTAGAGTTGAAGCGCAAGGCTTTAGTGGGGTATATGGATGTTTTGGAGGCAAGAGTTAGTCTTTATCTCAACCTATGACTCTCATACCCAACATCTTACAATGAATATTAGTAAATTGGGGGAAGAGCCTTGGCTTTTTTCTGCAATTTATGCCAGCCCTAATAGCACCCTTCGTCAACAGTTGTGGGCGGAGTTAGAGAAGATTAAAGGTAACTACTCTGGACCTTGGCTTATGGCTGGGGACTTCAATGAAGTTGCAAACTTAAGTGAGCGCAATGGTGTTGATAGTGGAGAGATGCGTAGACGCTGTCGAGACTTTGCCAACTGGATTGTAAACAATGGACTTATTGACCTTCTATGTTCGGGGCCGAATCATACTTGGTTTCGGGGAAATTCTCCGGAAACTTTTAAATCAGCTAGACTAGATCGAGGGTTGGTGAATGAAGAATGGCGGCTTATGTTTGAAGATAGCGTTGTTCGTAATCTTCCTAAGATTACTTCGGACCATTGTCCTATTTTGATTAGCACCAATGGGTTTGCTCCCATTCCGCGAAGCCTAAAACCTTTTAGGTTTCAGGCAGCTTGGATGAGTCATCTTGCTTTTGAAGAGTTCATTTTCTCGAAATGGGATAGTAATGCCCCTTTAGTCCCATTTCTTAAGAAGTTTGCGGAATTGCTCAATCACTGGAACCGCAATGAATTCCATAATATTTTCAGGAAGAAGGCTGAGCTCTTTGCCCGCCTTGAAGGGATTCAAAAATGTATGGCCCGAGGAAGATTCCATCATTTGTTACGATTAGAAGCGTCCTTACGACATGAGATGGAGTTGGTGCTTAATCAGGAGGAAATGTTATGGTTTCAAAAATCAAGAGTAGATGTTATTCGGGATGGGGACCGCAACACTAAGTACTTTCACCTCTCTACAGTGATTCGTCGTCGGCGAAACCGGATTGAAGCGTTGTTGAATACGGATGGTGGCTGGGTGTCTGACCCACAACAAGTTCGCGATATGGTTATCGACTATTGGAGTAATTTGTTTAACGAAGAACAACAAGACTTCACTGGTCACCATCTAATGTTTGACCAGTTCCCCCCGATTGAAGAAGCGGATCGTGAGACCCTTTCTCGCCCTTCTGCTCCATGTGAAGTGCGATAAGCCCTTATGAGTATGAAACCGTATAAAGCTCCAGGTCCGGACGGCTTTCAACCGATTTTCTTTCAACGGTATTGGGATTTAATCGAGCCTTCTCTTGTGACCCTAGCCCAGAATGTTCTTGAAGGTAGGGAATTCCCAGAAGGTTTGAATGATGCATTTATAGTTCTCATTCTAAAGATGGAGGTTCCACAATTGCCGAAACATTTTCGCCCGATAGGTTTGTGCAATATCACGTATAAGGTGATTACGAAGGTTATTGTTAACCGTCTTAAGCCAATCCTTCCACAACTTATTTCTCCAACGCAGTGTAGCTTCTTTACCAAGCGTCAAATTACTGATAACGTGATTATTGTCCAAGAGATGCTTCATTCCATGCGAAGAAAACAAGGTAAATCGGGTATCATGGCTAGCAAGATTGATTTTGAGAAAGCTTATGATAGATTAAGGTGGAGTTTTGTTCGAGAATCTCTACTAGAACTTCACCTTCCTCAATCTATGGTAGACATAGTAATGAACTGCATCACCTCTTCTAAACTCCAAATCTTATGGAATGGTGAACCTACAAGGTGTTTTGCGCCATCAAGAGGTATACGGCAAGGCGACCCCCTTTCTCCGTACTTGTATGTCATATGTATGGAGCGCTTAGCTCACCTTATTGAACATGAAGTGAGTTTAGGGAATTGGAAGCCTGCGCGATCGAGTAGGGGAGGGCCTGATATTTCGCACCTTGCCTTTGGAGATGATTTGATCCTTTTTGGTGAAGCTACGGTGGAGCAAGCTTTAGTCATGAAGGAGTGCCTTGATAGGTTCTGTGATGCGTCGGGAAGTAAGGTGAGCTTTTAAAAGTCGAGAGTCTTCTTTTCTGCTAATACCAACCTCGATATAAGAGACGCAATTTGTGGCTCTTTACAGATAGAATCCACACTTGATTTTGGTAAGTACTTAGGTGTGCCGACCATTAATGGGCGAGCTTCTCGTGCTGAGTATGAATATTTGATTGAGAAAATTAATGCTAAATTAGCAGGGTGGAAAACTAAGACTTTAGCCATGGCGGGACGAGCTACCTTGATTCAAGCTTGCCTCTCTTCTATCCCGTACTCTACAATGCAATCTGCAAAACTACCTCGTTCGATTTGTGATGATGTGGACCGCAAGGCGAGGAAATTTCTGTGGGGGGAAGTAGATGGTGTGCGTAAGAAACATTTGATAGCCTGGGATAACGTGGCCAAACCAAAGGGAGAAGGTGGGCTGGGCCTTAGATCGATGCGGCAAGCTAACGCAGCTTTTTTAACAAAGCTGGGATGGAGAGTTCTAGCGGAACCGGAGGCATTATGGTCAAGAGTACTCCGGAATAAATATTGTGAGGGTCGATGTGATATCGACATGTTCAAGCCTAGAAATGATGCTTCCAATGCTTGGCGTGGCATCCTAGATAACATTGACACCTTGCGGAAAGGGGTAAGCATGGCGGTTGGTAATGGGGCTCAAACAAAGTTCTGGGTTCACAGATGGGCGACAAAGCAGCCGCTAATTAACCTTGCTAGTTCGGACCCCCAGCGTATTTAGCCTCGTGCTCGGTTAAAGAGATGTGGGACATTAACAGAGGTTGGAAGATTGAATTGTTTGCTGATTTACTTCCAGCGAACGTATTAAAAGAAATTGATTCCTTTGAATTAATTAAAGATGAGGAGGCTTGTGACGAGATTTTCTGGAATGGGACCCCTTCTGGCGGTTTTACCATTCCCTCTGCTCTTAGGTTGGCTCGCAACGTGTTTGAGGAAAGGCCGCAAGATACTTTAAGGTGGAAGAAGATTTGGCGTGCCCTATGGCCACAGAGAATTCGCTTGTTTGTGTGGATGGCTGTTCATGATAGACTCATGACTAATAAGACGCGGTTTATTCGAAAATTTATTGAAGACCCACGATGATTGATGTGTGGGTTTGGTGAAGAAGACACATACCACATTTTGAGAAGGTGCCCAGCGGCAAGAGTGGTGTGGAGAAGATTGGGAATTGTAGATAGAGACTTGTTACGCATCAGGGAATTTTCTAGCTGGGTTATTTCGAACCTGGACCATTCGTATCCCCAAGGAGATGATTGGCCTATGGTTTTCGGTGTTGTAGTGTGGTGGATTTGGAGGTGGAGGAATGCACGATGTTTTGATAGAAATTGTTCGATCCCCATTGATCAAGTGACGTTTATTTTTGCTAGAGTTGGTGAAGTGAAAAGAGCGTTGAATGATGAGCCGCAAGACGGGCAAGCTCGAAAACGCCAACGCATTGAATGCTTAGTGAAATGGGAGTTTCCGTGTGAAGGTTGGGTGCGTTTGAACACGGGCGTAGCTGCTAAGGGGAACCCAGGGAGTGCTGGAGCCGGAGGTTTAATTAGAGGTCATAATGGGGTGTTGTTTGAGGTCTTCGCCATGAATTGCGGTGTGTGTTCAAGTACGAAAGCTGAATTACTAGGTGTTCTTAGGGGTTTGGCGGTGGCGTGGAATGGTGGTCATAGGCAGGTTCATGTTTCCATTGACTCGGAGGTTGTTGTGCGCATGTTAAGTGAAAGCACCCCTCCGTCGTCTCCGTTCGTTCATCTCATTCGGAAGTGTAAATCGCTGCTTGAGAGACAAGGTTGGGTGGTTCGTATATCTCATTGCTACCGTGAGGCTAATAGAGCGACAGATTGGCTTGCTAATTTTGGTGTTGGGATGGTCCAAAAGGTGGTCTTCTTCGAGGCGGTCCCGAAGGACCTTCAGGCCGTTTTATTGGAGGATCTTGGTGGAGTGGCCTTACCCCGTCGAGTGCCCGCGAGTGATGGCTATTTGGGCGTTCCTACTTAGTACTAGTTTTTCTTTCTGTTGTTTGGTTTTAGTTTTCCTTTTCTTTGTCTTTTATTTCTTGGTAGCTTGTAGTTTCTTCTCCTTTGTTTAGAGGCCTTGCCCCTCTTTCACACAAAAAATAAAATAAAATGACCGTTATAACTTATAATTGAGTAGGACTACGTTTTGTGAGGTATAAGCACTATTAGGAATCTGTTCGGCAACAATAGCTGTGGAGGTAGCTGTCAGCTGTAGGGGTAGCTGTCAGTTGTAAGGGTAGCTGTCAGTTGTAGTAGTAGCTGTGAGTTGTTAGCTGTCAAAGTAACTGTGTAAAATATAGTGTTCGGCAAAAGTAGCGGTTGGAGTAGCTATCAA
This sequence comes from Patellifolia procumbens, assembly GCA_947645195.1. NCBI lineage: Eukaryota > Viridiplantae > Streptophyta > Magnoliopsida > Caryophyllales > Amaranthaceae > Patellifolia > Patellifolia procumbens. Next base: position 9,670,050 of record CANSGD010000972.1, read on the forward strand.
TAAATATTTTCTTTATTATTTATTAAAAACTTTATATATTTTCCAACCTCTACCTCTACCTTGAACCACTACTTTTTTTAGCTTTCCACAAACACTACCTAAACTCTACCTATACCTCTAACAGCTACCTCTACCACTACCTTGCCAAACACTTTAATTAATAAATTAAAAACTTGACCCCTACTCTAACCACTACTTCTTCCTCTACCACTACTTGCCGAACACGCCCTAGGTAGGTAGGTCATAGGTGGTAGTGCACTAGACTGATCACATGATTGATAGGTTTTAGTCGTGTCACCTAATCAAAAATAAACCTACGGACCTCTAACTAGGTAGTCAGTGGAAGCAGGGTCGAATCCACAGGGAGACAGAGTTTCTCAATCAATATTCAACCAATTCAGCTACTCCAGATGAAATCAGGAAGGAATTAATTAAACTAAAGAATAGACTACAGAAGACGGAATAAACCGAGGATTAAACTATGGAATAAAAACCTAGGGTATTAGGTCGGTCCACCATGCTTATACCAATCAAATAGGGTCAACTACTACCAAAACCTAAGTCAAGAGTCGGGGGATTAGAGCCTATGTTGAGCTATGGTTAAGACTCAACGCTCATAGTTCAACATACGCCGCATGTTCTCTAACGTAATCAGAACTACTGACGTGTCCTAGGCCTCTAGTCGTAAGACGGATCTGTGCAAACAACTATTAACCACAAGCAACCAACGAAACTGCGCAATAACGTTAATTACTCAATAAAGAACAAATCACATCACAATCAACCTAATCAAACCCTAGAAATCGATAAGAGTCTAAATCACAATCATGGTATAAACATGGCTTTCCTATCTAACACCCTAGAAAGAGACTACTCAGACATGATCAAATTAATAACGACAAAACTAATATGAAACCCTAACAATTGCATCATGAACAATTAAATAAATAAACTAAACAATCAAAGTAATTAAAGAGATAAAGAGTAGAGAAGAGTACCAACTGACGGAAAGCAGGAACTTTATTGAAATTGAAATAGGTTTGATCACCTCTAAATTAATCTAAAGTGTTTGAATTGAACTAAGAACAATGAAGAATAAAACTAGTCTGAAGCTAATGAAAGATGAATAAAAGGTGTCTCTAAATAATGAGGAAAGAGGTATTTATAATACTCCCTCAAGTTCACTAAAAACGGAAACAAAAAGCGAAATCCGTGTAAAATGGTGCTAGACCCGATCGGGCCCGAGGACAGTACCCGATCGGGCCGACACCCAACTCAGCATCAACTTGTTTCCCTTGGCAGCGTAGCAGCGTGGGAATTCTGGGGGCGAATTTATGGCCCACCCGATCGGGCCTGGGGCAGCCACCCGATCGGGCCTGGGACCAAAATGGTCCAGCGTGGTCTCCTAATCCGCAGCGTCTCAATAAGACCTAGCAGCACCCGGCCCGATCGGGTCGGGCACACTATGCCCGATCGGGTCTGGTGCATTGGTGCTCGCCCAATGCGATCGGGCATGACTTGCCCGATCGGGTCCGCAACTTCTATACCCGATTAATATTTATTCGCCCGATCGGGCCATTTCTGCCCGATCAGTGTACAGAGACCTCCTTTTTGACTCTTTGGCTCTCTAATCTTCACGTTTAGGGGTCTTGGGACCTCCTAAACTACCCATAAAGTTCGTGAGCCATCCTACGTGCCTCGTAACATCTCGTAAAGCCGTGGTTGCTTCCAAATGGCTCGGGAATAGGGAGAAAACTCCCTAAAACCTGCAATTCAATACTAAAACACGAAACCACAACTATATACGATAGTTAGCACAAAATAGCTCCCAAGAGCTCCAATGACGCACAAATTAGCTTGTAAATAAGGGAGAAAACTCTATATAAATACGTGATATCAAACTCCCCCAAGATAAACCTTTGCTTGTCCTCAAGCAAACAGCACATGAACATGGAATAGATTACCTCACCCCAAAGATAAAAACAAATCAAAGCTCAAAACATTTTCAAGACTAGAATCGTTCAAGCAGGCATAATTCAAGTTTGGCTCATCAAATCCATCCAACCACCAATCATTCAAGCAATTTATCAAACTCAAGCATCCACAAAGCATACACGTCCTGAAAAGGCACTCACAAGGGTGTCACTCCTCTCAATTTTGTGGCAGGCAAAGAATGTGTCCGAACACTCACCAACCCGACCATAAGTACCCTTCCCACTCACACTCTCATGTGTTTAATAAGGTTCAATGACGCTCATCCTAGTCAAGTCGACTCAATTAGCAGAAATACTCTTTCACTTTGACAAACTGACTCGAAATCAGTCAAATGAACAATGCAGACACAACTCAAGAGGACTTTATAGGGTTGTAATGGGGCTTAGGCGAGAGGTAGGGGATACTTTTGGGTAATGTGGTGGAAAAACCAAGAAAGGGGGAGCATAAACCATTCAAACAAGGCCTAAGATGGCCTTCACAACTCCCAACAATCACCATAAAACCATGTAAGATAACCCAACTCTCATAAATCAATGAAAAGCGCATAACAAACCCAATTTTCTAGCAATGGAGCGAATATTCTTTTATGAACGTACGTGAATGAAAGAACTAGAATTCTTTTGAATTTTCATTTCATTTTTCTTTCATTTTTCTGAACTTCAATCACGCAACTCTAAACTTGCTTTTTCTTTTCTCTTTCTCACTCTCAAACCACAGCAAATACACTTTCAAATTCCTCAAAAACCAAACTAAACCAACAAACCAATCTCAAACTCAACCCATACAAAAGCTCCCCCAAGCTAGGCTTGGAATAATATCAAGTGAAGGCTTTTGGCTCGTAATAGGGGTTTAAGTAACACGAAACAAGTCATTAGGCTCAGCGGGGCTAAGGAGGATAAAAGTATATCAAAAACTCACTCTGAAGCTCAAGAATAAGACAAAAGAACGCCTCTATCACAGCACGTGCTACAAGTCATCTAAAATCAGACAAGTACGAAGTCAAAGTCAAGATCAATCCACTAAAGAGGAACTAAAACACAAGAATAGACTGGATAATAATATGAATCCAATAGGCTACAAAGAGGCCTCACAGTCTAACCAATTCAGGTATGCAGCACAAAGTGGTCTAATATAATCCAAAAATGCTCAAAATCGTAGCAATCAAACATCAAATCATAGCCTCAAGATCACAAATGCCCAGCTATCCAGAAAACAAAGTCAAATCAATTTCAAATAGAGCACAACAAGGGGCACAGGGAGGCAACTAAACCAGTCATGGGAACCATATTTTTTTGATTTTTTTCAGTATTTTTCGAAAGCAGTAAAACTATTCTAGAAAGCAGTAAAAGAGATAGGGAATACAAACAGAACTCCTCCCCCAAGCTGAACTTGGCAGTGTCCTCAATGCAAAAAGGTGATAAGGACTATGCTAAGAGGAAAAACAATGTAGTACCCTCACTCTCGCTCACAAAAAGAAAAAAAAATAAAAAGAAAAGGAAAAGGGAAAGAAAAGAAATACGAGTTGCCTCTCGCACAGCGCTGGTTTATAAAGGTCCCGCACGACCATAATCCTCCCTCTCTCAAATAGGAGGGGCTTGGCAATGAGTGCCACCCTCATCAAACATCTTTCGCCTCCAAATGTTCTTGACAATGCCTCCAGACGGTGAGGCAACCTTAGGTGGAATTGGAACCTTCTCCACACCTATTTCATCCAGAACCTCATCCCTGCAACAAGATTGTTCAAGCATAGGTGCCTTAACAGCATTGGTTAGTTTAAAAATCACTTTATCATCACCAACACTCAGAGTTAAAGACCCAGACTTGACATCAATAACAGCACCAGCAGTACACAAAAACGGCCTACCCAAGATAATAGGAATCTGGGCATCCTCATCCATATCTAACACCATAAAATCAACAGGAATATAGAATTTCCCTACCCTAACAGGAACGTCCTCTAAAACACCTTAAGGGTATTTTATAGAACGATCCGCCATCTGTAAAGTGATTTGTGTGCATTTAAGGGCTCCCATGTTCAGTTTCTTATAAACAGACAATGGCATAACAGAAACAGAAGCACCTAAATCACACAAAGCCTTATCAATAAAAATAGGTCCAAGATGGCAGGGTATAGAAAAACTACCAGTATCTTTTAACTTTGGTGGGGTTTTATTTTGAATAAAAGCACTACACTCTTCAGTAAGAGCGACACGTTCTACCCCACCAAAGTCTCTTTTCTTAGTAATCATGTCTTTCAGAAATTTGGCATAAACAGGCACTTGGGTAATTAAGTCTGTGAATGGAATTGTTACCTTAAGGTTCTTGACCATAGCCAAGAACTTACCAAACTGCTGATCGACCGTGGACTGTTGCATCCTGTGAGGAAAAGGTAGCCTTGGTGTAAAAGGCGTTTCAGAAACCTTCTCCTTTTTCTTCCCTGTCTGTTCAGCTTCTGCAGACGAATCGACTTCAGACGTCGAATTCTTTCTTTTTTCTTCCTCTAGCACCCTCTTCTTCCCTGCAGTCGGGGTAACCTCATCAATGGGCACTGGAGGGGCATCATATGCAATGCCACTACGAAGAGTGATGGCATTCACATGTTCTCTCTGAACTGGTTGCCCTGGCAATTGTCCATGCTGCCTCTGTGCATTAGTTTCTGCCAACTGGGCAACTTGAGCCTCGATAAGTTTGATATGCTTCTCTTGGTTCCTCCATGCTTCCTCATTTGCCTTTTGCATAGACAATATCAGTTTCATCAGTTCAGAATTGCTAGGCTCTTGTGGGTTGTTGTATTGTGGAGGTGGGGTGGAAAAATTTTGTGGGGTTTGGAAATTATTGTGGTTATGGAAGTTTTGTGAAGAGGGTCTTTGAAAGTTTTGTGGGGCTTGATGGTATGAGGGTTTAGGATAGTTTTGTGGAGGTGGAGGTTGATAGTTTTGTGGATTTTGGTAGTTATGTGGAGGGGGGAAGGTTTGTGGCCTTTGTTGAAAGGCGTTTGCCTGCTCCATCTGAAATTGACTGAACTGACAGTCATGCCCAAAGTGACCCTGAACACCACATACCTCGCAGTAAGATGAGGTAATGGGTGCTACTGCAGACATAGCATTGATACTCATGGGTGGAGGTGTCGGACTAGAAGACTTCATTAGCTGCTGAGTTAGTTGCGCCATCTGAGATGTAAGCAATGAAATAGCGTCAACTTCAAGTACCTTCTTAGTCAAACTCCTAGATGATGAATGGTCATTGGCTGCAAGATTTGATATGAATTCATAACCCTCATCAACTGCCTTGTCTAAAAACACTCCTCCTGCAGACGAATCAACAATACACTTCGTCTGAGGCTGCAAACCATTGTAGAATGTCTGCGTCAAGAACCATTTGTCCATATTATGGTGTGGACACTCTCTCTGTAGATCTCTAAACCTGGCCCACGCTTCCCTTAATGTTTCATCAGGCTCTTGGGAAAACGTGGCCAGTTTATTTCTGATTTCTGCTGCTTTAGTGGGTGGGTAATACTCTCTCAGAAATGCAGCAGAAATCTCACTCCACTCGGTTTCTTTCACATCGTTCAACCATTTTTGGGCTCTATCTCTCAGTGAAAACTCGAACAACATGACTTTGAGTTGATCTGGAGTGACGCCGGCATGTTTAACGGTTCGACAAAGTTGTTGAAACCGTTGCAGATGATTTGCCGGATCTTCAGTAGGATGCCCACCAAACTGATTTTGCTGGACCATGCTGATGAGTCCAGGCTTAATCTCAAAATTTGCTGCGGCAATGGTGGGCATAGTAGGTCCAGTGGAGAGACCATCTGGGTTGGGCACCCCATATGACTTCAGTGACTTTGACATGACTGAACTCAAGGTGTCTGTTCCAGAGGTGTTCAGCTGAACAGACTGCTTTTCTTTCTGTTTTATCTTTCGGATCCGCCTGATTGTCCTAGTAAGATCGGGGTCCGCTGGAATGGGGGAACCGTTTCTTTGGGACCTGGGCATACAAAAGAAACAAAAAGCAGCAGTAAAACGTACCTCGATTGAAACAATGAAGTTCCAATGAGGTACATAGAAGTAGACCAAATAATCAAATAAAAACTTAGAAAACTAGCCGTTTCCCCGGCAACGGCGCCAAAATTTGATAGGTTTTAGTCGTGTCACCTAATCAAAAATAAACCTACGGACCTCTAACTAGGTAGTCAGTGGAAGCAGAGTCGAATCCACAGGGAGACAGAGTTTCTAAATCAATATTCAACCAATTCAGCTACTCCAGATGAAATCAGGAAGGAATTAATTAAACTAAAGAATAGACTACAGAAGACGGAATAAACCGAGGATTAAACTATGGAATAAAAACCTAGGGTATTAGGTCGGTCCACCATGCTTATACCAATCAAATAGGGTCAACTACTACCAAAACCTAAGTCAAGAGTCGGGGGATTAGAGCCTATGTTGAGCTATGGTTAAGACTCAACGCTCATAGTTCAACATACGCCGCATGTTCACTAACGTAATCAGAACTACTGACGTGTCCTAGGCCTCTAGTCGTAAGACGGATCTGTGCAAACAACTATTAACCACAAGCAACCAACGAAACTGCGCAATAACGTTAATTACTCAATAAAGAACAAATCACATCACAATCACCCTAATTAAACCCTAGAAATCGATAAGAGTCTAAATCACAATCATGGTATAAACATGGCTTTCCTATCTAACACCCTAGAAAGAGACTACTCAGACATGATCAAATTAATAACGACAAAACTAATATGAAACCCTAACAATTGCATCATGAACAATTAAATAAATAAACTAAGCAATCAAAGTAATTAAAGTGATAAAGAGTAGAGAAGAGTACCAACTGACGGAAAGCAGGAACTTTATTGAAATTGAAATAGGTTTGATCACCTCTAAATTAATCTAAAGTGTTTGAATTGAACTAAGAACAATGAAGAATAAAACTAGTTTAAAGCTAATGAAAGATGAATAAAAGGTGTCTCTAAATAATGAGGAAAGAGGTATTTATAATACTCCCTCAAGTTCACTAAAAACGGAAACAAAAAGCGAAATCCGTGTAAAATGGTGCTAGATCCGATCGGGCCCGAGGACAGTACCCGATCGGGCCGACACCCAACTCAGCATCAACTTGTTTCCCTTGGCAGCGTAGCAGCGTGGGAATTCTGGGGGCGAATTTATGGCCCACCCGATCGGGCCTGGGGCAGCCACCCGATCGGGCCTGGGACCAAAATGGTCCAGCGTGGTCTCCTAATCCGCAGCGTCTCAATAAGACCTAGCAGCACCCGGCCCGATCGGGTCGGGCACACTATGCCCGATCGGGTCTGGTGCATTGGTGCTCGCCCGATGCGGTCGGGCATGACTTGCCCGATCGGGTCCGCAACTTCTATACCCGATCAATATTTATTCGCCCGATCGGGCCATTTCTGCCCGATCAGTGTACGGAGACCTCCTTTTTGACTCTTTGGCTCTCTAATCTTCACGTTTAGGGGTCTTGGGACCTCCTAAACTACCCATAAAGCTCGTGAGCCATCCTACGTGCCTCGTAACATCTCGTAAAGCCGTGGTTGCTTCCAAATGGCTCGGGAATAGGGAGAAAACTCCCTAAAACCTGCAATTCAATACTAAAACACGAAACCACAACTACATACGATAGTTAGCACAAAATAGCTCCCAAGAGCTCCAATGACGCACAAATTAGCTTGTAAATAAGGGAGAAAACTCTATATAAATACGTGATATTAATGATTTCCCCGCAATTTTAATGACGGGGAACTGAAATTTGAAAGCAAAACTTATGTCTCACCCTTGGAGACTTGGGGAGCCATTAGTCTGGAATAATCATGTTAATGCATAAGTGATTGTAAAAATCAAAACAAAATAGTTTTGAGAAAAACTTGCAACTAATAATAGAATATGAAACAAAGACTACGTGTCATGTTATCAAATGCCAAATCAATCACAAATTATAATGTCGATTATGACACGACTAAAAGAAATAGATCCAACTAATAAGCTGAATTATTAAACACTAGTTATATATGCATGCGATGCCTGCAAAATAATGTAAAATTCTGCATGAATGCATAACAGTAACTTTGTTTATGGTGTTTTGTAATTCTTTTATCAAAATTTAAAAAGTGAAAATTATTTAGTTATGGAGAAAGCTGTTCCATTTAATTAGGAATTAAAATAAAGACAAATAATGATTTTTAGTGTCCCCCTCCTCTTCACTTATAGAATAGAGATAAGATAATGTAATAGTATTATCAAATGTTGATGTTTGTATACATTTGCTCGTCTCTCTATCTCACAAAATTTTAGTAATCTTGATTTTTGAATTGTAGATAAATGTATTAGTCCGTTTGGCTTACAACGACTAGTTTAAACATATTTTAACTTTTGTTATCGAAACAAGAAAAAACGAGTTAAACATTTATACTACCTGGAGAGCATATTAATGGTGAAGTTGTTATAATAATCAATGAAGTTATGAATTTGTTGGAAGTGAACAAATAATTTAATTTGAGAAGGTATTGTGTCAGACGGACTTCAGTTGGTTCCAATTTTTTTTCAGTTGGATGTATTTTGATTTTAGTTGTTCAGTGAATAGTTCAGTTAGACCTTATATTCTTTCAGTTGGTCGTTCTATTTTTTCAGCTGAACCTTTCTATTCTTTCAGCTGAACCTTCTCTTCATTCAGTTGGACCTTCTATTCATTCAATTGGTTGTATTTTAATTTGATTGTTACCAACTGAAAGAATAAAAGAACCAACTGAAAGAAAAAAGGAACTAACTGAAAGAATAAAGTGACCAACTGAAAGAATAAAGTGACTAACTGAAAGAATAAAATGACCAACTGAAAAGATAAACCAACCAACTGAAAAAAACAACACCCAACTGAAACAAAACAATACCTAACTGAAACAAAACAAATACCAAATGAAACAAAACAAAACAAAACAAATGAAAAAAAAACAAAACAAAGACCATCCATTCTTTACCCAGTACCTGAGTTGCTACCTAAAGGTCTGCCAAGCTCCATTGTTGCAATTCGAAGATCATTTTCATTATCCTTCTTAATGGACATAGATAGCCAAGGCATATGAACATTGAAAATAGACTATGGTGAATGTCGATATTGCCAAGGCCATCGATGGCACAACTGAGGAATTCGATGCCGATGCCGATACAGTGGACAAGAAAGATGAGCCAAGTAAGAAAAGGGATGCAGATGCTGATGGTGACAGAAGTTGGCGAGATGAGAGAAGCAGCAAATTTAAGACTTATGATGATCGCCATGGCCGAAGAGATGAAGCAACTCACAGGCGGAGAGATGATGCTCCAAGAAGCCGAAGGGAAGAGCAAAGTCATGGAAGAAGCTCAAGAGATTACACTTGCGGGTACAGCGGTCTGATCAAATATTCTGGTCAGACCGTCTGACACAATAGTTTCACATTTAATTTTTATTATATACTAGTTTATACTCCTCCGTTCCAAAATAAGTTTTCTACTTCTCTAATGCACACAACTAATAAAAGTTGGTGGTAAATCCTTTGTATTTTATATAATTTCAAACAATAATGATTGTCTTTTGTTTCTAGAGACATAAAAAGTGTAGACCAATATATAAAATATGTTATTTTATTACGAAGACATACCTTGTTGGAGACTTGATGTTCATTTGAGAAGAAATGATAAGTTTATTATGGGACAGAGAGAGTGTAATGTAATAAAAGTTTCTACTTGTTGAGTGACAAACTTTACCAAGTGCAGCCATATGCATGTCTAATTTGACTCAAATTTTAAATAAACGATAGTGTTTCATACTTAGTATAAACCTTAGATTTGAAGCCCTAATATTTTATTAAAAAATATGCAATAATTAATATATATAGTGGAAAACTGATCGAAGCACTCCTCAAATTGATTTAGAACTCCTCCTTGTGATTAGTACATAGAAACCGTACTCATAGAAGAAGTACCAAATCAAAATTTGAGTGCCTAAATCAATAATCTTAAAGTGGGAATTTGGTGTATATTGAGGGGGATCTCTAGTTTGTGTTAGCTAAATACTCTCTATGTTTATTTTTGTTATTCCTACTTTGACTTATTGTGCTTGCCAATGCAGTTTTGGACCATAAATTTTGTTCATTGCATATTAAATAAAAATTATTGGCAGCAAAAAAGTTTTAATTCAGACGATTAAAACAAGACCTACATGACTATACAATTTCTGAGATATTGAGAAGAATTAAAGAGATTCTCTCTAATTTTGATTTTTTTTCAAAATCGAATATCAAGAGAACAAAAAGGAATGGAGGTAGTATAGATAATACAAGCATAACAATTCGTCAAAAAAGCATAACTCCTATTGTGGGAACCAAAACTAATAATGGTCTAAGTCTCTGTTCTTTTGCCTGCAAAGAACTGAACTGAACTACATTGCACTACACTGAACTTATAACGATAGTAATAATAATAATAATAATAATAATAATAATAATAATAATAATAATAATAATAATGATAATAAGAGTGTTAAAAATAAGTTGAAGTAGAACTGGACTGAACTGAAATCAATGGAACTGGACTGAACTGAAATCAAGTTCATTGCAGGCTAAAAGACACAGGGCCTAAAGGAGCATAATTATTGTTCTGAAACTTGGTCTGGATATCTATTGCTTTGAAAAGCATAACTAATGTCACAACACATGTGAGACATATAAGATCCCATCCTTTAAGTTTTTGCTTCGCTTTTTAGTTACAAATAAGCTGTTGATATAACACATTTTCAAATGATATTTTCACTTTCATGTTGCTCCTTTTGTCACAATTTAATCGCAATACTAGTTTGGACATATAGTTTTAGAAAGTGGATAGAATAGGGTATTAATTGAATTAGTTTATGTAAAACTTGATGCGATGGAAAATAGTAAGAAATTTTATATTGATATGCTAATCATGTGTGTCCTTGGAGGTAGGGCTGTGCAAAATTCGGTCTAGACCTGATTTTAGATCGGTCTGGAATTTGGGCCGGACTGGACCGGACCGAAAATTCAGGTCCTGTCTTCGGTCTGCAAAATATTGAGATTTCGGGTTTCAGGTCCGATCCGGTCCAAGACCTGAAAAAATCGGGTCGGACCTGAAGATCCGAAATAATCTAATTTTTTATTTTTGAAATATTTATGAAGAATTTAATGATTGCAATTTTTACATTGCATTAATAAATTTTAGATAGGTTTTCGTGTAGAGCTATTATACATATATATCTAAAAAATCACATAAGATAAACCTTTGGTACAAATTTGCAAGATGGAGTATGAGTAGTCCTTTTGTATCTATATCAAAGTCTATGATTCTAGATAGATATGGGTAATATGCTAATATTAATGAAGTATGTCGAAAACTTCGGAAAAGAAATAAAAGATTTTAACAAATTTTTTTTAGAAAATCACAAAGTAGGTCCAAATAGGTCTAGACCTGTACCGGACTTGATTTTTCAGGTCTGGACCTGGACCGGACCCGAATTTTACGGTTCGGTCCTCGGTCCTCGGTCCATCAAAATCGAAGATTCCGAACCGTGCACAACCCTACTTGGAGGGTTGGGGGATAGCATAATGGATGTTATTTTAATGTATGATTGTTGAATGAAAAATATTAAGAAAAAAGTGGGTCCAAGTTCAACATAGTAGTATTGCAACTAAATTACGACAACCTTATCGTACATGAAAAATGTTGCAATTAATTTGAAATGGAGAAAGTAATCTTTTAACGTTTGATTTTAAAATTTTTAAATTATTTTTAATACAAATAATCTTCAATGAGAGAGGCAAATTTCTCGTTTCTTAATAGAAGTAGTTAATACGTGATCATTTTTATTTGGACACAAATTTTGAAACAAAGAAAACGACGCATATATTAAAATATCGATGAAAGGAATATAATCTATGACTCTATATGTATAAAAAAACAAAGGAAAATATTAATAAAAACAAATAGATACATACATCTATAAAATAAACCACAATATACACCAAACGACACCGTCCATTACGCCAGCTTCCAAATCATTATCCATCCACGGTCCACCCATAAAGTGAAAAATTAGAGCAAGTGCCTGACACCAAACACTGTCGTTTCAAATATGTAATCTCAGTGAATATTCCCATAACACCCCTTTGTCAACTTCACCATTGCTTTATCCAGTGAGGGGCTGAACTGTCTTTCGAGAACAACTTAGTAATGTGTTGCACTATTGCCGCCAAGTGGTGATGGGACTGACTTAGTAGGACGGACCCGTGTTTAAATCTCCGTAACATTATTGGGAGAGGATTGGAACCTAACCACCACGAACTTGATCTCGACTTGGATATAGTTCGAAGGGTGAACCGAGTGCAAACACAAAAAAAAAACTATTCCCGCCCAAAGATATTACTCTTCCGTTCCATAATAAACTTTGTTCTTACATTTTCTTTTTAGAGAAAATATAATCTCATTTGTAAGTATGAGATAATATTAAGGTAAGAAGAATTAATAATCATTTGAGCTGTTCTCGCACATGACCCCACCGAGAGGCACATTCCAAACCATAAACTCCCAACCCCCTCCCCTTCTAAATTATTTTTACTTCCATCAAAATTTGAACGTTAGTCTTTCATGTGGGAGAAAAGAAGACATACCATGGGACCTAAGGGTCCTTAATAAAGTAGTTGTAGACTCGTAGTCCCATTTTCGTTTTTCAACCATATTATTTTTCATTTATAAAAGTGTATATTAATTGTTTCATATATTTACTTTTCTATGAAGTAGTAGTTGCAGTCTCATTTCTTCTCTACTTTTAAAAATAAATAATTGTATTTAGCCCATGCGATTCAATAGAAAAAAGAGAAATCATTGTAAAACACGGGTATTCCAAGATATATTTGATTTTCAAAATTACATATGAAGAGTAATTGAAATTGCATAAATACTTTTGAAAACTCTTAATGTATTTTGATTGAGTAGTGTTACAATACTTATTAGTTACAAACTTACAACCATGAACATACTACATAAGCTATTTTTTTGCTTATTGCTCATTTGAAAGTTTAATTGTAATCATTTAGAGACATTCAAATAAGTAACTAGATGATTTTTATTATACATCTGGATGTACCATCAACACAATGTGCCCGATGCTTTTGTTTTTTTGCTTGTTGGTCATTTAAAATTATGATTTTTACTTATTTGAAAATATCCAAATGATTGTAATAGAAATAACATTAAGTACACTACATTCATAACACACCAAAAATCATTGTTTAATGGTCGTTGTTTTATATACACCCGGATATACCACGCATACTTACAAAGTTTATCGCCAGCTGGCTTAACACAAAAGAAAAGAACCACCATGTCCACCTTTTTCTCTCTCCTCTGAATTTGCGAAATTCTTCACTTTCTCTCTCCTCTTCGAAGACATCAAATTCCAGAAAAAACATTTGTTCTATCATCGCGATTCTAACCTGTAAGTCAATACTTCTTCGATTCTTCAATTAGATTATTTCTTCCCCTTTTTTTAAACATATTTATTGATATAATAACTCTTATTTATTAGTATGATCTAATTTCAATTGTGTTCATTTTTCATTTTTGCATGAATTACCCTACTTAAATTCCGCAACTCACTTCAATTTCGATAATTCATCATATATTCCAGCTTAATTTCGCTTTTTTTTTTGTTTCTAATCTATAATTATGATATCTTGCAATGTATTTTGCATTAATTGTTGGTTTAATACTGTAATTAAGATGCATGTTTCTGATTTTCGGAGAATTACCTGTTTTTGTGTTGTTAGAGCTGTTGATCATTTCTAAATTAGGTTTTTTGATCAGATTCACACTAATAGAAGATAGTTAATCGACTTTGCTGATTTTGGGGGTTTTATTACAGGTTAGAAGTGAAATTGAGGAGGAATTTGCTGGTTTGGTGATTTAAAAGAGGGTTTACAGTAGAAGTTAAGAAATGGGGTGCCAAGGGTTTTGGGGATGTCTTCTGAAACTACTTAATTTCTTGATGACTCTTGCCGGGTTGGCGATGGTGGGATACGGAATTTACTTGTTTGTGATGTACAAGCAAGCATCTCCGGATTCCGGTCTTCCTCCAATTAGTCCCGAGGAGACGATGATTCAGCTCGGTCGTCCTTTGATTATGTCCGTATCGTTGTCCAACAGCGTTTTGGATAATCTTCCTAAGGCTTGGTATGTTGGTTTTCACTGCTTGAGTTGATAATCTTTGTGCTTTTGTTCTTGCTGCTGTGTTTAATTCGTTTATTAATAAGAAACTATCTTGATAACTGTTGAACTAAATAAGTATATTTGGGGATGTCTACACTATCTCTTTGATTTATTTGCTCAATTCAGTTCTATAATATTGGCATAACCTTTTTCGTGCAACCATTCTATGGTGGTTTCTTTTTATTTTAAAGTTCGTATATAGAGAATTTTCACTGTGATGCTCTTCCGAAAGTACAGAACAGAGGCACTTAGACTCAAAACCTTGCTATTCAGTTTAGAGGATCGGAACTTAGGCTATGTGACTGTCGCCCTAATAACCTACTTTGGCAGGAGGTCCGAGAGGGTTTTTGGTTGGTCAGTAACTCAGTATGACTATCAAAGGACTAAAGTTATTTCATTGTTTGAATTAAACTAGCTGAGATTTATGGAGGCAGAACATTTTAGATACTCGCTGGTGGGTGTCTTTTAATCTTATACTAGTTACAATTAGCCAAACCACAAATCTATGAATAGTAGAGATGGGATAGAATTTACCTTGAAGCATTTTTTGTAGGTTGGACATGACTCATTGGATTAGTCAAGTCCAATTATTACACATTCAAATTCTGTCTTCCTTTTGGTGTTTCTAAATCTTATATAGTAATATATCCCATATCCTTAGAAAAAGAGAAGAGAAAGAGGGAAGGAAGTGCACATGCTGCATGGAACATTTCTTGTCATTTTCTTGCTCATGGTCTTTGTGAATGTGTGGTGTATGATAATTGATTACTTTTTTTTTATCTAAGTTACAAAATGTGATTTTAATTTGAGCTACATCTCAAAACACAACATTGGTGTGTGCGCGCACGTGCAAGTATATGTATATGTGGATGAAGAGGCATGTTATGGATCTTAAGGTCGAAGTGGAAGCTTCTCACTCTAAGAAGCCTACTTCAAAGTTCAGCCGCCTCCTTAAGATAATCATAGATTAGACTCCGGCCAAATTTTTGTCATTTCTCTCCCCTTTGTATTGGTTTTAAGGCTGTTGCTTTGCCTTTTAAGCATAATTCTATCAGAAAAAAATTTCTTTGGCCCTCTGTTTGCTTTCACCTCTATCTGCAGGCAATCAGTTAAGCCCTCGGGGGTCTTCGCCAGCAACCTTTTCAGCCTTCATTGTTTGGATATGTCTTCAAGGTCTTCTTGATACCTGTACAAGGTTTTGTTTATAGTATTTAGATGCATCTTGCCTTTTCTTAGATGTCTCACCGAGCTTGGTGGTAGTGATGATGCTGCTGCTGTCTGTTTTCCTCTACCCTTGTCTGTCCTTTGCCATCGCTGTATTTCTCTACTTCCATCCTCATTGGTGCATTGGGCCTGTGTCACTTCCTCACTTCCTCCAGCTGGGCTGTTCTTTATGCTGTGGTCTTCCTCGGCATTGAAGTCACTGGTCTTTCCTAAGTCTATGCAGTCTGACATCATATTAGGTCTTCTAGGATTTGATTGTTTCGTGAGGAGTTCTTCTTCTTCTTCTTCTTCTTTGAACTTACCTCTTTTCATGATTTTTACGTCAAAGATGCCTTCATTTTTGGGCTCTCTGATTCCCTACCAGAGTGTACTTTTAATTAATTAAAATTCCCTAGCAATATCGTTAAAGTTGGTGTGACTACGGGTAATGAGTTGCTATAGCTTGAGTACGAGGATGAGTTTAAAAAAAATCACCTCTCCTTTCTATGTCGACTTATTTGTTCTTTTTGTTTTTTAAGTTTATGTTTCTATGTCAAAGTAATGAATTACATATATGTTTATGTGAAGCATGGCCTTTTTTCATCTTCTTCACTTTAGTTTTGTTAAAACTGTATTGGTAATGTGTTGTCCAAGCTTGGATATGAGGCTATGAGCTAAAAAGACTCACGCATCCTTTCTATGGCAACTTATTTATCTCTATTTTTAAATTTTCCCTTAATATTTATTTGCTAAATTATATCTTCTTAGTGTGAAGCACACCTTTTATTTTATCTTCTTCACTTCACTTTCCATTTTTTTTGAAGAAGGTACCGTACTGAAATTTTTGATACCTTTGCCTGCACTTTTGGCACCAAATTTAGTGACACTGCGGTATTGAGAATTCATTACTGAGACTTTGTCCAGTTGGTAATTCATGATTAGCAAGTCTTGATATGCATTGCTTTCTTCCTGTATCCTATTTCCTATCTTTTTTCCTATCTGTCGCTCAATTTCGATGAATTTCATCTTGCAGGTTCATATATTTGTTTATTGGTGTCGGAGTTGTTCTTTTTGTCATATCATGTTTTGGATGCATAGGAGCTTCAACGAAGAATGGATGCTGTCTGTCTACTGTATCCTTGAACTAAAAGAGTATTTAAGAGTTTTAGGCTTTGCTCATATAATTCATTAACAACTCTGATTACTGCATGCTTTGATCTACACGTTGGTTAGACTCAGCTGGTTTTCTTTTAGCTTACTTTTATGCTGCTTGAACTTTTTGGTAGCACTGAGGAGTAATTGATGGAACTGGGTAATAAGATTTTGCACTGAAATAGGGGGAGCTTGAGAGAGAGGATCATAGCAAGTGTAGTTATCTTAAATCCATGTTCTTTAATCATGAAGGGGAAAAGGATGTGGATGTAACCGGGTAACTGGTTATCAATATAGAAGAAAAAATTACATGATTTTGCAGACTTATGCATGATACTGAGCTCTCTGTCATTCCGGTTCCATTTTTCTTATTACTCCTCAGTCCTCACCCATCATACTGTTAATGTTTATTAGACTTATCTCTCATCTCATTCTCTAACCCCCAACTCTCATTGAAGTAATGGAAGTATAAGAATAACCACTAAGAGGAAATATGTTTTTGCCTTTCCTTTTGTTTGTATGAAGGTAGAAAATGAACATACAACTCAACTCATGCCGTCGCTATGATCATGTGAGTTCTGATGGTTATGCAGAACGGCATGCAAAATTTACTTGCTGTAATTGGTGGGACTATGGTTATGACCGTGTGAACTTTTCTCAATTTTACTGCCTTTTCATCTAATATGCATTACAAATATGGTCTTCCTTAACCATTCTCAGTATGCTGTATTCATAATTTTGTTGATCTTGTTGGAGCTTGGATGTGCTGGCTTCATATTCTTTGACAAAAACTGGGATGATGTAAGCGTTCTAATGAGTTGACTACTTTTCAGTTGCATCCTATTGCTACTATGTAAACTAACTAATGTCTTGCCTGTTCAGGAAATCCCCACAGACAAAACTGGAAACTTTGATATGATCAATGATTTCCTAGAGAAGCATTGGTCCATTGCCAAGTGGGTTCTTCTAGGAATTGTTGTGTTAGAGGTAAACACTTCAGTATATCATAAACTTTCTTTTGGAATGGAACTTTAGAGCTTGAATTTTATCTCAAAGAAAAAGGGTGGGGTTTGGAGGATGGTAAAGGAAATACGGGAGCTCAATATATTGCTACCTATGTTTCCAAGTAAGTGCAACACTTGCTTTTTCGTGCTCCCCAATACACGCTTTGGATCCTTAATATCTTTCATTACGTATGAGTAGAAACTATATAAATATGAATCGGGAAACTATATATTGAAACAAAACTAACAAGATTGCACATGATAATATATAATTTGATAGATTAATGCGTTAAAGTTTGTGACTTTTGAGGCTATGACCACCAAAAACCAAGTGTTACATTAAAATATGAGGGCCTTTTAGTGTCACGAATTATTAAGCTCAAAAGTTGTATGCAGATATGCTATTGCTCTGTTTTTATAAACTGCTTTCCAGAAAGAAAAAAAAACAGGGAAACTGAAGACGAGGAAGAAGATTAAGGGAGGGAGAGAGGGGAGAGAGATTCTGTGATAATAGTGCCGAAAGTTTCCTTACATTTCTCTTAAGCATTCAAGTGGCTTTGGTCACTCCCAAAAAAACAAAGTGAATAACAATATCTGAATGAGTTTCTCTCTTTACCTTTCTCCTTTCTATGACCGTAGTGAGCATCTCATTACATTCCCTTAACAGAACTTAGAGTGAACTACCAGGACTCCTCTTGTGAAGTTGTGATTGTGTCTTGCGTAAGTCAGGAAGATAGATGGTCCAGGTGGAATTATTACATCGGTCAGTACTTATTTGTTCGTAAGTAATCATAGTCCTTCTATGACAGACCTGAAAGGGTCGCTTGCAGGGAAACAAAACTCGTACGTAACGGCCGTTATGTAATGGATTTTGAACTTGCCGTTACGCGAAATGCCGTTACGTCACGCCGCGATGAAATTCACGTCCAACTCGCCGCGTTGTCCGTTACGTAACGGTGACTCGCCGCATTAGAGCGTTTTTTTACCCGTTACATCCGTTACTATATGAAAATTGGTAAAAAAAAAAAGAAAGGGAATATACGCATAGTAGCACAAAAACAATAGGGATACACCAACGAAAGGAGAAAAACTTGCCATAGGCTTCCAAGTCGAGTAATATATACTTCCTCCGTTTCTTTATAAGTGCTACAGAGAGAAGTGGCAATGCAGTTTAGAGAGAGAAAGTTATTAGACCAAAATGACTATCTAATTAAATTAGATAGTTTGATTAACTAACAACCCATCATTCCCACCCAAACTAGAACCACCAACTCACCTAACCCAGACCCACCATAACTACCAGCACCACCCAACCCAAACCCACCATAACCACCACCACCACAACCGAAATCCACTAAAACCACCACCCTATCCACCGGAACCTACTAAAACAACCACCTCACCCACCGAAAGCCACCTAAACCACCACCCCAGCCACAAAAAAC
Organism: Patellifolia procumbens; assembly: GCA_947645195.1. NCBI lineage: Eukaryota > Viridiplantae > Streptophyta > Magnoliopsida > Caryophyllales > Amaranthaceae > Patellifolia > Patellifolia procumbens. The sequence continues at coordinate 9,689,139 of CANSGD010000972.1, forward strand.
CGTTGAAACCACCAGGAAAACCCACCAGAATTGGTCGCCACTTTATCTTCAACAAACATCGTTGCCCTTAGCAAAAACAACCACCACGCTACCCACCGGAATCTGACGAAACCACATCCAAACCCCAATCCTTGGTCACCGAAACATAGATCTGAAAGAAGCAAGAGAAACGAAAAAGAAGAGCAGCGAAGAAGAAGACGACCAGAGGCGACGGTTTTTGCGTGGAAGCTCTAGATCTGGAAGTTAAATGGTCGAAAGTGCGAAGAACGCCGGCGGTGTAGGTGATGACATTATCAACGATGAACATTTGGTGGCAGGGAAGAGACGACGGCGGAGGAAGAGGAGAATCGCCGGTACTAGAACGGAGGAAGAGGAGAGGGAGCAACGTTGAGCGGAGAGGATGGTCGGTGGTGGTTGAATGGTGCACTGATGGGTGAGAAGTGAGAGGTGAATGTGGTGGAGGAGGAGAGATAGATGGGTTAGGTGGGTTGGGTTAATAAAATGTAATTAGAGAAAATTAGGTTGTTAATGATGGGTAGTGTTGTAATTTAATGTTCAAAAGCTTACTATATTGGGTAATGTAGCACTTATTTTGATCTTTCCTAAAAAGGAAAATGTAGCACTTATAAAGAAACGGAGGAAGTATGATTTAGTATCATTTTTTATATATAATATGATATGAATCTCATGTTTAAAGTAATTTTTAATTCACCATATGTGTAACCCACCCATATGATTGTTTTGGTCAAATTAAGTTATAAGAATACTTATAAAACTTCAAAAATGTCATTTGAGGTTATAATTCTAATTGTGTGAATTTTTTGAAAAAATTCACGCCGCGTCAACCGCGATTTGTCCTTTTTCGACCGTTACAAGCCGCTCCCGCGTCATCGCGACCGTTACCGCGAACGCGACCATATCCGCGATTTTCTTCCCTGGTCGCTTGTTGTTTACGTTGTATCTGGGTGATGCAAGGCAGCAGCCAAACCTCAATACATCCATCTCAAATTCTTCAAATCACTCATTGAACCATTGAGTCGCTATCAGAATTTGGATGGATTTGGCCTGTTGTCAATCGAGATGTTAGGACTTAGGACACTTCCGAGATTCCCCAAAGATCAAGTATTCAATGAAGGTAAAGAAGTGAAGAGACTGTTAGCTAGCAGACATGTTTCAGTACAAAAGAATTCCTAGCATGGAGAAAAAGCACAGGCAATGGAAGGCTAGATAATTTCATTATGATGCAAAAGCAAAACAAAATAAAACAAATTTAGCGTTGTGAAATGAAGTTTTTTTTTGGATCAGGTACTATATGGTGTTTTTTACGGAAAACTGCAGCAGATGGAGATGTTAGCGTAGGAACTATTCCTATTAGGACTCTAGCAGTGTAGGGGAAGTGTGGTAAATGGTATGAGGTCCAAACCACTCTCGAAACTCAACACCAATGCTTATCGCTCTCTTTGCTTAGGATCTGTTTTAGTAGGGTGAGCATGGCCGCCTTCCCAAAATTGATTTCGGCTCAGTTAACTGATGCCTGAAATCCCTAACACAGTAGACCACGGTACTGCCAGGTTGTAATCCATACAGAATGAAATTGATACTCACATTTATGGTACTCACCACCCGTCTGATTTTACATCTATCTTTCTCTACCCCATAGTGCTCAAAAAGAAACACAAACAATGGGAAATATCACTTTTTGTACAAATCAAGATTTTTCCTCATCATGAGGAGAAACTTATTCTTATAGCGCACGATAAGTTCACCTTAATTCTACTAGATGTGATGTGATGTGAAGTTAGTTGTTTTTCCTAGTTTGATCTAATCTAGTTTTAACTTATTTTTCAAATCTGAATTTGGTTGTCCTGGTCTTGTCTGTCCCGTCTTTATCTTAAATAGAGCAATAAAGTTTTGAATTAAGGTGAAGTAAATTGCAATGTTCTGGAGTTACTGTGCCGAAACCCCTGAGTTGCTCTTGATAATTTGAAATGGTAAAGGGGGATGAGAGAAGTCATAAGGCTGCTGAGGAAAATCGAGAAGTGCCTAGTACATGCTAGGATACCTTTTATAGTATTTAGCTGTGCTAATTTGTGTTGAACCATATTACATCAACCTTGTTTTGGCCTTAGAAAATCTTCAAAACGAAAAAGATTATAATGGTCACAACAGTATTTGAGTGCAGAGAAGCAACACGCTTGACTGGCTAGTTGACCAGAATGCATGTAATGGTATTCATGCTGCAGTATCTAACATCTAGTCTGTGTAATTATTAAGAATTCATAATTGAGTGGAGTGAAGATTCTAGAATTATTACACTTAACCCCGTAATTTGCTCGTGAGCTTTGTAGTTGCATTGATGGAAGAGGATGAGAGGAGAATTTAAAAAGATGTGTTCAGTATGTTCTATATACTGGGGTGTTTTGCAGTACCTAAGTGTTGAACTTTTTAATTTGTCCTATAAGACGTACTTTGTTTTTACTTTTAGTTGTAACCTTACTTTTTTGTTCAAACTTTGCACACTTTGACCATGTTTTCACCAACTCGAAAAGAACATATTATCGTGTGAAATTTAGTTTAATATGTTTCAATGTGTCTTTTGAGTATCAAGTATCAACTGTTCATAATTTTTGTTATGACATAGCACTGGATATTATGAAAAAGCAAACAGTTGCAACTTGAAAAATGGAGATAAGTTTTTTAAAACTATTTTGGACTGCAAATATGTTGTCGAAATTAAGCAATGGTCCGGAAAATACTCGAATTTTGTGACACTCTCACATAAGCTACTCACTTGATAGGCCAGCATATCTAATGTATGCGACGTGCTTCTGTTGTATTCTGTTCTATTCGTATAGCTAATTTTTGTTTGGTATTGAGCATCCAATCATCTACAAATTGGCCATTAATTTTAATTGGTATTCTGGATTGTCTATCTCACCTGAAATTTAATTCTGGTTTTGGTACCTTAATTTTGATTTGGATTTGGATCAGACTTTCTAGTATTTGATTTTTGATGGTTCTGCATAGCCCTGTCATTGAATAGGAAGCGCACTCATCTTATGGTGTTGTCGATGTTGATAATGTTGTATCACTCTATGTGCTGAAAGTACTGCTAGTTTTTCTAGTTTTACATAGTTTGTGTCCTCGATTTCTATATTTGTTCATGATCATCCTCTATCTATGTTCTTGAAAATCAGAAATGATGTACGGGGGTGGGCCTGGAGAACACCAACTTGAACTGGTGATTGAGTTAATGTAATTGTAATGCTAGTTCATTTGCTTAAGATGATGGGCTGAATTGGCGCTCTATGTTTGATCTCTTTTTAAAGCTCCACAGAGTGGTCGCAAACTGTGCATTATTACTGATTTATTCTGACTGTTGTGCTTCATGCATTGATGAATCCTTTTTCTCTAATTTTACAGGCAGCGTTGTTCTTGTTAACCATCATTGTTAGATCGATGAACAGGCCTGCTGATTATGACAGTGATGAGGAGTTTATCAACCCTAGACAGACTGTTAAGCAGCCTCTTATCAACAGACCACCTCCTGCGACAGGTGTACCTGTTGCTGGTTCCGATCAGAGACCCACCAGGAATGATGCTTGGAGTGCACGTATGAGGGAAAAGGTGCGTCTAAAAACATGCCTTAATTTCTGAAGAATATGTTGATGCGACTGTTAAATTTTTTAAAGGGTTAATTAGAATGGTATACTAGGTAGCAATTGAATCCAGTAAATTGAGGGACTTATTTGGGAAAAGGTACAATTAAATAAATGTATTAATTGTTGTCTTCATGGACCTTAAGGAAAACATATCGGTTGTCTGGTCTTAGTGGTCCTCTGTTGATAATCTATATATATATTAAAAAGCGTAAGCACGGATTGCAATCCGCCACGTGTCACTCTCTCTTCTTTTTAACAACATTTTAGCAACGTTATTCTCATTTAAAAAAAGTGCAAATTGTCAAGGAGAAGTTTCGAACTCGCGACCTCAAGTATGGGAGATAAATACTCTTACCATTGCGCCATTACATTGTTGTTGCTTCTTTTATGAATACTAATTATGATATTATATACTTCCTCCGTTTTTTTTAGTTGCAACAATTGAATTTTTTACCTCTCACAAAAATTCCCAATTGTTACAGCTAAAAAAAACGGAGGTAGTACTTTCAATGAAAAACAATAATTAAGTTACAATATATTAATTGAATTTGATTTATAACTTTTTACTAACATCTTTCTACATCAATTTTCTAGCTATCTAAATAATAAAGTATAATAGATAAACCCTAGGGCATCGCCTGGGCTTAAATACTAGTTTCAATATGAAAACAAAGAGAAGGTATCGTTCATATAAAGAACTTTCTTTTAGAACAAGAGCGAGTAAGCTTTTTCATGGAACGTGTTGACAAATATGACCAATCTAAAGATTTGCCTTGATTTTTTCTAATATCTGTCTTGGATTTCGTAGAATATCTGATGATATTTCAGGAGTTGCTTGTTAATTTGATATTATATCTAGTCATTTACTCTCTTTTCACACAATTTTTCTCGAAATTGTTGTAAATCCAGTATGGGCTTGATACTTCTGAATTTACTTACAACCCGACCGAGTCAGGCCGGTACCAGCAGCCAACTGCACAGTCGACAGTGGAAGGGAACCGCTGCACCATCATGTAAAAAACTAAACAAGTCGGGCATATTACAGAAATCGAGATCCTACAAGAATGGTGTGAAAAGCTGCCATTTGTATCTGGGCAAAATCATCTTGACAAGTTTGGTGTGTAAAATTTACATTTTCAGGTGTTTTTTCCCCTCATCTGATCTACCTGGACCCATTTTTTTTCCTTCTTTTTCAGTGAAGTTCATTTTGTGTGTAACTTGCACATAGTTGCATATGGTCCATGTTTGAGTCATTACTCAGCTTTTGAGCCTTCTGATATCCGCTAATTATTGAAGTTGTTAGGTTTATTGCTCCTGTGTTTATTTGATAGTCTTTGGAGAGCTGTTTACTGATTTGGCAGTTAGGCCATAGTTTTTTTTTTGGATTGACTCGCTCTGAACTGAATCTGTCCGTACGGATTAGAAGTGAAATTATTTTTGTTTTGATTGAATTAAATTAAAAGATTAGTAACTAGAATAGAGTTCCCCTTCCAGAAAAACTATAATAGAGTTGTAAATAAATTGAAGTTGAAGTTGGATGAATTGTAAGTTTGTGACTCTGTTTCTCAGCATTAGCTAAAATAGAGTTGAATTTAATAAGTTAATTAACTCAAAGGTTTCCACTGAAATTGATATTGAAACTAATAAGGTATTTAAAAGTGGGTCGTTTCGTAGAGTTAATTGAAAGGTAGATGAAATTTGATATTGTAATAGTAAACTTAAATAAGTATGTTCCTTACCATTTAAGTTACCTTATTTATGTTGCGAAATACACTCCAAAAGTACAAAACTAAACTAACTCAATTTAAGTGACCTTTGTTTGGAAAAGTTTATGTTTCAGATGGTTGTCAGATAGTTCTGATAATTTAAGGTAGTTTAAGTAAGTTCCCTCTCATTTTGAGTCACCTTGTTAATGTGTTGCCAAACACACTCTAAATCAAACCAAACTGTAATAGGGTTTTAGTAGATTCGCTAGCAATCATAGTGATGGGCATTGGGTTGAAGTAAGAAGAGTTCTCGTTCATTAAATTATGCTTACTGTAATCCTACTTAATGATATGATATGTGATGCCATATTCATAATGCTTGCAATATCTGGTGTTCGTGCGTACTCACTCAACATCCGACTTCTGCAATATGACGGATTGACATTTACTTTTTAATTCGAAGGTTTAATACTTCCTCCGTTTTAGAATAAGTGATACAAAGTCACTTTTACGTTTTTTGAGGCAAAATTTCTTAAGTGTAATTAAGCGATGCCAAGTGAGGGATGAGGTATGTAATTAAACCAATAATCACCACCCACCTACCACCACTGTCCCACACTCTCTCCTCCAACTCCACCACCAGAAACCACCACCTTCTTCGAAATTCACCACCCCACCCACTGAAACCACCTTCTTAACACCTCAAATCCACCAGAAACCACCACCTTCTTCAAAATCCACCACCCCACCCATGCAAACACCTCGAATCCACCACCCACCCACGCAAACACCTCGAATCCACCACCCCCACCCACGCAAACACTCGAATCCACCACCCCACCCACGCAAACACTCGAATCCACCACCCCCACCCACGCAAACACTCGAATCCACCACCCCCACCAATCACCAATCAAACCTTCTTCGAATCTCGCTCTCTCTCTCGCTCCATCACTAGTGGGTTCGGTTTCGTTGGTTGGTGGTAGTGACTTGGGTCGATGTGCTTGGCGATTGGTGGGTTGCTCCATTTGGATGGTGGTGGGGGTCCGATTTGGGTCGAATTGGTGACTTCGGGGATTTGGGTAGTGGGGAGGGTGGTTAGGGTTGCGATTTGGTGGTAGGTTGAAGGGAGGGTGGCTAGGGATTTGTTTTGGTGGGTGGCTGGTGGTCAGGTGGTGGAGAGAGATGGGGAGGGTGGTAGGTTGAGTAGAGAGAATATTTAAGTTAGTAGTAATTAAGTGTTATTAGGATCACTTAAACATGGTTTAGTACTTTTAATAAGGGTAAAATTGTAAAATAACACATTAAAACTTACCAAATAAGGAAAAAACCCAAAGTGCATCACTTATTCTAAAACACCCATTTTTAGAAATTGTATCACTTATTCTAAAACGGAGGAAGTAGTTAATACCAGGATTTGAAAAGGGTCATCGTAGAACAGTAAGTTTCACTCTTGATTGTGGTCAAGGTGGACAAAGTTGATGGCTTTATTATGAATTTATGATGAGCATGGTTTTCACTGAATTTTTTTCTCCTTTTCTGTCTAGATTTGAAGTGTGCTTTAAAAACTAAACCACGGGACATAATCACGATTTAAGGACGTGTTCACGGTTAATTTTTGTCTTTTCGACGTAGGTTTTAGAGATTTGACTAGATATATACTTTAATAATTATATATAGTGGTGTTCGATAAAGCAGTATTTGATGTAATCGTTGAATTAGTGTCTTAAAAATCTATAAATATTAATGTTCGGAGGCTAGAAGCACCTCAACGGTGTTTTTAGAGATATAGTGGTCACTTAAGAGCGATTCTCAATAGCAAAACCTGGTCTTGTAATATTCATCTACTTGTAAACTGAAAAGATACCAACCAATGCCCAGTCTGCCCACCAGATGCCTAGGAGATTGCTAACAAATTTTGCCCATGTTAAGTTAGATATGAAGCCAATGACTGACTGCCCAACTAACAAATATACCAACCTGCCAACTAACAAAAATACCAACCTGTACAATTTTGCTATAGAGTATATATTGAACGAGAATATCAACTTTCACTAGGGGCACTTTGAGGGTGCGGATTCCCCTTATCCTTCCCCCTACTCTCAAAGTGCTTGACCTATTTATCTGGGCAGGACCTGTGCAAGGTTCTAGTCCGGCAGGGTAAATTCTTCTTACTTACCAAAAAATATATATAAATACTGAACGAGAATTCTAATATTGAAGAGATTTTTGGCATAGTTTTACTTTTATATGAGGGTTAAGCTTATCTCCTACATAATTCACTTCATCTCAGGTTTGTTCCTGGTATACTGGAGACTGATGAACAAAGTAGCAAATAAGAGGCCTATAAGTTATCGATATATATTTTCAAAAAAGGTAGCTAAAGTGGGACTCTATTTCCCAAAATATTGAATTGATATTAAAAAAATGAATGTAGTTTTGATGTTATGGAAAAAGGAATTGAAAGAATAAAGAATATAAAGTTTAGTGATAGAAATAAGAAATACTTGGAAAACAAAAATAAGGTAAAAAAGGTAAAATAAAGGCAATTTACTTGGGATAATCTTAAGCAAGAAAAACAAACAAATAAATATTAAAATCACTCCTATCGGAAAGTCTTTTTTATGCTAAGGCTCTGTTTGTTTTGGTGGAAAACCATTTTCTTGGAAAATCATTTTCCTCCATCTTTCAATTTTTCTTTGTTTGTTTTGATAAGGAGTGGAAAACAATTTTCTAAAGGTGAAAAATGCTTTTAGAGGAGGAAAACCATTTTCATTTTTTAAAGAAGGAATGCCATATTTTCCACGTTACTATTTCATTCTCTTGATTCTCTCCTATCTTCTTTCCTTCTCTTGATTCTCTCCTATCTTCTTTCCTTCTCTTTTACTTCATTTACCTGTTCTTCCTAAATTTTCCTCTAATCAAACAAACAAAGGAAAACTTTTTCTAAAAATTAAATCTTGTTTTCCATCGAATATTGTTTTCATTGAAAAATAATTTTTCATAAAAATTGTTTTCCATTTAAACAAACAGAGTCTAAGTCGCTAACCATTATTCCTCAACTATCTAGCAATAGACATAGCACAATTGAAATATCGAATAAGCACATAAGCATTCAAAATGACCTAAGCGTCCATCTTTTTCTTCCATCTTCAGTGAGTTAGACTTCCTTTAACACGTTTACTAATTGATAATAAATAGTAACTACACTACTGTATAAAAATCATATGTAAGAGAAAATTCCCTACTTAGGGCTTGTTCTCTTCGGCATAAAACAGATGAACTGAACTGAACTGAACTGATAATAAGGTGGGGAGAACAGACTCATACTACCATGGTAATAAAACACATCCCTGAACATTTGGTTTTCTTCATAAACTTTCATTCCTATTCAATACAACATGTAAATAGTAATGTATACTATTACGAAGAAAATCACAAAGAGAGAGGGGCACAAGCATTAACATAGATATTGACATCATATGTCAAATACCAAAGTACATATTAATTTAACATCTATATATATATTAAAAAGCGTAAGCAAGCAATGTAGGCAGCCACGTGGTACTATTCCTTTCTTCAATTACATTTTATCCATGTCATTGTCATAAGAAAAAATTATAAATGTTGTTAATATAGATTTTCGAACCCATGACCTTCGCATGTGAAACAAAGAGTTTTAACCATTGTGCTACCACACTCTTCATGCTTCTCTTATCACAAATAAGTATATTATTATGAGGTTTAAATGATAATCAAGAAAGAAAAAATAAAATATAAATGTTGTCTATATGGAGTTTCAAACCCATGACCTCCGCATATGAAAGAAAGATATTTATCATTGCGCAACCACACTCTTAATGATCTCTTATCACAAATAAAAATATTATTATTGGGTTTAAATGACAATCAAGAAAGAAAAAAAATATTAAATGTTATCATTATGGAGTTTCGAACCCATGATCCCCCGCACGTGAAATAAAGAGTTTTAATCACTACTCTACCAAACTCTTATTGTTTTTTTCGTATCACAAATAAAAAAATTAGGAAAAATTGTTAGAAAATACCACGGTTTTAGGACTTTTTCAAAATAAATACGAAGGAGTTGCGAAATATGAAATAAATACCAACAATTTATGTTTTTATTAGAAATCCATACCAACTAACAAATATCCGTCTATTTTTCCGTCACTTTCTTACCCAAATTTAACTCACCTTAGATTTTATGTTATTCAGAGATGAAGTTGAATGGAATTCTGTTGGTTGTTATAGATTTTTAAGGCGGAAAAATAGACGGATATTTGTTATTTGGTATGGATTTCTAAGAAAAACATAACTTGTTGGTATTTATTCTACATTTCGCAACTCCTTGGTATTTATTTTGAAAAAGTGCTAAAACCTTGGTATTTTCTGACAGTTTTTCCAAAAAATTATTATGGGGTTTGACAATCAAGAATTAAACAACAATGAAGCATACTATAGATGACAATTAAAGCATAAAATTAATTTTACCTTCAAAAAAGAATGCATAATATAGATGAGATGAATTATTTCATTTTCTTAGTCATCATTTCCTTTTACCTTGATCTAACTTTAGGAAAAAGTAAAGAGATTTCTTTCATTGCAATTTTTCATGATCCTTTTAAATTGGTTAATTGTTTATAAAGTATGCCCTTAAATTTTTATTCTTAAAAATAAAAAAATTATCGTCAACGAAGATATTATTTTAATTCAATTAATATAAAAAATGTACCCGGAGTATTGCCGGGGCCACAAACTAGTTATTATCATCATTTATTACCGTAGATATTGACATCATATGAACGTAACTAGTTTGTTGCCCCGGAGATTCTCCGAGTCCATTTTTTTATATTAATTGAGTTTAAATAATATCTTCATTGATGATAATTCTTTATTTTTAAAAATAAAAATTATAACCAATTAACCAATTTAAAAGGATCATGAAAGATTGTAATGACAGAAATTTCTTTACTTTTTCCCAAAGTTAGATTAAGATAAAAGGAAATGACTAAGAAAATGAAATACTTCATCTCACTATATTATGCATTTGATTGTAGTTTAATTCTTGATTGTCATTTTAACCCCATAATAATATTTTTTATTTATGATAAGAAAAAGCATTAAAAGCGTGGTAGAGTAGTCATTAAAACTCTTTATTTCACGTGCGGAGGTCATGGGTTCAAAACTCCATATTGATAACCTTTATAATTTAGTCTTTCTTGATCGTCATTTAAACCCCATAATAATATTTTTATTTGTGATAAGAGAGCATGGAGAGCATGGTAGCACAATGGTTAAAACTCTTTGTTTCATATGCGAAGGCCATGGGTTCGAAACTCCATATTGACAACATTTATAATTTTTTCTTATGATAACGACATGGATAAAATGTAATTGAAAAAGGGGATAGCGCCACGTGGCGGCCTGCAATGCTTGCTTACGCATTTTAATATATATATATAGATTAGATAATGTAACATATCAGGCCGACTCTCCTTCTCTATTCTCTCTCAAACCCTAGCCTCCATTAGAGTTTTTTTTGAGGGGCTTCCATCGGTTTTTACCGGTGAAAAGCCCCAATCTTTGTGTTTTTACTTCTTTTCCCTTATTTTTTTGCTTTCTAGTTTCGAATAACAATCTTTCCTTCCGTGTGGAACTTTTCTCCCTCGAAAGATAGGGTTTTTCTTCTCTTTATGAGACTTTTTGTGTTACTTAAATTACTCTATCGGATTCAATGTCAGATGAATTGCCGTAAAATTGGTTCGTTGATATAGAATTATGGGGGATTACAACGGTTGTCAAATTTTCAAATTTATACAGATGATCCAGATAATAATTGTTCTCACAGCTACACCAAATCGTCAGATTGTCTCCCCAAAAAAGATGTAGATTCCAGCCATATGAGCGAGAGATGCTCCACAGTGCAAGATTTACTCAACGATTGTAGTTTTCATGATGGAAACTTTTATTTGTTTCATTTTGTAATTTATTTGTTAGTTTCGAATTTCTATTGTAAATGTCGTATGACTCTTTATCAATGAAATGATTTTACTTTTTAAAAAAATATTGACATCAGTGTCAAATACCAAAGTACATATTAATTTAATAATTATTATCATTATTTATTACCGTATACGAATTGAACCGTTAAATCATGATGTAAAGGAAACAAAAAAAAGGCTGCGATGAGCGTAAACAATCTTCCATGAATGAGCCATTGTTTGTTTGAGGTTCATTGAAGCAAATCAGAGATTTTACTTGGGAAATAGAATATCTAGGAGATGGTCATTCCACAATAATACATGTAGTGTGACTTCTTACAATATGAAGAAGGTTGTTTCTATTAATTCCATAGCCCCTACAGAAGTGAACTTTTTTTACTCCACAACTAATCAATTAGTGTATTTGGTGTTTAGACAACTGAAAGAAAATTTTTGAGGTTGAGATGCAGGCTCTGTTTGGTTGGATGGAAAGTTGTTTTTTTATGCATCTTTTCATAAAAAACCATTATTTTTCAAGGAAAGTTCAATCATATATTAAATTTTTTTTTTGTTTGATTTCTAATATGCAAAGTGAGAAAGAAAAGATATAAGGGAAAAGAAATAGAGGATCGATGGGAAAAAGGAAAAAGAAAGGTAAGGAATAGAGAAGAAATGTGTTTTCTCTTATTTCAGGGAGGAAATTTTTTTTCACTATGTAAATTTTTTTCAATCATTAGGGAAAAAAATTCACCACTTACAACCCAAATAAAGGTAAAAGACGGAATTAGTTTTCCGTAAAAATGTTCATCTCAATCAAACGGAGCCTTAAGTACAAGTTTTGAATGCCACTCCGACAAGACTTTATCAAACAATTAGAAGACGTTTCAATCTGGTATTACTAAGAAAAAGAGTGGTTAATTCTGTAGCAAACTTGTAGCAAAGTACAGATTCAAAGATAAGCACCACACGATTGATACTTGATAAAGGTGGCATTATTACCATTGAAGGAAATCCACCCATCAATTTTTTTTTAACAAGAAGACATTGACAAGATCCAAGATATTAAAGTCAACTTGGAGAAGTAATGAAGTATCGATCTAACCATTAAACAAGGCAACTTGTTTTACAGGATCTGAATCTATTCACTAAATATCATAGCAACCTAGTCTCTCTTGTACCCTATAGGAATATATATGTATATGTATATGTATATGTGAGATAATGGGATCTCCACAAATAATATGTTTAAGGACGCCTATTTTAGCATGAAAAACAAAATTATCTATACACACCCCATTAACTTTAAGATCACACTGCAATATTTTTTATAATTGGTTGCAAAATACAATATAATAAAAATAGTATTTTGTTAAGAACGTAGTTTGTTGTTTGGTGAGCCGGAAATTGATCTTATGGTTAAAAAAATGGTTGGTTTTTCCTTAAATTTTTTCTAGTTTTTTGGGGGGATTGTGTGCTTTGTTGGTTGGATAAAGGAATGAGGCTCTAGATGTGCTTCACCAAACACCCCCTACATCCCATCTAAAATATTGGCTAAAACCTCGTGTAAGCTATCAGCTGTTGTCATATATTTATACAAACAAATCACGTACTCAGGAGTGAGAGATAGTTTAGTTAGTTAAAATATTTCTTTTGATTTCAAGAGGTAGTAGAATCCATTCTCATCTTATCTTCGTGACTTCTAATATAAGAAAAACATACTTGTTAGATTTTAAGTTGGTAAGGAGAACTACCTTATTCCTGTCTCATAAATTTTTACGGTTTCTTGGTCCATCATTTGCAGGAAATATATTTGGAACTTGGAAGTGAGGGAAAAGAAAGAGAATCTGGGAATCCCTACCTCAAAGCACTACAATTCGAAGGTAGGGGGTTTTAGCACTTGTGGAATCCCCTAACCAACTACACCAAGCAATCTCGGTGATATACTTGTTAGATTGCACTTGACTAAGATATTGTGTCTCCATTGCGTATCTGACACTCGATAGTTGATAGACGTACATAGATACGTAAGCGTCAGATACGTATTTCAAGTATGTATACATATGTCGATTTTTTTGGAAGGTAATATGGTGGACCCCTGACCAAATCTCAACTAGCACAATATCTTGATCTGGTATTTGCGGGACCCGACACTTGGAAGTAGGGGGAAATGGTAAGGGAATCCCCACCCCCAAATGCCCCTAGTTGGATTTGATCCCATGACCTTCAAGTCATGAGATCAAACCCTTAACCACTAGGCCAAGCCAAGCTTGGTGTATACATATGTCGATTGGACAAGTCTGATCATGAGCAAATACTACAGGACAACTCAGTGGTAGGGATGACAACGAGTGGAATTTGGGTCGGGTGAGCCATCACCCGCATCGACCAACTGTTATGGAAAAGATACGCATTGAATTCTTTATCTGCCGGTTTACCAAGAAGAAAAAGAAGAAGGAAATCTGATATATCTTTTAGAGGAGATTTCATCTTATTTGATATATTTTTACTTGTTTATTCCTATCTTTCCTGAATTTCTATCTTGAATATGACGGCTAATAAAAGGGTTTTATTAGGGTTTCCTTGTATTATAAAAGGAACCATTAGGCTATCTTTTATTTCACACCTTTAGCCTCTTTAATACTCCTATTTAATTTGTATTCCCTCCGTTTTTTTAATATGCATATTGTACTATTTTTGGATGTTTTTTTTAAAATATGTACCTTTATACCTTTTCCCATCAATGAAAGGTTGGCCCACCTAATTATTACATTTCTCTTCTACTTTTTCTTTCCTTCTCTCTACCTTTTTCACTTTTTCCTTACTTTTATTAACTTTCTCTCTTACTTTTGCACTTTTTCCTTGGTCCACGCGCAAAAACAAACATGCATATTAAAAAAAGATAGGTAATAATCCTCTAGTTTTCCATTGAATATTAAAGAAATCTCGAATCCCCAAAAACCGTGGACGTAGGTCAAGTTGACCGAAACAAATTAAATCCTCGTGACATTATATTTATTCTTATTGTCTCTTTTCTCATTCATATTATAATTGTCAATATTTTGTTCAGCCCTAATCAAACACATTCACCCCTATTTCATAACACCAACTCTCATCCATTCATCTGTCACCCGGTATGATCACAACTCGTATTTCATCCATCCACCACCCGCGGGTGAATCGGGTAAACTAGGTGATCATCCATTTAAGATAATTAAACGAGAAAAGTTAGATCAAACATGCAAAATCACAATTTATATATACATTTCATGTCAAATTAAGATAAGTTAAGCATTTGGAAACATGTCGATAATAATCAAAAGAGAAAAAAAATTATACTACTGTAAATAAAATGATAGACATTTAAGAAAATATAGCAAATGGGTGATGAAGCGGGTGATAAGGGGGTGATAAACGGATGATGGGTCGGGTGATGGATGAAACTTTCTCACCCTAATCCATCCATCACCCGCTAATTGTTCACCCGCCACCCGTCCAACATGCATTTAACTCGGTTTTTTACCCTTTTTTGTTTTTCGGGTGGAGCGGGTGATGGATCATCCATTGGATATTGCCATCGATCTTTACTCGGTGGTTATAACATTTCTTTCGGTTCTAAGAGGTATTAAATCAGTTTTCATCCAATACAAAACCGAAAACATGTTAGAACTGTGAGGGATGCTAATTTTTGTAAACTTATGAAGTTAACACTAGTATTTAGGCCCAGGCGATGCTCTGTGATTTATATGTACTCCCTCCGTTTTTTTAATATGTATGTTTTACCATTTTGGAATGTTTTTTTAATATGTACCTTTCTACCTTTTTACATAAATGAAAGGTTGGCCCACCTAATTATTACACTTCTTTCCTACTTTTTCTTTCCTTCTCTCTACCTTTCTTCACTTTTTCCTTACTTTTACTAACCTTCTCTCTTACTTTTGCATTTTTTTCCTGGTTCGCGCTCAAAAGCAAACATACATATTAAAAAAACGGAGATAGTATTACACTTTAGTACTTTTATTCACAGCCTGGGACCCACTTTAGTAATTTAAGACAATTATTTTGTTGTAGAAAAAGATTAATAAAAAGTTATAAATTAGTATTACTCAATGCTATTAATGTAATGATTATTAAAATTGGTAATAGAAGCAACAATAATGTGGTAGCGCAATTGTTGGAGCATTTATATTCCATACACGAGGTCGCGGGTTCGAAGCTTCTCATGGACACTTTTTTATGAGAATAACGTTGATAAACATATTGTTGAAAAGAAGGGAGAGTGACACGTGGCGGAGTGCAATCCGTGCTTACGCTTTTTGATATATATAAACATAGACTAGATTTCTATGCACGCGATGCGTGCGATAACAATTTTATTATGAAATTTCATAATCTACAGTAGATAATTTTATGGATAGTCGCATTTAACCACCTAAACTTTTCATGTTTTTAGAAACTCCCACCTTAATGATTTTTTTTTTAAATTTCACCTACCATTTACGATTTTATTAAAAACTCCCACCACTTAACGGTTTTTGTCAAATTTCATTAACAAAATCGTTAAGTGGGTCCCACATATACATTTTGTTAACAAAAGGGAACTTGAAATAGTTGCAATTCTTTCCAAATAGTTATAATTTGTTCCAAATTTGCTCTATATTTGTCGAGGATTTGCCCTTAAATTGATGAAATTCACTTCAACTTCAGCGCAAACTAATAATAAAATGCATATGTGGGGCCCATTTCATGGTTTTGTTAACGAAATTTAACAAAAATCATTAAGTGGTGGGAGTTTCTGATAAAATTGGGAATGATAGGTGAAAATTTCAAAGAAAAATTCATTAAGGTGGGAGTTTCTAAAAACGTGAAACATTTAGGTGGTTTTGAACAAAAAATCCTAATCTTATTTGCATACGATGTGTGTTTTGCCTATTGTAACATGATAAAATGTGAAGGTACACAACATATTTTATTTTCAAGCTCATGAACTAATATTTTTTTTTATTTCGGCTCATTTTTCTTTGAAAATCTCCCTTACTCCCCACCATCAACTACAACTTTTGTTATATAGTACCCAGTAAGGTATTTTTTGCTCATTGTCCATATGAGAAAAAAATTTCAAAAGTACTTGAAAATACTTTATCGTATTTCTCACTCATGCTAAAATACTTTATCATGATCAATTTAATCAAATGTGCCTTCACTCATGAACAATCAATTACTCATGTATTTCAAAATAAAAAAAATCAAAAGTATATAAAAGTATAGCAAAGTGGGCGTCTATTTATAGATCTCAAGAAAATATAATCGTTGATATATTTTTTAATTGTTTTTACTTTGTAGGTTTTTAGATATTTTAGTTAGAAGTTTTGAACATCTTTTATTAAAAATCCGATGGCTAAATTTGGAAATAAAACTTAATTACTTAATAAACTCATTGATTTATATTATTTATTTTTCTTTTTTTTCTTTTTGGTGTCCACCCCCACCTCTTCACTTATATAATAGAGATTATAGTGATTCATACGTATCCATCTTTCTAAGTCAAATTTATTGAACAATTAACGACTTTGGAGACGACAATAATGAGAATGAATATTGTAAAAGAAGCATTAAAAATAGTAGAGGAGAGCATTTTTGAAGAGGAGGGTGTTGATATGGTGGCGTCTAGCTCTACGCTTCATTCGATGTGGAACCGTATTTGGCACACCAACCTTTTGCCTCGTTTCAAGCTCTTCGCGTGGAGAGCATGTCAGAATGCATTACCCACTAAGTGTGGTCTAAGTAGGCGTGTCCCTACTCTAGACTCGCTGTGTGATGTCTGCGGTGGTGTCGAGGAGAATGTGATCCATGCTTTGAAGGAGTGCAGTCTTGCTCGTGCCATTTGGGAGTGTAGTCCTTTTGATGAGCTTGCTCAAATGCAAGCTCCTTCATTAATGGATTGGTGGGAGAGCTGCATCGCAAAGGTGGGAGTGGAAGAGTGGGAGGGTGTCGTGGCTTTTTGTTGGGCTGTGTGGGGAGCTCGTAACAGCTTCGTAGTGGGTGGCGAAACTGTGGTGCCCGAGGACGTGTGTGCTGCTGTCATGAAGCTATGTGCGGAGGCTAAAGGTGCTGATGAGCGTGAAGAAGAGAGAGCCAAGAAGTTCAAAGGTGGGTTGGCGCTTCCTCATGTTTGGAAACCGCCCCCTCCAGGCTGTGTTCGGACGAATATTGATGCGGGTCAAGTTGGTGAAGAAGGTAATGGGTGGCGAGTTGTTTTTAGAGATGCTGCCGGCGAAGTGCTAGGTTGTGGTGTGCGCCGGGATCATGTAAGCCAAGAGGTAAGGGTGGCTGAAGCCCTTGCCCTTCGATGGGGGCTGCTAAGGGCCTTGGAATTAGGCTTTGTATGCTTGGAGGTTGAAAGTGATTGCTTGGGTGTTATCAACGCGTTGCGCTCGGAATCTCATGGGTTTAGCTGTTTTCATTTAATTATAGATGACATTCTTTCTTTAGTTCCAAAGTTTTCTTTTGTTAAGTGGTTGTTTGTAAAAAGAGAAGGGAATAAGGTAGCTCACGCGATGGCTCATCTCCAACCTCTGGAAATGGGTCCACGTTTTTGGGTTAGCGAATTTCCGGAACTTATTTTATCTCTTGCTCATGATGATATGGTAATTTAGTCCCCTTTGCTTGGGACTTCTCTCAAAAAAAAAATAAAAAAATAGTAGAGTAATAAATAAGAGAAAAAATATAAGTGTATAATTAGAATGTATGACGCTTTTTTTTTTATTAATGGATGATTTAGAAGGGATAATCAAAAGGCTGTAACATGAAATTATTTATGCGCATTAAATTTTTGAAGGAAAGGTAGCACAATTCAAATCATTTTTTATTTATTTTTATTACGAGCTTAATGTGTTCTCAACATTTTTATTCTATTGAGATGAAGATGTTTCCTCCTTCCATTGCCAAGAGGTTAGAGTTTTTATCCAACCTTTATGATATTTCTTGAAAACAAAACATAAAAAGATATGTTGAATATGCCTTAAATTAAATGGTTCGAATAAACGGGGGTCTGTTATAAAAACTCTTAGAGTTAAAACTTAGTTGTGTTCAATATCTGAGTATTGCCAAATACATCAATATTTTGTAATCAGTTTCTCTCCCATAACAAAACCACTCTCCCTCTATCTGGTGGACGTAGGTAGCTAGCACCCTTCTAGTGAACCACGTTAAATATTGTGTTTTATTGCTTTCTCGTTCTTATTCTTTATCGAAAATATAATCTGTCATAACAAACTAGTATCAGAGCCTCGTTTGGTTCCTCTAAGTTTGAAGTTTTGCAATCTGTTTTGCCGATAAAGATGTCTGCTTTGAACGTGAAAGTCGATAAATTCACCAGGAGGAATATTTTTGGTATATGGCAGATCAATATGTGAACTTTGCTTCAGCAACAAGGTCCTTAGGCACCACTATCGACAAAGCCAAAAGAAGTAGGTGCAGATGACGAAGAATCAAGTAGCTTGGAGTAGGCTCACTCGACCATCATACTCTGTTTGCTTGGTGACGTCATCATTGAGGTTATTCTTTGAGAGTCTGTATATGATGAAGTCTCTAACCAACAAGTTGCTTCTCAAGCAATGTCTGTTCAGCTTGCGTATGCAAGAAGGTACGTCACTTACGGACCATCTCGATAGATTAAATTCTATTATGTTGAATCTACGTAACATTGATGTTAAGGTAGAAGATCAGGATGATGCCCTAATTATGTTAGTGTCTTTGCCCCTGTTATATGAGAATTTCATGGATTTTTTTTTATTGTTGGGAAGGAGAGCCGGTCTCTAGAGGAAGTAGGGTCTGCACTTCATAGTAGAGATTCTTCATAAGGCATCTGAGCTAGTTGTTGCAGGCAATAAAGGGCAGGGGAAATCTGGTAAATAGAAGTCGATTTTTAAGGGTTCTAATTCTAAAGGTCCTAAGCCAAGTTATGTTTTTAATTAATGTAAGGAGAAGGGGCATTGGAATAATGAATTTCCTAAGAAAAAGAAGCAGCAGCAAGAGAAGAGTTCTGCCGTTGTGGCAGAAACTGATACGAATTCAAAGGAGGATATAGCTCTAGTAGTCAATGAACATTATCATCATGGTGATGTGTGATTCTAGACTCTGGGGCATCTTACCATATTTGTCCGAGTAGGGAGTGGTTCTCAACTTATGAGCAAATAGGTGAAGGCAATGTTTCTATGGCCAATAGTGTTATTTGCAAGGTAGTTGGGATTGACTAGGTCTGAATAAGGACTCATGATGGTTCCTGTTATACCTTGAATGAAGTTAGGCATGTTCCATTTATGACAAGGAATCTGATATCATTGAGTCTTATAGACAACAACAGGTTCAGTTTCAAGGGTAAAGGTGGTGCTATGTTTGTCTACAATGATTCAAAGGTAGTTTTGAAGGGTGTGAAGCGTGATACTCCATATTTTCATGTATGTTCTACGTTGACAGGCTTTACTGCTGGTGCATCGTCTGCATTTCCTAAGGAGGATATGACCAGACTCTGGCACATTAGGCTTGGTCATATGGCAATGCATATTATGGCAAAATGGGATCTTCTTTGTGGGCACAATTGCAGAGTCTCGAATTATGCGAGCATTGCGTGTTTGTGATATAATGATTTCATATAGAGTTTTTCCCTTCATTTACAAGCTAAATTGTGCGGTATTGACGCTCTTAGGAGCCATTTATGCTAACTATTTCGATATAGTTGTGGTTTGTCTGTTTTATAACGTTTTGCAGGTTTTAGGGAAAAACTCCCTAATTTCTGTCATTTTGACCACCACATTGTAGCGTAGAATTTATGAGCCACGTAGGAGGTCTCGAGATTGTATTTGAGCTCCTTTTGAAGAAGAATTATTGAGAAACTTGGCGTCTGAAGCCAAGCACAAGAGCTGTCTAGGAAATGGCTCTGCCCGATGGCCCGTTGCCCGATCAGATTCGATCTTCTAGGCCAAAAACATCAGATTTTCCACCCGATCGGGCAACCTTACCAGATCCTACCGGGTGGAAAAACACTTGGTCATTTTCGTGTTTTTGAAGGCTTTTGAAGAAGACTTTGGCCCGATGGCATCGGACAGCCTTGCCTGATCGGGTGTCAGTGTTTCGGACCCGATCAAGTGGACCTCACCCGATCCCATCGGGTGGACGCTGAATAAATGTTGCTGAAGTTATGTTCCCAGACCCGATTGGGCGGCCGCCCGATCGGGCAGAAGACACGGAGGGGCGATTTTCGTTCTTTCCGTCCTATCTTATTTGCTTTCTTAGGTTAATATAAATACTCTTTAGTTTATTTTTACATGGATCTTTCATTATCTTATACACTTTTAGAGAGCTTTTTAGAGTTTTCTTATTAGTTTCATCATTGTAGAGGAGATCAAACCTTTGTTCGATTCAATAAAAGTTATCGCTTTTAGTAAATTGGTAATTTCTCTCTTATTGCTTTATTGTTATTAGTTATTTACTTTAGTTTATCTATAGTTTATTTCAGGATGCAATTGTTAGGGTTTCTTATTAGAATTGTTGTTAATTTAATCATGTCGGAGTAGTTTCCTTTTCTAGGGTTTTAGGGAGGAAAACCATGTTTATGCCATGATTGCAAATTGAGCTGCTATAGTTTCTAGGTTTTGATTAGAGCGATTGTAATGTGATTTGTTCGTGAATCCATAATTTATGTTAGTGGCCAATTTCATGAGTTATGTCTAGCTAATAATCGTTCGTACAGATTAATCTTACTTTTAGAGGCTTAGAACACATTAGTGATTCTGATTATTTCTGTGACCGTACTGCATATGTTGAATCATGAGCGTTGAGACCTGACCATAAGTTTAACACTTGCTCTAATCGTTCGACTCTAAACCTAGGTGATGTTAGTTGTTTGAACCTCTTGATTGGTATAAGCATGGTGGGCCAAACTATCGCCCTAGACTTTTAATTCATAGATAATTCTCTAGTTTAATTCTCATTCTCTTAATTTAATTAGTAGTTCAGTCTTTCCTATCTGATTTCATCTAAAGTAGTTATTTGATTGAATATTAACATAGAAGCTTTGTCTCCCTGTGGATTCGACCCTACTTCCCTTTACTATTATTGTTAGAGGACTTTAGGAATTATCTTTGATTAGGTGATACGACTTTATCCTACCAGTTTGGAAAACTTCACCACATCAATTTTCCAAAGAGGGGTGTTCATAAGAGTAATGAAATGCTTGATTACATCTTTTATATAGTTGGGATCCATGCAAAGTTGAATCCGTTGGAGGTCACATGCATTTTGTGTCGATGATTGATGACTACTCAAGAATGACTTGGGTATTTATCTTGAAGCATCAAAGTGAAGCCTTCAAGAATTTCAAGCATTGGAAGGCATTGGTGGAGAATCAAACTGGGAAGAAGATCAAAAGGTTACATGCTGATAATGGAATGAGGTTCTGTTGGTCTGATTTCAATGAAATCTGTATGCAAAGATGACGGTTTCACTATTAGAGATACTTCACAACAGAACGAGATAGCAGAACACATGAATCAGACTCTGTTTGAGAGGGCGAACTACATGTTCTCTAATGCTGGTTTGGCTAGGAGATTCTGTGAAGAAACTGTTAACATAATATGCTATATGATTAACTATGGATCACACACTGGTATTGATTGTAAATCACCCAATGAAGTGTAATCTGGTAAGCCAGCAGATTATTCTTCGTTGAGAGTTTTTGGTCTGTACTGCTTACTATCATGTAAATGAGGGTAAGTTAAAACCTAGGGCTAAGAAGGGTGTATTTGTGGTTATTGAGGATGGTGTTAAGGGATACGAAGTTTGATCACCCTTTGAAAGTAGGATCACTGTGAAGTCTATTGTTGAAGGTAATGTTAATAAACAAGTGGAGTTGGAGGTTCCTCTAGATGAGAGTGACTTACAATAAAACCAAGGTGGAGAAGACCAACATGATCTGCCAGAGTTAAGAGGTCCAGATTCTGAGAGTCTAGAAACTTGTTAGCAATAATCTAGCAGGCCAGAGTCTCACCAGCCAAAATATGGGAGATCAGAGTCTTGAAAGTCAGAGTCTCAGAGGCCAGAGTCTCATCAGTCAAAATCTCGATAGCAAAGTATAGCTCTTGACAAGGCTGGACGAGTTGGGGTTAGACCTCCGAAGAAGTATGGTTGGGAAACTCCTCCGAAAAGGTATAGTTTTGAGAATATGGATGCATATTGTTGAGGTGATGGATCCTCAAGAGCTATCTACTTAAAAAAGAGTTATTTCTGGTAGTGAGCATGCTCAATGGCCTATTGCAATGGGAGATGAGATGGAGTCTCTGAACAAGAATCAGACTTGGGATCTTTTCAGGAGGCCAAAGAAGAGGAAGATTGTTACGTGCAGATGGGTTTTCAAGAAGAAGGAAGTAATCTCACCATCTGAGTGAATCAAGTATAAATCTCGTGTTGTTGCAAGAGGGTTCACACATAGGAAAGGAGTTGACTATAATGAGATCTTCTCACCAATGGTCAGTCACACTTCCATCAGAGTGTTACTAGCAATGGTGGCACATCAGAATCTGAAACTTGAGAAACTAGATGTGAAGACAACTTTCCGACATGGAGAGTTGGAGGAAGAGATTTATATGACTCAACCAGAGGAATTCGAAGTTCTTGTCAGAGTAGACTATGTATGCAAATTGAAGAAGTCTTTGTATGGGTAGTTTGAGTCTTCTAGGTAGTGGTACAAGAGATTTAATAGCTACATAGTGGATCTTGGCTGCAATATGGTTCGATGGTTTATTTGGTCCTATATGTAGATGATAAGATGAAAGCTACAAAGTCCAAGTCTAGAGGGTGAATGTTCTTCTCAGTTAAGAGTTTGAGATGAAAAATCTTGGTGCTGCACAGAAAATTCTGGGTATGGAGATTTGTAGGGATAGGAGTCTGGGGAAGCTCTTTGTTTCACAAAGGGCTACATTGAGAAGATATTGTCTAGGTTTGGCATGTCATCGAACCTATACTCCTAGCAGTTTTTCATCTACAATTAGTTGAGTCAAATCAAGATTTAAGCTAAACGTACAACAGATCGTTAGACCCCTTTGTAGAAGGCTGCATTAGACAACGATATGAAAGACTATGTTATACAAAAGTTTTAGATCTCATCAATGATCATGGTTTTACCATTTTAGAATATTTTTGTTTCAATTCGATATTTATCTGTCAATTTTCACTTTTATTCTAAATGTCATATGACTTCAATCAATTAATGAATTTTAATTACAAAAAAACAGAATATGTCCTACCTTGTTTTATCTTTCTTCTTATTATACTTGCGAAAATCGTTAAAGATTTAATTAATGAAGCAATTTATTATCAAATTAGTAAAGCAATTAAATATATTTTTTTCTTTTTTGATGTCCACCCGATTACCTTATATAATAGAGATAGGACATTACCTCTTTAATGGAGCTTTACCTCTTCTAGGGTGGAAAAAGTAAACAATACTTTATGTCACCTTCCACGGCACATATCTCCTTTATTATTAATAATAATATAGTGCACAACTGGACATATAAAAATTTAGAAAGATGGTATTCACTTTCACTTATACAACAATAACTCGCGTCTTTATTAGAAAGGTCAATAAAATAGCTGACTACATTTTCAAACAAAAACATCTTCTTAATAAAAAATCACAGGAGTTCAATGTCAACACTAACAAAAATTTGTACCATTCTTCTCTTTTAGATATATTATACTACACCTTTAAGAGAAGAGTAACTTAAATATTTTTCGTAAAATATCAATACATGCCAAGAAATACTCGTCGAATTTTGGGACACAAGTGTTGTGGATATAGTTCGTACATATATATGATACAATACAAGTACCAAAAAATTAAAAGAAGAAAAAACTTTTGGTTTTTTGGCCTTATTGCATCTTGCTCGAGGAACTAGTAGCACAAGATAAGGAACACTTAGGTTTCTATATTTATTTTATCAAATTATTGCTCATTTTGTTCTTCAACATCATGCATACATGAAGAAAAAGTGGAGTCATTGTATTAAAGAAAAGAGTTTTGGGACCATACTATGTACATTTATATATAGATATTTAAATTTGACATTATGAAACTAACAAAAAGGGACCATTCTATAATATTATCGATGAACTTTTCTTCTCAACTTTTTACCATAATTTTATTTGTGTACTTCTTAGCTTATTCTCAAAGGAATCATCCATTTTATTATTATTATATAACATTATTTATATTAAACTTCTCTTAACAGGTGTGTGCTTTTGATTTGATACATTTAATTTTAAATTAATTTTCACCGTGGATTTTGAGATATTTTCTGTAATTAGGATTACAAAACTGGAACAACAATTGATGCACCTATAGGAATTAGACAGCTAGGTCAAATGTTTTGACATCATGTGTAAAAGAATTTCTATTTTTTAATACGTAGAAAATAAAGAATTAACTATTTTGTCTTGTAATTTAAAGTTGAAAGATAAGGTTATCTCTTTCGGCTTACCAGTTACGACTTTGTTTATCATATTAAATATAATTACAAATTAGATTGCAGTCAAGCGGTTGAGAGCCAATATAGATATAATTATAATTATGTCTTGCGTAATACTACTACAAACAAGACGTACTTATATCTAAATTATAAGCCGATAGTGTTAATGGATGGATTTATTGAGTCTATCGTTTACATTTACACTAGTGATGATTCTCATTTAATTGAATTGTGGAAAATTCAATAATTATGGAGGTGGTGTACGGCGAAAATACAATTGGGCCCTTCATTTGTAGTGGTTCAAAGGGGAAAAAAAGGAGAGTTTTGGAATGCCTTAAATATGTTTATCTTAAGCTTCGAACTTAATCATTATTATAGGCTACTTACTTGTAATTTGTTTTAGGTCCGTTTATGTCTTAGGCCCTCTTCAGTTCACCTTAAAATAATAATATTCAGTAAAAATAAGTTCAGTTCAGTAAAAATAAGTTCAGTTCAGCAAAAATAAGTTCAGTTCAGTAAAAATAAGTTCAGTTCAGTAAAAATAAGTTAAGTTCAGTTCAGTAAAAATCAGTAGAGCAAAGAAGAAAAAACAACATGAATCAGTAAAAATAAGTTCAGTTCAGCAAAAATAAGTTCAGTTCAGTAAAAATAAGTTCAGTTCAGTAAAAATAAGTTCAGTTCAGTAAAAATAAGTTCAGTTCAGCAAAAATAAGTTCGATTCAGTAAAAAGAAGTTCAGTTCAGTAAAAATAAGTTGAACTGAACAGGGCCTTACTCCATTTAGTTTATTAGAAGCGCATTAATACAAACCTCTTGTAATCAAAAAGCCCCCTTTCCTCCGCCTGTACATGTACGTAGCTAACATATTGTTAGTATTCTACAGTCGTTTCCTTTATTTAGTTGGTATTTCATCGTTGTTGATTTATTTTGTTGTACAAAACCCATGTTTTTGAATCGTGCAATTACAAGATAATCAACACATTGACGATATAATTCGAAAAAATTCAAACGAAAGAGTCCAAGACCAATGTAACTATGCATGTGTGTGTGCATAATTTCTTGGAATACTACATGTTAACATGGATTTACAATCCATAATGTGCGGGCTAATGAGGATCTCAATTCATAGAGAGTGGTAGGATTTTATAGTACATCTCACAATGCGCTCCCTACAATGAGCCTATGAACTTCCACTTATAAAACTCAAAAGTTTTAAACACAAAACAAACTAGAACTAGTAAACTTTACATGTAGTATATCAACTCCTCTAGTTATATGCAATCAATATAGTGAAAGGGAAATAGATAATTGGTATCTATTTAACTAATACTTATTGATATTTATTAGTATAAATTTATAAATGTTTGAGTGTATTAGAACTTGATAGAATTTTATCAAATTACTTAAATTTAATAAATTTTTATTAAACTTATCAAAATCGGTAATTTATTGGAGCTTATTATAACTAATTCAAATCTTATTGTAATTATTATGCTAACAACAGTTACTAAATATTTTAGAATAATAATATTTTTAATTATTAATGATGATGATATTATTAATAATAATAATATAGAATGACATGTTAAAAATAAATAATAATAAAATAACCATATTTATTACAAAAGTAATATAATTGACTAGATCCAGTTTAAATCTGGACCTTAGAATTATACCTATATTTGTAAATATGTATACTTATATATTATCATCATCATTGTTATTATTATGATTATTATTCAAATTATTATTATTATTATTATTATTATTATTATGATTATTTATTATTATTATTAAAAACTATGCACATCATCCCCAAACCCGAACGAACCTAACTTAAATCAAAATAAGGATATACTCAAATATGCTAATTGAAAATGTCACATTCTTATGACTCGATTGTCACTTCTAACTTATCATAAGCAAAATAAATTTATTTATACTTTTGTTGTAACATATATAATAAGTCTAAAAAAGGAGAGCACATGTAAAAACTACCTAGTTTTTTTTTTTTGATAAGTTTGGAGGATTTTATTTATTTCAAATGGTTTAGTACTTAGTACCAAACAATTACAAGATCATGAGAAAGCTACTGCCCAGCCATTGCTTGGGGTAAAAACTACCTAGTTTATGCCATATAAAACTTTATCAAGCATGAAATGGCTCAACTTCTCTATAATTCTAACGACACTACCTTTACATATTTCCTATTTCTATTAAGGATCCGTTTATGCTAATAAAAATATTTTTCATGAAAATTAAATAATGGATAACATGATTTTAGAAAAAAATTCCTTTGTTTGATTAGAGGAAAATTTAGTGAGAAAAGGTAAATGAAGTAAATGAGAAGGAAAGATGGGAGGAGGGAATATAGAGAAGTAAGGAGTGAAGAGGAATATGTGGCATACCTTCTTTATAAAATGATCGAAATTGGTTTTTCTCTTATAAGATCATTTTCCACGTTTAAGAAAATTGTTTTTCACCCCTTACTAGAGCAAATAAAGGAAATTGGAAAGATAGAGGAATTCCATTTTCCAAAAATATCCACCATAACAATTTAACCACTCTGAATATTTATCGTCCAAAGTGCTCCCAAGAAGTTCAATTGAAATTTCAATTATTAAGGTTATCTTACATTGAATATTAGTTTTGTTGGTGAAAATCGTTTTACACTGAAAATATTTTACACTCAACCAAACTGAGTCTTAATAATACTTATCAGAATTAGTATGAACTTATTAAAAGTTATTTTATAAAGTGTTAAAATTTATAGAAACTGAATAGAACTTATTTGAACTCATTCAAATTTAAAATCAACTCTTCCACATACAAGTGATATAAATACAAGTGTGATCACCCTGAAAATCACTCCACAAGTGTGATCAGAAGGTTGGAGCTAGCTACTAATTGTTGTCGTTAGCTATCTATATATAGGAATTTTTTTTTCCTTTTAATTTTAAGAGGTGACACTAGTAGAGTGATCCCTTTCATTTCCAAACAACTTCTGAAATTTGGCACGATCATGAGAAAAGTAATAACACAAAGAAACATTTTCAATCGCTGATAGAGTATTTTCGACTTTTATTGTCATCTCGTATAATAGGAGTATGGTATACTTAAGTTTATTTATTTGCTTATTATTTTACATTTGGTCATCTAATTTTTTCTCCTTTGAAAACGTCTAAATAAGCAATGAGCAAAAAAAATAGACTTGGGTATACAATCCTCAGATTACATCCAAGTATACGATAAATACTGTCGAGTTTTTGACTAATTTTTCAAAAAATAGGATATCATATTCAAAACAACAAACTATTAATTTTCGCTTGGAACCTAATCTCAAAAAACTTTGTATCTCAATCATGTAAGAGAAAGAGGGTGGACACCATTGAAATAAAAAATGAAAAAATAAAAATGATTATTTTAATGTTTTACTAATTCGATAATTAATCACTTTATTAATTAAGTTTATGTTGTTTCGCTTGAGTCGCATGCATAGGAAACTAATTTTATACTTTAGCCCCTTAGAATCTGTATTACTTCCTTCGTTTTTTAAAATTGCGACACTTTCCAGATGAGGAAGTTTGAAATTAATTGTGACACTTTCTTTTTGGGCAGATATCTATCTCTCTACTATCACATTGGTTCCTTTCTTTAATTATCTTTATCTCTTTCCTCTCCAAAAATTGTCTCGGTGTCCGTAAATTTAAAAATATCACAATTAATAAAAAAAAGGATGAAGTATATAAGTAAAGAGGGGGTGGATATCAAAAAGAAAAAGAAAAAAGAATATATCATAAAGCTAGATTAGTATACCATTAGGATAAGAGTTAGCAATCTGACTTGCGTGGACCCAGTTTACATTAACAATAGTGCACACTAGGTCCAGACACGTGATCCGCGAGCGACAAACACTATTACTTCAAAATCCTCTATATCGCAAATCCATACACTATATCAGAAATATATCCGACAGTAACACACTAGAACATATATAGAAAATATAACGTATGAAAAGGCAGTATACAACATACACTATATCACACAGAAAGACACTCTATCAAATGGACTATATTACACAAATATACTATATCAAAAATTCATACACTATATTATAAATAGATACATTATATCTTACTGAAACACACTAGCATACAAAGAAAGAGAAACTCTTGGGTGGACCTATTCCACATTAAAAAAATAGTGTAGACCACTCAACTTTTGATTTCTAGATCTTAACTTTTAATTACAAAATCTTAACTTTTGAAATAAACCTTAACTTTTCATTCATAATACGTAACTTTTGATTACAATACCTTAACTTTTGATTGTTAAACCTTAACTTTTAATTACAAAATCTTAATTTTTGAGCTTTGTACTGGGTCTATATATAAAAAATTTAGTGTAGACCCGGTCTATATTAGACTTGGCTATAAAGAAAATATTACGTATAGTGAATGAGTGAGTGAAAGTAGTAATCATTACATACAGTAAGTGAGTGAGTGAGTGAGTGAGTGAGTGAGTGAGTGAGTGAGTGAGTGAGTGAGTGAAAGTTGTAATAATTAAGTAAAGTGAGTAATTGAGTGAGTGAAAATATTACGTAGATAGAAACACAAAATACATATATTATATCACATATAGCCAATTAGCCATATAGGTAAATTATATTACACATAGATATACTATATCTTTTTTTTATCACACATAGATATACTATATCGCACAGAGTGAGTAATAATTGCAATTATTACCGCTCACGTGATATTGATCGACATTAAGTTAGTGGACAGCAGATGCATACTCCCTCCGTTTCTCAATAATTGTTACGCTTTTCTTTTTAATACGTTTCACAAAAATTATTACACTTTACTTTTACCATTTTGGGACACATGGCCCCACCAACTTTTTATTCTTTATACTCTCCTAAAGTTAATTTTTTATTTTTTATTCTCTCTCTTAAAGTTACTTTTTCCTATCCTTGTCATGCTTTTATACTCACTTTCTTGGTTCTTGTGTTTTTGCAAGTGTAACGATTTTTAGAAAACGGAGGGAGTATATATGTATAATCTTGGGTCTTTTTAAAGAGTTAGCATCCTTGTGTAGAAAAATTTAATAATCTTGCTACATTTTATCTCTTCCGTACGGATATGGATTATGATATTGCTATCCAGCTAAGATGATGAACTAATATCTCTCTTATCCAGTTATCCTTTAGTTTTTATGGCGGCAATTTACTCGGACTTGTGAATGTGGCTAATTTTTCTTCGATTAATCCAAAAGTTCAACATGAAAAGATTGATATGTTACCTAATTTAAACACAAAATTTTATTGAACTTTGTAACCTCCATAACCTAATCAAAGTTAAATTTGATTACAACAACTTTTTAACTTGAATTTTACGTGATTAAACGCAATAACTTAAGTAAGCACACAAAATGACTAAAGCAAAAATAACTTGAATTGCATTTTTTTTCTTGGTTAATATACGGAGAGGATTACCGGACCCATCTCAAAAGTGAATTGTAAGTTGCCTAAAAAAATACGTGTGCATCAATGTGGTTGCTTTGTTGATTGATATGATTAGAGATGGCAATGAGACGAGTCTGGGTTGGATCCATCTAGACTCGTTATTTTTTAGACTCAGATCCAGATTTTGCTGGCGGGGTCTCCGGGTCCTTACAAGGTCCATAATGTATCTTTCTTATTATTTCGCCTATTTTATAGGTTTTTGGTTAAGCACTATCTTAACAAAATTTTAAAAAATAACTCATAATGTTTAAAATGTATCAATTTACACCATCATAAATAAAAGCATTATTTTAATAAAATTTTTAAGATGTTTATGAGTCCGCGGGTCGGGTCTAATATATTTGGACCCACATCAGACCCATACTCTCTGGGACCCCAGACCCGACCCTGAAAAAGTGAGACCCAAGCCCTTATAAATGGGTTGGATCTAGGTGGGTCTGGATCGGTTCAAGACTAGTTGCTATTCTTAGATTTGATGTCATAACTTGGAGATTGATATAGTCTGCAACTTGATTTGCTTTCTCTGAAGATATTAGTTATGTTAGTTGAATCGAAGATGTTGATGATCTGGTGAATGTCGTCGAGCAATGTCTGGATTGTTCAAGGCGTACGAAAGATGCATTTGACAATGTTGATGAGCACTAGATTGTCGCCTTCTATGTGAAGATTATCTACCTTCATGTTTTGGCCGAGATTAAGCCATTTCATACGATTGTGTGCCTCAGCAATGTGAGGTGTTGTGTGGCCTAGTTTGAATGATGCAACTTTTAGGACGCTACTGTCGGAATGTCTAAGCACAATTCCGGCCGTAGAAGAAGATTGTGTGGAAGATCCATCAGTGTTTACTTTGATGTGGTCTGATGGGGGGAGACTTCCGTCGAACTTGCCTTGATCCCGGGTTTCTACAACAGGAGGGGGGAGAAGATGTCTAGTGTGTCATAGGTAGAACGATTGTTTCATTCTTTTAGCGCATTTGTTGAGCGTTGCTAGATTCTTTGATGGTTATTATATGAGTCATTCTGGCAAATTGTTAAGTTTCGTTATTTTCTGATACTCTAGAGAATCTGGCAGATTTTGGGAGTATTCTTGTGGGTTGGCCTTCCTGTTCTCGATAAGGGTTGTTCCTGATAATTTGCACTTTATTTGCACTTTATATTACCTAAAGTCATTACAACTAAGGGTTGTTCAAGAACCGATTTGAACTGAAAAATAGACCAGATTGGACCGGACCTGAGCTAACCGATCCGATCTTCGGATCGTCAATCTCCATCTTCGATTTTCGGTCCCGTCCGGTCCATTTGTCGGGTTTAGACCGAATTAGACCTATCTTGCTTTTTTACTTATCAATTATGTAATGACATAAAAAGTATTTTTCTTCCCTTATATATTCAGATACTTAATATTGATTAGGCGAAATTACCAATAATCAATGTTGTGAGTTAGAAAAATATCTTTTTCTTAAATATTTCCTTCATTTAAACCGATGACTCACTCATAAATCATTATGTTTCATATATATTTTTTGTTTTATCGGAATTGGTCCGGTTTAGTCCCTGTCTCAGTCCAAACTATAATCAATACAGTCTCTAGTTTTCAAATTTTAATTTTCCGGGTTCCAGTCTGGTCCGATAAACACCCCTAGTTACAACCATCTTATATATAGAGCATATTTTATTTTTCACAAGAACTTATGATACAAATTTAAATCCAAACAAAAAACATTCCTAAAATCTTATAATTCTAATATAATCCAAACTAAAAGAAGGGCATACTTGATTAATCGGCGAACTTTTTATTTTTTTTTCCCTTTTCTCTTTCTCTCCACCTTTTAATTCTCTGATCCAATCACCATCTGATACCTATTATGAGATTCAATGACCTATTAAACGAGACTAAATACTCTATCATATCGGTTCAAATATGTCATCAAATTATTACGGAAAGATAAATAATTCATAGTTGAAATTATTAGTAAAAGAATAGCTATACTTCAGATTATTGCTATGGACTTTTCCTAACTAGTTCAATACTTCACATACGATTCCGTGTACCTTACTCGTTCATGTAACTATCTCAATTCTCTACTATGAAAGTAACCCGAAATATAACAACTCTAGTCCAAGTTGAAACCGACCACACAAAATGGGCCAATGAAATTCAAAAGAAAGGAATTTTGGGTTGATATGAGCAGCCATACCCATAAGCTAGCTGCTCCGCTACATGACATTATATTGCTATCCAGCTTTAATGATCATCAATTACCTATTTTTGGCCCCTTTTATCTTCAAGTGAGCTTATATTTTATGTAATGCTTTTATTTGTATATTTTAGTAATTATTTTATTTAACAGGGATCTAGAATTGAGGGAGTTGACAAAAATAATTGGTACATGAAAAGGACTTGTGTGTCATGACTAGTACTCGACATTTAGTACCACTTGTAGTACTATATGTTTTGATCTTGTCTTATTATATGGTGAAAATTCTAAAATCTCTTCTCTCCTTTTTCTATTATTGCAACAATTTCCTTTCATACATGCCAATGAAAAATTTAAACTATTAAAATCATTAATTATGTATTAATAAAAATTATAAAAGCAATTATATTTTGAAGATAAACATTGAGACATATCCAGTAATATAATTATATGCTACTCCCTCCGTCCCACGATATTCTTCTCACTTCTTGAATATATGTGAGGTATAAAATAATAAAGACGGAAGAATATTGTAGGACGGAGGGAGTAACATTTTATTCTATATATTAGTAAAAAAAACTATGGTTAAGCTAAGGTGCGAAATGTAAATAATACAATAGTCAAACTGTAGTAATTTTTTAAAAATAGAGTAATAAAAAAATACTCCCTTCGTCCTTAAATTGTTGTCTTCTGTAAAGTTCACTTTATGTCATAAATATTTATTTGATGATTAATATCTAACTTTGTTTTAAAAGCATATCAAATTTTGATATGTTAAAACCTTACATTAAGATGAATCGAGTAAGACTTAAGTGATAAGATTTCGATATTTATAATGGTGGAAAGTACATTCAAAGCTTAATAGTAGGTTTGATTGTAATAGTCAAACTGGACAATCATTTGTAAATGAAAAGAACAATTAATTTGACAATATATTGGTTGCCGTCTAAATTTACAAGTTTAGTTCTGGTTTTTAATCCACCTACATAACATTATTCTACGATTTTGATGATTATATATTAGTATTAAATTATAATGTAAGTTAAAAGTATTATATTAATTTTTGCATTTTTTTACTTTATAATTCTAAGGACATTTTTTCAAATGGTGTTCGCTAATGCATTTATCATTATGAATCCTAATCGACATGAGATTAAATCTTATTAGGATTATTTGGATTTTTTTTTGAAATATAGTACATACTCTCTTGCTTTCAAAATATTTGCAGCAAATTGTCTCTTACACTATTTACATGTCTCACTTTCACCTTGCTCTATGCTTTCAAAATTGTTAGATTTTCCTTAATATCTATTAAAATTTAACAAGTCTTCAGAATATTTTACTATTTTTTTTTTTGTTTTTAAGTGCTACAAAACCTAGTGACACAATTTTAAAAGTGTGATATACTAGCTAAATGGACAACTTCTTTATAAAGATTTTATGACTAATAACTCAATCACTCCTCTATATGATGTTAAATTTTTATGAAAAATTATTTATTACCTAGTTTACCACGCTTTTAAAAGTACATGTTTGAAATAATGATAACACTTGAAGAGAATTAAACGGGGAAAGTATATGACAAAGATTTTCAAGGTTGAGATTTGTATTAGTAAATTTATATAAGCCTATAGCAATTACTCGAAGATAAAAAGATTATTTTTCAATGTATTCTACATTAAAATATTTGTTAAGGATGAACCAAAAAAGGGACAAGGGGAATATAGGGACAAGGGAGTAAAATGGAACATGGAAATCCAACAAGAATAAGCAATATTTATTTAGGTTACAACTAAATATGTCACACTATCATGTTAACAACTCCAAACTAGTGGGATTTTTCGACATTTTTTTTCATCCGCCCACTCTCATCTTTCTCTTTCAAGCTTCCATTGTAAGCTCAAGTTTTTCGCACGTACTATTCAACCTTTCACACGTGTAGAGATTTACTCCCTCCGTCCCAAATTAACTGCTACATTTGACCAAAAAGTAAAGTATTTTTTGGTCAAATATAGCAGTTAATTTGGGACAGAGGGAGTAACTTTTTGGGCTTCAATTATTAAAAATCATTTTCAACAATGACTACCACACCTCAAACCATAAAGCTATTGATTTCATTTAGTTTTTCTTTTGGCTGCGACTATTAATGAAATACAGCTTAGCAAATATATTGGTCATTTGACAAATGTGTTTGACTGTCTCTAAAGAAACTATTGCGTAATGTAAATTATGTAATTATATAAGAAAATAACAAGGATTTTTCATTCTATAGGTTTTAAAATCTCTCTATATATACACGGTTAGGACAACTCTTTAAAGTGAGCCCCAATTATTCATAATACTCATACATGGTATCAAAACTCTAATAATTTTCTGTCTCTAATTAAGGTGAGTCACAATTACTCTCAATACTCGAATAGAAACACTTGTATTCGTATTGATAAAAAAGATTAGGATAAGACAATATATCCAAACATTTTGAAGCAACTTTTAAAATGGTTCGTTTTCAAGCTAAAGATAGTCATTTCAAAGTAATGAAATTCTGTCAAATTTAGGGTCTGTTCATTTCAGCTTAATTTCAGTGCAGTTCAGTTCAGCTCTAATCAGTTCAGTTCAGTTCAGTTCATTTCATTCTTTTATAACCATTTTGTTAAATATTATTATGTTGGTCTAATTTATTTTACTAATTGCTCTTATTATTATTATTATTATTATTATTATTTATTTTTATATCATTATTATTAAGTATTATTATTATTATATCTATATATTATTATTTTTATTATAGCTTTTCTCATTATTATTACTATTATCATTAGGGAGGAACATGGTTTAGGTTAAAAGCATAAACTAATCAAATCACGTCAAAACGGTTTATGATGCAATTTTGCACGATCCGACCCAATCGTTATTTTATTACTAAATATTACTATATTATTAAATCTAATTATTAAAATAGTAATATAATTTACTTCTTAGATATTATTTTTATTATATAATCATCATCAAGTATTAATATATTAATACATAGACTATAAAATAATTATTATTAATTATCATTTTAATCATTAATCATTAATATTATTGATAATAATTTATGATTATCAATATTATTTATTTATAAATATCATTTAAAAATATCCAAAATACTATTATTATTATTCATTATTAATTATTCATTATTTATTACTTATCATTATAATTCTTATTTAATATTCATATTATTGCTTAAATATTATTCAATTATTTATTAAATTCAGTTCAGTTCAGCTCCAATCAATTTAGTTCAGTTCAATTTAGTTCAGTTCAGCTCCAATCAATTCAGTTCAGTTCAATTCAGTTCAGTTCAGTTCTGAACGACTCGTAGTTGATAAAAAAATTACTATGTTATAAAATATGTTGAATCTAAATATTTTTCCCTATAATTTATGTGCCAGTTCGGGCCTGTTCTCCCCAGATTATTTTCAGTTCAGTTCAGTTCAGTTCAGCTCCAATCAGTTCAGTTCAGCTCCATTCTTTTATAACAATTTTGTTTAAATATTATTATTATGTAGGTACAACTTATTTTACTAATTACTCATATTATTATTATTTATTTTTATATCATTATTATTAAGTATTATTATTATATGTATATTATTTTGTTTATTATAGCTTTATTCATCATTATTACTAGTATCATTAGGGAGGAACATGGTTTAGGTTAAAAGCACAAATAAACCCGAGTTTTCAGCCCATAATCCAATCAAATCACGTCAAAATGGTTTCTGATGTAATTTTGCAAGGTCCGACCCAAACATTATTTTATTATTAAATATTAATATATAATTAAATCTAATTATTAAAATAGTAATATTAATTTAATTCTTAGATATTATTGTTATTATATAATTATCATCAGGTATTAATATATTAATACAAAGACTATAAAATAATTGTTATTAATTATTATTATAATCATTAATCATTATTATTAATAATTTATGATTATTAATATTATTTATTTATAATTATCATTTGAAAATATCCAAAATACAATTATTATTATTCATTTATAATTATTCGTTATTATTAGTTATCATTATAATTATTATTTAATATTCATATTATTATTGTTTAAATATTATTTATATTTATTAAATTCAATTTAATTCAATTCAATTCAATTCAGTTCAGTTCAGTTCAGCTCAGTTCAGTTCAATTCAGTTTGATTCATTTCAGTTGTTTTCAGTAAATCTAAACAGGCCCTTAGTACAGTTAGTTGCATTAGTTTTTTCTTAGAGGTTTTTCACTTAATAATATCAGTTCAATGTAATAAAAGAGAGTCTTATGCTAGATGGACTAGTTTTATGAGGTTACGTTAATGAGTTGTTGTGGACTTGTAGCAATTAGTAGGCATATGGAACTTGTTTTTCTTTCAGGGGGTAGGCGAAGAAACGAGTAGGTTTTGAGTTTGTTTTGACAAGACAACCTGTTTTACTTTTGTTGCATTTATAATCCCTTTTGGAAAAAATATCAATTGGGAAAATAATGGTATTAGCATATAAATCCAATCATAGTTGGTCCTACAAAATGTCAAAACTTGCTTACTCACTCACTACAGTCACTAATGTGCACAAGTAACATCAAACTCTAAATAGTGCAAATGTGAATAGTAATAGATATGGCCATATTAGGAGATAATGGATAATCTTTTCACCGTACATACTAATTTGTGGCAATTAATAACAATAATCAAGGAGCAGAATTTGGTTGGGATTCTAACGTAAATCCCATCAACTTGTACTATAGCTACAATAGAAGATGGGTGATGTTTTATATAAGCTCTCTTTTTTCTCTCTTCTAAAACCCTAGAATATTAGATTGTAGATATACAATGTGAATGATACACATAGACAAGAAAGGGTATTTATAGTAGAAGGCAAAATGAGCAAATTAAGGGACACAAATTAATCTCAACCCTAATTAAGATTGCAAGCGGAGCAATGTATTTGCATGGGCACACGATCCACATAGAAGCAAGAACTTGAGATTGGAGCATAGCTAGTGTGCCTGCTCGAGCAATGTTCCATGTCCGACCCGGCCTTACATTAGTTGTTCCTTTTGTTTTGATTCTCCAACTCGATCGGGCAACGATATGTTGCACGGACTACCTTACCTATCCCTTTAGTTCCTTGTATATATACCATCTTCATCAACGAAACCTAATATATGTAAGACTTGTCAGAAAGAAATTTTAAAATAAGTAAACTTAAATTCTATTATCAATCTCATGTTCTATATTCTAAAAACGGCCTCATAAATGTATTAAAAAGCGCTCTATTCAACTCAAATTGTTTTTTTTTAATGGTAAGAAGAATTTGTCCTACTGGGCCCAAACCCCTCATCGGTCCACCCAGGCCGGATAAACGGGTCAAGCACTTGAGAGTAGGGGGAGGGTAAGAGGAATCCCTGGCCTCAAAGTGTCCTTAGTAGGGATTAAACCTCCAACCTATCTCCTTTCCACTAGACCAAGCAAAACCTTTTTATAGTAGGCAGTAGACATGGTATTTGACCCTATTAGCGTGCCCGCAACCTCTAAAATGCACTCTATGAGACTACGACAAGTGTTGCGCCTTTCCATTTTTCTTAAATAGTTTGGTCATGTTGATCCTTGTGATATCAGTTGTGCCCCTCTCGATTTTCGCAAAATCATGTTCGTTAGTTTTCTGGCTTTGTGAGTTGTGATGATTTATAAAGTTGATACAATTATTGCTTATAATATCGTAGAAAATTCAATGATAGTATGATTGTGCTCTAGACGTATACAAAAGTCATGTATCAGTTTATATATTTTTTCGCATTTTCGTTCTAAATTTTCCAAGTCTTAGCAAGATTCACCATATTATCATACTATTTACCGATTTCTTCTATTGACATACATGAACCTCTAAACTGAAGGCTTGTTTATTGTCTTAGTTTGCACTAATTTTAACTTTTGAATGTCTTTTTATCGATGTTATTCCTTTTTTAAAATCAAACATATTGACCATACATATCTACACATGTAAGAGAATGTATCATTAAAGCAATTCTAATTCCAATGTTAGACAATGTTTAATTGGGTATAGTAAAACTCTTTATCATTTACAATTTAGTGTACTTTATAAAATCAAAGTTCTACTATAAGTTGTACACTTGTAAGTTGTACCAACTTTAACTAAACAAGTGGAACATAACTAATCATTAAATCTTTCCTATCCTCTTGGGGTGTTGGTATAATTAATGGTAGGTGAGTAGGATTTAACCAGAAACCATTATATAACTTGCTAGGAAGCAAATCTTCAATTGGATACGTGCACATTGCACACTCTTTGAAACCGGCCATCCAGCTCAATTAACCATTCTTAATAGTTGACTTCAAATTGTAACTGGAAAGCCAATGTCAAAAAAAAGGAAGAAGAAAGCTAAGAAGTCCACGAGTATTAAATGTTGGCCCCATACGCTAATAAGAATAGAATAATGAAATTGTGTTTTGGAAATACATGGCTTTAGGAGTATATTGTAACGTTGTAAGTGTTCTCAT
The DNA here is from genome assembly GCA_947645195.1 of Patellifolia procumbens. NCBI lineage: Eukaryota > Viridiplantae > Streptophyta > Magnoliopsida > Caryophyllales > Amaranthaceae > Patellifolia > Patellifolia procumbens. The sequence continues at coordinate 9,728,323 of CANSGD010000972.1, forward strand.
CTCTTTTGAATTTTTCTTTTTAACATATTCGTTTTAACACTAATTTACATATATTTTACTATAATTATCTTTCACGATTCATACTTAGAAAAAAAATATGTTATATGAAATCTTGTTATAATCGTCTCATTTTATATCTTCAAAATTCAATATTTTATATTTTTTGCTTATTTATAATCCAAAATATAGATAATTAATGTTATACATAGGTAAAACCATTAAAAGAAATGAATCAACTAAAAATAAATGGGGGAAATAATACATACCAAAAACCTGATTAAAATAATTTGAACCATGAATATGGCAAAACATATAAATATATAATCATCTATATCAGGTAGTGAAACTTTAAAAAGCTCTTCTATTTCCAAATGGAGTAATTGAATTAGTAGTTTTTTTACTGACTCTAATTTTTAAAAATGGATACGATGTTTTGAAGATCATGCCATATTGATGAGGACTATAACTTATTTTTTGTTCTTGTTGATTTTCGTTTCTTTTTTTCTCCTAACTTTTTACCACTTTTAATGGACTTCACAAATAGATCATACTTCCTCCGTTTTTTTTAATTATGACACTTTGACCAAAAAGCTCTCATAGTTTTGGTCAAAGTGTCACAAGTAAAAAAACGGAGGAAGTATGTTCATTAAAAAAAATTAAGGAACATATTAATATCTTATATAGGTACTATGGAGATATTTCATATTATGTCAATTTTATGTTATTTGGACATAATTCATGAATACTAATAGCATATAATAATGTTTATAGATTGGCAAGAACAAAGATCCTACTAAATAAAAAATTTACATAGAACGATTCAATAGGACAGACTAGAGTATACGTGTAACGTGTCGGATATATAACGCGCCACCATGCAACTACAACCCAACAAGGCTCACATGATAGAGTTCATAGTTGTGACTTCATAAATCATAGTGAGCTGTGGCATAGTTGGCGCCTCGACGAGTCCAATCTTGATTCTCCAGCTACTTATACTCAAAAAGCTATTCTCTTTCAGTTAATCCCTTTTTCTTGGTTTCATCTAAAAGCCAAGAACTTTCTTCCCTTCCCTGCCTTTACATTTACAATGTACAGCCAGTACACGCTACACACAACTATAACCAGATGCTCACCTGCTAAAAGTTCCTTGATAAAGATATTCCTTCACTAAACATAAAAGGGTATTTTCAAAACTTATCCGGCTACCCTTATGTTTTTAAGAAATGTAATAGATATAAGGGGTGTTTGGCAAATGATTTTTTGATAATTTTTCATTGACTTTAGGTTTTTGATTTTTATATACGGTCAAATAGTCAAAAATAGTGTTTAGTAAACGGCTTTTAGGGTGACTGAAAAGCTGGCTTTTCAGCCAAACAGTTAAAACTGCTTTTACCAGCTTATTCTGCTGACTTTTGTTTTTTGCTTCTATTTTGTACTTCACAACTGGCATTAACTACCGTTTATACCTTTTTGTAAACAGCCGATGATTACACAGCCGGTCAAACCAACCACTAAAAACAACTGGTCACACTAACCAAAATAAATAGCCAACAGCCAGCTGATTGCTAAAACTCTAATTATACCTAAGTTTTTTAACAGTTTTTCGTACACTCTTAATGACTACAAAATGTAATCATGATTGTTAATTAACCTTTATATCAATTAATGATCAGTCGCAAAAGATTATGTTGGTATTAATGAAAAGGGCGATGGAGATAACGAGAATAATTGATTTAAGAGATTAATGGTTTGAGAGGCGGCTAATTAACAATTTTAGGTTCGTTAGTTATTAAAAGCATACGACAGAATTGGAGAAATGATAAACATATAACAGTTAGATATTTCCAAACATCTAACACTATTACTTTACTTTGAACACTATATTACTATGAATATACCTTATTTTACATCATTTGGACACTATATTACCATGTATTGGACACAATATTTCCATGTATATTTATATACTTAAGTTCACCATATTGCCCTCATTTTACATGTTAAATGACCATTTGTCCCCTTGATTAATATGTAAAATAATCATTTTGCCCCTCATTTAACATGTGAAATGACCAACGTGTCCCTATTAGATGTTTATCAATCCTCATAGAATTGTTATAAACTTCTGCAAGCGCGATTTTCTGAGCGTGATAGTATGTCTTGTATTGTATGAAACCTAAAGCCTTGAGGAGTACCTCATGAGTCATGAAAGATTATAAAAGTAAAGGATAGTTGGGTTCTTTAAACCAAAACTATTTTTGCTAATTGCTTATTTGAACGTCTCCATATAAGCAAAATTTAGGCATCTAAATGAGCAATGAGCCAATGAGCTCAAAATTAATATTGGGTGTACCATGCTCATGATACACCAACATGGTACACCCGGATGTATGATAAAAGTTGTAGCTATAAGTTCCTTCACCTTGATTTAGTAGTTTTTTTTTTGCCAAAAAATTCAATATTCTACCCTACTAGACACTAATTATATATGTATAATTTATAGGGCTCTAAATGAGCTTGTCGTTATTTATAATTATTATTTGTGATTAATGGCATATTAAAGAGAATTTTGAAAACTTGTTGGGTATATCGGAGATTTCACCAAAAAGTGTTTTGAGAAGCTTTTCTCTTTCATTAGTAGTCGCAAAATCTCTTATTGGTAGTTTTGATTTAGCTATCACAAATTCGATTAGCCGAATAGTGTAGTGGGAATTATTTTTAAAACAACGGTAAAGTAAAGATTACATTTGGTAAAACCATTATTTCGGAAATTTTTTTGATATTGATAAATTAGATTTCCTCTATGATTAAAAAGGAGAAGAAAAGGAAATACCAAAATTATGAGCTATCTTTACTAAACTTTATATGCATGGCTGACCTCAATTTCTTTTGAGTCGGTTAGTTCCTTCATCACCCTCCCACCTCCACTTATGGTGCGCTTGGCCCACTTCACTCACCTTCACGGGTCCCCTTTTTCTAACTTCTTTTGCCTTATTCTCACTTTTTTTTATTCATCCCCACAAGCAAAAAATTAGAAAAATAATAATGATAATAAATAATTACTTACCTTTTTTTTTACCCAAAGCAACCTTCAACCGCCCTTTCATTTAAGGCTTTTACATGCTAGAGTTGGTGAGAAATTTCCCCATTTAATTTAACAAACTTTATATTTTGTTTTTTCCATGACATATTGACCTTGGTTTATATTAATATTAACTTTTAGCCCTTAATCCTATGGTTAGGTTTGTTATAATACAGTTATGAAGAAGCTTTGGACGTATGATCTCTTGTCTTTTATCAATAATCCATCTGTAATTATGTGATTACTTTATGTTAGCATGGTCTAAATATTTAATATAATGCACTTGCTTGTATTTATCTATATTATATAATTCTACAAGCATTACTTGCTATGTGGTTATGCAATTGGCAAATCCATATGTCGTATGAGCTGATTCTCTTGAGGTTTAACAGTGCTTAAGGGTCCCTTTCCCTAGATTTTTTTATTTCAGGTGGGCAATTTTTTTATCCACATATATGTACATGATGGTGCAATAGCGGAATTTCCAATTGGCTCTGATACCATGATAAATTTATGAGATATATATAAAAGAAACTTGTCAGCTCTGTTATCGATATGAAGTAAAATATGTTTACGGCTACAACAACTAGAATCTCTTACAGATATATTTACTTTTCGGGTCAGTTTGTTGGGTTTTGTGGAGAACGAGTAAGAATGAAGAAGAAATGAATGAGGAAGCAACGCTGTTAAGGAAGTACGTTCGGACTCATAATGCGACAAACTTCGTGCTTTTATCAAACGAAGTGCCTTGATGGGCTATGTGTGGGCTCGGGTAGGCTTGCAGACGTCTTTGTAAGAGTGATTCTAATCTAGAGAGGCAACAACAAGAGAAAGGTTAGGGGGTGCATAAGAAGATTGTGAACCCTTTTTGTATTGCCCTCTTATACTATTATAAACCCTAGTGCAGAAAGAGTCTTTTTGCCCGGATCTCAATTTTCCTTATTGTATCTTGTCTGTGCTTTACAGCTTATTTTTTTTATTTTCTATCTCAAGTGTTTCCGCATTTAATACTCTCAATTGCACAATTTGTGAGTACCGAAAGTGAGACTTAGATCCTTATCCAGTTTACGCCATATTAATACAATATGACTTTTTTTAATACAATCTTTTACTGTATGTGACTAGCTAGAGGTTGTGTCCAACTAACCAATAAGCCCACCAATTTCATAGAAAGCAATGGTTACAAATATATACCCACTGACCTATGACTGTTGAAGTCTTAGTTCATTGAAAATGACATAACAAATTTTCTTATATGGAGTAACAAATAATTTTTCGAAATAATTTTTCTCTAGATTTCATTTTTCTATCATGAACCCTTTATATATGTCTGGTCATAATTCAAAACGTATAGGAGAGGACCATACAGCATAATATTATTTTGGGTGCAAGTTGAAGGTTTTATGAAGTGTACTGTCTGTCCCGCACATTCAGCTTATAATGCTTTGCAATGTCGTTTGTTGCTTGTTCTTTAGTGTGTATCTTCCTCGAAGTATTCATATGCATGTAATAAGAAGAATCACCCCCACTTCTAAATCCTTCATCATATGTTATTCCATAACGGTTTTCTCATAATATAAATTATTTCACAAATTGTATTCGAACCACATATATAGTTGCTGGTTGGTACTATTGCTGATCCCATTCTTTGCTGTTCCCTACATCCTTTCTTTTGCTACTCCCTTTAAATTAGTGTCTCGTGGCGGCTTTCGAGCGTGTGGTCGACAACAAATATGAGAGCTCGACGAGGAAGACGGTCTGATCAGGTATGCTACCTAGCTAGCTAACTAGCTTTGTACATGGTATATTCATGTTAATTTTAGTTATTGTTTGATCGATGGGAATAAGGCTTAGTTGTTGTTGTTGTTTGATCGATGGCTTCAGGCATTTTGGCCGTCCATGGTGATGAAGAAATGGCTTAATATACAGCCTAAGGAATACGAATTTAGCGAAGATGATTTCGATACTGAGACTGAGAGTGAAGATGATGGTGATTAATTTACATATGTCAAATTTGATGAGTAACTTTCTTACACTTCAATCTCTTTTTCTAAGTTGGTTTTTTTTTGGGAATCTTTTTTCAGCATTTTCTTGTAAAGATTCCAAACTGAAGGATGTTGAAGGTTGTTTCCAAAGAGCTGATCATGGGATCCAATCTGTGTACACAGATCAAATTTCAGGCAATTTTTTTATTTTAAGATTTATGTCATTTGATTATAAGTTTTGGGTATGAACAACCAGACTCATTAAGTTTCTAAATTAGACCAACTACAGTTTATGAACATAATTGTTGTACAATTGACAGGCTGTGAGTCCTGTTCTTTCACACCCGAAATTGAACTAGAGTAGACTTTTCTCAAGACTGAAACTGATATAACACCAATAAAAACCTTTTTTTTCAATAAGATAAATCATATATTAAAAAAATTCCCATCATATTCGGGTTTTTGTGTGTTTATGCTCTAATAATTTGTTATTTTCCGTACGTGTTCAGAGAAACCTTTCGAAAGAGGTAATCAGTTGCGCCACAGAAGAGGAATTTCGGAAACACTACGAGTAGAGTACATAAAAACAAAGGATGTGAGGTTAGCTCGTAAGTTACTAGTTGTAATCTATCTATCTATCTATATAAAAAGGCGTACGATAATTATGCTGCCATTCTTAATGTTGGAATGTTGCAGAGTGACAATAGGAACTTGGAATGTGGCGGGAAGACCTCCATCTCAAGGTCTTGATATAGATGATTGGTTGTGCATGGAGGAACCAGCAGACATTTATATTATTGGGTGAGTTTCATATAAATATTGTTTCTGTTATTAAATTGTGGTCCGATTATACATATACATGTGGTCCCTGTCATCTCTTAATCCTATAATTCTTAAATATTATGAGACCAAGTTTTGGTACTATTCTGAACTTCAATTAAGAAGACAGAGGATTAGGTTATGTGTTCCTACTTTGGCTATGAAATATGGGAACATGTGTGACTTGAGGTTTCCTTGTTTCTTGTGTCGAAATTATCGCCGATTTCGTGCTAATGAATTCCGCAAGTGGTTGTGGCTAGGTTTTTTCGATTCTGTTTCCGATACCATAAACTTAACTAATTTTAATTTGACATGAAGTTAATATATAAATTGTGATTTTACAAGTTTGATTTAACTTTTCTCATTCAATTATCTTAAATGGATGATCACCCTGTCCACCCGGTTCACCCGCGGGTGATGGATGGATGGATACGGGTGATAGTCTAACCGGGTGACGGATGGATGGATGAGAGGTTGTCTAACAGGGTGATGGATGCGGGTGATGGCTCACCCGACCCAAATCCCACCCGTTGCCATCCCTATTAGGCAGGTAGCTAAATTTTACTTGTCAGCTGTTGCTTGGTGTATATTTCTCGGTGATGCAGCGGTAAATATCGAACAAAACACGCGTTTAAGAACCACAATCGTTTTTATGTTACATATTTTTGGAGATGTCTAATTGATATTACTTAGTTTTGATATGGGAGCAAAAAAAAAATAATTCACCTTAATAATTGGATTGGTCTTGGAATATTTTGGTTTGGGTGATTTTATAAGTTAAGAACTTAGAAGTGCTTTATAGTATTCTATGGAATATTATACATGTGCAAGAAGTGGCTTGTACATTAAAGGCACACCTTGAGGAGAATAAGGGGAAACTCCTAAAGTGTGTTGGTTAAGATTAGAACTTAAACCCTAGAGTTAAAACTTAAAACTTCAAAGGTGGTCCGGGATGCTTGTTTGGCCAACTACCCAAGCTCCCTTTGCAACTTTTTTTTGGTAGGGTTGCATATGCAGCCATATATTTAAATTTATACCTTTTAATTCTTTTAAATTATACTCTTTATGTCACAAAATATAAAACTCATTTGTTTTAACTCAGAATTTAAGGGTGAGTATAAGTTGGATGTTTTTGGAGATATCAAACCTAAAAATCAATATATTTGAAGACAGTGGATAAAATTCTATAATTGTAGTATACAAAGTAGAAGAAAAAAGAAGCATCAAGCAATTTAAAAATGGGGTAAATCTGTTATACTAGCTTCCCTCTTTTTTCTAACTTCACATATAGCTCTTTCATACATAAGCAAGATTATGAGCATAATAATAATTAGACAAGGTAAAAGGATTAAGTAAAATATTTAAACGCAAGTTAATTTAATCACTCTCATAGCTCGTGATTAAATTTCTTGAGTAAAATTATTTATTTATCTTATGTTTCAACTTTTCGAAATTATGAAACATATGAAATATTTAGTTTCAAATTACCAAGGGATTTGTTAATTGGCATTTAGCATACAAACCGCGTTCCAAGGCACTTGGCTAGTTTTGACAATCTTTCCATTATAATAAAGCATGTATTAGGTAGAAAAAGAGGCATACTTCACTACTTTTGCCTTGAGACTTAATCAATTTAATTAATCTTGCTAAGCAAAGATTAGTCGGCTACATGAGGAGAGTAGTGCGTTTTTGGTGCTCCCAGGAGCACGGAGCACTGTGCTCCGGGATGACGTCGCCATCTCCGGCCCTGACGTCATCCCCGGTACAACAGCAACGAAGTTCCAAAATTTCAAACCCTAACAGCACTACAGAGAACATATAGTAAATATTGGAAGAACAAAAAATAAAAAGAGCATTTACTTGAAACAAAAAGAACACAAAAACGAAATTTCAAAAGAACAAACATACTTTTGTCAAAAGAACAAAATACAAAACTTCAAAGAACAACATACTATTGTGTGAAGAACAAAATAGGAATTTTCAAAAAAATATAAAATAAAACATGCTGACAGTTTTAAAAAAACATTTACTTAAAACAAAAAGAACAAAATACGAAATTTCAAAGAACAAAATTACTTTTTTTACAAAAAATAAAACACAAAAATTCAAAAAACATTGATTTAAAAGAACAATTTCTTGAAATATAAAGAACAAAATATGATAATTCAAATAACTAAATATTTTTTTACATCAAAAGAAAATGAATGACCTGAAACAGCATCAAAACAGATCTGACAGAACATATTCCAAAAATTCGTAGAACATCTGGTATAACAGGAGAGAGAGAGAGAGAGTTGAGCAACGCCGGCGAATGTTGGCCGACGGACGGTCGACGTCAGTCTCGGTGAACAAGGCCCGATGGACGACGACCCTAATCGCCAATTTTCTATGCCCTAGTCCTTGGTTTGCTTCGCCCTAGCCGCCCTAGCCACCCCTTTGCTAAACCCTAACAACGGCGGCCATTTTACCCCGAGCTTGAGGTTGCCGCGAGGTTGCCGCGCGTTTCTGCTGGTAGTGACTCGCTGCCACGTCAGGGTACCAAAATTTTTTCATGAGGAGAGTATAGGAGAAAGGGGGTTTTATAAGTTGATATGTCATAAGGCTATGTTATTTTAGATTGGATTAATTGAAAAACATTTCATTTCAGTCCAGTTTAGTTCAGCTCTATTGATTTCAGTTCAGTCTTTTTTGTCTCACAAGTTCAGTTCAATTCAGGTCAGTTCAGCCAAAAGAACATAGCTTAAATCCATAAGATTAATTAATACACATATCTCTTTCAGTTGCTACCATAAAAATTGTAAATCATGTTAATATTAAGATCAATTAAAAGAATATGGATACTAATTTTTTTAACAGGGCTGTAATAGCATCTTGATAGAACCTAATTTGGCCCTTTATCAGATTAAGACGAACACTTCCTTTAAAAGAAAGACATGCATGTCCTCCACCAGAGGTCTTCAGCTGAAAACCTTGTGCAAGTATCTGGAGGACCAGAAAGGAACAAGCAAGAAGCGTGCTTGTAAATTGATAGAAATTTCCATTATAGTGTATTTTCGCCTTTATATTGTCACGAAGTGTGCATATACTTTTTCAATAGGGGACAAAAATAATCTCAAATTTAACGAACTCTAAATAATTTTCTTGTTATTTATTAATTATTAAGTATGGCTTTGACTACAAATGATGTCACATGAATAAACTAATTCTAACGTGATAGACGAAGTGGTTATCTATTACTTAAAATAATTTTTCACTCTCTCCCGCCCATGGAAAAAGTGGTTTCTTTGTCTAGTGTAACTTGCAAGTGATGCATAAGTAACATATTTTTTACTATACCTATGTTAATTAGTTCACCCCACCCATCCGACTACTCATCAAACTTGGGATTAACCTTTGGAAGTTTGTCAAAGTTGGGATATCTTTGGTTAATGGCCTAACCATGCATAATTCTTGCTTGTCTATATGAATCAATACATACCTTTTGGAAACCCAACAGAAGTTAAAACAATTTTAATGGATCTATTCTATACTTCTAGATTTCACAATTTCTTTTCATGTTGGGAAGCAAGGGAAGCTCAAACCAGTAAAATTTGTATTAGATGTTACATAAGTACTTACAAAGTCTAATGGTAGTTGACTTACACTAGATGCAATATTCACCAACTACGATTTTTTTTCTTGTCGGCTTAACTTTTCTACACGTAAATTCATTACCATTACCGTCATCTAATACAAACCGCCGAACTGTTCCTGCAAATACACTTGGATAACATTGATCATATGTTAATATTCTTAGTTTCAATGTTACATGAACGTAAGTTATATGTACATCATAAACCTCTAGTTACAATGTTCCTGCAATGAAAGAATTATTTGGTTGCTTATTTTTGCTTTTGTTTCTACTGTTCCTGTTTTCCAGTTTCCAGGAGGTGATCCCTCTGAATGCTGGAAATGTGCTAGGAGCAGAGGATAACAGGCCAATATCGAAGTGGGAGACATTGATCCGTAAAACCCTTAATAAAACATCTGAAACTGAAGCACATTACAAAAGTTACAGTGCCCCTTCTTCTCCAATCTTAAGAACAGCATCATCTACTCTTGATGCTCTTCTTGAGGTTGAAAACACTGCGACGAAACCAAATCTTAGTCATCTCGACTTAGGAAAACACGAACTGAAAGGAAAATATAGCGAGGAAACAAAGGCAATGATAAAGAGGATATATGGAATTGACAGTGATAGAAGAATAGACTGGCCTAATCATTCATTGGTTACAATGCCTGCAGTTCATTCTTCTACTTTGAAGTTACGCCGAGTTCTAAGTAGTTCTGGAATGACAGGAGCTTCTTGGTTGGATAAACCATCAAGTTTTGATCCTAACATCATAGGAAGAGTATCTAATAATAATGGTGGATTATCAAGGTTGCATCCTGGTTTTGCTAATATGATAGAGGAGCAGTCAGAGAGATCACCTGAAGATTCTCCTGAATCTGAATCAGATGCTTCTGAGCATGAATTTTCTGCAGGAGAAGATGATGATGATTCCTTCTTTGGTTTGACAGAGGATGTTTTACCTTGTTCTGAAGATGATAATGCACATCCTAAATATGTTCGAATTGTCAGTAAGCAGATGGTTGGTATATATGTATCGGTTTGGGTTCGTAAGAAGTTGAGGAGACATATAAGAAACTTGAAAGTGTTTCCTGTTGGTGTTGGGTTTATGGGTTATATGGGAAACAAGGTAATATCACTTTTTCAAGTCATATGTTTTTCAACTACCAAGTACGGCCCAGTTCACTTCACCTGTAATTTACGGAATTGAAACTATTTTTACTGATATTTTACTTATACTCTAGTGTCTCTTATTCTTTTTAGTGCTGATTTTTGCAGATTCAAACTGAGTTTTGTTTATTGAAACAGATTTTGCATTTCTTTTCAGTTGAAGTGAATAGGGTCTAATACTGCATTTGGTTGTGTAAACTTACAGATAATTGTGTATAATATGGAATGATGTGGTTGGTTTTATGCAGGGATCTATATCTGTTAGCATGTCTCTTCACCAGTCGCGCATGTGCTTTGTTTGTTCACATCTTACCTCCGGTCACAAGGATGGAGATCAACACAGACGCAATGCTAATGTCAACGAAATCATTAAACGTACTCGCTTCACATCCATCATTGACGATAAGCAGCCACATAACATTCCCTCTCACGAGTAAGCACGTTTTTCTTTTAAGCTAATTGGTGTTGCTAAGATGATATGAGTATGGGTTATGAATATCTTCTAAACTTCCTTCCAATTTTACTATGGACAGTCAGATATTCTGGTTCGGTGATTTGAATTACCGTCTCAATATGGTGGACTCCGAGATAAGAAAGCTCGTTGCTAACAAGCAATGGAGCGAGCTTCTCAGCAGTGATCAGGTGAGGCTTCTAATAGAACTGCAATGTAATTAAACATGTAAACTGAATTGGTAACATTGTGAGAAATACACATTTGTTATACACTATTAGACACAACCAACTGAAAACAACAAAAACTGTTTTATTATAGTTAAGCACAGAGCTTAGAAAAGGGCGTGTATTTGATGGATGGAAGGAGGGACTAATAACATTCCCGCCTACGTACAAATATGAAATCAACTCGGACAGATATGTGGGTGAAAACCCAAAAGAAGGGGAAAAGAGGAGATCACCAGCATGGTAAGTATTGTATCACTGGTTTTTGCTGATTTACTAGTGTTTTTATCTATCAAAAACTGATTTTTCTCGATGGAAATCCGATTTCATAAGTTAAAAATAACAAGATGCAACATGTCACACCATTAGTTAGTTATTGGTGCTGTCACACGGAACACAAGTTGTGTACATATTCTTAAGCTCGTGATTGACTGATTATGTCGTCTGCATTGTGCAGGTGTGATCGAATACTCTGGTCAGGGAAGGGCATAAAACAACATTTCTACAAAAGAACGGAAACAAAGCTATCAGATCATCGTCCAGTTAGTTCCTCATTCTCATTTGAAGTTGAAGTTTTAGACCCTAGAAAGCTACAGAGGACTCTTCATTACAACACTGCAGCAATACATCCTGAAATATTTCCTGATGACTGTGAGCTCTTGTAGTAATCAACAATAACAGGTACTAGTCGCCTTGAATCTGAGCTTCGGATCTTTTTAAACACTTCTTTATGTAGTAAGTAATTTGGGAAGTCCAAAGAGAAATACTGTATGTAGCAAGCCGATAAATCAATATTTGTTTCAGATTTACGCAGGAAACGCTGACAGAATTTTGTTTGTGCATTCTTGCAGGGTTTAGAAGAGCCTAATCATGTCATGGTAATGTAAACGGGATGATCTTTATTGAGGACAATATGCTATGTTTCATGGCTTGCGTCCAAGGATAAAAGAAAAGAAAAGGGCATATATCAAAGGTGTTAATTTGTGAGCTATGTTGTGTAATGTTTGATGATCATACATAAGTATAAAATTCTCACATCATTAGCAGTTGCTTTTAAAGCAACCAAAATGTACAGGAAAAAAAAATTATAGAAATTCTTTGTCTAGATTGAAGCATTATTACATGAGTATTGTACTTCATCAACAGTTTTGTAAAGTTTGTACTACTTGTGAGCTTGTATAATAAATATTGTTTTGTTCTTGGTTCAAGTTTCCTTCCCTCCAAGGACGGAATCCGAATTTTGCTATTAAGGAGGCCGAGTCTATATAACATTTCATTGAGAAATGACAACTAGTGTTTTTACCTTCAACTTGTAATAGATATCCAAAACGATCTGGGAGGCCATAACCTACGCCAACCCTCTTGGTTCCGCCATTGTTCACTCTGAATTGGCTTTCCCTGCAAGATGTAATAATTTACAAACTTCTGCAGCACAAATAACTGCTTCTTTGTGATCAATATGAAGATGGAAGTGAATTTGGAGTGTGGTGGTTCGTTTACTATTTAAGTGGTCAAACTTATCAAGTGTTTATCGAATATATGTAATATTTGCATCGTTTAGTAGTATTTTATTCATAATTTTCTTCTGATATACTTCCTCCGTTTTTTTAGTTGACACGTTTTGACTTTTGACACTATTCACATAATCTACTTTGACTATCTTTTGTGATTTATACATAAGAGAAAATATAGTCATGTGGGGTCTTGTTAGATTCGTCTCATTATATATTTTCAAAATATTATATTTTTATAATTTTTACTCATCAATTTTCCAAGATAAAAGTGATTGAAATCACGCGTTGGCAAACGTGATAAAAGAAACAGGTCAACTAATAAAAAACGGAGGAAGTATATAACTTCCAAGAACAACCCATATTTTTCTTGAAGGTACCCAATGTACCTCTTAGATTCTTGAAATTTTCATTAAATTTGCCGCAATATAAATTAAGCAAATTATTTTATCACTTGAAAAAAAACAAATAGATAAACTCAATCCAATGGCACCATTCAGACCCAAAAGTTTGGTAGAGTTAGCTACATCAAACTTTGATTATAGAAAATGTTACTAATAAACTAAGATTGATTAGCAAACTAACAATATGAAGACAAAAAAATACAGCACAGAAAAACTATACCTTACTCCATCTCTAGACTCTAGCCCAAGCCCATAAGAAAATGCCATCAACAATGGAGTTTGGTTTGAAAACTCATATCTGACATACAAAACAGTTCAAAGAAGATTCACTTTCTTCATCAAATTGTTAATAAAGTAATTGCATAATTACATAGCTTAAATATCCACCAACATTGATACAACCAGTTATCTTTCATTTATGAGAATTATTATGGCCATCATAAAACTATTGTTAGCTGTTCTAATCACTCTAAATGGGCTAGAAAAGTCAGTGCAGGTTCTTGTACCTGATTTTTACAGTGAATCATGCCCTTTATTGGAAGAGATTGTGAGGTATATAATGAAGACTAAAGTGCTAAGGCAGCCTCGTGTCGCGCCTCGGTTGTTGAGGCTCCATTTCCATGATTGTTTTGTGCAGGTAACTTCAGCACAGAAACTTCAATTATATACATTACATTTGTGTACTATAGTCTGTGTGTGATGGATAATCTTAATGTCGTAGGGGTGTGATGGATCTGTATTGTTGGACAGCAATGGTGTGATAGTGAGTGAGAAAGGAGCAAATCCAAATAGGAATTCACTCAAAGGTTTTGAAGTCATTGATGACATTAAGGCTGCAGTTGAAGAGGCATGTCCACTGACAGTCTCTTGTGCTGATATTGTTGCTATTGCTGCTCGCGACTCTGTTGTTTTGGTATGTTCTTTATTTCTTGATTTCCATGCTTTCTAATTAGCTAAAAGGGGTTTACATAAGGCAGCAACCGAGTCATTCAAACCATATTCAGTTCAGTTCAGTCCAAGTCAATTGAACTCAATCTCTATTTGACTAGATAAGTAACTCTAGTCAATTAAGAGTCTCCTCATACCTAATCATATTCATGTAATTCAATTACCATACGAGTTTAGGTCAGATTAGGGTCATTAGGTTCCGTTTTGCTAATAAAATCCACTGGAACTTGACGGTTTCTTAGTCCAATTATCAAACCCTTGAAAGATGTTAAGTGTAGGCAATATTCGATTGTAACTATAGAGGTCTAAAATTTCAACGTATGTAATTTCATAATGTTTTGGGTCTTTTGAAGAGAGGTGGACCAACATGGGAAGTTTTGCTTGGCAGAAGAGACTCCCTAACAGCCAGTTTTGATGGTGCCAACAAGTTCATCCCAACTCCAAATTTATCACTAGATGCTCTCATTGCTAACTTTAAGCAACAAGGATTAGACATCAAGGATTTGGTTGCATTATCAGGTACTTAATTCGATTAACGACTATATCTACTTCTAGTTCATCCCAACGTTGTCAATTTCTTTTCTGAAACCGATGTTTCCAACAGGAAGCCACACAATGGGGGTAGCAAGATGTGTAAGCTTCAGGCAAAGAATTTACGACGCAACTCTCCAAGAAAACATCTATGAACGATATGAAACCTTCCAGAAAACCTTAAGTTCAATATGTCCAAGATCAGGAAATGATAACGAGTTAGCACCCCTTGATTATAGTACACCAGCTTATTTCGACAATCACTATTATGAAAACTTGGTTGAATCAAAAGGACTATTGCACTCAGATAATGTGCTTGTGCTTGAAGACCAAGGTGGAGAAATACAAGAGAGAGTTTGGGCATATGCATCTAACAGGCAGTTTTTCTTTGAGTCTTTTGTAAACTCAATTATTAAGATGGGGAATATTAATGTACTAACAGGGCCTGAAGGGGAAATTAGGAAGAACTGTAGATTAATCAACACTTGATCATAAATCTTCAATGAATATAAACCTTTGACATGGAATACGAGACCAAAGCTACATGTTTCAAAACAGTATGCTAGGGCATCCTCTATAGACACTGATTTGTACAATTGTCCAAAACTTGATCGCGATGTTTGATGTTGAAATCTTACAGGTGAAAATGCAGGTCAAAGACTATCATCCGCTTGTTCCACTTCATGAATAAATCATAAACGCTCTTTTCAATTAGCTTCATTTCATGCATACACACACTTGATCTAGAAGTATCAGGTTCAAATCTAATAAAACGAATGTTTTCATGTAGTCGTTCATACAATCTCATTTGAAGAACTTCGTTTCAAGTGCAAGGCCTCTTTTGTTCATTCAGCAATCCAGGGCACTACCAATCCGTGACAAAAAAACTTAGCTCATCAGCAAAATAAGTTTGACAACAAGACTAAGTTCGAATTCTTGCCGCCATAACTAACCTCTTCAACAAGTGAACTAACAAATACAATATGTATTTTGCGCAAGATAATTTAATTATTAAAAAAAATGATATAAAAAATCCAAAACATCTTAATTTCAGCTCAGGATATAATTCAGCTTTATCTATCAAGAATTTTCTGAAGCAGAACTGGCATTTAAAGCTGTGTTGTTAATCATCATCACTGAAAAACATTTGTAAAAACTACATTTGAAGAAGACATTTAAGCTCATATCAAGAAATTCAACCATTTATATCCTTTACTTCATAGAGTGAGATCATAAGATCAACTAACTCAAAATTCAACATTAGAATTGACATATAGCCATTTAATAAGACACAAAACAGCCGTGAACAAGCAGCCGAACTGCAACACGAAGGGCATTAGTATTTAGCAAGAGCATTGGGACTAGCATCTCCAATTCAGAGAAGCCCGGGGTGCAACATGCAGATTTTACAATTGTTTGAAGTATTCAACAAAAAAAAGTCAAGTGAGCCTTGTGCCTTGTGTGGCACAAGGCTCACTTTTATAGACTTTTTTTCTCCGAACCGGTGGCAGTGGAGTGACGCGGTGGAGTGGCAACGGTGTGACGGCGGGGATGGTGGTGGTGGTTGGGGCGGCAATAGAGTGGTGGCAAATAGGGATAGGGGTGGTGGTTGTCAAAAGCTGGTGTGGTGGTAGGATACTTAAAGTGAAAAGAGTATGTATAAGATTAGAGGATTTATGAGAAATTCATATGTATTTAGGACGTTACTTAAAATATTTAAGGCGCTATTTAGTTATCCGCTTAAAAAACCCACCATCTAGTCATCTACCGATTACCAACTTGAACCCTAAACCCCACTTCCTCAAAACCTCACTATCACTCCCCCTTTACTTTTTCCTCATCTTCCTCTGCCATAGTTACGCAAGACTGCTAAAACTAAATCCCTAATAGCAGCACGAGAGAGTATTCACATAATTCTTCCTATTTCGATCGCAGTAAGCAAAAATGAGGAAGAAAGTAGACAAACGTATCAGAAGCTTAATTATTCATAAAATAATGTGCTTGTGCAAAGGTGGAGAAATATAAGAGAGAGTTTGGGCATATGCATCCAACAGACAGTTATTCTTCGAGTCTTTTGTAAATTCAATTATTAAGATGGGGAATATTAATGTACTAACAGGACTTCAAGGGGAAATTAGGAAGAATTGTAGATTAATCAACACTTGATCATACATCTCCAATGAATATAAACCTTTGACATCAAAATACGACACCAAAGCTACTTGTTTCAAAAGAATATGCTAATGCACAGTATGCTAGGGCATCTTCTATAAAGACTGATTTGTAAAATTGTCCAAACACTTGATCAATTCACGAGGCTCTTTGCTTCATAATACGCTCTTTCAACTAGCTTCATTTTATGTGTATGCTCACTTGATCAAGAAGCATGAAGTTCACACCTATAAAAATGAACATAGAACCGTCTATCATCCAAGTTTGTACCTTCATGTTCTCGTTCATATAATCTCATTTGATGAGATTCAAGTTAAGTGCAACGCCAATTTTGTTAATTCAGCGACACAGGGCACCGTCGATCGACAATCCGTAAGCAAAATAAGTTAACCAAGCTCAAATTCTTGCCGCCACGACCAATCTCTTCATCAAATTGAAATAACAAATACAATATACTATACTATATGTTTGCAATATAATTTAATTACTCAAAAAATGGATATAAAAAATCCAATACATTTTAATTTCAGCTCAGGATATAATTCAGCTTTATCTATCAAGAATTTTCTGAAGCAGAACTGGCATTTAAAGCTGTGATCTTAATCATCATCACTGAAAAACATTTCCTTTGCAACAAGATAGAAAACAAAACATTAAAATTTGATATAGACAGCAAGCTCATATCAAGAAATTCAACCATTTTTATCCTTTACTTCATAGAGTAAATCTCAGAAGCGCGGATAAGTTTGTAATCATTGCTCTCTGTTATACTTCAAAGATCGTAAGATCAATTAACTCAAAATTAAACATTAGAATTGAGATATAGCCATTGAATAAGACACAAAACAGCCGTGACAAAGCAGCTGAACTGCAACACGAAGGGCAGTAGAATTTAGCATGAGCATTGGGACTTAGCATCGTCAATTCCAATTCAGAGAAGCCCGGGGTGCAACATGCATATTTTCCAATTGTTTCAACTATTCAACTAAGATTAGTATCAATTATGTTCAATAATCATCCTCAAAATATTATATATCACCTCAAACATTTTAAATTCACTACCGCTCAACTCCTTACAGATCAACTCTAGACAATACTTTTACTGTTATACTTGCTCAACTCCTTACCGATCAACTCTAGACTATACTATTACTATCACATACTTCCTCCGTTTCTAAATAAATAACACTTCATGTTTCTACATTTGACAACGCATTATTTTAACCATTAATATTTACAATTATCAACAACTAAGAGTTATAAAAAATTGATATTAAAAAAACACTATACAAATGTGTTATTTACTTAAAAAACAGAGCAAATATTATATAAATCATTTTCAGAATATAATTAGTGAAGCATCATCAGAAAGGAGTTTCTTTCTCATCCACAACTAAAATAGCTGTGTTGGAAGGTGTCCTAAGATAATTTCCAATCTCATCACATGATGTTCTAACATATAACACAAATCACTTAACATAATCTATTAAGATAATCTATCAATATATATTAAAAAGCGTAAGCACACACACCCGCAACATAGCAGGCAACAATTTAGTGTTATAAAAAGGATAAAAACAAGTTGGAAAAGAAGATTGCTCAGTGGTGGCTAGTATTAATGGTTCGATTCTGCCAGCAATTGTCCTCAGCTTAATTCAGAAGAGGGAGCTGTTTATCCTCATTGCAATCTCTATTTCAACATTCATCTAATAACATTATAAACATTGTAATTTATAAAATAGGATCTCAGCAATTTGATTGTGTTAACAACAGATTTTAAAATTCAGGATTTTCAGTACAACGTCCATCATTGACCCTACAATATTGCACATATATAGATAATAAAAAAACACATTTATAAAATACGCATTATATTGAACTATATAATATCTATTTAAAGAATAGGCATCAGTTCTCCAAGGTGAAAATATTAGCATCAATGAAAAATCAGACGCAAATAAAACATTCATCAAATGCCAAAACTGATTTAAATCATTTGATTTCAAAAAAACGAGATTAAATTAGGGAAAAAGAGCATCAGTTCTCCAAGGTGATAGCATCAATGAAATTCAGACGCAAATTACCCATTTGACAAATTAAGACTCCTCATATGCTCAAAAATGATGAAATTAATCAATCAAAGAACAAAAATTAACAGATTTAACGAAAAAAAGAAAGATGATCAGAACCTGTCGAGATTCATTGTGTCATCACACCATTGAAATGGATCAGGGGATTGACAGACTAATGAAATTTTTATCGTCACTTCATCTTTTTTTTCCAGTAAAATTCAATCAAAAATAATGAAATTGAAGTGTTAAAAAAGGGGTAAAATAGAGCTCAGAACTTCTTAGAGGGTTGTGTTTGCCGTCATGGAAGGAACTCCATTGAAGACCAACTCAAGACACAGAAGATTTTCCTCATTGCTGCGAAATATGTAACAAAAAGATATCAAAAAAAGAGTATGAAATCAGGAAGTTTGGATTATGAAGAAGGTTGGAAGAGAGAATTGTGAGATGATGAAGATGAGAATTGAGATGAATGATGTGAGATTGGGGAGGAAGAATTGATTTATAAACCCTAAAAACCCTAACTGCGTCGAGGAAGAAACCCTAATTTTATATTCGAGTCCAGCCCATTGTTGGGAGTGTTGAAACTAGATTTGGGTAATGTATTTTCGGGGTACACACTATTCTATTTCGGCCCACATTATACATTGATAATTTTTCTGTTGTGGCTTGTGAGTTGTTGCATGTAGGCTGTGCTGTTCGATTGTTTGTTATCATTTTTTGTTTTCGAATTTTAGATTGTTTTGAAGATCAAATTTTATTTTTTTTTTAGAGTATTGAAAATCAAAATTTAAAATATGAAAGAAAAAAAAAAGTGACGATGATCCGAAACGATTTCAAATTTTGATTTACTATTTTCAAAATAAATGTGATTATTGTCTATATAGATAATTTCATTGTAACTTATATCTTATGTCTCTGTAATCATAAAACAAGAAAATGGCGGTAACACAAGACGGACTTTAAGGGTGGTTCGTTATTGCCTTTTCTTTTCAGGTTTCAGTTTTTTGAAAACGATAATATGGAGACCAGAATCTGCAGGCTTTGGTTGTTAGTTTCCAAAACTAGCATGATTAATATCAGTATGACTTTTAAATCATAAAACCAAAAACTGGAAACTATCGGTGATAAACTCTTAAAAATAAATGTTCACTATGATTTTCCTTTGAACTTGTCTTGAAAGAGACCGCGTAGTTATAATATTAAAGTGAAAGTATTGGGTCAGACCGTTTGACAGATTCTTTCTGTCAGACGGAGCCCAATACTTCATCTTCTTAACGCAAACAACAACAACAATGAAGTAGCAGCAACTTCCAGCGAAGCCACGCTCAGAAATCGCCGACGCGCGACGACCGAGAATGTCAACGCGTAGGATAAATGCGCTCATTGGGAGGTTGTATATTACGAAAGATTGAGAGGAGTGTTAGGGTGCAAGGAAGATGAATATTGCTTGATGAAGATTGAGAGGAGGAGTGTTAGGGTGCATTGAAGATTGAGAGGAGTGTTAGCGCCCTAAAGATGATTGCTTGATATGTGGGAAGAGTGATGCGAGTTGAACCATCTCATGAAGATGAAGATTGAGAGGTTAGTTTTTTTATTTTTATTTTATTTTAGTTAGTTGTTAAATGAAAGAATAACAAAACTAAATGAAAGGATAATATAAGTAACTGAAAACTAATTTGCTTTTATTTACAACTTATTTTATCTCATTTACTTAAGTTTTGTTTTCAGTTAGACTAAAACACGTAAATGAAATAATAAGATAAATAACTGAACTTAAAAGACATCCAACTGAAATAAAAAGATCAACTGAAAAAAAAGTGAAACCAACTGGGAAAAAATGAAACCAACTGAAAAAAAAATTGAAACCAACTGAAAGTCGTCCGACCAAATGTTATGGACGAACGCGTCTGACCCAATACATTCTTAATATTAAAATTAGGCAGTCAAATCCAAGCCCAATAAACATTATAACAGCCCACCCACTCTCCTTCCCAATTCAAACAAAAGACAATAAAAAAGTAGTAATTTTGTTGTTCATAAATAACTAATAAATGGTGATCATTATATGCCAATTAGTGACCATTATATGTAAAATGTCAATAAGTGACTATTAAAACATAAGTTTGTCTACTATGTTAGTAAATTACTATTATCTTTATTTATGCACTAGTTGAATCTATTTGGTGCTTAATTATACTCCTTTAGTTTCTTTAACTTTGTCTCCCATTTAAATTAACATACGTCAATAAGGGGCTACTTTAATCTATTAAGTCACTAAGTTAATTTATTTAGAGCTTAATTTAAATTCACATCAAATAAAATTCAATTTAAAGTAAAAACATATTGCTGAACAACTAAGAAATTGTAAGTAGTTCCTAAGTTCCTAATTTAATCCATCCCAGCACTGCTTTAATCAATTTTTGGAGTACTTTAACTTAATATCAAATTTAAATTATATAGAACAAATCAACTTATAAATTGTTTTTTTTCATTATGTTGTTGCTTCTTGCATTTGTCCTCTATCTTCATTTTGCTCTTCTTTTTTGGTGCAATGTGAAAGAAGGTAATAGGTTGTTGAGCGTCTTTCTAAAGGGCTGGGATTGGGCGAAGGTTTTGGTCGGAGAATAAGCGGTGTGCCGGCCAGATTTCGGTGTCGAGAACTTTGACGATGACGTAAGAGTCATAATCGGTTTCCAGCCAGAGTCCACGCTGGATACTCGTCGTCCTCAAGCGCTAATACTGAGAAAGCATTAGAGAAGATCTTCATTCTTTATGCTTCTTCACACAAGTTAACTGCTCTCCAAACGTACAAGAATTACGTCAGGTTTATAATCAAAAAGGAGCCTGGGTTTCGTAAGCAGAAGGACCACCATGTTCTGAACTGGGACGAGAGAGTAGCTTACTACTACTTCAGGTCCAAACGTAAGGGGCCCGCTGACGGGAAGCAGTTTCTTCCTAAGTATTGGCTGCCGCATCATCATGTGATGTGCCCGAACGCCTTTCTGAGGATAGGCAAGCTGTCACCGGATTACACCACTGGTAAGTGCTCTGCTAGGCTTATTTCTTTTATGTTTTTACCTTCTGCTCTGTTGTGCCCCATGGCACTCATCTTTTGTGCTGTTCTGCAGCTCCATGCAGAAAGATAGTCCGCGCTCTGATTATGGGTGGGTTCTGAGCTCACAACTTGCTCTGCCCCTTTCCATTATTTTCTGCCTGTTATCTGATTTGTAGTTGCTGATGTTCTTTCTGTTTTTTGCAGAGACTCTGGGGTCTGCTATCCCCATGGAGCTGGCAGCAGACCACTTGTCCTGCCACTCCACGTCAGAGCACCAGGAGCAGAGCAGACCTCTTCAGGCAGACTGCTCCGGATATAACCTCTGAGCAGGAGATTAATGAAGGCCTTATTCACCTTGGCCCACTTCCAAAGAGGCCCACTTACTTTGCTAGGTCAGTTACAAGTCCATATCTCATATAAATACCCATGCCCATGCATGGGTAAGGTACGTTCAATCAAACACTCACAAAATACTTGCACTTGATACTCGTTTTCTCTCTATTAGAGATCTTGTGCTCAACTTGGACTGACTTAGGCATCGAAGAGGCGATCCTCGGAACCACCCCTGAGGTTTCTCCTTATTTTGCAGGTAACCACCACCACGAAGAACGTTTGGGAGCCACGTTCCACCAAGTACCCACCACCACATACACTGTAGCTGTCTTGGACAGAAATAAAAAGTATGCCTCGAAATGGAAATGAATGAAAACAACAAGGTAGAAGTAGTATACTTGGGCACTAATTAATGGACACAAGAAGTAGAAAGAATTGTGTAGAGAAAAACATAGTATTATCAGGGGACAAAAGATGAAAGGAAAACATATTGGGATGCTTACGAGATTCTTTCTCTTTTCTGCAATCGAGTAAGTTACCTGAGATTATGGAGGTTCCGACGGTTGTTGCTGGTGGCGGGAAGTGACAAAGGGGAAAGGGGAAGTTTTGGGCTGGTATGCTTATTTTGTTGTCTATTGGGTTTGGGCTGTATAATGTTATAATTAGGGTTGGAAAAAGCTGATCCGACCTGCCAACCCGACCTGAAATAAGTGGGTTGGGGTTAAGTTTTTCGACCTGATTATGTAAATGGGTCGACCCGACCTGATCTGTTAATTAAATGGGTTATGCTAAGGTTGAAATTTGCAACCTGAATATAACCTGATTTGACCCATTTATATAAAATAATCCCAAAAACTAATTTTAATAAATACTAAAATTGGTCAGTAAAGATAAAAAAAGTCTAAAGATGAATCATAATTATCATAAATTTCGGAAAAAAAACAAAATGTACTCATTTTATGGTGAAATGTATTTTTAATTATACTTAATTAAGATAAAATCAAATAATCATACATAAATGGGTTAAGTGAGTGACCTATTTATTAAAGGAAAAATTGATAGGAATAATCCCACCTTTGGCCGGTCTTCCACCACTGGTACCACCTTCAATTAATCCAGGTATAATCCGACCTTTGACTCCCATATTCTCTCAGTGGTACCGGATGATGGCAACCTGTTTGACCATACTAAATGACCGTTGACTTTTTTAAAAAAAAAAAACTTAAAAAAAAAAAAGAAAACACTTCCTTCCCCAGCCAACCCCCCACCCACTCCCTTCCCACCACTACCAACCACCCCTTTCCCTCCCCCTCCCCACCACTGCCAGCCACCCCTTTCCCTTCCCCTCCCCCACCACTGCCAGCCACCCCTTTCCCTCCCCCTCCCCCACCACTGCCAGCCACGTTTCCCCTCCCCCATCCCCACCACTGCCACCGGCCGTTTCCCTCCCCCTCCCCCACCATTGCCACCCCCTTCCCTCCCGTTCCCTTCCCCCAGCGAGCGTCTCCCCTTCCACTACCACCCTCCCCCGTCACCATCTCCCCCTCCCCCACCATTGCCACCCCCTTCCCTCCCATTCCCTTCCCCCAGCGAGCGTCTCTCCTTCCACCCCAAAAACACCGGCAATGTTGAGGTGAGTGTGGTTAAGCTGAGTCGCCGGCGGTGAGTGAGTGAATGAGTGAGTGTTGAGATCCGTTCGTCCTTGCGGGTGAGGGAGTGGGTGAGTGTGTTCTTGCGGGTGGCGTTCTAGAGGTCGCCGCAGCGTTTCCGACGGGGCAGGGGGAGGGTGGCAGGGAAAGGGAAAGGGAAGGGGGGGGGGGTGGGGGGTGGGGGGGGGGTAGGGTGGCAGTAGCAGGGGAAGGGGGAGGGGGAGGGGAGGTGGGGTGGGTTTTAACTTTTTTTAGAAGTTTTTTTTAATAAATTGGATTTAGAAGTTTAATTAAAATTTTAAGTTTAAAATACACTTAATTAGTTGTTAATCACGTAATTAAGAGAGTTTACCTGTAATTGTAGGTCACCATGACTTACCAACAGGTGAGGGACCATTGAGAGAATATGGGTGTCAAAGGTGGGATTATTGCTGGATTAAATGAAGGTGGTACCATTGGTGGAAGACCGGCCAAAGGTCGGATTATTCTTATCAATTTTTCCTTTATTAAATGATTTGGATTAGGGTTGACCTTTTGACCTGTTTAATAAATGGATTAGGTTTGGGTTGAAGATTTTCAACCCATTTAATACTGATCCGAACAGGAACCTGACCAAACCCGACCTGTTTATCAGCTCTAGTTATAATTAAACATTCTTTCTGAATAATTTGTGTTTTTCTTTTTGAAAATGATCCAAAATTTTCAAACGGTATAGAAAAATCCCCTTAAAACATGAGGGTAAGATCTTCTTTCTCGGACGGTTTTAGGTGTTTCCTTTCATTATATTTGTCCATGAATAGGATTATAAAGTTTTTCAAATTTTATTTACACCTCCTTATATTTTTTATCTTTCGTTGTATTCCTTCTCACATTATATCGTATAACCTGCGTCTGTCCCATGGGAAAGCTTGATTTCTTACCAAGTTACCCCCACTCTCATTCGTAGTGTTAAAAAGAAAAAAATCCTCTTCTAATTTGCATAGCAAAAAAATAGCCTCCATATTCACTATCGTTGATTTCCTCAGCAAATTTTCAAGTTCCACTAACATGCTATGTACATTTATACGTTTACCATTTTAACAAAAAAGGAGATATTAGTACATTAAAATATTTTTTAGAATGGCTTGTTCTGATGCTTAGAGAAGGCAACTTGATATTTTTTAAAAACCAATACAAGGAAAGATGAAGAGACTCTTCTCTCAAAAGTATAACGTATATATGACGTCGAGTAAACAAACATGCAAATGTAGTGCAAACAAACGATTGACATTTTAATTGTGAGACAAAGAATGCAACAGCTTAGTCGTTATCCCTTATTATTAGAAGTTAAGTTGCTCCCGTCTACATACTGCAATGTATAGCTATGAATTTATAACATGCATAGGGATTTACTTAAACTAAGTAAACTATTGCAATTTGGCACTTTACTTCCCTCAGGCATCATCTAATGCTACTTCTTGAAGTCATAATACACTACGGTTCATCAATCCGTATACAATTAGTACAACGTTATACATGTTGACCATACTTGGTTTTCACTCTAACCACTAAATTATTGTTGCCATCCTTACTCTACCATACCAAGCAAGGCTTGGTCTAGTGGTAAAGGTTTGATCTCATGACTTGAAGGCCATGGGATGGGGATCCCCTTACCATTCCCCCTGCTCTCAAATGTCGGGCCCCGCAAACACCAGATCGAGATACTGTGCTAGTTGAGATCTGGCTAGGGGTCCACCACATTACCTTCCAAAAAAAAAAAAACCTTACTCTACCATACTCGTTGACCAACTCTTGTACAACTATAAATGGATGATGATCTCCTTTGAACCAAAACCACCCTAATTGAGCTCTCATTTTCTAGTCATGAAAAACATCAAAAATAATCTTGTTCTCGTCCTCCTCTTAGTCTTGGCCAACACATTGTCTACCTTGTTAGTAGAATCCTGCAATGCCATAGACAAAGAGGCATTGCTTGACATGAAACAAAGAATCAAGAGTGACCGCCCGTTTGGTGTCTTTTCAACATGGCGCTCTACCACGGACTGTTGCACCGAGTGGCAGGGCGTGGATTGTGATCCTATCAATGGTAGAGTTATCCACGTCTATCGAACGGGCTTCGACACTGCCTCAGGTACCCTTTCCCCTTTCCTTGGCAATCTAACCTTTCTCCAATCTCTTGATCTTAATAACCTTAGAGGGTTAAGTGGACCAATTCCATCAGAACTAGGTAAGTTGTCACATTTGAGACATCTTATCTTGAACTACAACAAGTTAAATGGCTCAATACCCAATTCATTTACTCACTTCCCTAAGTTAGAAAAGCTAAACCTTGCAAGAAATAGACTCTCCGGGACCATTCCTAACGATATTTTTGGATCATTAACATCGTTTTTGGAATTAGATTTATCATTTAATGCATTGTCCGGACAAATACCACCTTCTATTGTCAATCTAGTCTCACTTACCAAGCTTGATCTCCATACGAACAATTTTGTTGGTAGGATTCCTAGAAATATCGGCAAATTAAAGAACCTCACTTATTTTGATATGTCTAACAATGATATTAGCGGATGTATACCACATTCCATTGGCCAACTTTCCAAATTACAAAAGCTATTCATGGACAATAACAGCCTCATCGGACAAATTCCTTCTTCTATTGGTCAACTTGCTTCTTTGTATGATCTTGACCTACATAGTAATAACTTAACTGGCATTTTGCCTGATTCCATTGGAAATCTTTCTTTACTTCATGCAATCAACTTGAGCTACAATAAGATTACTGGACACCTGCCATCAACCCTTGGAAAATTGTCATCGATATGGGATATGTACTTCTCTAACAACCGCTTTGTAGGCCAAATACCCGCGAGTTTGGGTAATCTACTCCAACTTCATGAGTTGGATTTAGAGAGGAATCAACTTGTGGGTCCTCTTCCTCCTGAGCTAGCTAATGCTCCGAGTTTAAGCCGCCTCAAGTTGTCATACAATCCACTTGGTCTCGGTACACTTCCAGATTGGTTTTCTAAGTTAAATCTCTACGTACTCTTCTTAGCCAACACTGGACTAAAAGGGCAGTGGCCTCATTCATTGTCTTCGCCTTTGTTAGACTCCATCGATATATCACAAAATGAACTTACCGGAACGTTGCCTGAGTGGATAGGAGACATGACAAATTTGGAACTCCTTAACATATCCCATAACAACTTCTACTCTACCATGCCTAGGGGATTAAAGTATCTACCAAACCTCAGTCGCCTTGATCTACACTCAAATAACTTCTCTGGATCCTTGGAAAACATTTTCGATAAGACCATAGGTGGATCATCACCGTGGGAGGGATATTATGGCTCCATCGACATCTCCAACAACATGTTCACCGGCCCCATTGATGTAGACATTGGTAATAAGCCCGCCATGCGCTCAATTAATTCTTTGATCTTGTCGAATAATCCATTGGGTGGTTCCATACCAATGTCGATAGGAAATTTCGACCAAATGTATATTCTAGAAATGGTGAATGTCCGACTTAAATGGGGTATACCAGAAGAACTCGGAAATGCTATAAGGTTAAGGAAAATTCTATTGTCCAGAAATTACTTGGAAGAAAGTATACCAGCAAAGGTGCTGAACTTGCCAGACTTAGTAGAGTTTGATGTTTCCCACAATAAACTAAGTGGGGAAATTCCTCCGCATACTGCTGATATACCTGCATCTTCATTTTCGGATAATCTAGGCCTCTGTGGTTCCCCTTTGCCCCCTTGCATTTAATTGTTGTCATAGGATGTATGTTTGTGTGGATGTCGGGTAGCTTAGATGTTAAAGTCTAAATGGTGGTATCCAAGACATGATATCAAACGTCGCCTACATTATTGCACCTTTGTTGCTCATTACACTAGTAAAAAAACAAACATTGTATGTTTATATTCTGTTTTCCTGGTTATTTTTAAAATTATAGTATTGGCTGAAAATCAATTATGTTGGTAATCCCCTAAAGTTTTAAAATCCTCTACTGGTAGAGTTTTTTATAATCAGACACCGACATGTAACCGCATATGGATCTCGTAAAGTTCTAAAAAAAACTCCATTGGTAATTGTTCTTTTTTATCGTTATTAGAAAATTTCGTAATCGTTCTTTATTTATATTGTATTGCGGGATCAGCTAATTACAATAAATAGTTAGACTAATTAACTAACTTCTGCCAACGTAAGTTACACTAATCAACATGACTTTTGTAGTTGGTACTAGTAACAGTTGCGGAATCGATAATCAACAAAAATGTTTGGCTCATTTGGCTGAATGGAATGTAATTAACGCCTTTTGGCTTATTTGTGGTGTGACCGTGTGAATTGACGCCCTTCGCCGGTCCCTTACTGCAAGGTGAAAAGAAATTGGCCCAGCACACTATGACCATTCTGTGAGTAAATTTCAAAGATCAACTACCGTTGGTATATTGATCGAATGAAGTTAGACGCGGATCGGGGTAAATTTCAAAGAACTACCATTGGTATATTGATTGAATGAAGTTAGACACGAACTATCGGGATATATGTTTAACGAAATTTTAACATAGGTTAGATTGATGATCAAAGTACGTAAAACTCAACCACACAAGTTACATTAAGAAAAAGGATTCGAGAAGATGGAGTTGTGAGTGCCAATTGGGATTACAATAAAGCCCTTATAACAGAGTAGTGAGGAACTGCCTCTAGCTAGGTGCAAATGCTTCACAACAAGACCAACAAATAACTCAAAACCTGAGCTCGAATCAGATATAAGATTGAACTCAGGGTTTAGCACAAGCGGAAAAAAATTACAGATGCAATCCTAAATTTTTGGATTGCCTGTCATCGCCCCAAGGTAACAACTGAACAAGATTCAATAACATTTATGCTACTCTTGTGTATTAGAGCATAATTTACTAGCTTACATCCACCCTGTGTGTTTTAAAGACATGACTAATGGGTTGACAAAGTAAGAATATTACTACAAAAGGATGTGGCTCTATAGGATATGCTACTACTATTTATTGGTTGACCGACTAATGTCACTGAAATATACTACTAACGGAACAGTCATCATGAACTCTCCAAATTGTCTCCCCCAAAAGGTTAGCTGTCGAAAGAACAGTTAACTGTCGGAAAAAGTTCTTTTCTGCTACCGGAAGTGTGTTCGTAATGATTACTTCCTGGAAGCAACCACTAGACAATCTCTCAATAGCTGGTGGACTGCAAAATGAACATCGATTAGCAATTCTCGTGATACATCCTTTAAAAAGTTCATATACAGCAACCACGGGACATACTAGTTATATCAAGGAAACAATAGAAGGAGAAAAATAAAAAAAGAGGATAAAAAATAGACGAATCCTTCATCACTTGACTCTTGAGTCAAGACTCAAAAGAAGTCCTATTAAGAAGTTCATATACTGTACATTCTTGGGACAGTGTTTGGTAGGGTGGAAACTACTTTTCTCGTTGGGCGACACCTTAAGACCTCACTTCAACAATGGATACGAGTGACACAAAACAGGTGGAAAACATTTTCCTTTCCAAAGGGGGAATGCCCCTCTTCCACCATATTCCTTATCTTCCTATAACCTTATTCTCATCCACCCTCTCTCCTCTATCTTTAACTAGCTTTCCGACAATAATTTTATTATGAAATTTCGAAATTTAGAGTAGATAATTTTATGTGTTTTGGCTACTGTAACATGATAGAATGTAAAGATACTCAACATTTTTTTTTCAAGATGAATTCATTTTTGCTAATGAGAAAAAATTCAAAAGTACTTTATCATGTTTCATGATCAATTTGATCAAATGTGCATTCACTCATGAGCAATCAATTACTCATGTATTTGAAAATAAAAAAATTCAAAAGTATATAAAAATATAGCAAAGTAAGTGTCTATTTATAGATCTCAAGAAAATATAATCATTGATACTTTCTAAAATTGTTTACTTTGTAATTTTTTAGATATTTTAGTTTGAAATTCTAAACATTTTTTGCTAAAAATCTGATAGTTATTTGAAAATAAAACTTACTTAATATTCCTTGATTTGTTTTATTAATTTTTTCTTTTTGAATTTTGGTGTCCACCCCCGTCTTTCCTTATAGTATAGAGATATTCTTGCTTGTTTCTCTTACCTCTAATATTATTACAAGGAATCATAAATGGAAAAGAAAAAACAAACTAATTTTCAAGTGTGTTTTCTTTGATAAAAGTTTTTCATGGATATCATATTCCTTTGTATAATGTTTGCCTTAACAATTTATCTTCAATAATCTTTATTGTTTCTCTTATCATGAAGCTTTCTTCAAAGGAATAAAATAAAGGAAAACTAATTTCTAGTGTATTCTCTCCGGGGAAAGTTTTTCATCGAGTCCATTGTACTATAATGTTTTCCATCAAAACAAACATAGCCATAGTACCCAGTTCTGAGTCGTAGGATTATAAGTAGAACTAAGTCCTAAAAGGAAGAGCCTTCGGAAAGAAAAGGCAATTCAGTTAACTCTTCGCTAAATAACCACCATTAACATCACCGATGCTAAACCTAATACAATACTCTGGGCAATTTGGGCGTGTTAAGGGTTGTTTAGATGTATACAGCCTTTTAGCCCTATGATAACAGAGAGGTTGTTTCCAGTTCTTTCTTCAACAGATCGTCGAACTAAAATATTCAGATTTGAGAATACATCCATAAAAACAAAAGTATATAACTCCATGCGCCACTTCAGCACAAGGTCTTGAATAGCCTATACAAATTAGCACCTGGAAGAGGACCCTCATCTTACGTGGGACATGCTTGGGCCTACTTTCAGACTTAGCACAGATCCTATTCCTAGGTACATACAATATGCCAAATTGCACGTTATAATCCAAATCAATTCACCTATCATCCACAAGTACTATAAAATGACTGACCATTTCATTGTCTTAAAACAAACAAACTTATCCTACTTCCTTGAGAATCAGCAACTGATAATGACTGCTTGAATTGGTAGTCTCAAAGAGAGCTATTCACACAAGAAACTTGACAGTTTCTATTAAGTAGTATCAACTGGTAAGAGTAATCAGGATATATTTATTAAAAATATGTTACCTGAAAACAGCATGAGTGCAACATGCATAAACTTCTCTAGCCCCCTCTTCATGCAGCAACTCCGCACCTTTTGTAATAGTGCCTACAGTCATTTTTAAGGGGACACCAATATGAGCAACATAATCTTAGGCCCCACACCAAAAAGTCTAAGTGCCAAATCTATTAGGAAAATTTTCAAACTGTGAATACTACAAGCAGAAACATCTCAAGGGCAAGATTAGACAAGAAATGGCTAAAACAGAAACAAAGTCAATTTGCCTTAACATTGCAGATGCAAATTTTCAGAACTGCACCTCCATAATGATGAAATCAACACATGAAACGCTCTTCGCATACAAAAAAAACTCCTACAAACAATAGATAATCATTTACTTTGACAGAATATCCAACCATGTATGTAGTCTGTATTATTGATGAACCCATCGACATAACCAAAACCTTTCAGCAAGCAATGTTACTATTTCTTCAGATAGAGGATTTTGCCATTGAATATCAACACGAGACGCCAACTATAACATTATCAAAAAGCTCTAACAAACCACTAACCCAACACAACATGGATAATAAGCTACATGGCGTAAATCTACTGATTGAACATGATTTTTCAAATTTTTTACATAGATGACTACAATTATACGTGACAAATATGAGAAGTGTAGCAAGTACAAATGGACATGAAAACAGTCCCCTGCAAGTAAGAGAAGATCTTAGTAGGGAATAACATTGTAAACCAAATGCGCATTTCATGAGCTACAAGAAACAAAAGGTCACATCTTTCTTTCATGGCCAAATGACAGCTTCGGGCCAAAAGAGCAGGCGGGGAGTAAAATTGTAATAAGTACAAAAAGACATATGCATCATTTGTCTAAAATTCACAAGTTATCCTTTTAGAAGGAGAAATGAAATTGTAGGCTGGATGACTATATTTAAAATCCTGAGGATGATACTCAATATAATGGAACAGCCTGAGCCTTGCAAAAAATTAACTTATTACACAGGAAGCAAGTCAAGAGAATAGAGATTGAAATATTTAAAATTATAGCACTTCCAACTGGTGAATAAATAATAAATTGCTAGTACATCCTATTATAGAGCCTAGCTTACCAGCAGTGTCTATCATGTCATCCAACATCACAGCAACTTTCCCTTTCACATCACCAATAAGATTCATCACCTGCACCAAGGAAACAGGGTTAGTGGGCCTTGAGCCCTTGACTTACTTTCTCTGAAAGTAAACATTTAACAAACATAGGAGTTCACAAAACAATGAAAACAATAAGAACACAAGTTCAAAGTATCTTGTCGCATGTGATACACAAGGATGAGCATTGAGCAGTAATATATTAGCATACTAAACATGCTGCAGCTCAAGGATACACAAAATGTTTAATTTTAAGATAATCCAATCATAAAAGCACGGGGAAAGACCATGGTTTTGTTGTCTTGAGCCAGTATCTTGTGAAGAAAATGAGGAGAGCACACTATTGATACTAATACTTAGGTTATCTCCAAGTCCTAAAGCTTCCAGAAAGCAATGTTACAAAGACAAAGCTAAAACATATATAACCAGCATATCAAATCATTCAATTCCCCACATAAACAAAATTACCTCAGCAACATTATGTGCATGTCGCCTTTTATCCACAATGGCTAATGGTGCATCAGACAACTTTTTTGCAAAGGACCGGGCCCTGGCAACTCCTCCAACATCAGGGGAGACTACGACCAAGTCACTTGATGCAATACCCTTGCTGGCCAAATAATCAAGTATCACAGGCTGCAGCCATATAAACGTAGCATCAGAAAATGCAAATACTCAGCTCTATATGCCACCAACAAGGACAAAAATCAATCATACCTGACAGTATACATGATCCACAGGAATATCAAAATATCCCATTGACTGCCCAGAGTGAAGATCACATGCCAGTACCCTGTTGGCACCTGCCTCTGTAATAAGATTAGCTACTAGCTTGGCAGCAATAGACTCACGGCCCTGAGTCTGAACAAACAGACAAAAGTCAGACAATAAGATTTTTTATACTTCAATCAATTGAAAGACCCTAGGGGACATGACAAATAAAAAGTTGGAAACCTTAAAAGATGTGAATAAGACAATGCGATTTTAGGACACATTGCAAGTCAGTCAAGTATATGAAAACTAGATAATCATCATTCCAACACGCGTATAAACTGCACGAACCATCAAAGCGGATACATACCAATAACAAACTTCAACCAAAAACATCGATTGTTTTGCAATTATATTCCAAGAAAAGTAACATGAAATGGTTAGCTTAATCGTGTGAGTTTATTATGGACAAATCAAATATACTTGCCTTCCTATCAGCTCTAGCATATCCAAAATATGGGATCACTGCAGTGATGTTTTTGGCTGATGCTCTACGACAAGCATCTATCATGATCAGAAGCTCCATCAGATTTTCATTTGCCGGAGGGCATGTGGGTTGAATAATAAATACATCACAGCCTCTAACACTCTCCTGCAGCTGCACATAAATCTCCCCATCTGCAAACCGTTTTATCTTCACTTTTCCCAGCTCCAGACCCATGTACCAAGCAATTTCCTGCCACATCAAGCAATAACAAGATGAAACTTGCAAACTACCTGGATTACAAATCAATTTCAGTAATAATTAACACCAATGTAAGAGGATTTATCACTGTCACAGCCATATGTAAAAAGCAATTGGAGAAAAAGGCCAATGGTACAAAACTTGAACTGACCTTAGCCAGTGCAGGATTTGCCAAACCAGAAAATAGCTTCAACCTTGTATTACTCCTGTTTACAGAGTTCTCCAGGCGTCTAGAGTGCAAGAATTTTGGCAGCGATTGCTCATCAAGGACAGGGACAGATGGCCGTCCATTGACCATCTTCAACGGCTCACTACCATTGCATTTCTACGAGATAACAATTGTGGATTTTAAAAAGTGTGGCACATGACTACAGAGTGTTATGAGGGGCTACTAAAATCCCTGCTCCCTTTCAAGCAAAAGGAAAAAAAAGGGAAAGATGATATAGTTTGTACTTTCAAGTAAAACTTTTCTCAGTATACTAAAGAACATACAACCCAATCAACTAAAAAATTGTCTAAATTTCTCAGCACCACAGGTATTTCATATTTGTAATTGTTTCTTTCATTTGCGACTCCAACAAACATCATTAATACGTAATACTCCCTCCGTTTCTTTTTCTTTGTCCTACTATTGGTCAAAGTAGGACAAAGAAAAAGAAACAGAGGAAGTACTTATCTACTAACATAAATTCTTCTGTCATTAAAATCAAAATTGACGACATTCTTAAAAAAATATGTGTGGACAGGGAAACTTCCGCATACAGTTACTCCCCAATATTGCACAATTATCTCACGCTCTAAATAAAGATATCAGTTTATGACACGTTTTACAAGTGTAACCTAATTCCCTCACTAATTCGCCTTTTAAGTTCACAATTCACCCAAAATGTGCCAAAAATAACCCAAAATGGCCTATGATTCGCTTGCCTTGGTTCGCCATTTGCAAGAGGATTAGTGAATTAGGTATAACATTTTTAACCGTCCTAGTAAGTTACTAACTTGTTGTCATTTTGGGAATAAGGCGTAGTCGTAGTCGTTGTCGTAGTAGTAGTAAGTTACCAACTTCATCATTTTTACAGCACCAAAAATGAATTCGTGAAAGGCGACAACTTTTTCCAAACAGATAAAAATAGTATGCATACTAATACCACAAACAATTAGTTAAAAAACGTAATTCTACATTTCTATCACAAACAATTAGTTAAAAAACGTAATTCCACACTTCTTCTATCACTTATTGCATACTTTCAAAAAAAACACAAATTCTCTAAACAAAAGTACTAATCTAGCAAAAACAAACATGAAGCACCACTTTTGACATGATTCGATTTGTCTGAAAATTTTCTTTTAAAAAATAACCTTGCTGCTAACAAACTAAAAATACGCATTAAACTAACATAACACCTACTTATAAACATAAATACAAATTTATGTATTAAGGGCATGTTTGGCAAGTAGTGGTAGAGGTAGTGGTTAAAGTATACGTTAAATTTTTAATTTTTAAATTTAAGTGTTTGGCAAGGTAGTGGTTAGGGTAGCCAGGTAGAGGTAGAGTTTAGGCAGTGGTTGTGAAAAGCTAAAAAAAAAAGTAGTGGTTGAAGGTAGAGGTTGGAAATTATATTAATAGAGTTTTTAATAAACAATAAAGAAAGCATTTATTAACAGAACTCCAACCGCTACTTTTACCGAACATTAATATTTTACGCAGTTACTTTGACAGTTAACAACTCACACCTACTATTACAGCTAACAGCTAACCGCTACCCACACAGCTGACAGCTACCCCCCACAACTATTGTTGCCGAACAGACCCTAAACATCGGATATCAAAAAACCACAAACATAATAGCATGCAACTCCAACCATCTAAAACTACAATAACATGACTGTAAAATCATGAAAAACAAGAACCGGAAACTGACAGCGATACCGAACGGGCTCCTTCCTGTTCTGATTTCTGAAGTTCGTACAATCAATCAATTCACAACAACAATCAAAAACACAAATGAATCAAAAAAAAAACAAAAGAAAAGAAAATGAAACTTACAACGGGAAAAGGACGATAGAGGCGAGAAGGACGACCAGAAGGAGGGGAGATAGTAGGATATAAGGAAGAGGATGAAGACGAAGACGAAGACGAAGAAGATAAGGAGCGAAGAGCTAAAGACGCCATTGATGAAACTCGAAAAAAAAACTATTGAGAAAGAAATGGAATTGAAATGAGACAAAAAAAATGAGAGATAAATAGGGTTAGGGTTCTAAGTAAAGCGTTAATTGACAGACATTTAAGGGAGGAAATCAAAAGGAATAAAAAGAGAGAGAATGTGGGAGAAGAACAAAGAGAAAGAGGGGGAAAGGAAGGGAGGAATTTGTATGGCGGTAGCACTTTTGCTTTGCTTGGCTTTCTGCAGAGAGTCGGGGGTGTGCTTAAACTTTCTTCGGATTTTGCAAGTGGCTCTAATACCCTTGCCCCCTCTTTGCTTTTGTAGTGTCTCTTATACTAGCCATATGTGCCTCCTGTGTACAGGTGGTAAATGTTAACATGATACGACAATCCGTCACAAATCCGATTTGAAATTAGTATATTTGAATAAAGATTTTTGATACATTTAAGCAAATGGGTTGACTCGACATGACACGTTTATTTAACGGATTGGGTTAGGGTCGAACTATTTGACACGAAAACGACACGATAACTCGTTTATCTACACATATTTTAAAGTTTTCTCTTATCACATATGACCTTCATTCATTTATTTTTGAATTTAGTTTATTTAATGTTACTTTTACACACTTTTAGATGTTATTTTAACTACAACATGAAATTTACTAAGTTCCAAACCAAAAAAATATATGAATTGAGAACATCAAATATATATGAAAAGTTAAACGGGTCAAGTCGAACTCGACACGTTAATAAAGTCAAGGATCTTGACACGTTAAAGTAAACGGGTCGGGTTAGGGTTAGGGGAAGACAACCCGACACGAAGTTAACACGACACGACTCGTTTACCACCTCTACTCGTGTGAAAGTATAATATGTAAGGACCCAAGAGAAGTGACTATATTGTAATTTCTCTAGTGAAATGTATACGTATTTTCATACTTTTAAAAATAATCATTACGTTTTTAGTTATTATTTTTAGAGGGTATAACGCCAAAAAAGACAAAATCTTACTTCCTCCGTTTTTTTAAAATGTGACACTTTCTATTTTAGGAAGTTTTAAATTAAATGTGACACTTTCTTTTTTGGTCAATAAACTCTCTCTATCTCTCTCCTCTCACATGGGTCCCCTTATTTTTTTTCTCTCTATCTCTTTCCTTCCCAAAAATTGCCTAGGAGTCCATGAATTTAAAAGTGTCACATTTAAATAAAAACGGAGGAAGTATAAAAGATTAATGGAATATGTCATTTGCATCATCACTCATGAGTAACATCCGTCTCCCTCTATCACTTTCTCACTTAAAATAATTTATCATGCTTCATGATCAATTTGATCAAATGCACCTTCACTAATGAACAGTCAATTACTCAGGTATTTGAAAATTTTAAAAATTCAAAAGTATATAAAAATATAGCAAAGTGGGTGTCTATTTATAGATCTCAATAAATTCTAACCATTGATATTTTTTAGATTTTTAGATATTTTAGTTTAAAGTTTTAAAATTTTTTTGCTAAAAATCTGATAGCGAAGTGTGGAAATAGACCTTAATTACTAAGAGTCTGTTCGTTATCGTTTTTTGTTTTCAATTTTCAATTTTTTTGAAAACAAAAAACCAAAAACACGAAACCAGAAAAAGGTGATTTTCACTTTTTAGTTGTTAGTTTTCAAAATCATCATGTTCCCAATAAATTTGAAAATTTTTTATTCATTATAGGACATATATCATATAACTATGAAAATCAAAAAACCAAAAAACAGGAAACCACAGTGATATCGAACGAGCCCTTAATAACTTATTTGATTTATTTTATTTGTTTTTTCTTTTCTTAATTTTGTTGTCCACCCCCTATTCTCTTATAGTATAAAGATGTTTACCTTATTTTTAGTTCAATCTGGTTGTTTTTATTTTGATTTCGCGTAAATTTTGAGTGATCTATTTACACTTATATTTTAGGAGTATTTCTTTTGCTATAGTTCGGTTTTTCCGATACAATTCAGCTCATTAATATCAAATAAAACATGACGGTATTCTAGATTATGCAAGAAGCCGTAAAAAAAATATATATAGCAAATAATTAGATACAAAGGGAATAATGAGTACTTTTATCAAAAGTTATTTAAAGAGGCGGTCTAACTTTATATTAAAATTAGAATAACTAGTCCACGTCAAAAAAAAAGAATAACTAGTCAACTAGTGTATTCAAAAATGTGTCTCATTCTCTTCTTTTTATTGGATTTGGGTTGTTGTCTAATTTCAAATTAAAATTAGGCGGTCTCTTATAAGACCAACTCTATTTTAATAGTTTTTGTGTGAAAAGGCTAATACTTTAAAGATCTTAAAAAGACTAATTAAGAAACTAATTTGCACATTTTGAAGCAAAATCTCCAAAAATGGAAAAGAATTCGAGAAGATTTTAAGCATAAAATCCGTAAAAAATAAACATTTTTTATAGATGCAAGTTTGGCATTGTTTTGGACCATCCCTTCATGATTAAGTTGTTGTATAAGTAAATTTGCTTTTAAATTTGGAACGAGGGGTGTTAAGTTGGTTAGAGCATTTTAACAATTTTAATAGTTCCCAACATTATTCTCATATATATAAAATTATCAATGTAAAGATTCGAACCCCCCAACCTCAAGTATGAAACGATGAGCTTTAATTACCATTACCATACTAGTATTGATACTTCTACAAAAAAATATGATAGATAAATGAAAATCAAGAGTTACGTATTCTAAGTGGTATGACTTTTTTTATCTGACGCTATATTACAGTAGTTATCCCTGACTAAAACCTTGGGCATCGCCGGGTCTAATACTAATTTGTATTGATATTAGTGTAATTACGAAGCAATTTGTTTGTTGATAGGTTTAGGTATACCAACTTTTGTAAGTTTGCATAAGCAAAACGCTCTTTCCTTCCAAATTTATCTTATCATCTACTCCTTCCATTCTTAAATTATCTACAAAATTAACTTTAGGAAACTAAGGAAAAGGGTAAAAGTAAGAGAGAATGTGAAAAGGTGAAGAAATATATGGAAAAAGTGAGAAACAAAAATTTAAAGTTATCTCTTTATATAAGCGAAGAGGGGTGAACAAAAAAAAGAAAAAAAAATATCCTCATTACTTTACTAATTCGATAATTAACGGACTCACATAATAAATATTTTATCACTTTTGCATGCATCACGTGCATTTGACGCTAATATTAAACAAGTGGGGTATGAGTGGAAGAAATGAAAAGATAGGTGTAACATGTCATCAAAAATAGAAAAACAACAATGTCAAAATTAAAATTGTTGGGGGCCAAAGTGGAACTAGGCAATAGTGGACAATCAATGAGTATAGCCCAATACAACCCAAAAGTCTAAACTAGTGGATTGGGGTATTAGCTACATCATTCCACTTCCTCTACTTACTTCTTTCATTTTTCTCTTTTATCTTCTGACTTGCTATGAGACAATTTTAACATTCTCCCCTTCACATGTAAGGTGGGCATCACACGAAGAATAGGGCACTCATTTGAAACTCCTCCTCAAACACAAGTCCACTTCAACATGTATTCCGAACAATCAAACTTTCGACTCTCCCGTAAACACATCGACCACCCAAACTTCACCAGAACATGGACTAGTGATAGGAGGTTTTT
This sequence comes from Patellifolia procumbens, assembly GCA_947645195.1. NCBI lineage: Eukaryota > Viridiplantae > Streptophyta > Magnoliopsida > Caryophyllales > Amaranthaceae > Patellifolia > Patellifolia procumbens. Next base: position 9,767,863 of record CANSGD010000972.1, read on the forward strand.
AGTGTGTCGTTAAGGCACTAAAAATCGCTTAACAAACAATACTTATAATCATAACGAGCAACTACTATGAACGTAGTAATGGTCAAGGGTCGAATCACAAGGAAATAGGGATTGACTAAGGACTATTAAGTCTAAAACTACCTAAGTGAAGGGTATTTGGGGGTGTAAAGGATTGAATAATTATCAACTAAAAACTAACTAAAGAATAACAACTAATAATCAAGTAAGAGATGTTATATAATAAGGAAAACACTAGAGTTCGGGCTACTCGTATGAACTTGGGCTAGACAACGATAATCAACACAATAGCGATTCAAGAACGATGAAAATACAGAGTTAAGTCTCCCTCTAAATTACTTGAGTTCTCTCTCGAATGGTCCTCAAGAGTAATTGATTGAACAAGCAACCAAATCCTCCCTCGAATGGTCTTTGGTCAATTGATTAAAAGATTCAATGAGATCCGAAAACCCCTAATTAAAGGATCCCTTTAATTTCTACCCAATCCCTTGGCCTAAAAACTAATTCAAAACAAGGGAATGGCAAAAGAAAACAAGGGATCATAATTCAATGAAGAACAATAGAAACCCTAAGTGCCCTAGCATAAATGTGATCAAGATCTATCCTAGGGTGTCAAAACACCTAGTTCAATGCATAAACATCAAATTGAATCATAATAATATTAACAATCTACATTAAGCCCTTAATTCATACTTTCGCCCAAACCCTAGATAATGAACTACTCACTAATCATAAAATCAAAGCAAAAGAGATTAATGAAATTAAACATGATTAACAAAATAATTAAAGTACAGAGAAGAGATTGAAAGAAATATACTTGGATTGAATAAACGATTGACTCTTCAATAATAGTGTCAATATGAGAAACTAAGAGTTTAAGAGTGTTTAGAGAGAAAAATTATGTAATTAGAGTCTAAGTGATGAGATAATACAAAGCAAAAACGCTAAAAAATATTTATACTATACATTAAATGAAGACGGAAAAACGGGGCAAAAGCCCGAAATTAGGTCGACACGGTCGTGTCCAAAACGACAAGGCCGTGTAGACCTGTTCTTCATATTTCTTCAGCATTCCCAAAAGTCACTTCCTCCGCGGAAAATGGTCGACACGGCCGTGTCAATATCTACACCGCCGTGTAGACTTGGTCTTCAAATTTCAGCAGATTGCAGTTTGGTAACTGCTCGTGGGAAAAATAAATGACACAGTCGTGTCCTCCTTAGAATGCTGAATCAGTCAGGAATCCAAGTCTTCACTGCTCCCATCAACAAAAGGCTACATGGCCGTGTCAAAAGCTACACGACCGTGTAGGCCTGCTTCCATATGCAGATATGCTCCCAAGGCTAAGCCTCTAATAACCGAGGTCCTCCAATGACCAAAACACTTCATGAATGGGCTAGTTAGCCTGAAAGTCATCCAAAAACAACTGAATGGGTAGTGAAGCGACAATATGAACCAGAGGTGACAAAATCCATGCAATGCTAGACTAAAATGCTCTATTCTACATGCAAAGACGCTAAAAATAATGCATGATTAAGCACAATAAAGTGTTTATCAACTAGGAAAATCTCCAAGGATTACTAACCTTGGGCTCTGATACTACTTGTTGGGCCAAATGGGAACTAGGCAAGAGTGAACAACCAATAAGCATAGTCCACTACAACCCAAAACCTAAGTTAGTGGATTGGCGTACTAGCTACATTATAACTGCTTCTTCATACTGCTTCTTCCGTTTTTGGCTTTTATTTTCCAACTTGTTCTCAGACACTCTCAACAAAAATAAACGGACCAATAAAACATCTAAGTTATTTAATAATTCAAGTAATACTAACTTTTTGTTGCAAATCAATCTTGTCACTTGCTAGTTGTTACGACATTCATGGGAGATACAGTTTATGAATATTTAATTACCCACTACCTTATTAATCAATCAAATTCTCATAAATTACAAATTCTTTAATGTCAACCATCTTAAATTAAGGATAGGGGAACCCTTTGGGTTGGGATTTTGGGAACCTTTAGGATTGACAACCCTCATGAGAAAGATAGAGAGAAACTAGAATAAATGTACTAATTTTAAAAATATTTTTCCTATCTAAATACTTGTAGTCCATATCATTTTCTCTTTATCTCTCTCACCACTCACAAGGATTGCCAAGCCTCAAGTCATTCAATTATTTTACTAAAAGCATATTCTTAAAATTGGGTAGTTTTTCATGAAAAGTAACTTCTCGGGTCAATCAAACCCTCCATAAAATACGTGTGCGGTTAAACGCAGCCCGTATTTACTAGCTCACAACCCGTATACATATAAATTCGTGGTATAAAAGTCTATATTACCCCTCTTTCTTTACTCACTTCCGGTTCCGTGAAATTATCAGTTTTCACTGAACCGGATGGAATTTTCGGTACACGGTACCGGAAAGTCAATCCGGTTCCGTGAAACTTCAAGTTTTGAATTTAAAAAAAAATTTGAGCTTTTTTTTTTAAAAAAATGGATTTCTACGGAACCGGATGGACTTTCCAGTGCACGGTATCGGAAAGTCAATCCGGTTCCGTGAAAATTCAAATTTTATTGATTTTGTTTTTAAAAAAGGGATTTTTACGGTACCGGAAACTCCATCCGGTTCCGTGAATTATCCGTTTTTCACGGAACCAGATGGAGTTTCCGGTACTATCCGGTTCCGTGAAAATTCAATTTTAAAAAATAAATTTCTTTTTGAACTTTTTAAAAAATAATTTTTTTTGTGAATTTTTTTTTAAAAAAAACCGGACATAATTATGTTTAATAAGGGTATTTTGGACAATTTACTGTAAAATACGGGCGATAAAATAATAAATACGGGCTATAAACACCCTAAAATACTTATTAGGTCTCTAAATACTTGTGATAAAATAAAACAAGTACATATAAAGAATATACTTCCTAGATATTACTGCAAATAAAGATAAGTAAAGAAGTGGTAGCGCCACATGGTACCCTAATTTAATTAATTACCTAAAAAATTTAGTCACCCTTCATTCATTTCTTAATCATGAATGGTTGAGTGAGTCATCACTCATACCCTTTCAACTTTTTCTCTACTTCGGGCCTGTTTAGATTTACTGAAAACAGCTGAATTGAACTGAACTAAACTGAACTGATTGGTGTTGAACTGAACTGAACTGAATTGAACTGAATTGAATTGAGTTTAATAAATATATAAATAATATTTAAACAATAATAATATGAATATTAAATAATAATTATAATGATAAATAATAATAACGAATAATTATTAATGAATAATAATAATTGTATTTTGGATATTTTTAAATAATAATTATAAATAAATAATATTAATAATCATAAATTATTAATAATAATGATTAATAATTATAATGGTAATTAATAGCAATTATTTATAGTCTTTGTATTAATATATTAATAACTGATGATAATTATATAATAACAATAATATCTAAGAATTAAATTAATATTACTATTTTAATATTAGATTTAATTATATATGAATATTTAATAATAAATTATTGGGTCGGACCGTGCAAAATTACATTATCAATCATTTTGACGTTATTTTGATTGGATTATGGGCTGATAACGCGGGTTTATTTTTGTTTTTAACATAAACTATGTTCCTCCATAATGATAATAGTAATAATAATGAATAAAACTATAGTAAACAAAATAATATACAGATAATAATAATAATACTTAATAATAATGATATAAAAATTAATAATAAAAATAGTAATAATAATAATAATATAATAGTAATAATAATAATAAGAGCAATTAGTAAAATAAATTAGACCAACATAATAATATTTAACAAAATGGTTATAAGAGAATGGAGCTGAATTGAATTGAACTGGACTGAACTGAACTGATTGGAGCTGAACTGAACTGAACTGAATTGATTAGAGCTGAACTGAACTGAACTGAACTGAACTGAAATTAAGCTGAAATGAACAGGCCCTTCGTTAGTTTTCTAAAATTTAAAAACTATATATCTTTTTAATAGGACATGACAAAAATAATTCTCAGGGTTGTACTTGTAAATAAGAAAATTATGTCTACTAAAATGGTATAATTTTTTGAAAGTTTATAACAAATTCTCACGTCAATCGATATTATTAATACTTACCTAAATGCTAATAATTTTCTTCTTTAATTTCTTATATACAATCCTTTTTAATATACGAAAATAAAAGTCATTAAAAATGATTATCCTACTTAAGTTCCTTCCGAATGAATATGACTCTCTCATGTAGTAGAGAGAGATTATGAGTTTGTGACTTATGGTTGGGTAATATCGGTGGAATAGGGGTTACGGACACAAAATTCGGAATTTTAAAAAGTTGAAAAATTGAGAAACTGATGAAACTATAATTAACAAGATATTTGAGGAAAGTAGAGTTATTTGAGGAAAGTAGAGTACCTCGTAAAAACTTATGTTATCTTAATAATGATTAATATGGACTAGAGGCAATATCAAACATCAATTGAATATGCTTTTAGTTGTTTTACGAGCGACAAACCGTAAGATGAGAATCGATTCAGGTCTTGAGTACCACCATCACACAAAACTTTATCGGTTAAATTTACTAATATTCCGCTCCCCAACGTAAATGTAATAAGGCCAACAAATAAATAATTGCCATAAAAGTGTGCTTACCTAATCATAGGCAAGATACATGCAATCTTTTGACAAAGTCTCTCACCCACTCTTATTTCTATTCATATAAATTACTCCATAATAGTTGTCTAATGAATTGCAATATTATCCGGTTTTAGCTCGTTAATAGAAAACAGAAGACTATATTTACTAAACTAAACTTCTATTTATTAATTTTTAAAAAATATTTTCTTATCTATATTATTGATTTATATTGAATTGAACTTATAATTGTAACAAAATCGAGAGTGAAAAAGGGATTTATTTTGGGCTAGGCCTACCTTACTATTGGTGATAAAGAATCACGAGAATAGGTTATGAGAATCGATCTCCTAATCTCCTAAAACAAGAAGAAAAGTCATTAACCAACTGAGTTATCCCTTACTCTCATCACTGTTGACTGTGTTGAGTGTTGAGTCGGGTAACTCGTTTTGCATTTTGGTGTTTGCTACTCAAATAAAGTTTAGTGTACCTTTTCAGTAAGAGGCCTTCTAGATTCATTGCGCTTTTTGAAGAGACACGAAACTGTGTTACATATTCTGGGTAACACACGTACACAGGACAAATTACTGGTCCCACACTTAGACTTGTTACTTAAGTGGGCCATGTGGCACTTGCATTTGGAAATTAGAACTCATTCGGTTTGTGGGCCATCCTTTTTTCCAAGACTTTCTCGTTTTTCTTCCTAAGTTTGCCAAGTAGAAGTCTCACTAATATAGTAATGCGGGACGAGAAACTATTGGTGACAATAATGCGGGACTGAGAAGGCAATGCACATCTTCTACTTTTTGTTATTGATACATCCCCCACAATCTATGGAATAAATTCTTGATGTTTATCTATATGTTCTATTACATGATAGGATCCGGTCTTAGACAGGTTTTGATAGACTCAACACATATTTGTTATGATCTTCACCAGAGAAATATTTTTATCGTTTTTATGTCCATCCTATAAAATGAGATGTGTTACGTGAGAAAAGTAAGTATATTAGTAGTTAATTTTCGGACTTTAGGCCCTGTTCAGTTCAATTTAAAATAATAATATTCAGTAAAAATAAGTTCAGTTCAGTAAAAATAAGTTCAGTTTGGTAAAAATAGGTTCAGTAAAAATAGGTTCAGTTCAGTAAAAATAAGTTCAGTTGAGTAAAAATAAGTTCAGTTCAGTAAAAATCAGTAGTGTAAAGAAGAAATAACAACATGAATCAGTAAAAATAAGTTCAGTTGAGTAAAAATAAGTTCAGTTCAGTAAAAATCAGTAGTGTAAAGAAGAAATAACAACATGAATCAGTAAAAATAAGTTCAGTTCAGTAAAAATAAGTTCAGTTCAGTAGAAATAAGTTCAGTTCAGTAGAAATAAGTTCAGTTCAGTAAAAATAAGTTCAGTTAAGTAGAAATAAGTTCAGTTCAGTAAAAATCAGTAGTGCAAAGAAGAAATAACAACATGAATCAGTAAAAATAAGTTCAGTAAAGTAAAAATAAGTTCAGTTCAGTAGAAATAAGTTCAGTTCAGTATAAATAAGTTCAGTTAAGTAAAAATAAGTTCAGTTCAATAAAAATAAGTTGAACTGAACGGGGCCTTTAAATGTGTCATTTCAAAATGCTCAACCTCATACTTATTTTAAGTCACTCCTTCAAGTAAACAGGATGAGTCATTTATGATTACCTCTATAATTTTCAAGTGTTAAAAATAACGATAAAAAATCATTATTCTTAGGAGTACGAGGAGTGGAATAATGATTTATGTAACCTGATGATAATTAATTTCACCTAATGACTAAACCTTATAGGAACGCATCATATTCTTCTCCTCAATCTATTTTTATAACACCCTTTCAAAAAAAAAAACTATTTGTATCACCTATAGAGTGTGGTTTCTTAATCTTATTGAAACTTATTATACTAATTGGAACTTAAAAATTTTTATTTGCCTCTTACCAAAATTATCTTAGGAGTTTGTAAATTTGTATGCATTAGAGATTTTAAAAAAAGTGTGCCATGCGATGAAGGGAAGACAAGTATACTATCGGCCTCTTACAAGTCATTCAAAGAATTCTCTTGCTATTTTGTAATAACAATGACATATATGATTTTTAAATCAAGCAATATTTACGTTTTTGACAAGAGAAGTTTCTTGCACTCTACTATAAAGCCATGAGATCGAACCTCACTTGTATCTATTTGAAAGAAGTGATTCCCTTATCAAATTATCATATAGTTTCTTTCAAAAGGTCTAACCAAATAATTTGAAGCGAATAACATATATTGCCAATAAAGTATATCCATTTACCATCAAAAAAGAATAAATTCAAAGAAAACAGGAAGAACTTTTGGAGTAGGCAAAACTATTATTAAGAATCTTTTATCATAAACTTTAGTAAGAAGGAATGAGACACACAATTAAACAATTAATATTTCTATTTCGTTAATTTGACATGTGCTAAGAAAGGGTCTTGGTTGAGACCGAATCTGTAATAAATTTAATGAACAATTTTTTTTTACACTTTGTTATTAGTTGATAAAGATTTGGTTATCAACTTATAAGATATCAGTTTTTGGGCAAAAGCTACCATCTAATAAAATAAAATTATTATATTATAGAATATAATTACCAGTTTAAAAACTTATTAGTTTATAAAGTAGAGCTATCCGTACAAGCTAACAATTTAAAAACTTATCATATTAGTTTATGAAAATAGATATAGTTATTAGTTTATAAACATAATCTATCAGTTTATAGCTTATAGTTAGTTTATAAACATTAGACACCAGTTCAAGCATCAAAACAATAGAAATTAATTAAGGTCCATAAAACAATAGTTACAAAAAGTTTAAAACCAACATTAGTTGGAGAGGGGAAGAGAGAGAAAAGGAACAAAAGAACATAAAGTTGCCAAAATTGCTCGTCAACTTCCTCTTGATTTTATCTAGGATTTTATGATTTTATCCACAAGTGATGAGATTTAAAATCTAAAGAAATTGCTAAGACTGAAAAGGATAATATAAAAGGGAGCTGGAAACCTGGAAGGAGACTTTGTGCTGAGACGTCTCCGTAAATGGCTTTACTCTCAACCAAAAAAATCAATGTGTTAAACCATTAATGTAAATTTTAGCAAGTGAGCAATGGTTCAAATATTAGTTACATAAACAGTTTAATCCCACAATTCTTATTAACCCTTCTAAATTGTGACAAGATCAATTATTGTTAAATTCGATAATTTTCAGTTATATCACAACTCTCGAGTCACGTCTCTTCATCTACAAATTTACCATCCACCTAGAAGTATATCTACATCCCAATGTATATGAAAATACTCCTCTTTTTGTCTATCTTCCATTTTTACAAGTTACAACATGTCATCATTATGGTCACAACTCACAAGTCACAAGACTCACAACTCACGTCTCTTCAAGTAACTTTATATTTTTAGTACATGTCGTTATGAAGATGAAATGTTGACATTAAGTTTGCACATTACCAGATTAGTTCAGCAACGTTGTTTTTTTATAAGTTCATACACTACTTGTCACCCAAGTGACAAATAAAAAGTAGATAGGATACATCAAACTTGGCATTGTTAAAAGTTTAATCTAACTTTTGATTTTGATGAAACGACATTACTAACTTTTAAGTACTTAGTTATGATGTCAATTTCATTCTTAGTAAGATATTCATGCCCTTTTATATAAAATTGCAACAATTTTGGATGTTACGCTTTATTTTGACTTTATTTTTCACTAACTTTATGAAAACTAATGTCACTATGTAAGATGCTATTGATATACGCCAAAATATCAACATTTTTATTTTGCATACAAATATCAATAGTTGAAGTTTGTGTGTTGTCGACGGTCGACCAAACAAATCAAACAATTGCAATTTCAGAGAATTAGGGTCCGTTCTTTTTTCAATCCTTATCATAAATAAGTTCAGACTATTTAAAATAAAGTCAAATAAGGTCGAATAAAAAAAAAGTTCAGATAAATTCACATAAACAAAAATAAGTTGAAAACAGAACATTAGAGAGGAAGAATGTAGCTATTGAAGCAACTAATCACTCAAGTGAATGCTCAATGCCTCAATGTGCACAAATACTTAGAATTCCATCAATTATCTGTCTATGAATATAAGAATTAGTTTCGTTGATCGCAAGTCTCATAACATAATGCCATACCGGAGATGCAAAAGTTATGTAGTTGCAAGCTACAAGTACTACACAAAATTTCGATCATTCAACATGGTATAACCAACAATTCTGCGAAATTATTGATATATACGAAGGAGAGCAATTATAACAGATTACTCGTATTGAAGCATCCGACATCTTCCTGCAGCTTTCTCATATATATTCTTTTCTCCTTCCTTGGTAATCTGGGCTTCTGAAGGCATGAATGATCCTATACTTCCTCAACCCACAAAATAAGAGAGCCATGTACATCAAGATGGAAGATAGATAATATAAACTGCAGATAACGATAGTATCTAGGACCTGAATGATGAAAGATTGTATCCTCACACCTTGACGCAATCTTAAAGCCTTGTTGAAGAGTTTTGCCTATATCAGACTCTTCCTCAAAAGGCCAACCCCTCACCACGCTCTAGCTTGGAAGTTCAAGGCTCCCTTGAAGATTGGTTTGCTGCCCCCTCTTGAGGCTGCAATGGAAGAAATCCCATCAATGCTCTAAACTTGACAGACCGATACACAAATCATTGAGTTATCCAAATATGATCTTTGGACAAGGGACATGTATGACCATCAAATCCAAACGCAGCAATAAGACCCATAAATTTATTCACAGAGACATTCCGTAATTACTTTACGTTCAATTCAGTTAATTTATTTTCAGATAAGTTCAGTCAGCCAAACAGAAGTACAGAACAGGCCATAGAGTGGATGGCAGGCGAAATGGGGTTACTAGTGACTTACCACTATAGAGAGACTAGATTGAGATGAAGACTTGAGCTGGGAGGTTTCCATGTTCGTAAGCAGCTGAGTTACGGTTTCTAAATGAGGAATGCTGCATACATAATAAACCAACAAAATGGGATAAAGGAAAGGGAAACGGCTCAATGATCTAGATAACAGGTAATCTCTAGTTCCATAGATATACTTGTCTAAATCACTTCAGAAAAAACAGAAAAACTTAAGAAACAAAACCTGTGTAATCCATTTTCCATGTATGCATCAAGTGATGAAATCACTAGCGGCAGCTGCTGTAACACCTGTGCCATTTCTTAAGCAGTTCAGAAGGAAAAATCGAAAATTTTAACTGAGGCAAATTCTGCTTACGATTCATAAGCGATTTTAACATACTTGCCCTGTATTTCTGATGGTATCTGTTTTTGCCAAAAGGTTCTTGGGAAGCTTTGCTAGGTGAGCCTACACATTAACAAAATTAAAGAATTAAACCAAGGTATGTGCTATAAACATAGTTCTTCATTCAGGGAACTCAAACATTTCAGAGAATCAGATCTTAGTCTCAACTCGCATTGAGAAAACGAGGCACAAGTTAGTTCTTTTGTTTGCAATGCATCACCAAAACCTTTTCTATTGTTATGATTATAATGTCATGCAGCATAACAAGGTACACAGACTACACACCCTTCAGAAGTTATTTGCCAGCATAGAACCCAAACAAAATGCTAAGTAAATGCTTCCTCCACCTCAGAAACTAAGAATTCATTCTTTAGCTTTCACTGCTTAGATTTTGAAATGTTATGATGCCCTTGCTACTTCGGTTACTTCACCATTCAACTCGGCTAATTCTCCTCCTTATTATGTATCTGCCTAGTACTATTAAAAAATTGCTTTAAGATCTAAACGCTATTTTCATTCATCCTGTTAATTTTTCCATCAAGATTTCAGCTTGATACTTAAAATCATTACTGTAACTAATTTTTTTAAGCAGAATTACTTCCCCATATTGAGCATCCTCACCACATCCTTTCATATTCGAACTGGAGGATATTCTGCTTACATTGAACTTTAAGCTTTTTTAACAGACTTGCCCAAATGCCCAGTAGATCTAATGAAATCCATTTCGGCCAAAAGGTATGTAAATGCTTCCTCCACCTCAGAAACTAAGAATTTGATCTCTTGCTTTCTCTGCCTTTATTTCAAATGTTATGACGCACTTACCAGTTTGCAGTTGCTACTTAAGTAGCTTCACCATTCAACTCTAATAATTTTCCCTTCTAATTCTTGTCAAACCCACCTAATACTAAAAAGCTTTTACTCAGATATCTAAACGCTATTTTCATTTATCCTGTTAACTCTCCATCAAGATCTCTTTGCATCTCAATATCCTTATTTGAACTTACTCTTTTAGCCAGAAATACTTCCCCATATCAACCATTCACACCACTTCCATTCGAGTGTCACAATATAATATACCAATGATTCAACGTAACTGAAGTATTCTTCATTAGTTCCATTATTGTGATACAACAAGTGAGCCTACATGATGTAAATGGCTAAATACTTCTGCCCCATCTTGCTTCCCTACAACACCAATTTCCTTTACCAAAATGGATAAGACAATCTAAGCACTTGCATAAATTCTATGTTACTCATACACGGATTAAGTGTCTTCTCGAATACGGTGCCAAAGTGTCAGGCTCAATCATTCTGTAGAAAAAAGTGAAGTTTTTAGTTAAAAACGAAGTATCCAAGTGTCGTGTCGTATGACTCGTATCCGACACGACAAGCAATCTTTGAGGTGAATGAGGGTGGCGAAGTAACATAGTTTTAAAGAATTTTAATTATGCCCAATACTGGGTCTAAACCAAATGTGGCTGTGAAAACCAACCGAGTATTGGAAGGGGACGTCTTTTCCACAAAAAGGGTAGGTTCATTTCTAGTTTGTTCCAAAAAAAGGATTATAATCTCGAGCAAAATGGTAATTGTGTAGTAGTCATTGTTTGGGCCTAGTCCACAGTTGTGGGCCCAATTGACGGTCATACTAAATACCCTTGGAACAACAACGTTCTTCTTGGGCTCGAGTCAGTTGTTAAACTACAAAAATAACCCCGACATCACACTCCAATTAATAGTTACTAGAAATGGGAACTTTCAGCTTTTCTGCAGGTAATTCATAATTGATAGGTGAACTTCATAGCTTCTCTCACTACTTCCTCACTCTAAGCATAACTTGATACCACTTCTGTCTTGTATCACTGCTGGCGTAAGCATAACAGGGAGTTTCCAAAACAACCCCCATTGAACTATATTCGGCTTGATTAGCCATTCCAGAGGAACTCTTTGTAGTATTTATAATCAAGCCTAATCCTTTAAGTGTTTCGAGAACCGAGGCAGCTATCCTTCACAATTGAAAGATTTCCTAAATATATCGATTTCTCAGCCTAATACAGGATGTACCCCAGATGAACAAGTAAATTCTCCACGTCCATTACTCTATTTCCCACATTTATGCATTACCCAATCATCATTGTCCATTACTAAGTCATCAAGGTGAATTCATCGAACGAATAAAAACGACAATCGAATAACAACAATGCCAATTTCTCACTAAATAGTCAACAAAATAATCATATTCCATATCTTTCATGGCCACACATCAATCTATCACTTCACATCTACAGATTCTTCCATCAATATGATCACTGTTTGGAGACTAACATGTCAATTGTTGAAATATTAATGATGAGCACACTTCTGAGCTTCTACAAGATTAAGAACAGCAATAGTTGGTTACAAGCTGATCAGTTAGTTACAAGTTTGTTAGAATGATTGTGACAAATTTTGCCAGCTCATCCTCATTTCATTTCCCTTGTTTTTCCTTTCCTTGTAATAGCTTGCTGTGCCCTATTACTTAGCCATAAGTTGTCTAAATAGCAAGCTTAGCTCATTCATTCATTGATTGAATCACAATAAGAAAAGTTCTTCTCTCTAAATTCAATTTCTCTCTTCAGATTTTCCTCTATGAGTTTCATTCTCTAAGAATTCATTTTTCATTCGAATGTTGAAAACTGAAGTTCTGTAGTTAGTTCTTAGCCAACTTCAACATGGTATCAGTGAAAGGATTCCTGCAAAATTTATTCTGAAGTTCTTAAAGCAGTAGGAGTTGATCAGATTCGGCTAGCACATTCTTCTCAAAATTCTGAGAAATCAAAGGTTAGATCCAACGGATTCTAACTATTTTCATTAGAAATCCAACTTAATATCTGATTGAGTTCAAAATTCTCTTTTCAAATTCTATAAACTCGAATTTCTCACAATAAAACTCTTTACAATGGCTGAACTACACCAACTCCACTTGAAAATAGAACAATCTCATCTAGTCAAGATCCAACTAGTGTGTTTCTCATTCATCCTTCACGAAATCTATCTTCACAAAATCTATCCTCACCACTTGTTACTGAAAAGTTCAATGGTGATGGTTATGGTGAGTGGAAGAGAAATGTGATTATAGCTTTATGGCTAAGAATAAATTGCCTTTCATAGATGGAAGTTTACTTGAACCACCTAAAACACATCCTACATGAAAAGCATGGGAGAAGGGTAATGCTATGATTACCTCCTATCTCTTGAGATCTTTAGAAGCTTCAATTGCTAGAAGTGTTTTGTTTTTTTACCTCTGCTACAAAGATTTGGAAAGATCTAGTGGAGAGGTATGATAAAAATTCAATTCAAGGATCTAGTTCTATAGCTAAAAATTTCACTGCTATGTGGGATGAAATCAATGTTGTGAATCCCTTGCCTATTTGACTATTTGTACTTGCAACAATTGCAGTTACGGTCTCACTTTGCAGTTCTATATTCAACAGCAAGAGGAGAGACTTATTCAGTTACTAATGAAGCTGAATACAGATTACAACACTGTTAGAAATTAATATTCTCATGATGTAGCCTCTTACTAATGTCTCTTTGGCTTATAGATTGCTCATTCAAGAAGAGAGGCATAGGACGAGTAGTAATCTGGAGAGAAATCCTAATTCTCTGGCCTTTGCTGCTGATCGTAGAAAAGAGGATAACAATGAGAGCAAGCAGTATACACAACTCCAAATCAGTACACTAGAATAAACAATCAAGGTAATAAATCATTCTCTATTGGCACCATTTAAAAGATTGTATGGTTGTAAGACAACTTCTGAGCATTGAAATTTTTTGGTTGTTTGTGTTTTATTTCAACAATCTAATCACATTGAACAAAATTCGAGTCAAGCAGATTAAAGTGTGTATTTCTTGGACACCTGACTGGACAAAACAAGTGTTAGATTTTGAAACAAACAAGATAATAGTCTCCAGGGGTATCATTTTCCATGAACAACAGCTGCCCTATCATATATTCATCTACAAATCCTCATCCTATGTACCTTCCACTTAATACACCTCTTTCAATCATTTATTGATATAGAAATCCCTCAGCCTTTCATAGACAATACACAACCTGTTCTCATAGAACCCGAAACACCAAATAACCCTACTACTTCTCAGATAGTTACTCCTTCACCGTCTCCTTTACAATCTCAATCCTCTTTTTTTCCTCCATCTTCACCTATTTCTCAGCCAACACACAATAATAATCCCTCCTCTACAACTGAGACAAAATCTTTGAACATCTCTAATTACTCTTCTACCACACAACTTCAACCACCTAGAACATCCACTAGACACCAAAAAATAAGCTACTTGGCTTGGTCACTACATCTGTTTAGTTTCTTCTTTATCTAATCATTGGTGCAAATGCAATGTAGTGAGTTTTGATGCAATCTCACCTGCTCATTGACCATTCATCACACAGTGTGCACAACTAGTTGATCGTGTAGGCTATTTTCAAGCAGCATAAGATCCGGCATGGGTAGAAGCTATGAACAAGGAAGTAGAAGCACTCAATGCTAATGGAATTCAGGATCTTATTCTATAACCTGAAGAGAAAAAAGCAATAGGGTGCAAATGGGTTTTCAAGGTTAAGTTAAAGGCTAATGGAATGTTGGCGAGGCCGAAAGCTAGATTGGTTGCTTAAGGTTCACTCAAAAATATGGCATGGATTTCTTAAAGACTTTTTGTCAAAGTAATCAAGATGACTACAGTTATATGTTATACAGCATCAATGGGAACTTCATCAGCTAGCCATTAATAATGCTTTCCTCCATGGCACACTAGATGAAGAAGTCTATATGAAGGTTCCTAAAGGTAATCCTAACTCTAATAATCTTGTCGCAAGCTCAAGAGATTTTTATATGGTCTTAAACAAGCTTCAAGGCAATAGTTTGCTAGATTATATATTGAGGTGCTTCAACAAGTTTTTTTTATCAATTTCTCAATAACCTTTTCTTTTTGAAGAAAGATGAACCAAATCTTACTTAACTAGTTGTGTATATAGATATACCATTCTCACGGGAACACATATACCTACCATTCATGCTCTAAAACATCACCTCCATGATGCTTTTAGCATCAAAGATCTTGGACAACTTCATTTTTTTTCTTGGTATAGAAAATGTTTCTCAAGGCATTTGCTCACACAGCAAAAATTCACTAGAGAGCTCCTTCTTTAAAGTAGATTGGATGTACTGAAAGTTGCTAAATCAACCCTACCTATCACTGTCAAGCTTAGAGGGTGAATTTGACTTACCCTACTGAAACCCTACTTTAACCCTACACATATCACGCCTTGCAAAGCCTTATGTCTCTTTTGCGGTTCAAACTCTCAATGAATTCTTACATCAACCAAAAATCCACAATACAAAGCTCTGCATCATGTCCTTAGATATGTAGCATCTTCATTTGGTCAAGGGATTCTCATTCAAGGATCAACTCATCTTACTTTGCAAGCCTATTCAGATTCAGATTGGGCAACTTGTCAAAATACAAGAAGATTTGTAGCAGGCTATCTCCTTTATGTTAGGAAAGTCGCATAATTCTTGGAAGAGTAAGACCCAAAGTACCATTTCCAAACAATGGAAGCCGCTGCTTCAGAGATTACTAGGGTTGTTAGATTCTTGCAAGAACTTAATCTCAACAACGTGTTAATCTAAGTGTGACAATCAATCTGCTTTACACATTAGGAAAAACCTGGTGTCCGGTGTTTCATGAGAGAACCAAGCATCTCGAACTAGATTGTCATTTAACAAGAGAAAAGGGCGTTGGCTGGTCTCATTGAATTGAGTTATCTCCCTACTTCTCAACAGCTAGTAGATGTTTTAACTAAGTTTTTAACTTCCCGACACCACCATTATCTCATATCCAAGCTTGAAATGTGCTCCTCATCCCATTCCAGCTTGAGAAGGGGGGTGTTGAAATATCTAACGATGAGCACGCTGCTGAGCTTCTAGAAGATCAAAGAACAGCTCAGTATCAGTTAGTTACAAGCTGATCAGTTCGTAACAAGTTTGTTAGAATAACTGTAACAGAATCTACCAGCTCATCATCATTTCATCTCCTCGTTTTTCCTTCCCTTGTAATAGCTTGTTGTGCTCTATAACTTAGCCATAAGTTGTATAAACAGCAAGCTTAGCTCATTCATTCATTGATTGAATCACAATCATAAAAGTTCTTCTCTCTAAATTCTCTTTCTCTCTCCAGTTTTCCTCTATGAGTTTCATTCTCTAAGAATTTCTGTTGTATAGTTACTTCTTAGCAAAATTCGATATCAATCGTTTTAGAGATTTCAAATATTAGAGGTAAAATGCACATGATGAGGAAAATCAAGAGCGATATACAATCAATAATAACCTAAAAGTAAAAAAGAGAGCTTAGATTAAAACGATTTCACATTTTTCCAGTTCAAGAACCCTAGAAAATCGATATTAGGAGAAAACGAGTGAAGAACAAGTAGAATTTATGAAGTTCATAGAAATTGAGAGGAATTTGCAAAATGAGGAATATTCAGAAGAGAGAGAGAAACCTGAGAAGGAGAAGATTGCTGCATAAGTTGAAGAAGATTGGAGGTGGATTGGATTGATTGTGAAATCTGATCCGCCACCGCTGCTTTCGCTGTTCCTTCCCTACTTGATACCCCTCGTCCCCCTACCGACGCCATTGTCAGGCCGCCTCAAGCTCCCACCTGTGCTTCTCAACAATTTCTCCTCCCACTTCAAATATGGTTGTTTTAATGTTTTCCTTAATGACTTTTTGCTAATAAAATATTTTAGGTACCTAATTAATACTTCCTCCGTTCCTTAACAAGTGACACACTTGTATAGTGTTTACTATTTACAATTTAAATTTTGATTAGATTTGGTGATTTATCTTTTAGGAAAAACATAGTCATGTGGGATCTTGTTAGATTCGTCTCAATATGCATTAATTTAATATCAACTTTTTATAATTATTACTCATTGACAATTATAGATATTAATGTTTGAAATAATGTATTGGCAAGCGTGAAAACATGAAGTACGTAGTCAAACAAAGAAAGTTGTTACACTTCACTTTGGGGAATAATCAAGGAAGTTGGTGAAATCTATGCAATGATTGTTTTAAAAATAGATAAAGTTATTTGGGGATTAAAAAAAGTATGAGAGAGAATGATATAAAATAAAAAGTATGAGGTGGTTGGGTATTTAATAGGAAAATAAAAAGACAAGTGGGCCCTAAAAGTGTGGGAAGTTGGAATATTGAGAATTGAGATGTGAAAGTTTACCAGTAAAAGTGAAAGTGCAACAATTAAAAAAAACGCACTAAAAAAGTGTAACAATTAAAAACAAACGGATGAAGTACTTTTCATCATCGGAATATTCTAATTTGCTTCATGTTGTGTCAAGCGAGCTACATATTACAATTTGCACCATACATCTGGGTGCATGGTGTACCCTCTCACATTCTTCATCTATATGCTCATGTATAGAGCACATGATGTAAGAAAATGTGAAAGGATGCACCATACACCCGGGTGTATGATGAATGCTCTCGCTACATACATGAATATGCTTAAAGCAAGGCGAGACCATTGTCACACCGAGTTGTGCTGTGACAAAGCATTTTCGTTGTATCTTTTTATTTTTTATGCCGAAATTCATGTGTCACACCTTATTGTATTTTTCATTCAATGATACGTTTAAGACATGAGTCGTGACCTAGTGTACACGATATCAAATCGTGTTGTGTCAATCTCTTACCTATCACGTACATGATTTGTGCACGTACTTGTGTTGTGATTCGACGTAAGCCAATTCAATGGTGAATAATAAATATTTTTTTTTTGATTTGTATAGTATAATCAACAAAATTAATGCCTAAACACCTTATTTGAAAAATTATATTGATACAAATTCTTGAATTAATTAATTTGGTTGAATTTATTTGTGACCAAGGTCATCAATTGTAAGTCTATTTCTTATACTTCATGCTTTATACAGGAGTAAGTGCATTGTTGTACCATATGGATGAACATGGATTGGACTTAGTGAAGAGGTATGACATGCATGGTCGTGGGTCTCAAATCTTGACCAATAACTTGAAATGTTATAATTTTTTACATTTTTTAAATTGTTACAATTCAGTTAGTAAATTCTTTTACCGTAATGAATTTTTTGGAAGGTAAGTAAGATCCTTCTAATTACGTCAGTTCATTAACCTTCTGAATTATTTGTAATTTGTAGCTATGTTGTACCATTAAAATTTGATCTTATTAAATTAAATGAATTGCTCGATTAATTATTAAATTAAACTAGAGTGTTATTCTAATCTAATGAAATAGTATAAAACAATAAAGCATCATCCATGCTCAAAAATTAGTTATTTAACCGCAAATTTATGGTTTGATACTGTGTGTACTTAATGTTTGCAGTAACTTGCTCTAATAGTTAATAGTACTCGTATTCCCCCCCCCCTAATCTCATATGTCAAGAGCATAATTCGTAGTTGAATACTTTTAGTTCACTCAATATCAGTTATCACATCCAAAGTGGTAATGGGTGGTAACTGGTAATTTGATTGAATACATGTTTTGGTGTACATTCTCAATAACATATATATTGACACAACTTTTTGTTGCACATTGCACTAAAGCTCATTAATATTACTGTCATTTATTATCATCTAGCAAACGAGCCTAAATTGATAAAAAGGCTCTATAGCTCACTCACCATTTGTTACTCTCATTTTTTCCTTTGTTTTTGTCATCCGCATTTAAACCCAATTAACTTCATGATAGTTTCTTGTGACTAGTAAATCTTCCCCATATTATATTTCTTTTGGTGCAAAAATTCTTCCCCATGAACTACATATTATACGAGTTTAACTTCAAAATTGTATAAAAAGAATAATTTACTTGTGCTATTTTTAAAAATATACTACTTGTACAAAAATAAGTATATCCTATGTTTAATTGGAAGGGTAAACGGAAAAAAAAGACAAATGAATGCAATTTTTTTTGGGAAACAGAATAGCTGCATTATGTTTTTTACTGCAATAGGACACCTTTGATGACTACAATACTATAATAACATATACCAATGTTCGAACTTAATTGTAATATAAAGTAACAACTTTCTATTTACTATATGTATCATTGTATGTATGGGCCAATGGGTGTTAAAATTCAAAAACTACGTTAAAGATCCAACCTAAAACCTTCATATTGTAATGTAAATAAACTTCCATCATAATAACTCAAATAGACATAACCTCTCATAAATTAATTATAATTTATGAAACTAGAATTCACTTGAACACTATATATATATGTTCCATGTGATAATATGATGTAAAAGCACCAAAGATTAAAATAGTAGTTTCCTTTAAGTGAAAATGGATTTTAAAGCTAGATTTATGAGAGAGTTTAGTTTAATATTTCACATTCTTTTACTCACAGTATTGATAGGAGAATCAACCCAATCACATTCTATATCTCTCACACCAAATCAAAACATTTTGCCCTCTTTTGACAAAACTATTGAAAATTTATCTCATGTAAATAATAGAAAATGGTGGTGTCCCGAACCATATGAACCTGAATGCACGGACGCTATCGTAGGACTACAAGTTTGTGAGTATGATGCCTTACGATCACTCAAGAAAGGTAAAATAATAGTGAGTCCACTTTGTTGCGACGTTGTGAAGGAATTGGACAACAAGTGCATGTTTCATATCTTTTTTAAACGAGTGCGTTTGCTTCCATATTTCAAGACATATTGTTGTGATCATGGTAAGACTAAACCATCACCAATATCACCTCCTCCACAAGAAGCAACCTCCCCACCACCTCAACAAGCTATAACATCTCCCCCGCCTACACCCTCGTCGCCGGTGGAACAACCTACGCCATCGCCAATACCAACACCCCTCGAACCAAGGGCCCCTCTACCATGGTCACCAATAGAACAACCCCCTACAATATCATCACCCGAACAAGAACCACCAACAATGCCACCACCAATGCAGGGGAATCCACCAACATTGGCCACAACAGAATCCCCAACACCAACTCCATCTAGCGGAGAGTCCATGGTCCCATCACCGTCGTCTCAACAAGACGAACCGCCGCTACCATCTCCGGTTGGGCTACCACAAACGCCAGAAGGACAGGCTCCTTCAACCATGTCTCCTAGTGCAAGTCCTGCTATAGTTTTCTCCCCTGCATATTCACCTGTAGGAGGAGGCTGCACTTGTGTTTGTGCGCCTATTTAATTGTTTAGTTACTCAACTAAGATCAATAGATAGTAATTGATTTGTAAGAAACTAAGAATAAGCATACAATAAGCATATAAAATCTCATACGGTATATCCATGTGCTTGTGGATAGACCGTCTATCATAAGTCTTCGTATTCACAAACATGTTCGCAATAGGAAATTTAATTTGTTAAAATTAAATTTCCTTATCTTTCTAATTAATTATCCCCCGATAAGATCGTAGGCAGTTGGAATGAGGCAATAGGATCATGAACAAAGCACTAACAACAGTAATCAAACTCTTCCTATCATCATAATCAAGCACAAATGAAATTGTAATACTGCTTTTGCTCCGGATATAAAGACATAAATAATATGCGTAGACTTTAACAAGAACATCAAATGGGCAAAAAAAAGAGACGTAGTTGATCAATAATAAATTATTATTATTATTGGCTTAGCTTCATATAGGATTACACGTGTTTCATATATTATTAGAAGTGAGTTTTTAATTTATATTTATGGTAATTAATCGAGCCTTAACCTTGGGCCTTATTTTTTAGAGTATTTCCTAATCCAATTGAAGTCAAGGCATCTTGAGTTAGGGAGAAAGGTAACGGAATCCCACCTTCACGATGCTCATAGAGGGACATGCACCAATGCCCCGGAGATTATGTGGGGCTAGGCTAGATCAAACCTTACTTGGTCGTTGGTACCTCTATTTTTCATATAATAACGGTGGATAACAAAAAATTCATCCTAACATGTTTTTATTTGTATGTTCAATTATAAATGTGGTGTATTGATACAAACACGTATCCTGTATAAACTATTCTAATATAAATGGCAGGTGAATACAACTTTCATCATATACGCGCATGAGCACTCATTTAAAATTTCCAGATTAACAACAAGTAGCATTAGATATACTGTGCTCATTTAAAATTTTCAAATGAGCAAATTTGAAATTTTCTAATGATTATGGTGCACCCGCTTGTGTGTTCCACCGGGGCCAATTAGGGCCCGACCCCAAGTATTGTTTGAACTATCAATTGTACGAGTTAAAAAATGTTGTGGCATATACATTGAGTGCACTTATATCTGAACAAGAGATTGAACTTTTTAACCGGTCTCTCATATTATTTTGACCAAGATCCACCATTGCCTTTATATGCACGCGATGCGTGCCTCGTGTGAAAGAGTAATATGTAAAGATTTGGAAGAAACTATATTGTAAGTTCTCCAGCGAATTAAGTGTATACATATATAGTTTTCATACTATTAAAAATATTTATTAAGTTTTAGTTATTTTGTTTTTTTAGAGGGTGTAATTATAATCTCAAAAGAGTTTAAATAGTGAAATAATTTAAATACAAAAAAAGTGTAATAAATATTAAAAAGTTGAACAACAATAGTAATTTAAAAACAAAACGCCAAAGAAGACAATAATCTTACAAAATATTAATGGAAGATGAGTTACAAAAATAAATCATCCCTCTCCCTCTACCACTTTTTCATTCATCCTAAAATACTTTATCATGTTTCATGATCAATTTGATCAAATGCACCATCACTCATGAGCAATCAATCAATTATTCATGTATTTGTAAAAAAATCAAAAGTATATAAAAATATAGTAAAGTGGGTGTCTATTTGTAGATCTCAAAAAAAATATAACCATTAACATATTTTAAAATTATTTTTATTTTGCAGATTTTTAGATATTTTAGTTTGAAGTTTTAAATATATGTTGCTAAAAATATGATGGCTAACATAGGAAATAATTAATTCCTTAATAACTTTCTTGATTTTTTTTTTTTTCTTTTCTTAATTTTCGTGGTCCACCCCCCTCTTCCCTTATAATATAGAGACTATTACGTAAGTAGGTGAAAATTTAAAGAATAACACCATTACCCATTCTCATATCCACCTAATTTTCTTATCCTTCAATTGGTGAATATCTAGGAATTTATCATCCCGTCTTTATAACTCTTTATACATACCAAAAAAACTAAGAATTTCTCATTTGTTATCAACTTTGACTAGTAAAGCTAAAAGTTGGGTACTCAACTTTGACAAAAGTTGCACTTTGGGTACTCAAGTTGCAGTTTAGGTACTCCATCCATTTTTCCATCCACTTGCTCTAAAATAATAATAAAAAGCTGTTATTACCCTTCATATTTTCATCCATTTGTATTAAAATAATAAAAAAACTATTATTACCCACTTACTTGGAAAAAGGAGAGAAAAACTTTTTTATTATATTACAAATTTGCCATTACTTAACCCTCTTGAATAAATTTAGGGCAACTATACATGGTGATCTTTTATTTTTATAAATTATTTGTGGTGGACATTTTTATTTTTGGATTCTATTTACTGATGCTCAACTTATTTTTTTTATTTTTTATAACCTTTTTCACTAAAAAAATACTTTTTTTTATTTCAACAATTATGTTTAAATTACAAAAAATATTTTTAAACAACTACTTGCGTCAGCAAATTGATCTTGCAATTAAGAAAATAGCATTGCAACCCATTAGCAGGAGCGAAATACTAAAAAGTAGAGCAATACAAATTTCAAAAGGAAGGCAATTAATTTTCTTATCTCATGAAATTAACAGATTGATGATGATAATCACACTAATTTCGACAAAAGACTCTAAATTGGGCACGTTTAATTGAAATTAAGCAATAGGGTTTCTGAAAAAAGACAAGAATTAGAATAAACCACACCACAGTCCATATTATATGCTTTGAAATTACAAAATGATCTTCTAAAAATCACTACTTTGACATAAACCGCAGTATAGAGAATTGAGATGCAATGACAAGCGAGAATTCATTTTATAAAAATAACTTTAATTAAATAAAAATAATTTTATAAAAATAAGTTTATTTTAGCAAAAATTAATTTAATTCATCCGAGCCTTTCTATGTGAGAATTCATTTCCTCCCCCCCTTTTTTTAACTTTTTTTTCTTTTCCCTTACGAGGCAACAAACTTGAAAGAGGTGGAAACCAATCATTCAAATTCAACTCGGGAAACAGCCTTACCACTACTATCACCACCTTCCTCCACCATTCTTTCACCAGAAAAAACCAGCAGTTTCCACTCTCAAACCCCCTCTCTGTTCTCTCCGCCATGGGAGAACCTTCAAGGAGCTTGACATTCCTCATCCTCACCTTAACAACAATCTTCATCTCAGTCCTCGGAGACGACAACAACCGTGTTTACTCCCCTTGCCGAGACACTAAAGTTCAGAAAGACGATGGATTCTCCTTCGGAATTGCATTCTCATCAAGAATCTCTTTCTACTTAAACAACAATGTCTCGATCCAGCTCTCTCCTTGCGACAGACGTCTTTCTCTCTCCTCTACTGGTAACTCTCAAGTCGCGCTTTTCCGTCCTAAGGTCGATGAGATCTCGCTCCTCACCATCAATACCTCTTCCTTTTCTCCGGTATTCTTCGTTTTCGCTCATTTATGATTTTAGTTAGGGTTTTGGTTAATTATGATTGTTTCGTTTAATTATTTTGGTGGTGAACTTATGTATGTTTTTGAATTATTACTCGTTTGATGATGTGATCGGATGATTCGTTTCGTTGTTTGCTCCGAGCAGTGTTGATGACTAATTCATACTCCCTCTTTCTCAAAGATTGTTACGCTTGTACTTTTCACGCATGCCAATATAAACTTTGAGCATTTATATCACTAATTATGTATAAATTATAGAAACTAGATACTTCCTCTTTTTTTTAAATGTGACACTTTCTATTTTAGGAAGTTTTAAATTAAATGTGACACTTTCTTTTTTGGTCAATAAACTCGCTCTATCTTTCTCCTCTCACATGGGTCCCCTTATTATTTTTTTCTCTTTATCTCTTTCATTCCCAAAAATTGTCTAAGAGTCCGTGAATCTAAAAGTGTCACATTTAAATAAAAACGGAGGAAGTATTAATATTCAGGAATCTAACAAGATCCTATATGACTATATTTTTTCTTATGTGTAAATAATAAATGATGGTCAAAGTGAAAAGTGTAAAATGTCAAAGTGTAACAATTTTTAGGAAACGGAGGTAGTACATTATACTAGGCAAGTAGGCATTATCTCGTGGATTATCGGATAACGAAAATTTAGGGAGAGGGGCGGGGGGAGTATTCGCTTATTGTTGGAGATATTGATACAGTTGTGGTCGGATTGGGTTTTTCTAGGGCTGTGCTTGGCTGATTAATTCGTAGATCACTGATCATGGAGAAGTTAGTACTTCTGGTTTATAGAGTAGGCGACACGTCTTCAGATTCTAGGATGAGGTTGTAAAAGTTGTTGTTGGTGTTTTATACAGTGTGCTAGTGGAATTCAGGTGTGGACTCAACGTACGGTCCAATTTATGGGTTGCCAAAGGAATTTAAGTTAATAATGTTTATTTTTGTAGTCCTTGCAGTCAAGCAGATACAAGAGATCTATGTTTTTTTTTATAATTAAGATGCAAAATGCTGCTGGAAGGCATCCTGTTGGAGCTGTAGCATATTAACCTTGGGGTCTTAGATAGGTGGAATTTTAATGGAAGAAAGATTGTGCTATTATGCCTTTATTTCCCACCTTCTGATTTTGTTGTCATCTTTTGCTATTAGGCAAGTAGGCATACTCTCCTGGACTACTGGGTACCGTTGTATTTAGGAGAGGAGGGTAAGCTGGCAAGTTTTTGCTTATCTTTGGAGATATAGATACATTTGTGGTCTACTTGGGATTTTCTAGGGCTGTGCTTGATGGGATAATCATAGATCACTGAATGGGAATAATTAACTTTCAAGAAATTGGTTTGTTAGGAAAAGAAATTGTAGAGTAGGTGACATGTTTTCATATTCTAGGATGAGGTTATGAAAGTTGTTGGTGGTGTGGGTTAAATAGTGTGCTAGGGGTATTTAAGGCTGTGTGCTATTGCGCGTCCAATTTATGGGTTTCCAATGGAATTTTAGTTAATACTTCCTCCGTTCCAAGTGTATCGCAACCTTTACCTTATTTGACAATTTTATATTAATTGCAACCTTTCTATTTTAATCACCAAAAAGATCACATGTGCAACCTTTCTCTCTCTTCATTACTTATTAATCACATGATGCAAGTGGGGAAGATGGCCCACTTTTTTGCTCTTCCTAATAAATGTGCCAACCCCTTTATGTTGCAATCAACTTGGAACGGAGGTAGTAGTATGTTATTGTTCAAGTCCTTGCAGTTAAGCAGACACAGGAGATCAATGTTTTTTATAATTAAGATGCAAATGCTGCAAGGCATCGTGTTGAGCTGTAGCATATTTAACCTTGGGGTCTTTAATTGGTGGAATTCAAATGGAAGAAAGATCGTCTCTTATTAGGCCTTTACTTTCTCACCTTCTCATTTTGTTGTCATCTTATGCTATCGCAACATGGTATTCTCTTGGCCGTTCTTCCAACTTCTCATATTCCCTGAAATTATCGTGGAGCTTACTTGATGCCACCATCAACATCTTGTGTTATACCATTTTATCAGATACTTAGCTTATGCATGTCATCCTTGAGCTTTATGTTTCTAGTTCCAAGAGCCCTGGTTTTGTTGAAAGCATTTTACAGTGTTTTCGGAGCTTTAGTGAAGATCTCTTCCTCCTCGAAATACAAGGGATTAGTATTTAGTAGGTCTAGTCCACAATATTGTGTCTCATGCTGTGTTCTTTTGGACTCGACCAGAGTGAAATTTACCAAACTAAAATTGTGAGACAAAAGGAGTTGAACTAGACTGAAATTAATGGAACTGAATTGAACTTAGCTAAACTGAAATGTATTTCAATTAATCCGGTCTAAAAAAAGAGGGCCTTAGTTTGAAGAGTTTGGCCTTTTAATTTGTGAATCAAATGCAGGGGCGTAAGAGCGTGGCTTAAGAAGGAGAAGTTCTTTGAAGTATTCCTAGAAATGAATGAAAATTGTCTTGTCTTGTCTTGTCTTGGACTTAGAAGTGCTTGTTAACCGTAACATCTATGCATCGTGAAGCGTGGTCTTTTTGATGCTATATTTCAAATCATTGGCGAAGACTAGAGTGCATCATTTTCTTCCGTTTGAGCATGTTTGGAGTTTCTTGATCTTTTGTTTAGATGAGATAGGGATCACCATAGCATATGCATCCTTAAGGTTAAATGCTTGAACTGTACATGAATGAGAGCCCGGCTGAATGTAGAGGTCTCCTAGTTAGTCAATTTCAATGTAGAGGGCTACAACAATCTCAATTGAGAAGTAGCCTATTTAACCTACTTCGCTTTCAACCAACAAAGCATCATAGACATACTCATCCTCATGGTCAAGATTTGCATCTCCTTTCTCCTCTTTGTGCTTCTTCAAATACTCCCTAGCCTTTGGACATTTGGATTGACAATGCTCCTTTACATCGGAGTGTTGATTTGTCTCACCTTTCCTCTTGCCACGTGGCGACGCAACAAAGGCTCCACCTTGCCTAGTGAATCCTTTTCATTGTTTCATCAATTTTTCAGCTTCTAGGAGGCACACGACGGTATTATCCAAACTCACTCAATTTCATTCTACCAATTAACAGAGCAATTATAACGTTATTATACCTTTGTTGCAGCGATACCAAGAGTAGCATTGTTTTGTCTTCGCTCTTGCAAGTTTCCTCCAATCTGGCTAGATAAATCTATTGAACTTGTTAAGGTGATCTCCAAAGCCGCCGTCGTCCTCTATCTCCAAGTCAAACAAATCTTTCTTTAGAAACAACTTACTTGCTAAAGACTTGACTTTGAATAACTTTTCAAGCTTCTCCCATAACTCCTTCGCCTGTGTGACATTAAGAAAGTCATACTTTATCTCCGGTGCACGGGTAACGGGATTGCTAACGTTGCTTGCCGCTTCAAATCTTCCCACTTTGAAGCGTTGACCTCTTCAAGTTTCTTGTCCTCTAGGTTGTCTTACAACCCTTGTTGGATGAGTATATCTTGAATCATACTTCGCCATAGAGCAAAATTGTTATTGTCATTGAACAATTCCATTTCAAATTTTCCACCATAAATTTTATCAATTTAGTCTAGTCAAACTCTTGATACCACTTGTAAGGCACTAGAGGAAGCAAAACACTCGCAATAACACGATAATTGATGAAACAAAAATAAAAGGTGCAAATTTTGAGAATAACATAAGGCGAAACTCTGTAGTATAAAAATCCATCACTAATCAAGTAGGGCAAAAGTTCCTCTATACAAGTATGTTGATTTCCATAAGCAACAATACTTAGCAATTCTTATCATAATACTAATAGTTAGGAGAATTTGCTAAGTTTCCTATCTTATCTTATCTTATCTTAGGAAACAAATATTATCTTATCTTAGAAAAAAATATTATTCTAAACTTAGGCAAATAATATCATAATCTTACTCTAACTAAAATTAAGGAAACAAGATAAAAACAAGACGAAAAAGATAAAGATTGCATGTTCTACGACTAGCCTGCGGCGCTAATAACTCGCTCGCCCGGGCTAAGCAATGAACGCAATTGATGCCATCTCGTGCCCACATGAGCCATGATCAGCCTGCTCGGGCCCACACGTCTGCCAATTTTTTTCTTCGATCCTCTTGTCTTTGTTTCTTTTCCCTTCAAGTACCTTAGCGGGCCATGAGCCCGTTAACCGTATTGGATTCGTTGGGCTTGCAAACACAACATATATAGGGATATTTCTTTTGTTCAATCATCATCATTTTGTTGAGGACTTGTGTATAATTTTTGTGGTCCTTGTGCCTAATTGAGTGACTTAATTTTCTTGTTCGTTTGGGGATTGTTGATGTGTAGGTCAGTTCCTTGAATTTTTTTGTGAAAGTTTAGGTGTTTCTTTTTGATTGCCCATCCCTCCACTTCAAAGAAATGAAAGCCAATATTTTCAAACAACGTAGGCAAAGGGGAAAACGCCAAGAACTCACCCCATCCCCAACATCCCCAACAGGCCAACATCACTCCACCACTCCACCACTCTACTGGTTGAAGTACCACGACTACCACCCTGTAAGCTTTCCCATAAAATTCAAAAGGCTCGTACTATTCATTATCCACAAGAAAGATTTTCCCTTTACAATTCTATCATGAGCCCACTTGTGTCACTTTAGGAATTGAGAGATGTCATAGGCGTAACCAATACACTTGGTCGGGCCCAATTCATTAAAAAGGCCCCTTCAAAAGTATGAGCGTCCTGTGTTAAAATGCTTCACCACTCTTTGAAAGCAAAGCAAAGAATCGTAGAGGATGGTCAATTCAAAGAGTTCAAGCACACTTTTCGACTACTTAATTAGGAACAAAAAGTCACTCTATCGCGCCTCAATAAGATGTTTGGCTCGGACCCAACCCACTCAATGTTGCAATCGCACAAACATTCATAACAATCCTAAATCAATTTACCAAATTTATTAAATTGAATGTTCAATTTGAAGGTTTATGAGCGACTTCAACCTTTTCCTAAGTATAAATTACTCATAAACTATGTTACTCCGACACCTTCATTTACCTCAAAAATCGGGTGTCGTGTCGTAAAGTGTCCGACACGACACTTCACTTGGATACTTCATTTTAAACTAAAAACTTAACTTTTCCCTACAAAATAGCCGAGTCGGACACTTGGACACCCGTATCCCAGTAGACACTCAATACGTGTCTGAGTAACATAGCTCATAAATCATATAAAGAAATTATGAAATAAAGACACTGTCAATGTAAATCATGAATATAACACTAACCTAAAGGAAAGAAAAGATGAAATTAAGTAAATAAAACAACAAAATATGAGCGGGAGTAAGAAATTCTCATTGATATCGCGAAATCTTAAATTTCCTTCCTAGATTCTTCAAAATCCGTTTCAACAAGTTTTTCTCACTTATCTCTTTAGATGAGAGTTGCTCTCTCTAAAAACTCAAATTAAAGTTTCAACAAAGCTCATGAGGCTAACCCTCCAAAAGTCCTCTTGAAAAGTTTAAGGTCCATTCTTCTCAACGGATTACAAAAAGTTGGATTAATCGGGTTGAAAAACAAAGATAGAAACTGGCGGAGCCGCTCCACTGCATACGTAGCGTCGCTTCAGTTCATCCACTTCATACAAAGCACCCACTCCCTTCAAAATCAGGCAAAACAGATAGTAGCAAGTTTGGAGAGGTGCTAAACTATCTGAAGCGCCCGCTCCGCTTTCTCAACTTCAAACGACCATAACTCTTTCTTTCTTATCGGAATTGGCTTATGACCGATTGTTGAAAAGCTCTTGTGATAAGCTTTCATCTCCGACTTGAATCATTTAAATATGTTCTACGGGTTATTTCGCACCCTTTGCACAACAAATCCACTTTGAAAATGACTTATTCGTTCGCCCAATTATTCGAGTGAGCCAAAAACTTGTCCATTTGAAGCTGAGTCTTGTGCATAAACTCTTTCAAATTGTTTGATTTTGCTTTAATTTACTCTTCTATGCTCGGTGTGTGGGATGAAGACCTACGAGGTCAATCTTAAAACATCAAACACAAAAGAAGTAATTATTAAAACCTAAAAAGATAACCAAAACAACTAATATTCACAAATGAGTCACAAGTACAACTTACTAAATTATTCTAAGTGAAACATAATAAGTTAGAAAATGCAAAACGAGGAGGAGAAAAACTCTAAATAAGGGGAAATAAGGGTTATAGATTGATATAAATATGACTCACGAGAATTTCCCAATCTCCTTTGCCTTTTCTCTCGAAAAATGTTTGGAGGTTTGGCATGAGGTTTCTCCCTCGTCTATGAAACACAAGTTTCCATCAGAATCCTTCCCTAGATGGTTCATTGCTTACGCTGATATTTTTTTTAATGAATTTCACTCTCATGACTCTCGTTACTTCTAATGGACATCTTTCTCTTAGCATAATAAATGACCACCAAAACCTGTCTAACCAATTGGATGAGAATCTAAGTCGAAATCTCTACCCCAGTATGCAATTTCTCTTTACTTCGCATGATATGATAGTATCTCTTCTCTCAACAGAATAGCATGTTTAATATCAAGTTTCCA
Source organism: Patellifolia procumbens (assembly GCA_947645195.1). Classification (NCBI taxonomy): domain Eukaryota; kingdom Viridiplantae; phylum Streptophyta; class Magnoliopsida; order Caryophyllales; family Amaranthaceae; genus Patellifolia; species Patellifolia procumbens. The sequence continues at coordinate 9,798,195 of CANSGD010000972.1, forward strand.
TATGCATAAGCATTGAATGGATAAAATCAGAATCAAAATAGATATCTGTAGGTCTTTGCTCAAGTTTAAATGTACTTGACCCCTTGATCACTCTTTAATTGATCCTCTCTCATTGCATAACTCATTGTGACTGTAGGCCCTGACATGGTCATTGTGTCCTACTGTCTCTACTCACATTATATCTCACTTTGTTCTTACTCATGGCCTTGCTTTGCAACGGAATAGTACGTTATCTGGTGTTCGGTGCCAGCAATGACGGCCACGTCAACTCTTGTCCTTTTACGTTGGAATCGAGGCAGTATGAAAACCGAAATTCTCTCCGTTACCAACATATTCATGTAGAACATGCTACAATTTACTGAGTTGCTTGTAAAAGCTCTCTTGAATATTGAGTTAGAAGCAAAGGAGAGAGAAGGAGAGAGAAGGAGAGAGTTAGGTATCTCTATACCTTTGTTTTCTCTCTAGCTAGTGTTCTTGTTGACTTATGTTACTAATCACACTAAGCAATTTATTCAAATCTTTATTCATGTACTTCCTCCGTCCCAAAGTAAGTGTCACATTCCTTTTTGGGACCCAAATAATTGCCACATTGCTTTTTTGGCAAAAGTTTTCTCTCCACTTTTTCTTCAAAGTTGACCTTGGGCCCCACATTCACGCACCCACTTTTCCCCCTCTACTTTTCTACTCCCCTAAAAGCTTGTGCCAAAACCTAATGTGACACTTATTATGGGACAGAGGGATTGTAACAAATATGTCAAAAGGTCATCAAAAAAAGCTTCAGATAATATTGGTAGCAAGGGAAATTGCACATGCAAGTGCTAATAGGTACTTCAGTGGACTGAACTCATTATTTTTGCACTAACTTACTTGATATGCCAATCTCACTCTAGATAACCCTTTATGCGTTGTGTATCATGTTGGTAGAAACGCGTCTATATAAAGATGCTCTCATAATAATCAGTTACATGATACTTCGACTAATTAGCGTCAAATAGGGTACTTAGCATCAGCCCACACTCTACACACCAACCAATATGCATCCTGAGTTGTTAAGGGTCGTCTAGAGGAGTTGTTGTGGGCTATGGCTGATACAAGGTTGTTAGGAAACTATACTTCCTCCATCTCAAATTTAACTTCACAATTATCATTGTGGGGTGTCAAGACGGAACTTCACACTTCCTCTCTACACTTACTTTTCTCTTTTGTGTCTCCATCCTATCAATCTTTTTCTTGCTTCTCTCCAACACTTTTTCTGCCTTTTTTTGTTCTTTCTACCCACTTTTGATTATTTTTAATTCTTCTATCTCGCTATTTCCCTTACTTCCAATTTTTCACATTCTTTCATTTACGTTTTTCAAGTTGTTCCTTCATTTTTCTTATTGCACAGTGACGGTTGCTTATGATGGTTCATGTCAGCCGAATGTAAATCAATTTGGACTAAAGCTTTGTTGTTGTTCTTGTACAATTAACCACTACTTGTAAAAAGTCCATTATCCCAATTGTAAAATTAATTATGGGATGAGAGTTTTCTCCAACTTTACAAACTAAGGGTTTAGTCACCAAGCGCTAATTCTTTATATTGCTGATAACATTGAATAGTTTGTACAACAAATTACAATTACTATAAGTAGTTTTGCTGAACAAGATTTTGGTGCTTTTCTTGCTTGTGGTTTTATAGACAAGATTTGGCTCAGTAGTTTTTGACTCATTGCTGTCTGCCGATTATTATGGTATCATCTTTGCAAGCTCTTTTTGTTTATGATGTACAAACATCAAGCTAAATCGTTTTCTGATAATTGATCTTCTCGTTTCTTCCTTTTTTCAAAACAAGAGGTCTGTACCTGAATTGGTAGCCTGGTGGTTACTTTTTAACTTCAATGAAATGTTGATTTTTCAGGATTCAACTGGTGGTTATATGGTGGCTTTTGCAGGCTCAAAATATGCTGCAAGATCTCTTCCTGCGTTTGTTGCAGATGGTACACATATAGTTACCAGTTTTACTCTGGTAGGGATGCCAGAATTCACATGTTTTTCCTTTTGCTTTTTTATATCATCATCCTTCTGAAGCTCATTGTTTTTTATTAATATTGATGGGAGCAGATTCTAGATTTCAAGGAAGGCCGACTGCAAAATCTGTTCTGGAAAAGGGATGGCTGCGCATCATGTAAAGGCAAGTCAAAGTTTGTCTGCCTGAACAATCAGTATTGTGGAGTCAAAATGACTGATTGCAAGAGTCGAGGGGGCTCTCTGGATTGTAGCCTTGGCATCCAATTGGCCTTTTCTGGTACAGATAAGCATTATACAGTTCTTAACTCTTGGTATGAAGTGGAAAACCTTCGACAATATTCGCTATTCGGTTTATATTCCAATTTGCGGAATTCTATCACCGATCAATTCAACAACATCTTCTGATTCTGCTGCTATGATTTTGTTGTGTTCTACTATGGGGCTTTTCTGCGTTAGGGATTGCACAATTCCTCAATTTATTCTTCTCTGATCCTCTGGCAGTCTATTGTGTGAAAATCTGTAACATGTTTTGGTATGTAATTGGTTTTTAATTTTACAGTGTAAATTTCAAGTGAGATCATATGATTAATTGATAGCTCTTTGTACTGATATGTTTCTTTATGTCTCGTAATACTGCTTGGCCTAAGTAACTGTTTGAAAGAGAACTGGTTGATACAACTGCTTACTTTTAGTTATTAGCTACTCCCTCCGTTTATTTATAATTGTTACAGTTCACTTTAGGGATAACCAAGAAAATTTGTGAAATTTATGGAATGATTGTTTTGGGAATAGATAAAATTGTTTGGGGAATCGATAAAATATGTATTCTTGTTGTATTCGTTTTATATACTTCCTCCGATTTTTAATACTCACATCGCTACAACAAATATAGGTTTTGGTGGTAATTTTTTCATCAGCTAACAATTTGTTACAAGAAGGTAAAAAAAGCTTAAATGACTACGTCTACTGTAGCTATTGAAAATTAATAGAAAAGCCCAGTAAGGAATTGATGCGAAAACCTCAAATTTTCCAAATCCCAAATTCAATTAAAATTCCGGTGGGTTTCTTTCTACTTCCATTGCGGCACCCCCATCGTGGTCCAATTTGGTGGCTATTTAATTCTTTTTGCATCTATTGGACAATAGCCTTCTTCATCCATGTATCTTTTTTTAATTGAAATTTACATCCCTTTTCAATTTGATGAATTAGAATTTTCTGGATTATCACTAATTTCTTTGTTTTCCTTGATTTCATCACACACTCATGTGCTGTAATATTTTCCTTTTTTCTATATTTTTTTTATGCCTGCAAGTTTGATTTTTATTTAAATGAAGTTGGTTTGTAAATTCTCTAACTTGTTTGGTTGCATTCGATTCCTATGGACAATCAAAAATCCCATGAAATGCATTTTGTAATAGTGGTTTGGTTGCATCAAATTGATAAAATAGAGGAAATACAAATTCCTAAAAATTACAATGCCTACAAAATGTGGGGCATTATCTTACCAAGCCCCCCTTGGTAATTGAAAATTCCCATGATTTGCAAATTCTCATATGCACAACAAGCAAGTTTTGGCAAATCATGGAAAATGCAATGTAGAAATTAAATTCCTATGAATTATAAGTTCCTACATAAATTTAATTCCCATGTCAACCAAACAATATCTAAAATTATGCTTTGGTTATTTTCGAAATTTTCCTTTGATGGGTGTTTGAATTTCTTAGTAATACTCTTTCCGGTGTTGTAGACCTTGTAGTCTTAGTAAAGTCCAAGCTCATTTTAGCTATTTTTGTCACTTGGATGTTTTATTATTGTTGCATTAGTATACACTAGAAGAAAAATATCTATTTAAGGCGTAAAATGAGTTATTTGAGGCATTTTGGTATGCCTCAAATGAGGGGGCAACAAATAAAAAATACATTAGAGGCAATAGAGGTGCTATTTGAGGCGTATTTTTAGAAAAAAAAAACGTCTCAAATAGGTTTTTTTTTGTGGGCATGTGCTATAGAATGAAGAAATTAATCCCAAATTTAAAAGCTTTTGTAATACACTCAAGGTTTTGACAAAAATTATAAAAGTCAATTATACAATACTATTAGGTTCTTTAAATTAAAAAAAAAAAAGAACACCAAACCTAGAACTATTTTTGAAGGGTAAAACAATCTCATTTCAAAGAGATTATTTTACAATTACCCTACACAATCGTTTTCAAGAAAAATAAGTACAAACTTGTACTTGCATGATGGTGCTGCGTGAGCTTTGGGGGCTTTAATCACTCAAAGCTATCTCAATTCCTACTCCATTAACCCCGATATTTATCATCATCAAAGTTAAATCTAGTCGAACTTTAATAAGTTACATCAGAAATTGTTTTTAAACACGCTGTTATTAGTAAAATTAATACCGCTATCTCAATTTCTACTCCACTAACACCGCTATCTCAATTTCTACTCCACTAACACCGCTATCTATCGTCATTAAAATTTAAATATAGTCAAATTTTTAAAAGTTATATCAAAAGTTATTTTCGAACACGCTCTTATTAGTAAAAAATTAAAAATATAACATTATAGTATATGATAAGCAGTCAACCGTTTATATCATGAACTAGGGCAATTTGCGAGAAACAACCTTTTAAATACACTTTTTTGCGAGAAACAACCTTTTAAATTTTTTTTTGCGAGAAACAACCTTTTCAATATTATTTTGTGAGAAACAACCTTTTAATTTTTTTTTTTGCAAGAACACACCTTATCACTCTTTTCCGGCGTTGACCACAAATTTCCGGCCTTGACCAAGTCAAATTTGCTATTTGCACTCCTTCTTTCTTATTTCCACACTCCTTTTCCGTTATTTGTTCCCCATTATATAAATCTCATGTTTTTAAAACCCAAAAAGTTCTTTCTCTTTAAGTAAATTGATTAAGTAGTAGTGTAATACATGGGATTATAAAAACATAAACCCAAATTTGCCAATGCATGTATTAGTACTAATACTACTACTTAATCAATTTACTAAAAGAGAAAGAACTTTTTGGGTTTTAAAAACATGAGATTTATATAATGGGGAACAAATGAGGGAAAAGGAGTGTGGAAATAAGAAAGAAGGAGTGCAAATAGCAAATTTGACTTGGTCAAGGCCGGAAATTTGTGGTCAACGCCGGAAAAGAGTGATAAGGTGTGTTCTCGCAAAAAAAATATTATACAAGGTTGTTTCTCGCAAAAAAAATAATTTAAAAGGTTGTTTCTCGCAAAAAAGTGTATTTAAAAGGTTGTTTCTCGCAAAAAAAATTTAAAAGGTTGTTTCTCGCAAAAAAGTGTATTTAAAAGGTTGTTTCTCGCAAATTTGCCCATGAACTATTAATGTGTTAATCTATAGTAAATTAAAAAAAAAACAAATTGAACGTTAATATACTGTTGCTTCACTTGCTTGTAATGGGCTCTAATGGGGGCCTTTGAGTTAATTTTCTTCTTAACTAAAAGTTACTCACACACCAACACTCATAGAATGAATGCATGCATGCCAAAGTTATCATAAGTTTATTTGATGATGAGAGGAGGATATCAAGAAAAGAAATTTTCTTTTTCGAAAGTATATCAATTTACAATAAAGATGCTTTCCGGAAGAAAACAAGGTTTTAGTAACAAAATCATACTCCCTCGGTCTCTCCGTCCTAAAATGTATGTTTGGTTTCCTTTTTAGGAGTCAAATTTTAAGATATTTAACTAAGTTTTCATATTAATATATACAAAAAAAACTTACTCGTTGTTAGATTCGCTTTAATATATATACTTTCGCAATACCAACATTTAATTTGTTATTTATACGGAATTGAAAATATATAAGGCCAAAGGTGCGTCTTGGAGACCGCGCGAAAGAAACTATGAGTTATATTATGAAACAGAGAGAGTAACTTTTAAATTGTAGAACAAAACATAAATTATATTAAATAGACCATGGTAAGGACTAAGGAGTCGTAAATCGAGTTGCTTACTTCCTTCTCCTCCTCACTTCTCTTTTCACTAAAACCAATTAGGGCTCTGAAAAATTATTGGCATGAGACAAAAAAAGCAGCTAGAGAAGACTAGAAGCGGAAAAAAGTAAGGTCTTGTTCTTTTGCCTTGCAAAGAACTGAATTGAACTGCATCTAACCACACCTCCTGCTCAGCAGGAAATGAACTGAATTGAAATTAAATCAATTGAAATGAAGTTAACTAAACTAAACTGAACTTAATTTAAGTTCATTGCAGACCAAAAGAACAGGGCCTAAGGCATGTGAGAAGGTGGGAGAATAACCGGATAAGTGGTGGTTTTGATAGCGTGAATTGGTCGCAAGTAAAGTGAGTCTTATTAAAACAATCAAATAAGAAAAGTGAGTAAATCTTGGTAAAACAAAGGAACTACATATTAGCTCTATCAAGCCATATTCTTTTGAACTGAATAAAGCTTGATAAAAAAAAATTCATTTTCTTTACCTTTTCAAGTAACGTTTGCTAGTAATACAACGAGCCGCTACTGCACTAATATTTTCCTGTTACGTAATTTTTTTACTACCACGTGTCCATGTGTTTAAAAAATTAATGCAACAACAAAGACTTCAAAAATATACATACTACAAATGGAAACAAAACTAGAGGTATCCATATCCCCTTCCATAATTGTCATAATGAAAACTTCGAACAAGCTAAGTACAATGTATCTAATAATGTGTTTTTGAAATATTAATGTTAGTCTTGTTGACCTAAATGGATGGAATTGTCCTATAAAAAGCCATGTCCCAAATGCTCACCACAACAAATTCAACTTATATCAAAAAGAGTGCAGAGAAAAAGAGTCAAGGAATAATGACTAAGGGAAGGCTTACTCTCAAATATGTAGAGAATGAGAATTCAAGGAAAACCACTTATACAAAAAGAAAGGAGGGTTTATGTAATAAATTGGGGGAGTTGTGCACACTATGTGATATTAAGGCTTGCATGATGATGTATAGCCCTGATTTTGAGGAGCCCACAATTTGGCCATCTAATGAAGAGGCAAAAGAATTAGTGGCAAAATATGAAGCCATGCCAAAGTTTGAACAAACAAAAAAAATGGTTAGCCATGAGCAATATATGAAAAATAGAGTGGAGAAATTAAGAGATGAAGTAACAAAACAAGAGACTATAAACAAAAAGATTGAGGCAGGTATTCTTATTCACAAAATTTCTCATGGAAATGGAATGAAAGAGATTGTAGAATGTGGGGAGGCTAAACTCTTGAGTTGGTATGCTGAAGAAAAACTTGAAGAAATTGAACGTTACAAACGTCTTTATCCACCCTTTGTGGTTCCGCCGCAACCGCCATCGTCACAACCACCGGCGGCCTTGCAAGCATCATCTAGCAAGGGTTGTGAAGGGGTGGTGAACTTGGGTAAGATGCCTATTGTGATGGATGATAATGAAATTGATCCAATTTCATTGGCATTGGTGAATGATGCTAAAAATAGTGATATTGCTAGCACAAGTGGAAAGGAGGTTTTTGATGCTAGCACAAGTGGAAAAGAAAACTTGGATCCATGAGAATCAATTATAATATATGAAGATGGTTTGTAAATTGTTTCTCGGTCTTTTTTTTAAAGTTAATCCACATTGTTATGGTTTTAGCAACAATAAAGTCTTGTAACGTTTTGTATGTTTTTTTTATCTTTGCAATTCTAAAGCATTTGAATCGGATCCATTACGTGATTCAACTAATTAATAGTCATTCTTAGACATTATATTGCGATTCATTAAATAATATTTGTTGATATCATATTAAGATTCATTATTTTTACTATTTTACACTAGAATAACATACTCCATTGCATGTCATATGTATCAAGTTCCATATGAACATGGTCACCCTATTCTCCATGATCTAAAGCACTTTCTTGTCCGTATCTTAGGAAAAAGAACAAGGTTTAATAGTGAAAACGTGAAAACTCGACCTTCTTGTGCACTAAATTTTGTTTGAAACTTTAGATGTCTTTTATATTGAACTTTAGAATTATATAACAATTCTATTAATTTTTTTTTTCAAATGATTTCAAAAGTAATTTACCATCATAAATTCATAATATACCGAACTCATATTCCCTAGACACTCTATTTACATATATATCATCGACATCTATGTGTATGATTCTCATCAAGGTAGCCTCAAAAGTTTTTAAAATACTTGTACTTATTCGTTAAAACAAGACCTATGAAACTTAAAATACATACAAAAAATAATTATGTTATATTACATTATGATTATTTTCTAAAAACTTTTAAAACATGACAAATTTGTTTAAATTATTTATATGTATCTCATTATTCTAGGAAGCATAAATTAAATTTGAAGTTCACATAGTATTAAGTAGGGGTGTTCATAATGATCCCGATCCGAAAAAAACAGAAATCTGATCCGGAATTTACCCTTTCGGATAATTTGACTCGGATTCAAATCGACCTTTTGACATTTTCGGATATCCAAAAAATCGAAATGTGTGGAAAATCGTATGTCCGGATCAATATCTGAAATTCGATATAAAAATATCCGATTATCCAGTTTATTTTTCATAAAATTGAATTTTTTTTATATATAGATTTCTCCTTGGAAAAAGCGAATCAGAGATCAGATTCAGATTGACATATTTCGAATAGGATAATCCGAAATGAATACCCTTAGTATTAAGTATGGCAAATATTACGTAAAAATATAAACGATGAATGTAACAACAATAGAATAGAAAAGGCAATGTATAAGTGTATAACTAAGCTAGAACTGAAGAAAATAACATATATGAACAAACTGATCCAGGAGCAATATCAACTCTATAAGGCTAAATTTCCACAATAACTTCTCTAATTCGATAAATCATCACCAGAGAAGAGTTCGATAAATCATCACCAAAGACTAAAACTAATTAACAATAGGTGCAACCGTGTTCATCATACTTCCCTTATGTGTTCTGTTCCTTTTCACTCTTCAACGTATGTGGCTTACATAGCCATCACATGCGGGTTTTCTCTTAGCAATAACTATATGGAATAACTATAATTGTCTCGATATGTTTATACAGAAAATCTTGAGATTATCATACTTTAAAAGAAACAAATTAAACATTTATAACATCAACTCACTCTTGTCTTTATACTTCATAAGTTCATAAAGTTTGAGTTGGTCTTATAAGAGATTAATTTTAATTTAATATTAGGCAACAACTCAAACTCAATAGAAAGAAGAGAATGAAGCAACTTTTTGAATAAAGTGATGGGTTTTTTGAATAAAGTGATGAGCTTAAGTTAGTCTATTTTAATATAAAATTAAACCGATTCTTTTAATAGCTTTTGATTAATTAGTTTTTGATAAATTAAAGATATGAAATATTTCTCTCATATGGAATTTGATTGCGCATCGTTTGATAACCGAAATTCAAACAAGTCCATTTTATTATTGTTTTTTCATCGAAATTAATGATGTTATATGAATGAAAATCAAAGTGATAACTTTTGAAATCCATATTAAATATTAGATGACTTATGTTTCAGTTACGTCTTTGTGCACCAAATAACGTTATTTATCTTTGACTACTAGTACTAAATTGTATTATGAAACTGTGCACGGGCCAGGCGTATATAATAGTTTGCATAAAATGATAATACTGACCTAAAAGATATGCAATAGAGTTTAAGAGTGTTAAGTGGAATGTGGATAAATGGAGCACTAGATGATCACTAAAAATAAGTTTGAAAGGTTTTGGGATCATTTTTTTTTGAAACAGGTACAAGGATAATTAGAGGTTTCCCTATCTCAGGGATAAACCACTAATGTGAACATAAGTACAAAAACTAAAAGAAACATTAGAAAAAACTAAAAAACTAAAAAACTAAAAACTAAACACTGTTAACTATACACTAAACGCTAAATAACAAGCTTCTCAAAGAAGCTTTAGAAGACTTCTAAACGATAAGTTTGAAAGGTTTTGGGATCATTTGTCGTCTAAGATATTAAATTCGTATCAGTAATACAAACAACATTAAAAAAACATTTCAGTCAGATGTGCACTTAACTCTAAGAAATAAGTATTTGTTTACATCAGACATGTACTATAGGGACATTTGTACTTTTCATCTATATCAATGTAAAACTTTGAACATGAATATCTCGAATTGCACAGTAGTAAAAGTTATAAAAAGTTGGTATTATAATAACTCTACACATTGAAATGGATCAAAATATATCTCACATGACTATTAACGTATAACTAGCATCAGGTCGTCAAAGTCTACAATGTGAATACTAACAAAAGTCAAAGTGTCCCTATTAAATAAAAACGACAGAAGTATCATATATTGATTAAGGAAGAAGGACATAGAGAGATAGAGATGCCATCCATGATTGAAACTGGACATGCAAACTGCATGTACGTTGATTAGTTCATCAATTACGGAATGTTCCCAACTTATTTTCCGTTCAGTTTCAATCAGTCCAGCTTAGTTCAGCTCCAATCAATTCAATTCAGCTAGATTTATGGCAGAGAACAAGCCCTTACTTTAGTTAATCAGTAAGCTAAATCCTTGTAAAAAAAGGTTTTATATACTCGCTTGACGAAAAATTGTCACTGACCCGACTTTCCGATTTAATTTTCGAGTATGATAATCGACCATATATTTTTTTATTAAAAAAAAAACGTTATGCTACTTGCACTTTTTAAAGAGCAGGGTCGCCGGCCGGGTTTTGTCTAACATCCTATCAACATCGAAACATATAGAAGCAAATAGTATTATTTTGGGAAAAACATGAGGCCTGACTCCTGAGGTGCTATTAATAAAAATAGATAAATAAATCTTCAAAAGAGGTTAACTGATAATTAATGGCTGTCGGAAGAGAACGAAAAATGTTAGTGGTTGTGGTCACCTAGTCGAGAGTATCATATTGGGTTCTCTAAACCTTTTGGTACCCTAATAAAAAAAAAAGGATTCATGGTATAGGTTTCATGAACTAAACATTAGGTATGGTTTTAATCATTACTCATACATACAAGTTTAATGAACCAAACACCCCATTTTCTCACATGGAGTGAATGTTCACATTATATATATATATATATATATATATATATATATATATATACATTTTCTATATATATTTTTCTATGGCATCGTTTTACATCTATAGAAATTGCGTTAATTGCATCATGTTCATTTTAAAAAGTTTTTCTTCTTTATTTTTGTATAAAGTGTAGTTGTAGTCTTTCTATGTCCTCTACTCTTTTACTTTTCTTAAGAATTGTGCCAACTCATATGATGTATGCAATAGGTAGAAAAAGGTAATAGATGGAAGAAAGAAATTTGTGCTACTATATTGAGTAAATTCCACAATTTGTTAGAAAGTTGAGAATAACCAAGAGACGAAATCTAATATAATAAACCAAAAGTCGAATTTCCTTGTTTTCGAGTCGTTTCTTCCTGGACCTAGGATGTTTTAGTATACGCTCTAATCTCTCGTGTACCTTTATCTTGAATCTTCAGTTTTCATTTAAATTCTGTAGAAAGTATGCTCATAAATTACAATTGTATTTGAGCCCCTTTTGTTGCGTTCTTAGTTAAATAACACACATCAAGAAGAAGCATAAATCAAACTTTATAACAAATACATAGTATTGTACAATATATACAAAGGGCGAGCTAATAATTAGTACGAATGAATTACAATTTTCACGTCGTACTACCTTTATTTTGTAAGGCTATATTAAAAGTGCCAAATTAAGAATTTTTCTTATAAAAACTTAGACATTAAGGCGGTAGTTAGGAATAAGTATCAAGTTATGAGCCATGGACATAACAAGGCCAAACTTTTCTCGCATAACTAAATCGCTCGCAGAAGTATTATCAGGCATTTTCCAATCAAAGGAATGCACCAATTGAGATAATAGTAGCTTAACATTTAGTAGACCAAGCTGCGTCCCAGGACACCTCCTACGACCAAATCCGAATGGGGCAAGGCGGAAATCTTGTCCGCTAATCATATCAACATCTTTAACCAAAAATCTTTCTGGATGAAATTCTTCACAATCATCTGACCATATACTTGGGTCTCTTCCAATTGCCCAAGAATTTAAGAAAATTTGTGATCCTTTTGGAATATAATACCCATCAAACGTAAATTCTTGCATGGCTTCATGTGGAGCAAAGATGATTGGATAGAGCCTAAAGATTTCTTTGATAACTAAGTCTAAGTATTTAAACTTTGACAAATCTTTCTCCTCCACCACTCTATTTTTACCTACAACACTTTCTATCTCATCTTGCAATTTCCTCATTTTCTCAGGATGCTTCAAAAGAGATGCAAGTGCCCACTTTACTATGTTGGTAGCACTATCAATTGCTGGCACAACTAGGTCTATTAAAATGGCTTTGATACCATCCCGCTCAATGGCATATGATGTTTTGCTATTACTAGAGGTGTTATTGTTCTTCATCAATGATAACATTACATCAACCAAATCTCTATGAGTTCGGGAGTTTTTTCGTGTTTCATCTTCATGACTGTTGATAATTTTCTCCAAGACATCATCTACAATCTTCATTAGCTTTTTGATGCGCCTTTTGAGACCCTGTAATAACATATGATTTATATCATTCATTTAACCTTAAAAAGAGTTCAAGATTATGCTTATACTAGTATGTTAGATCAAGTACTTACTAAAGATCATTTTTTACATGGTGGCTATTGAAACAAAATTAGTAAAAAAAAAATATTAGAATCGAAGAAACATCAATTTGGTATATGAGGGAAAATGTGAATATGAAACTTTTGTATGAAAATGTAAAGATGAAATATTAAAATTGTATCATTGCTTGGCATGCACCAACAATTACTTGCACATACTTTGAAAAAATATTTACGTGAACAAAATTTTTGTATGACCTAGATAAAAGAAAATCAAGTCCCTTGGTTACTTATGGGCCTGCTCGTTATCGTTTTTTGTTTTCAATTTTCAATTTTTTTGAAAACTAAAAACCAAAAACATGAAACCAGAAAGAGTGATTTTCACTTTTTAGTTGTCAGTTTTCAAAATCATCATGTTTCCAATAAATTTGACTAATTTTTTATTCAATATAGGATACATATCATATGACTTTGAAAATCAAAAAACCAAAAAACAGAAAATCACAGTGGTACCGAACAGGCCCTTAGTTAAAGAGATCGATGATCGATCTTATTAAATGGTAAAGCATCTCTTGCATTGAGTGATATTAAATAAAGACAATGCATGAAACGAACCTGAGGATCAAATGGTGCAAGAAAAGGCAAATAATCGGCAATATTTAGTGTTCCTGATAGTCTCAAAGCCTCAAGGACAACGGCTCTAAGAGCTAAATCATCTTTAGGAGCTCCATACAACATTCTATATATTAACTCCTCTAGGACACCACCTACACAAGCGCCAATATCTACAGCTTGTTTAGCCGCAGAAGCATCTTTTAATGAACTCATTAATTTACCCATTTCCTCCTCTCTTAACCATGCAAATGACTTTATTTTTTGAGCACTCAAAAGCTCCATCACACATAATTTCCTTACATTTTTCCAATATGGACTATATGGTGTGAAAATTATTCCCTTAGAACCATATGAAAGATCATGAGAAACTTCAGACATAGGTCTTTTTGCACAAAGAACATCATGGTTTCTAAGAAGGCGCTCCGCCATTTGTGGTGATGAGACCACAACGACGGGCATCGAACCGAGGTTTAAGTACATGATAGGTCCATATTTCTTGGCTAACTCTTGGAAATTACGATGAGGAAGACTCCCTACTAAGTGAAGGTGTCCTATGATGGGCAACTTTGGTGGACTAGGAGGTAGTTTTGGAGTGTTTGGTTTATTCAATGATTTTGAGGATGGAATTTGTTGCTTAATTAGTTGTTTGAATGATCTCCATGAAACCAATAGGCCAAAGAGGATAACAAATATTGGAATGGAAAGGGAGAGCATTTTCTTTTTGCTATTTTAGTAGGGAAATGGTTTTTATGTTTGATGTAGTAGTATGAGTAGCAAAGTAGCTAGGGTTTTTATGTTTAATGTAGTAGTATGAGTAGCCAAGTAGGATATATGTGTGTGTTATGCAATGAGTGGTGCTACTAGAGCAGGCTATTTATAAACGAGGTTTTGAAGTAGATAGTGTGAATTGAGTCTAAAATAAATGTTAAATATATGCATCACTAGTGTGTTACTTGTTCGTTCTTTATTAACCGATTATTATGTATTCAAAATTTTAAATTATTAAATGGTAGACTATGTTGATCGATGGTAACAACTAATAAAAAGAATGACTCGTAGTTGATAAAAAAAAAATTACTACTAGTATGTGATAAAATATGTTGAATCTAAATATTTTGGCCTATAATTTATGTGCCACTTCTTAGCTCTTATCATTGGTATAATATTAAGTTATAACGAGATTTGAGTAATGACAAAAAAAGAGTGATATACATGTAGCACAAAATTATACTACCTCCGTTCCATGTGTATTGCAACATAGGGAGTTTTACGCCTCCCAACGCACTACTTTAGACGCTAATATCTCTAATTTTATTTAAGTAAAAATTATAAAAAGTAAATTTTAATTAAGCATATATCGAGACGAATCTAACAAGATCCCACATGGCTATATTTATCCTTGTGTATAAATCACAAAAGAGGGTCAAAGGGTAGTGTATGAATAGTGCAAAATGTCAAATGTTGCAATACCTATGGAACGGAGGTAGTAAGACAAACTATATGAATATATCAAGGTCAAGTTAATCTTTTTGGAAAATTCCAAGTTTGATGTCTTGAGGTTTTTCCTAATCCAAGTTAAGTGCACAGAGTTTTTATATTCCAACAACTTTGATAGTCTGAGGATATAAAATAATTCAACTTTAGTAACCTAATCATTACAACACAGAAAACAAAGTAATTAATAATGACTAACTCTAAGAAATTCATTTTTCTAGTAATAGTTATTCTTTTCAATAATTATACATTCTCACCATTAACCGTACTAAAGTATGTATCCCCAAAATCAGAGTTTTGGTAATACAGAGGGTAAAAAGTCGTTATTGTGAAATAAATTAATTAAAATTAGTTATCGTTAATTATTTTGTATAATATATCATAATGATTTAGTACACAAGATTCTTAAACATTTATATGTTATACTATGCATGTCACTCTAACGGAAATTTAACAAAATTAGCGTTGGGGTCAATAAAGTTGAATTATTATAACGTCATGCCACTAAAATTGGAATCTGAAAAAACTCATAACACTAAACTTAAATTAGGCCAAACTTCAAGGTGTGGAACTTGGAATCTTCCTTTCTTTTTTTCCTTCATCAATCTACAAAAAAGTTAATCTTATTTCAGCTTTGAGACTTGAGAGTGATTTAAGGTGTGAAACGGTTATTAACTTAGTGTCGTCCACAGTCAATTTCATTTTCCAATTGAAAGAAGTATTGTAGGTGTCACTGTCACCAACTGGTCCAACAATCAACCAATTGTTGTGGCTTAATTAGCTTGTCTGTATATAAATGTTCCAATTGAAAGACGTATTAAAACATCTGGGTAAATGTTGCGGTTTGTTACGTTTGATCATCTCTTTTTTTGATATAATATAGGGATTAAAGGCATAAAGGTGGGATAAAAAGTGATCGTCTTAAAACCTTCTAGAATTGAAAGAGATGCTCTAAACAATTAAGTTATTCATGTTATTAAGGTAATTTGGTAATTGGACTCTTAGTAGGGTTTGTAAGGATATTTTGTATCTCTATATATATAGCATGCCAGACAACCTAAACAGGTCAGTCAATTATTCCAATACTCGTACATGGTATCAAGAGCCTAGGTTAAAATAATATTTTTTTCCTCTCTGTCTCCCATTTTTTTTTTCCCGTCCGGTTTGCCCTAGTGTTTTGCAAGGTGGAACCCTAATTTCCTGCTATGGCCGCCCCTTCTACAACCCAGGCCGCCACTGCCGAAAATTCGTCCACTCCTCTTCATCAGTCAAGGTCCGTCGACCATGTCGGACAGCACCATCTCGATCTGGGTGGTGCCTCTGATGTACGTGCATCCACGCCGTGGTTTTCGTCCTCCACCGGACAACCACTGCCTGACTTCCAGGCCGCAACACCAACGACGGCGCCCCTCCCTGGCTTCCAGGCGCACTCTTCGATGACGCCGTTGCGTCACAGCAGTGCTTGCTTCCCGGCGCACGATTCAACGACGCCGCTTGCGTCCCAGCAGTCCTTTTGGACGCTTCTCACCAGGTTTTGGTGGTCCCTCCACCGCCCATGCTTCTTCCTCCATGATTAATGCTTCGCCTCTTCTTGCTCCCCAATTTACACAGGCTGCCCAATTCCCTCACGTGACATCACTAGCACAACAATTTACTAATCATGATATTACACGATTTGTTACGATCAAATTGACCACTCCAGAGGATTTTCTCGTCTGGAAAACACAAGTTACGTGTTTCTTGTTAACACATCAACTTTTAGGTATTGTTGAAGGTACAATTTCTATTCCTTCGTCTACTTGTGTTGATCATCTTGGTCAATCAGTCCCTAATCCGCAATTCTACGAGTACTTACGCTTAGATCGACATATCAAATTGTGGTTGTATGCTACGTTGTCACGTGATGTTATGCTTGATGTACATGAATTACATACTTCTGTGGAGATCTGGAATAGGTTAAAATCACGTTTTTTACATGCTAGTATGGCTAGGTATATGGAATTGAAAGGTCGATTGAGTCATATGAAGAAACC
Source organism: Patellifolia procumbens (assembly GCA_947645195.1). Lineage (NCBI taxonomy): Eukaryota > Viridiplantae > Streptophyta > Magnoliopsida > Caryophyllales > Amaranthaceae > Patellifolia > Patellifolia procumbens. The sequence goes on from CANSGD010000972.1 coordinate 9,815,021, forward strand.
TGAACAGCAGACTATGGAAGTGTTTTTGCGTGAAATTAAAGTAATTGTTGATTCTTTAGTTGCTACTCAGTGTCCTGTCTCTCAGTATGATCTTGTTCAGTATACTTTGACTGCCTTGGATCAAGATCGTGATTATGATGCCCTTGTCACTACTTTGTTACAATTTCAAACGTCTTTGACGTTTGATGATCTTCGCCCCAAACTACTTCAGCATGAGCAACGCATTAAGGCTAAGCGTGCCTATGATGATACGTCCGCTACTCATCAGGCTTTAGTAGTTGTTCAGACTGGCTCTTCCGGTTCACAACCGTCTTCCTCGGGTGGTTCGAATTCTAAAGGTCAAGGGGGTGGTAAGAACAAAAATCGCAACAATAATCGTAACAAGGGTGGTTGCGGTAACAATGGAGGACGCGGCAATGGAGGACAGGGTGGTCGTGGCAATGCAGGCCGCACTAATGGTATGGGTAATTTTCATGATGTTTCGTATGTTAATTATTCTTGTGCCAATTATATTGCTAATGATTTGTCTTCAGCAGGAAGTAATCCATCTAACGGCAATTTAGCCAACACTCCTTCTTCAGATACTTGTGGTCTTTGTTGGTATCCAGATCACCAAGCAGCCTATTGTCCTCAACGTTTCAATCACAGCTTTGTGCCTTCTTCTCCTGATGGTGTCACACGTGCCCTAGCTGCACTGTCTGTTGGTGGTGAAACAAATGACTCCGTTTGGTATCCAGATTCTGGAGCCGCATCTCACATGACCTCACAGGATGGTAAGCTATCTAATGTTATTCCTTACACTGGTTCGAGTTCTATTGTTGTTGGTGATGGCACGAAACTTCCCATTAATAAACTTGGTAACTTAACTCTGTCTTCCCCGAGTCGCCCCCTTCGCCTCACGAAGGTGTGTCATGTTCCCCAGTTAAAGCATAATCTGATGTCTGTCCAAAAGTTATGTCAGGATAATTCTTGCATAGTCTGTTTTGACGAGTCTTATGTTTGTGTAAAGGACAAGACCACGGGGGCGGTTCTGTTGCGGGGAATCAGTAGGAATGGTGTCTACCCTCTTCAGCCTCACATTCTAGAGTCAGAGTCGTCTTCCCGAGCCTGCTCAGAGTCGTCTGTCCCTTCTCTCATTGCCACTAAGGAGTCTGGAGATGTTTGGCATACTCGCCTTGGTCATACTTCTGCTAGAGTTTTAGGAAGTTTACGTTCACAAAACTTGATTTCATGTAGTTCTAAATTTCATGACGATTGTGTTCATTGCAAAGTAGGAAAGTTACATCGTTTGCCCTTTGAGTCTGTGACTCATCGTGCCCCCTATCCCTTATATTTGATACATAGTGATCTTTGGCAATCGCCAGTTAAATCAAATCAGCTTTTTCAGTATTATGTGGTTTTTGTTGATGATTATTCACGTTTTTCTTGGCTATATCCACTTAAACTGAAATCTGATGTCTATTCGACCTTCTTAGCTTTTCAGAAACTTGTTGAGAACTTGTTTAATTCCAAAATTAAATTTTTCCAAAGTGATGGTGGACGTGAATTTGATAACACTCCTTTACTACAACATTTCTGTGATTCGGGAATTTATTTTCGAAAGTCTTGTGCTCGGACTCAAGCGCAGAATGGTGTTGCAGAAAGGAAACATCGAACCATTATTGAGATGGCACGTACTATGCTTATTCAATCTGAGTTGCCAACTCGATATTGGGTTGATGCGTGTTATACGGCGGTTTATACGATAAATCGTCTTCCCAGTTCGGCATTACAGGGTTCATCCCCGTTTGCTAAGCTATTTCATCGTCCCCCCTCCTATGAGTTTTTGAAATGTTTTGGTTGTGCTTGTTTTCTGTTTTTTTTAGATCCTAAAATAAATAAATTACAAGCTAAGTCGATTCAATGTGTTTTCATTGGCTATGCGTCAAATTATAAGGGTTATAGGTGTCTTGATCCTCTTTCTCGCAAAATTTACACAAGTCGTCATGTTTTGTTTAGTGAACGGAAATTTCCATATCGTTCCCTCGTGTCTAGCACACCCATTGGTCCGTCTTTGGACGAGTCTCTTGACCCCTTGGTTTGGTTTCCGAGTCTTCCTTTGTCTAGTGACCAACGGCCTGTGTCGTCGAGTCTCCCTTCCCCCGAGCCCGCAGCATTACGGGAGCACATGCAGCAACCCGCTGCCTGCTCACAGAATGCATGCGAGCCCGCGCCTCTCCTACCCGCGTCCGCAGGTTCCCGCGAGCATACGCAGCATCACGCTGCCTGCCCGCAGGTCCCATGCGCGCCCGCAGAGCCCTCGCCCAGCAGCAGCGAGCAGCTGCCGCGTCTCCCCCCCACTGTTGTTAGTCCGCAGCAGCCCCTGTGTCCACGGGAGGTCTGCTGCCCCCTTCCCCGTCACACGCCATCTCTCCTCATGGGTGTGACGTCCCCTCCCCGTTCGTCCCCGTCTCCTATCGTCCCTCCCCCTAGGCGTCCTAGAAAGTCGTCTAAGTGTGTCGATCCTACTAATGTTCATACCATGACCACGCGTCTAAAAGACGGAATCATTTCAACTAGGAATTTATTGGATTTAAAAACCGATGTTGTTGAGTCTGAACCGTCTAATTTTAAGCAAGCGTCTAAAGATTCACGTTGGCAACAAGCCATGCGTGATGAGTATGAAGCATTAATTAAGAATGATACATGGGAACTTGTGCCTCGCAACAACAATAGAAACGCTCTTGGTTGTAAGTGGGTGTATAAGATTAAATATAATTCTGACGGTTCTGTGGAGCGGTTTAAGGCAAGACTTGTTGTTTTTGGTAATCATCAGCAGGCAGGTATTAACTACTTTGAAACCTTTAGTCTTGTAATTAAGCCTACTACTGTTCGCTTAGTTCTTACTCTTGCTGCTACTTTTAAATGGCCTATTCGTCAACTCGATGTTAAAAATGCTTTCCTTCATGGTTTCCTCAATGAGGAAGTCTATATGCGTCAGCCTCCTGGTTTTGAACACCCTTCTCAACCACATCATGTTTGTCGGTTACGAAAATCCATTTATGGTTTGAAGCAAGCTCCTCGAGCTTGGTTCTCTCGTTTCAGCAATTTTCTTCTCTCTATTGGTTTCAAGTGCAGCAGTTGTGACACCTCCATGTTCACTCTCAAACACAGTAGTCATATTATCATTCTCTTGCTATATGTTGATGATATTGTGCTTACAGGTAGTAGTTCCTCTTTGCTTCAGAAATTTATCAGTGTTCTCTCTGCCCAGTTTGCTATGAAGGATTTGGGTGATTTGCATTATTTCTTAGGCATTCAGGTTTTACGTACTCCTCAGGGTTTGCTTTTGTCTCAAAACAAATATGTAGTTGATCTTCTTCAGAAATTTCATCTTCATACTGTCAAACCCGTACGTACTCCTGTTGTCTCTCGTGTCACTCTTTCTCTCTTAGATGGTGAACTTCTTGCTGATCCCACAGATTATCGTAGTATGGTTACTGCATTACAATATTTGACTATGACTCGTCCTGATATTGCCTATGCTGTTCTGTTTCTCAATTTATGCATGCGCCTCGTACTACTCACCTTCATGCTGTGAAAAGAATTTTCAGGTATCTGCAGGGAACTTCTGATTATGGGCTATTTCTTCATAGTACTGGCTCTCCTACTGTGACTGTTGCCTACTCTGATGCTGATTGGGCCGGGTGTCCTGACACTCGGCGTTCTACTACTGGTTATGTTGTCTTCCTAGGGAAGAATTTGATCTCCTGGCGCTCTAAGAAGCAACCTACTGTTTCGAAGTCTTCTACTGAAGCTGAGTATCGTGCTGTTGCCTACACTGCGGCAGAAACAATTTGGATACGTCAATTGTTGGCTGATTTAGGGTATTTTCATCGACGGCCTACCATTCTCTATTGTGACAATGTTTCTGCTATGTATCTTACTGCCAATCCTGTTCATCATGATCGTAGTAAGCATATTGATGTTGATTATCATTTTGTTCGTGAGATGGTTGCTAAAGGTGGACTTCAGGTCAAGCATGTTCCGACACAGTTGCAGGTTGCTGATATTTTTACTAAGGGTCTTTCTTCTGAGTTGTTTTGTAAACATCGTTCCAATCTATCCGTGATTCCTCCCCGTAAAGATTGAGGGGGTGTATTAGGGTAATTTGGTAATTGGACTCTTAGTAGGGTTTGTAAAGATATTTTGTATCTCTATATATATAGCATGCCAGACAAACTAAACAGGTCAGCCAATTATTCCAATACTCGTACACATGTAATCTCATATATTAAAAAAATACGAATATTGTTATTCAAAACTTACAACCTTAAGTATGAAAAAAAAATCTAACCATCACTCCACCACAATATAATTGTTTCTTGTTCAATGAATGTTTAATATTAGCGAAGCGCTAAACTACGCTTTTTCAAATCAGCTTATCAATGAAATTACTCATTTTTTTAATGATATATTTTCATACCAAATAATATTAGTTTTGTTTAGCTCATAAAGGGAGCTCAACCTCTTGCCTCCTCAATCTGGCCTAAAAAAACTATTTGTATTGCATGGGAGCCAATACCTCTCGTGCCCTTCATCAAATTAAATATCGACGCCAGGCCACCCATTTTCAGCAGCAGCATGTGTCATTCTCCGCAACTCTGCTGATGATCTCCTAAAAGCATGTAACTACAATCTTTTGGAGGACTAGTGCCTACATAGCCGAAGCGTTAGCTCTTCATCGCGGAGTTTTGGCTATCTAAGAAGGAAGAGTATCATCATCAAAGGTGATAATATATACATCAACGCAATACAAGTTCATTTGGCAACCACCTAAGCGAAATACTCACATCAATACGAAATTTAAATTCTTCTTCAAGTTTTAGACAATTGGAAAATCAAACATATTTTCAGAGAAACCAACCAAACTACAAACTGGATCACAAATGTGGAACATCTAGTTGACTCTTCCTTTGTTATTAATCTATGTATAAATTCTACTTTACACTCTATCCTTTTTTATTTTTTTAAAGGTAATGATATATACGGCCCTAAAGTAAGGTTGTATATAAGCATTATATACATTACCCATGATAGTATTAAGTAGGGAATTTATCCTCTAATCACGCGTGAATCGGTGTTAATAATGTTTGCAAGTTACTTAAATTTCATTATTTAGGTTCTTATATACATCATCCATTTCATTTTTCTTTTTTTAAACAGAGCTTTGTAGACATATTAGGAGTTTTGCTTGAGAGGAGGGTGTCCTAATGTTTTCTTTTTCTAATCCTTAAAAAATTAGGATAGTGTATTATAATTTATAAATGGATGCTATTTAGAAACGAGTATTGATGAGTCATTTTTTTTTTATCTTATCATTGAATACTAATAGTTGTCTTCTATGTATTTATCATTCAATAGTTTAAAACACTTGTTAATAAGAGAATCAAAACTAAAACTCTTACTCTCGATGCCATCGATAATAATATTCAAAACATGAAAACATCATTGATTTGTCCTTATTGTTCAAGTCTTTTTCTTTTTCATGTGAAGAGGGATGGTGGAGAGCTTAGGAAATAATAATGTAATGATCAGTGGCGTTTGAAACTTATTTTAAGAGAAATAAGGAGTAATGGTCCGAATTTTCGGCGAACTCGATTATAATATTTAAGGCATTGTTGATTTGGCATTTATATTTTTTTATTTCTCATGTGAATATGCATGGTATAGAGACATTAGAAAATTTGTATTGAACATTATTAACATTAAAAAAAAGAAAGATTGACCGGAATAATCTCAACTATGATCGTTCTGTTTAAAATAATCTCAATTATGAGTTATTTTAGAATAATCCAAACTATTAGGGGTACCGTCCCAAAATCATCCAAACTTTATTTTTCTTGCCTTCAATGATCCATTTTGGGACTAGTATATATATAGTAGAATTAAGAGTTTGGATTATTTTGAGAAGGTACCTCCAATAGTTCGGATTATTCTAAAATAACCAATAGTTGGGATTATTTTGAGCGTAACAGACATGGTGGTGGCTGACGCCAGACAAAACCGGAGCTAGGGTTTCGTAGAAAAAGTTAGGCTAAAAATATGCGGAAGAGAGAAAAAATTTCGAACCTAGGCTCATGATACTATGTAAAAGTATTGAAAATGATCAACTAATCTATTTAGGTTGTCTGACACTATTATATATAGAGAGAATAAAACCGTCTCTAATTGATACAGACTAAAAGTCTAATTAATAATTAATCAAATACCCTAATAATAATGTACACCCAGTCTTAATAATTATGGCATAAATTTTCAACTTCATACTATTTTAGGTAATGTATTTATTGCTTAAATTTCCTTATTTAGTTCCTTGTCCTTTGTATCCTTCTTTATTTCTCGTGTGAAAAGGGATTGCATGAAGACGTACTTAGAAAATACTACTCCTCTATATAAAATACTAGTCAAACTATTAGTAGTACTTCTAAACTATTTTCAAACAAACTTAGACCATACTATTTTACTTAGAATCCTCCCCTCCCAAATTTATTTCAACAATACCGCGTGTAATCAGTTTTAAAAGATTAGTGAAGTTGAGATGAGTTGCATTATCTAATTATAAAAGTTAATTTGATAGAAGATAAACGCATATTTTTATGTTGCACGTAATTATTGGATCAAGTGGATAAGTTAAGGATGAGGAAGACGATTACCTTATTAAATTAGAAAAAAATTGATATTAAAAGTACGAATTATGCTCGATCGTCTGTTAAAGGACACACATATTGATTGTTGTTGGTAGGTACCAACTATCGATAATGTTTGATTTTATAGGTCCTTGTGATCAGGTAATCTGAAACAGCAGGTTAAAGTGAGATTTTGCATGTGATTATTTAAGTGTTCTCAGGCACGCATTTCAAGGCAGATGTTTCAGCTTTTTTTGTGTGAAAACAATATTATTTCGAAAAACGGATACTAACGTTCGCTCTTTTTGGACTCCAATTTCGGGAATCCCTTAAAAATCGGTACCAATAAGCCGGGTTTTCAGACACGCACTTCACGACGATATTTTCGGGCCGAAGACGTAGTTTTTTTGAGAAATAGATATTCTACGCACCCTTAAAGAACACGAATTTTGATAATCCCTACAAAATGGGTACTTACAAGCCGGATTTTCAGGCACACATTTCAAGGCGTCTTCTTTGTGTCTGATACGACGTTTTTGCAAAAAACGAATAACGATATACACATTTTACAGACACAAATTTCGGGAGTCCATACAAAACTGGTACTTATAAGCCGGATTTTCAGGCACATAATTAAAGACGACCTTTTATGGTCCAATACGCCGTTTTTTCGAAAAAAACAGACAATGCAATTCACCCTTTATGAGCACGAATTTCAAGTTCTCTACAAAACGGGTATCAATAAGTCGGATTTTAGGGCACGTACTTCAAAATGACTTTTTCGATTTGTTTGGGCCAAGATGACGTTTTTCGAAAAAGGACACTGTTATGCACCCTACATGGGCCCAAATTTCTAAATCCCTACAAATTCGGCACGAAAAAGTCGCCTTGAATTGCGTGCCTGAAAATCCTGCTTATAAGTATATGTTTTATAGGGATTCTCGAAATTCGTGCCTATGAAGGTTCATATTGTTGTTCGTTATTCGAGAAAATGTTGTATTAGGCCCGCGAAACCGCCTTGAAGTGAGTGCATGAAAATCTGGTTGTGCCTATTAAGGGTGTGTAGCGGGTCTGTTTTGCGAAAAAACGACTTCGGCCTGAAAAGGTCGTCTTGAAGTGTGTGCCTGAAAATCTGGCTATTAGTACTCGTTTTGTAGGGATTATCGAAATTTGTGCCCATAAAGAGTGCATAGTGTAGTCGGTTTTTCAAAAAAAAAGTCGTATTCGGCCCGTAAAAGTCGTCTTGAATGGCGTGCCCGAAAATCCGGCTTATAAGTTCCCATTTTGTAGGAATTCTTGAAATTCGTGCCCATAAAGAATGCATATCGTTGTCCTTTTTTAAAAAAACGTCGTATAAACCCCGGAAAAGTCGTCTTGAAGTACGTGCCTGAAAATCAGGCTTGTAAGTATCCGTTTTGTAGGGATTATCAAAATTCGTGCCCAATAAGGGTGCGCAGCGGTGTCTATTTTTTGAAAAAATTATATTTTCGGCCTGAAAAGTCGTCTTGAGTGCGTGCCCAAAAAATCCGCTTATTGTATTCGTTTTCAAGGATTCTCTAAATTAGAGTCCATAAAAGGATGAACAGCGGTGTCTGTTTTTCAAAAAAAACATTGTCTTCACACCGAAAAAAACTGAAATAGTTACATTGAACTGAGTGTTTGAACCCTCTAAATATTCTCATGCAAAAACTCACTTTGACCAGTTGTTTCAGGTTACCAGGTCACGAGGATCTATAAAATCAAACATGATAGATAGTTGGTACGTAACAATAATACTCAATAGGTGAGCCATTTTAAAAAGATCGAGCATAGTTCGTACATATAATATCCTTTTTTCCATCAAATTATTAGGAACTGTAATCGAAATAAGTTGGATCTGTTTCCGTGAAATCGATGCCGCAATCAACCTAGTTAAATAGATTTCTAAAATTTTGAAACGAAAAAAACTATCTCATGTAGGCACAATATCGAATATGCTTTGGGAGCTAAAACTTTTTTGAAAAATGAGTTAATTTTGTAAGAGTTAGTCTTATAAGAGATTGTCTAATTTAAATTTAAAATTAGGCAATATCTCAAGCCTAATAAAAAGAAGAGGTTGAAGCACCTTTGTGAATAAAATGATTGCCTTTTTAATAGTGAAAGTATTGGATCAGACTGTCTGACCAATATTTACTGTCAGGCGTAGCCTAATACTTCATCTTCTTCTTCACGCAAACAACAACAACAACAATGAAGTAGCAGCAACCTCCGGCGAAGACACGCCCAGAAACCGCCGGCCACGGCACCACCACCAAACATGAGTCTGAATTGTCCTTCCAGTACAAAGCTCCCGTCTTTTCGCCGTTGAAGGAAGAAGTTGGGGCTGAGCAAAGACATTCTTTAGAAACCACTATTTCCAGAAAATCTGTCGTACAAATTAATTAAAACGTATCAGTTTCAATAAAAACCAATAGAATGCAACGAGAGAAGAACAATTGATGAATGTCACTAACTTAAATATATGGAGAAGAGAATGAAGAGCTTTGTTAATGGCGAAAGGCGCTGCTGGTATTGTATTGATTTTTTGGAATGAAATGGTAATGGCGTTTTCAGAAAGTTGTTTATTTTTAGAAAGTTGTTTGCTTTCATTTAGAACTTTTTTTTTCATTTACTTAAGTTTTGTTTTCAGTTAGTTTTATTTTAGTACGAATAAGAAAACTAAGTGAAAAGGATAAAGTAACTGAAAACTAATTTGCTTTCATTTAGAACTTATTTTATTTCATTTACTTAAGTTTTGTTTTCAGATAGAATAAAACACGTAAATGAAACAAAAAAATAAGTAACTGAAAACTAATTTGCTTTCATTTAGAACTTATTTTATTTCATTTACTTAAGTTTTGTTTTCAGTTAGAATAAAACACGTAAATGAAACAATAAGATAACGAACTGAACTTAAAAGACATCCAATTGAAAGAAAAAAGAACTTAAAAAGGGTCCAACTGAATGAACAGAAGGTCCAACTGAAAGAAGATAAGGTCCAACTGAAAGAAGATAAGGTCCAACTGAAAGAATAAAAGATCCAACTGAACTTATCCACTGTACAACTAAAATCAAAAATACATCCAACTGAAAAAAATAGAAATCAACTGAAGTCCGTCTGACCAACATTTGGTCAGACGCGTCTGACGCAATACCTTCTCTTTTTAATAAAGTAATTTGTTTAAGTTAGTCTAATTTAATATAAAGTTAGACCGCCTCTTATAATTTTTGAGTTTTTAAAATGTATATTTGTTGTAATTGAACATTTTGAATATCCTGAAAGAACATGGGTGTAAGATAAAAAAAAATCAAGCTTAGTATGGCCAATTACATCATTAAATCTCATTTTTATACATTTAAATGCTTCTGATATTCATTGGGGCGGCAAAAATAATACGCGTTTCTTATATGTTTGGGATTGGGTCTTGAAATGTGAGTCGGTCTCTTGTTCGGGATCTAATGTGGCGTAACCAAATGCTGAGTGCATCATCTAAATAACTGGTACAACTTTTTTATTATACACCTGGGTGTACCAACAACGTAATAGGTTTTGAACCTGCGACCTATTAGTTGGAACATCGTAAACTTTACCACCAAGCCACATCCTATTTGTTGTCATATTGCAATTAACAGTTCTTTTTACATTCATAAAGTTGTAGGAAAAAGTCAAGAGATCTCCTACATTATACTATTTCAGGATCCTTTTAAATTCCTTTTATTGGTTCTTAAATTATGCCTTCAAATTTTAATTGCAAAATTTATCATTTATTAATTTGATGAGGAATATTTTTCTAGTCCGTTATAACATTAAAAATGGACCCAAAATATTATCAGGGCCACAAACTAGTTGTGTTTCTAAAAGTCTAATATTACTTCGAGACGTCATGAATACACGCGGGTGTACCATGTTTGCTCATGTGTAAGTAGAGATGGCAATAGGTAGGGTCTGGGACGGCCGACCCAGACTCGACCTAGACCCTTTGGGTCTGACGGGTTCCGGTCCTCACATGGTCCTTAGTGGGTCCTTTTGAATTTTAAGTTTAATAACATTTTTAATCTAATAAATTTATTTCGCCTATTTATAGGTTCACGTGACCATGGTTAAGGTTTTCGAAACAATTAACAAAATATAGCTCATAAAATCTTTAAAATATTTCAACTTACATCATTACATGTCTTAAAATGGAGTCAGAACTACTTATAAAGTCGTAATTTATAACAAACTTTTTTTTTTTTTAATTTTTTAATGTAAATGGGTCCGTGGGTAGGGTCTGAACTGGGTGTAGATCGGATCTGAATCTGATATATTTGGATCCCGATTCAGACCTATATGATAACCTCTAGATCTAAACCCGACCCAAATCCATTGGGTCTAAAAAAAATTGAACCCAAACCCTTATAAATGGGTCAATGAATCTGAATCTAGGTTGGGTCCAAGACCTATTACCATCCCTACTTGTAAGACGAAATCTCTTTTTTTTTTAACGACTAATATTTGATCGATCAATATACTACTCCCAAACAAAATTACAGAAAAAAGTTGGATGAATAACAATGTCGATGAACAAGAAAGAAGAGCCAAGTACTGCACCAATTCCAGATCAATGGTATAATCTAACCCTAGGTTCTTCCTTCAAGGATCATCAACCTTCTTCCAAATTCTGCACTTTACGCTGTAATCTACTTTCTTCATCCCTCCTTTTCAATCCTCTCTCCAATTTCATCTTCCTCGATTCACTAATTCACTTTTCAATTTCTTAAATTTTTTTACAGATGAATTCAAGCCGGCATCAATGGATGATAGTCAATCAGGAGTATTACAGAAGACGAAAGACAACAAAATCAGTGTAGAATTCCACAACAATCAACCTGGTAAACCTAAGCTTACTTTCGAAGGTACAAGCGAAGATTATAAGGAAAACGATGCAGTTTTGTTCTTTGATGGAGATAGCTTCCGCCTTGAACGCCTTCATCGTGCTGTTCAGCGTTTGCGCCATGTCCGATTGCCTGGTGAATCCGCTTCTGCTACTTTAGCTGCCTGTTCTTCAGCCGATGGCGGATCGCCACCGGTTGTTAAAGGAATTAAACCTCAACCTCAGCCACAGCCGCAACCTCAGGGTTTTAATAGCCGGCCTGCGTTTACGGCTCCTTTACCGCAACCGCCACTGCCGCCACCTGTTTCGGTCAGTTCTCTGTGATCAAATTCATACTTCGTCTGTTTCTAAATTAGTGACACATTTGTATAGTGTTTGTTATTCATATTTTAGACTTTGATTAGCTTTGGTGATTTACATTTTAGAAAAAACATAGTCGGGATCTGTTAGATTCGTTGCAATCTGAAATTTTTTAATATCAACTTTTTATAATTTTTATTTATTAATAATTGTAGATATTAATATTTAAAATAATGTATTGGCAAACGGCAAAACATAGAGTGTGTTACTTATTTAGAAATGGAGTTAAGTATTTTAATAGTATTTAGAGCTTGTTGTCTTCGGCTGAAAACAGTTAAACTGAAAATAACTAAACTGAATGGAATAGTGATGTGTGAAGTAAAAGCATTGTGTAAAGAACTGAACTGAAAATAAGCTGTGGAGTATCGTTTACATTACATTGATGTAGTGATATAGTTCAATGGTTAAAGTTGATGATGTTTAATCTCAATAGTCAGAGATTTTCTTTTAGTTTGAAATGGAGAGATATTGGCTTCTGGTTGGTTTTGTTTTATTTGTTCTTTTGGGATTTTCTGAAATTGCTAGTCACTGTGTGATCTAGAGTGCCAATTTGTTGTTTATTATTCAGTAATTTAGGCAATCATTTAATATAGTACTAACTTATAAGGGTTTACGCGTGTGCTTGATTAGGCTGGGTACTTGAATCGCACTTCGAAGTTTGGTGATTGTCATAGTGTAGTCACTTGTAAGTTTGCACCTTAGTTATGGTGACTGTTCAAAATCCTTTCTTGTTTGCTGATTAAACAGAGATCATATCATGTTTTGATGATAAGGATGTTTGAAGGCGGCTGCAAGTGTTAAGCATACATTTTACGATCTTGTGCAAACAATGAAGGATTGTGGATCATCTTCACGTTGATGGAGCTTTCTGTTGTTTTGATTATAGAACTATTATAGTAACTTGCTGCTGACCATAAGTGGCTGATTCAGTTTTCACTGAAAAATAAGCGGACTCAGGATCATCTTCTATGGAGATATTGGAATCGTTGGTAGCTCTAGTTACAATATTGAATAGAAAGATCCTGGATTTTTCCATGCGCTTTCTTCGACGTGTTCTATTGAGGGTAAAATCGTTTAAAATACTTTAGACGCTAGTCAAGGTTAGTGAAATTGACGGAGGATAGCTAACTTCCACTGGTTTTAACCCTATCATCATTAAATACTAGTTCTGTCTTTTACACGTTGATGTACCAGACCCTAATCGTCTTATTGTGGGCATAAGCATAGTTTACATTCTGTTTGAAATGGTGATCGTAAGCTTCGATTTGTTGGGAAAGCAAGTTATAGTGGTTAGAGGAGATGGCTACCTTACTCTCTTAATCCCTAGGCTTCTATGTCTTAGGTTCCCTATTTCCCCAAACCTTAGTAGAAGCAGTGAACTTTTTCCATCATAGCCTAGATGTAGCAAATTTAAAGAAGGTTGCTAAAAGAATTTACCACTTGGACAATGGAAATGTTCGTCTTCCATGAAATTTTAATGTAAAATTAGAGAATTAAATGTGTGCTATATAGAGCTTACAAGAACCTTAGAATTAAAAGGAAGGATAAAAGCTTACCCCCTTCCCTCCTTCCAAGTCTGTGCTAAGGAAAGTAATTTTAAATTGATTTGACGTCTCTGTAGTGAATATAAATATTCAAAATTGTTGCCACAACATCCTGCAAAGTCCTATTGATCATATATAGTGTTCCATTCAGAACCCAGATCAGATGCAATGACGATGGCAGATAAATCAGAATGTAGAAAGTAGTTTACTTTGTTTATGTTTGTGTTAGTGTTTATTGCAAAGGTTTGAAGGAATCAGGAGACATTGATCCATCTATTTTTTAAAGATGAGATCAGTCCAGATTTTGTTAATGACAGTCGAATGCATAAAATAATTACACTTATGGGAAATAACTTCTAAGTTATCGCTAAGGCTAATGTTGCCGACCCCCCCCCCTTCCAACCATCTCCCACGCGGAAATCTCTTATTAGGCATCGGGCTAATGTTCTTTGATGATGGTAAAAAATAGACCTGTGACCAATACATTTTTGGGTCTTATTTGATTTATTTCGGCGGTCCGGTTCTGTGCTTACTTACTATTCCCTTTTTTACCTTTATTTCCTACATTTATGGATAGGGCGGTGTAGGGGGGATGAGGATTGCGGATTTTAAGAGAGCTACACTAAAGTGTGCTAGGTGTTCTTTTGGCTTCATCATGAATAAGGGATCTTCTGCTGTTTGAGTGGCCTTCATGAAGTACTTGTGAATCTGTCTGAGGATCATAGGCTGAATCCTTGGAACATCTGTGCAAAGATAATTTGTGCTTAGTTGATCAAATTAGAACTTTTTCCCGTTAGATAGTTGAGAATATCGATTTTCAGAGAATTTTACGAGTTGTCCTAAATTGTTTTTATTCCTGTTTATCTATGCTTCAGGTTGAAGTTGAGCGAATTGACATTGGTGATGTTGGAAATTCAGGTATAGATGGATTCTCATTTTCTTTTCGTGTTGTTACAATATATTTCCATTCTTTCTATATTCATAACCTGAACCTTTTCTTGTGGAACAGTGGAAGGGTGAGGGGGTTGTTTTTCTTGATCATTAGCTGTTTATTTTGGGTTGCAAAAATCTATTTAGGCTATTGAAGTATAGATGCATTACGGGTTTTCCCGGCTTAAGACAACATGCTTATGGTACGGTTTTGCTCAAGTCCAATAACTGTTATACTGTGCGTGCAGGAGGGAAACCGAATATTGAAAAGTCTACCAGTTACCCTCCACAACAACCAAATGCTACCACATCCCCAGACTCAAAGGACTTTGATCTCGAAGCACATTTAGACATAATGAATGACGACGATGATGATGAAGCATTAGGGCCTGGCAAAGATAGTGGTGGAGACAAAGAAACCCATATAGGCATTGATATCAACATACCACAGCAAAATGACACGGATGACGAGATTGCTGATGTAGACGTCAATGATGACAACGGAGTTATGGGGGGTAATGCAGCAGCTGCTCTAAGAGCTCAGGTTAATGCAGTGGAAAGAGAGCACACTTCTAGTTCAAGTGCCAGCAGTGGGAGTGAGAGTAGTGGAAGCAGCAGTGAAAGTGGAAGTGGTAGTAGTCGCAGCAGCAGTGACAGTGAGAGCAGTGATGGTGACTCGGTTACCTCTATCTAAGTTCTGAATCGCCAGTATTGGCCATGATACTACGAAGTCACCTAGATCAGGGATTATTTGGGTTACTGGCACCGTGGCACACAATGTGGTAGCTCTCCGCTTGATATTTAAGACAATGAGAGAAATTTATTATTTCCAACACAATTTTTCAGGTGTTAAGAGAATACCTGAGATGTATGATACATGGGTGCATCACTTCAACTTTTTTAAAAAAAGTTTCAGTGTCAATTAGGTACAAAAAAGTGTAAACATAAGGTGAAATCAGAATGACGAGGTTCAATAAGCTCAATTAAGGTTAAGAGAATGCACCCTAAAATTAATATGATAAAGAATGATGGGAGTATTATATACTATTGACATTCAATCTAGGTCCTCTCTTTTTCTACAAGTTTTGGGTTTATGTCGTAGTATTCATGTCATTTTATATGGAGTATGAATTAGAGATTTAAACAGCAATTAGTTATCAATTTATCTGAAGTGATGCATTTGTAAAAGTGTGAACTAAAATTTGAGCTTCAATAAGTCGTCTGTTATGCTTAATATAGTCATTTACAAGTTGATGATCAATATCCCTTCATGGCTATTGCAATTACACCAAAACTTAGGATAGCCTGCAATGAACATAGTCTCTTGTACATGGATCATCATGTTTAAGTTCTAGGTTTACCTGATCTGGAGGGAAACAGTTTTTTAGAAAAATTGTTGAAAAATATATTACAATGGAAATATGTGTTTGAACCTCATTTTCATTTGTTTATTCCTTAATGAAGTGTTTTTTTTTTATTATTATTTCGAGAAATAAAGGAATAATGGAAGGAGGAGATATCTGATGGAGGAGGAAAGGAAAATACTTCCAATCTTTGGCGAAACTATTTCTTCCAGATAAAAATTACTTTTAATAGTCCAAATAGGAAAGAAATAGGGAACAAAAGAATATCATTCTAAATATTGGCAGTAAAAGAAGATTGTAATAGAAGTGATAGGCTAAATTTTCTAAAATTTAACTCAAGATTTTATAAAAAATGATACCTTCTACTTGTATGCATATATCGATTGTTTCTTGTTTTTTTTGGTATATAAAGAGGTAAAAAAACAAAGCAATGCTTAGATTAGTGATTAGGGATTAAATCTCACTGAAGCATTTTGGGTTAGTGATTTCCCCTTACCTCTCCCCCTACTCCCAAATATCAGGTCCGTAAATACTAGATAAAAAAAAATAAGCTTGTTGAGTGTTGGAGCCTTCTTCTTACCAATTGGACAAAAAGAGGAAGAGGTATAAAGTGATGAGATATAATCTGTTTGTTCTTATATTTTGATAAATTCCCCTGCTAATTGACATCCAGTGCATATAAATGTAGATTGATATTAGTAACTAAAAAACCATAAGTCTAGTAAATTTGTAATTCAATACATCATCAGCTATGGCTTTTTATCTATACCGCTTTGTATGGAAGAAAACTCAAGAGAATAAGAAAAAGCGAAGATCCCACAGCGGACAGAATGACAAAGATCGGGGGCTGTCAGAGTTTAAAACGAGAGATGATATACTGGAGAAGGCATACCTTTCTCGGCCTTTTGGCTAAGATCAAGTGTAGTATCTGTTCTTATCAGTTTAATATCTGATACGTGGGCCAATGGCCCACAACGATATTAAATTTATTTTTTAAGGGAGAAGGCCCATCACAGTAGCTTGCTGCTGGGGTCTTCAAGCGTCGCCCATGCGTTGCACTACTGCACGGTTCTGGCGCATCCCACCAATACAGTTTCTAATTTTTAGTATTAATAGAAAGCCTGTAACACCATAGAATCAAGATAACTGAATGTAAACATGTAAGCATACATGACAATTTGATGATGCCCATATTACTATTATTTACTTACTGATAATTTGATGATGCTCATAATACTATTATTTACTTAATGATAATTTGATGATGCTCATATTACTATTATTTACTTAATGATAATTTGATGATGCTCATATTACTATTATTTACTTAATAATTATCATTTACGACTATATGTACTTCTCATATATAGTATTATATTGTCAATTTCTCAATTTTCTAAAATTTGCAGCGTTATTTGCACATTTGTTAATGTACGACTTTGGCCATTGATATTTCAATTCATTTATTTGCAAAAATCACAGAAAGATAATATTTTGATAAATTTTGTTGACATTTTGTATCAGAATTAAGATTAATTTGCTTGGTTTTGAAGACAGAATCAAAATTGAACAATAGAAGGCTAGCGTCTTGGTGGCAAACTTGAGGAATGAAGCACATTGGTGTAGTGAATTAGATGTTTTCAAATAGGGGGGAGCCTTATTTGAGAGGCTGGCAAACTTGGGAAATGAAGCACATTGGTGTAAATGTAATGAATTGGATGTTTTCATATAGGGTGAAGCCTTATTTGAGATGCCATGATGTTGTTTAATACTTCATGAAGTAAGCTTCAGGATTTGAGCCTGATTTGAGCCTGATTTTCGTATTTACTCATCCTGATGGACCTAATCAATTGCTTGTGTTTAAGTCTTTGCCTCAAGAAAGCTGATGAGATATACCAATTTCATTCCTTGGCAGATGTGCTTTGTGGACATTCTAGACGCATGTTATAAACTTGGTGACAATAATGAGGCGAGAAATTTGTTAGATGATAAGATTGATAACCATGTCATTGATCATTCTCCTTTCAATGTGCTACCTATTGCGATGGTCATTGCTTCTTAGCTGCAAAATACTTAGGGGGCGTTTGGATAGGGGTCTCCAGAAAAGGGAAAGGAAATGAAACCTTTTGTTTCCTTTACTTGTTGTTTGTTTAATGATTTTTTTCTTTCCCTTTACCCCATTTCAGTTTTACTAAACCCCCATATCCCTCTATGTTGATTCCCCAACCCCCCCTAGGGTTTTATAATTCCCCCAAATCCCTCTACAACACAACCACCTTTGACCAGCCTTGACCACCGTTGACTAACATTGACCACCAAGTAAACGCCACTCCCTCACCACAACAACCACCTCTTCCACCTCCACCACCCTTCCCAGCTGCCGCTTCCACCTCCACCACCCTTCCCAGCCGCCGCATCCACCCTATCTCCCTTACCGACCACCAACAACCAAAAATTGAACACAACCACTGTAATTGACAACACAGCCCCCAACCCACCATCTACCACAACAACTCACAACCACCGTCAACAACCCAAAAATGCAGCCACCAATTCCTTCACAGATCTGCCAACCCCTTCGCGACCCCCTTGATTCGCTGATCTGAGAACCCCTCCAACAACTCACTGGCAACCCCTTCGCAGCGCATGACGAAGAGAAAATAGTGAGAAGGAGAAAAGGCCGGTGAGAGAGAGAAAGAGGATGGAGGAGTCGCCAGGGTTTATATCTGAGGAGAGGGAGATGGAGAGAGGACGAAGGTTAAAAAGTTGAAACCCTTTGATTTTTCTAACCAAACAACTAGTATAATCAAAGGGTTTAGAATTCCTTACCTTACCTAACCCTTTCTTGATTCCTTTCCCTTTCCCCTCTTCTATCCAAACGCCCCCTTAACTTCATAGCATGCTACACTTAGGTGCTGCAAACCATATATCTTGGACTATCCTTATTCTAGAGTTTTGTAGTGAAACTTATGTCAAGAAAGCTTATGAAATTCTTTAAGAATGATAATTTTATCTTATTTACCTAACTCACTTACTCTGCCTTTGTTATAGGAAACTGTAGTTTGATCATGTATAAGGATGCTTTAAAGCTATTTCAGCAATTATGCGACAAAGATTCAGGTTTAGATCCTTACTCAGTTACTCTTACGAAAACTGCTCATAGGACTTTGCAATATACTTTAATGTCTCCATATGCCGCTAAAGGGTTTATGTTCAAGTTGTCAAAAATTGCTCTCTTCATTCTTCTTTGTTCAATTGGTTGCTCGAAGGTTTATGTGCAACTGGAAAGGTGGATGAAGCAATTAGGCTACTAAAGTTTGGTCATTCTTGCAAGGCTGGTACATACTTTTACTTGTACTGTTGGCGATCTACCATATATACTCATATAGTCCTATGCACTAGATGTAGAGATGCAACATCTAACGAACGGATGATCTATCACCCGCTCCATCCGAAAAATAAAAAAGGATGAAAAAAAGAGTTAAATGGATGATGGACGGGTGACAGGTGAACAAGTGATGGGTGATGGATGGATAGGGTGAGAAAATTTCATCATCCATCCATCACCCGTTTATCTTCATCACCCATTTATTACATTTTCTAAAAATCTATCATTTTATTTACATTAGTATAATTTATTTCCCTTTTGATTATAATCGACATATATTCATAAACTTAACTTATCTTAATTTAACATGAAGTTTATATATAAATTGTGATTTTGCGAGTTTGATCTAACTTTTCTCGTTTAATTATCTTAAATGGGTAATCACCATGTCCACCCAATTCACCGGCGGGGGTGGATGGATGGAATACGGGTGATGGTCGTATCGAGTGACGGATGGATGGATGAGAGTTGGTATAACAGGGTAATGGATGTGGGCGATGGCTCACCCGACCCAAATCCCACCCGTTGCCATCCCTAACCAGAAGTTATTTATTTTCTTTATTTTTTTTTTTGAACAGGTACAAGGAGAAGTAGAGGTTTTCCTATCTCAGCCCTTAGGGATGGACCGCTAGTGTTAAGAACTAAGAACAACAAACAAAAAAATAGAAAAAACTTAAACTTAAACTTAAAACTAGAAAACCAAAAAACTAAAAAACTAAAAATTAAAAAGAAAGTAAAATACAACAAGCTTCTCATGGAGGCTGGCCGTTGCACCGTCGATTTCTTTTCCTTATTCCCATTTTTTTGGGGACACAATGGGGGGCGCTAGTCCAACAACTAGCTAGTTAAAAAAGAGGGATAATTGGCCTCAACAACGACAACTACAACTAAGGTGCACTCAGCAGCACGAATTTTAACAGGTGCACCCATCAACACGATCTTTGATGAAAGGTGTGAAGACTAAAGAGTGACATAAAGATATTATTTTTTATTTTAATTATGCCTAGATTTAATTTTGGGATGAACATTATGAACTTGTTTAATTAATTGTATGTTCGTAATTAAGATTAAGAAAAATTAACAGAAATGATCTAAACTATTGGCCATCTTTCATAATTAATCTCACTTTCACTTATTCTCAAAATAACGCCAACTATTACTCACCCTTTCCAAAACGATCTCATTTAAATTATAACCTGTTAAATGGGTAAAAAAGCGACACATATGACATTTCTATTGCTTGAACTTTTAAAAAGAAAAAATAAACCTCATCCCCGCTCCATCCACCATCCCAATCCCTCTCCTTGTTCTCTTTCTCTTCTCACCACGCCACTTCGACCTTCTTAGCCAAAGCCACCACCATGCCTCCTTGCCACCACCACCGAAGGTCTCTTTGCACCCAGACACCGCCGACGAACCCTCCTAGCCACCACACATTCCCTCTCCCTCCACCCACGCAGCTCCTAAACCACTGTAGCCCCTCCCCTCTCTGCTCGCCGCTGCACACCACTCGCCACGCACCCTCTTCGCAGAGCACCGCTGCTGTCCCAGTTCCGGTTACGAAAATTGTTGGTGGGAGATTGGTGGGGGTGAACGGAAATTGTCCACTTTGGTAGGAAGATTGGAGTGAAAGTGTCGGAGGCAGTGGAGTGGGTGGCCGGGATTTTCGGGTGGGTAGGTGGTGTGATCTGGGTTAGTGGTGGCTGGAAAGGGGAGGGTAAGGTGGTTTCGGGTTGGTGGTGTTTCTGGGTTAGTGGTAGCTGGGAAGGGGAGGATAAGGTGGTTTTAGGTGGGTAGGTGGTGTTTTTCAATGATGGCTGGGAAGGGAAGGGTAAGGTGGTTTCGTGTGGGTAGGTGGTGTTTTCCAGTTTAATGATGGCTAGGAAGGAGAGAAGGTGGTTTAGGGTGGGTAGGTGGCGGTTTCCGAGGGCAATGGTGGTTCGGAAGAGGAGGGAGATTTTATTATTTTTTGGGCAATGTCTTTATGACACGTGTCATTCTCAAACCTGTTTGACAGTTTGACAGGTTCCAAGTTAAGTAAGTCTATTTTGGGAAGGGAGGGTAGTAGTTGGCATTATTTTGAGAATAAGCGAATTTGGGATTAATTATGAAAGATGATCAATAGTTTGGTTATTCCTGTTAATGTTTTCTTAAGATTATGACAATTAAGTTTACTTTCAACATAAACGAAAATTTCCAACCTTAAACTTCATCTATGTCATGTGTTGCACCCGACATCAAGTGTTGTTGGATGCACTCTTTAAAGTTCGTGTTGTTAGGTACATCAAATCATAGTTGGTGACTTGGTGTTGTTAAGGTCAATTTTTCCTAAAAAAGTGTTGCCAAAAACTAATTAATTAACTAATTCCTTGGTGTTTGCTTCCACTAATTTTTCCACTAATTAATTTATGTTGTATTAAGAAAGATACTTGTAGGTGTTTATATACTTTATGTAATCAATGAGAAGGCAAGCAATTCAATTATCACTAAAACATTTGTTCCCTTTGTTTTTTGATATACTACCTCCGTTTTTTTACTCGCATTATTTAAGATTGCGACACTATTCATTCATGTCCTCTTAAATAATTAATATGACTTATATATAAGGAGAGTTATAGTCATGTGCGATCTCATTAGATTTATCTCATTGTATAAATTATCAATATCTAATTTGTATAATTTTATTGTATGTGCAACTCAAAGTATTAAACTTATAAAATGCGCATTGGGATGTATAATTGCTCCCAATGATACAAGTAAAAAAAAGCGGAGGAAGTATCCTTTTAGGTACTCTTACTAACGAGCACATACATATTTATATTGCTATTGTATAAGGAGGTTCGAACATAAATGAGATTATGAGAATCGATCCAAACACTTCTTCGTATCGGAAAGGGTAGTCCAACTAATTGAGCAATCACCAACTCTTCCTCGTGGACCATATACTCCCTTTTTTTTCGTATCGGACACAATATTTGGAGTTTTTGACTTTAAACCAAAAACATGACAGTTCTATAATAATATGACGAGTCCAACGCCCATACATTTATTGTTTTCAAGTAGAGATTTTAACTGACTCGAGTATTATAGGTATGCCAGATTTAATCACATTGTACCGCTTTTTTTTTTTAATTCTTCCAGTGCAACCACATTATAGAGTAAAATTTAGTTGAAAATTGTCATTCAACATTCCTCACCAATTTGGTGTTTCGCTTGCTATCTTCATGGGAGTAAGCCAGTAAGGACACATTACATTGATACATCGTCCCAAAAAAGGAAACCCCAACGAGAGTATAAGAAAACGCGAAGATCCCACAGCGGACAGAGTGACAAAGATCGGAGGCTGTCAGAGTTTAAAAGGAGAGATGATACAGTGGAGAAGGCATACCTTTCTCGGCCTTTTGGCTAAGATCAAGTGTAGTATCTGTTCTTATCAGTTTAATATCTGATACGTGGGCCAATGGCCCACAACGATATTAAATTTATTTTTTAAGGGAGAAGGCCCATCACAGTAGCTTGCTGCTGGGGTCTTCAAGCGTCGCCTATGCGTTGCACTACTGCACGGGCGTGGCGCATCCCACCAAATACAGAGTTCAATTCTTTCAAACGCCAATCAACCTTGTTTTTTGCACTTTAATTTTGATTAATTATAACAATATTATGCTATAACTTATCTGTTTGTCATCACCTCTACTTATAATTCAGAACTTTGACATATGCAATCAATTTTTAACTAGGCCTAGACATAGGACATTGTCTTATTAAATGATAAAAAGTAAGATTAAAATATGTTATTACTCTTTACTTAAGTTAAACTTTTTATTTCAATGTGTCACATTAGGTTTTGAGACAAGTCTTTAGAGGAGTAGCAAATTTTTACAAAAAAGTAGAGAGAAAACTTTCATCCATAAAGAAATGTGACTATTTAATTTAGTACATTCTAAATTCGTGTCAATTATTTGGAATGGAGGTAGTATCTACTATTCCGAAATTCTTTTTTCTTTTAATTACAAAATAGCAAGAGACACAAAGTTTTAGGTGGTTCATATAGTAAAAGATATTGAAAGATGGTAAGGTACCCCTTGCAATTAAAGAGAGAACTATTAATTATAAAAAGTTATATTCTTGCGTTTTTTAACATTTAATTTAAAACTTCTTAAAATAGAAAATGTCATTTTGAACCGACTGAGATGTAACCTTCTAAAAAGGTACCCCTTGTATTATCAAAGTTGATTACCTTCCTTGTTAGCATTGAATAAAGGACTAAGATCTAATCTTCTATCCTTTGAATTGAGATTCAAAGGTTACTATCCCTATTCTTGGCTAGTTTCATTTCCTCCAACATACCCAAACAACCATCTTTTCATTAAAATTCACATTAAACAATCATCCCTCCTTAAACCCTAAATACTCACTTCAAGAATCCTAAACTACATTATCTGGATCGAAATTCATATCATTTCCCCTTCGAACATCCAGCATGCTATAGAATACTAAACTCTACTCCGATGACTTTAATGTAAAAGTTGCATAGTTTTATATACGTATTACAATGTCTCGTGATACCACTACAATAATATAAATAAAGCCATAAACAAACTACAACATCTTACATTCTCATTTATTTA
The DNA here is from genome assembly GCA_947645195.1 of Patellifolia procumbens. Lineage (NCBI taxonomy): Eukaryota > Viridiplantae > Streptophyta > Magnoliopsida > Caryophyllales > Amaranthaceae > Patellifolia > Patellifolia procumbens. The sequence continues at coordinate 9,838,795 of CANSGD010000972.1, forward strand.
AAGGTTCTTTAACCCCTAGGAAAGTTGACACTTGAAGTGGGTTAGCATTAGCATTAATTGCTTAGGGAAAGAAGGCTAAAATCAAATATCAGTTGGTCAAGGAAATATAAGTTGAAGAGAACACGCCAAAAAAATTATCTTGAAAGAAACGTTTGAAGATATGCATATCTCTCCTATAAATTTGAAAATTATGTCGTGTCACTGGAATCAGATTCATTTGAATAATTTTATAATATATAGACATTAAAATTAGTAAAATTGACTTGCACGCGATAATCCAAAATGATGGATTCATATCCACATTCACTAGAAATCATTGAGTAATAACTTTATTTGCAATAATTTAGGTCTGTTCTTTTCGACTGAACTAAAATGAACTAAACCTAAATTATTAGTAAAATTTAAAAATAAAAGTATTATTTAAAATGAAATTAAACTGAACTGAACTAAGTTGGAGAGAACACGCCCTTTGATGAAATCGGAAAAAAAACCGTGGTAAATTAAATTGCAGTATATATCAACAACCTTATCCACAAACAAATATGGGAGGGAAACAATCCCAACCAACGGTCAGTTCTCCACTTCCTTCTCTGTGTAGCAATGGCGGCAGCAGCAGCATCTCTTTCCACCATTGTCACACCTGCAAAAACATCCTCATCTTCTCTAACATTCCTCCATTCTGAAAACTCCTTCAACCATTTCTCACCCAATTACTTCCCATCTCCAAAGCCAAAACCTTTCTTCCAAACCCTCACATTAAAATCTCAGAATTTCATTCTCTCTTCTATCCCTCTTCTCTCCCCTCTCCATCTCTGCCATTCTTCTTCCGCCTCGAGCGATACCCATGACTCCATTACTGATGAATTCGACGAAAACCCGGTTGAATTCGACGAAGAACAAGAACAAGATGAGGAGGATGAGGAGGAGGGAGATGAATCAGAAGAAGTTGAATTTGAGGAGAATAAAGGGTTTGAATCAGCTGATGATCGCAGGCTGTTTGTGGGTAATTTGCCTTATTCAATGACTTCTTCCCAATTGTCTGATGTCTTTGCTGAAGCTGGTCAAGTACAGTCTGTTGAGGTAAATTCCTTTCCTCCAATTAAGAAGTTATTTTTTTGGAATAATTCTGATGGATTGTTTTCAACCAACAAAATTCAGATTATATATGATAAGGTAACTGATAGGAGTAGAGGGTTTGGCTTTGTTACCATGGGAAGTGTCGACGAGGCGAAAGAGGCTGTTCGGATGTTTGATGGTTCTGTAAGTTCCTCTATGTGCTGCCTCTATTTTGCAAGTTTTTGTTTGCTAATTGATTGCTTGTATAATACATAAAGTTTCTCTGATGGTTCGAGCTGTGTACCAATTTGTTAAACACTAGAAATAACACTCTAAAATCTTCCTGATTGTGTAAAGTGCCTGAATATTGAAATTCAGTGAATAGAACATATGGTAGAGACAGATATAGACTCATCATGTTACCTTGTATTTGTATCTACTTGGTATCACTCAATGGAAGGAGGAAAGTGTTAAACTGCTTAAATTGCCAAACTATGTTGCTCGGAGACTTCATTCCCTACAGCGACATCTTGATCCAATGCTCTGACAATTCGATTTAGAACAATTACCTTGTACAGTTATTAGCAGTAGAGAATTTGACTTGATCTATAGTATATGTGATCCTATTTCCCTCTTGTAACTGAGAAGTGAAATTGGGCAGCAAGTTGGAGGCAGAACTGTGAGGGTGAATTTTCCGGAAGTGCCAAGAGGTGGCGAGAGGAAAGTGATGGGGCCAAAGATCCGATATAGCAACCAGAGTTATGTAGATACTCCTCATAAGATCTATGCTGGTAATCTCGGATGGGGCGTTACAACGCAAACCCTCACTGATGCCTTTGCAAACCATGAAGGTTTTTTGAGTGCCAAGGTGATATATGAGAGAGCAAGTGGAAGATCACGAGGTTTTGGCTTCATCACTTTCTCATCTGCTGATGCTGCTGAATCTGCTCTCTCTGCCATGAATGGAGTGGTAAGCATTCTTTGAATTTTGTCTCTTGGATCTCTAATATCAATATATTGAATCATATACTAGGACTTAGTTTCCAACGAGAGTGGCTAGATATCTAAATGTTTGAAACACGAGTGTTGAAAGTATTTAGGTAATTTCATTTGAAAGTGTGAGTCCACTGTCCACCTTCTATTTCTAAATTACATTTAGATATCTAGCTCTCCTGTTCAATTGGCTATGTTTGATATTGCAAATTGTGGCACTAGGAACTGGAAGGACGATCTTTGCGATTAAATATGGCAGCAGACAGAGCTCGTTCTAACACTGAGGCTTATGCTGAGCCGACTGCGTTAGCCCCTGGAAAGGATTTTGAATGAATTTGCTAAACTACGGCTATTTGAAGAAGCAATTTTGCAGAGGAAATACTCAAGCTCCGGCGTTTTTTTTCCCTTCTCATATGAGCTAAGTAGACAGATGGTTGTAACTTGTAATGTGATATGTAATTTATATCCTTCTTATGATTTGTACAAGATACATTTTAGAGATGAATACAGATTCATTCTGCCATTTTAGCTCTCTGATTCTGAATGTGCACACACCACACATCCCAATCTCTATCCACCTGAACCACGAATTTACATGGAAAAAGGCAAATTTCTTGACCAAATCTATGGCAACTAAAATTGCAAAGAAAATGAGGTTCAACTACAAAGGATTCAAATCCCGTGTTAGACTGTTCGTGCTGTTCCCTTCCTAGGTCCAACATGAACAACAATCAATTCTCAGCTTCATCGCTTGACTGCATTTTGATTCTCAATACGATTGAACAGAACTTTCCTCTAAATGGCCGCAAGAATGTCACAACCCCATGCCGCCACTTATGTAAAGTTGGTAAGAAACTACGAATGAGATCCTACACTGGTGCTATTCCCAGTGAGTTGAGCATCAGCAGCAGAGTCCAAATCATGGGGGAAAAACACCCTGCACCATAAATCAGAGAATCGGATCTACAACCACAATTACTGTGATGAATATATCTCTATATATATATATAAACCAGGATAGTAGCATACTGCATACATATAGCTAATTAGCGCACAATCTATACCAAATGGGAAGGAATTTTTTCAGAATGCACTACCTCCATTTTTCGAAGATTTTATTTGATCAACAAAAAATTAGTTATAGTATGAATATGATAGATAAGTATTTCTGACATCAAACTAGTAGATTATCTTAACAACATTTTTTTCATACGTCTCCTCGATTTTGCGTTGTGAGTAAATAACGGAAAGTTCAACTTTGAATTTTATGCATGCCTCCACAGAATTAAACAAGAGGGGGGAGTGGGGGAGTAGTATATATAATCATCTGCAGAAAGGGGTTACTTGACATAGTTCGACAAAGGCTTTGTCATATCTAACTCTTGAACGCCAAAATAAGTGATATTTTACGAGCGGTGCGGAGAGGTCATGAAAGCATGGATGAATGCTCATGGATTTACCTGCAAGTATTGTGGTATACATTCTGACTCAGCTGATTTATGTCAGCAATACCCTTGCAGCCAGCAACCACCTCAAGGACTTGCCTGCATTACAGACGTGGATCACACTCAGTAAATTGACAATAACAATAACCAGAAATATATTAAAAACAAGAAGAATGAATATTAATCTATCATATGGTCTAGATTTTCTGTTAGAAAACTTGTCATTTTTAAAGCATCGGGTTGAGTCATAATTTAACCAGTTCGCTTTAAATGCCTGAGTTTAAATATACTTCCTCCGTTTCACTAAAGATGTTACACTTTCCATTTTAGGAAGTTTTTAATTAGATGTTACACTTTCTTTTTTTGCAAAAAGTTTCTCTCTATCTCTTTCCAATCACATGGTCTCCACTTACTTTCTCTCTCTACTTCTCTCCTACCCAAAAACTGCCTAGGAGTCCGTGGAAAAAAAAGTGTAACATCAATTCTGAAACGGAGGTAGTATATACAAAGTTCTATGTTAAAGGGTGCCAAAGAGAGAGATGCAAAACAAGCTTCTACAAACTGCATCCTTTCCTGATTGGCACCTGGATTATATTTGCAACATCGGTCAAAGAAGATGCTACATCTTCTACAAGCTACAGCCTCAGGAGATCTTTTTTACACTAACTCAGGACAAAATCCAACTGTTATCCTTTCCAAATCCCTCCCGTATAAATTTTGTCAAGCATTTTGGTTAAGTAATGTATGCCAGGAACAAAATTATTGCACGACAATGATGTATCAGCATCACATATTAAACCAGTCTGAAACAACTAATCTTTCTGCAAACATTCTAGATAACCCAAAATGGAAAACCTATGACTTAAGTTCACTAGACAAATAAAAGAAGAAACTGTGTATAAATGACATTGACTTCTTGTATTGACTGTGGAGAAGATAGATACAGAAAATTAAAAAATAAGTATCTGCCACATGAACTGATAGTAACAGAACTAAATTGAACTAACCGAACTAAGCAGGGTTCATTACGTCCTTTCACAAGGCACTCTGGATCATATCTCTCTTTCTTTTTCGATGGCCAAGTTGACTTAACCATTTTAATCCCTGCGTGAGTGTTCTTTATCTCACAATACGGGGAATCTGTCTCAACCATCATCCTTTCAACAGGAATTCCCTTAACCACCTCAAGATTCTCAGCAGTCTTCAGAGAGCAGCCATTGACTCCTGTTTGCAACAGTAACAAGTGGAAAAAATTACGAGTTCAGATTTACACTGCTTGCTCCAGAAAAAAAAAAGGAAAAAGAGAGAGATCCAAACTGCTTGAAGTTTCATACACGGAAATAACTACTTATAAAACTCATGCATTGTCTGACTTCCAACTTCAACAGCCAAACGAATTATTAAGAAATGATGCAATATTTTCCATGCTTAACTGAAAATTCAATAATTACGACAGTTTCACATTTAGAGCAACTTCAACCACGCCACAAACTTTCAGCGCAGTAATTGGAAAATGACCTTTGGAATTTCAAACAAAAACCAATAAATCAAAGCACCAGGATATGAGATTTCGGATTTTGAGACAGCAACGTGGACAGTCCTAAGCGCGTACAGTATACTACTACGTTGGGCTCGTTGGCATGCTAAGTGCAAAGATGCAGTATACCTCACTACGCTGGCAATTAAAATTACAACATTTATATTCTTATTTACATTGCTCCAAACTAAAGCCTGCCTGGCTGCACTGCAGTCTTACCTAGGTGTAGAATTAGAAGCATATTATTTATGTTTTCCCAGTCCCCAACAGGCCAACATCCCCTATTCCTCGAGTTATTAAGAGCCAACTATTATTCTACAGAGAATAGAATGTGCAAGAGTTGATACGCACCAATATATAAGGTCCAAATAAGAAAAACTAATGCCCTACATGACTAATTTAATCAGTCCACAACTACAGTACATGTCAAATATCAATAACTAACCTCGCTGTATTATTAACATAAAATAGTATTGGTCAAATCCACAATTTTGCTACACTACTATCTAAACTCTATAAATTGGATAGATAATAGAAGCTATCTTGGGTAACAAGAGTATTCACCAATATACATATTACTGAAAGTAAGTAGTTTATCACGATCTTCAGCACTCCCAGTAAAGGAATGAGCAACTCCAGCAAAGAATCTGCAAACCAAGAATGTAATAGTGACATCAAATTCCTGCATCTGAAGAGCCGTTTAGATAACTCAAATCTATCAGCTCCTACATATAGTAGATTGCATATAAGCATGTACTTCGAATCAAATCCTTTGTCTAAGGATTCTTCTCTCTACCTTGTTCTCTTGAATCGATTTCAAGTATCTACAATCTATGCAATCAAGGACCAGTATCATTGCTGCTGAAGAATCAAAATTCTTCTCTATTTCTGACAGTAATCAAGAATGGTCAGGATTCAGGATACAATTTAAGCAGCTCCAATCATATATTAACTGATTGATCTACATTCAAGTCATGTACTTAGAATCAAATCCCAAGCAAATCAGACCAATCGGAGGTCACCAACTTGTGTAATGGATGTGAACACAGAAACTACTCCTACAACAGGTCAACAATGCACAAATTGACAAAAGTAGGATGAAGAATAGCATGGTTTTATTATTTGCTCTTTTCAAGATGTGCATACAGAACAGATGCGCTCACAAGCACGGATAGCTGACATTTCTATGTTTCTGGAAGGATAAGGGGGACAAAGTCTGGAAGTGGGCATATTCATTCATTTTGGTACCACAATTTATATCAATTCCAAAAAATAAGAAAAAGAAAACAGAGACTTTGGGTTTTAAATACTAAGAATCACGTAGATATGTGTATTTGAGATCATTCTAAATAGTCCCTATGATTTTACAGTCCATTGCTATTTACGTCTCCCCCTCCCCCCTTAGTTTCCTCTCTGCATGACAGTCGTAGCTCTTTTTGTTGTTTACTACTATTGCTGGTATCATTCTATTTGTGTACAGGAACATACTCCCTCCGTTCCCATTTTATATATGGGGGAAAACCAATGAAAATTGAGGTGAATCAAAATTTTTTTAATTTTATATTGTATAAAGTGTACTTCGGTACCTTTAAAGTAAGAGAGACAAAGAAAAGTGGGTGATTGGGAAAATAAAAGATTCTTATGTGGGCCATGTGTAAGACAAAAGTAAAAAAGTGTGGTAAATATTTGGTTATTAAAGGGTAAGATAAGGAAATAAATATTCTAAAAATGGAAAAGATTCAAAGTGGGAAGAACTTTTTGAAACATCCCAAAAAGAAAAATGGGAACATCAAACGGGAACGGAGAGAGTATGATTTAATGAAAGTAAGGAAGGTTGTGAAACCCAAGCACAGAGACGGATTTCAACACGATAAAAAACAATTTCTCATACTTCCAATGCTGGCTTTCTTGACCCATAGATAAAACCAGATATTGCATCCTGGAAGCTAGAATTCAAAAAAAGATAGCAACCGGTGGAAAAGGATGGACTTTAGTGTTACCTAGGGGCAGCCATCTATCATCTTGTGTGTATGCGCCGATTCCTAGTTAAATTAAAATTTTCTAATAGATTATTGTGTTTCTCATTCTTTATGAGAGCCTTTTATCCCATCTATATGTGGGTCTTCTCTTTTATTTTAGAAGCTTTCAAATCTCAGGATATTCAAAGATTGACTAATAATGTTCTAACAATGATGGTTTGTTATGGCTTTCTGCAATGGTTATCAATCATAATCTGCTAACTCATGACAAGAATTTTTCTCAAATTTATGATGGAGAGAAAGATCTACTCATGGAAAGTTGTATCGAAACACGAGAATATGCCGAAATGTCGATTTTATGCTTTTTAATTAATAGTGCTGTCATAGAAGATTTTTGTTGTTTTGTTTTGTTAGATCTGCTTTTGTTATTATTGAAATTTTATTGCAAATGTGGTATGACTAGCATGAATGAAAAATAGTGTCTTCTGGGACTTTAAAACCAATAAAAATGTTAGAGAGTGAACAGATTTGTGCATCTTGTAGGTATTACAACATGATGATCACCGGGTAGATGATCACAATTAAAGCTGGTCAATAGACAGGCAAATCAACTAAGTCAAATTGGAATGTCCACGTTCACGAATTGAAACTCGATCAATCCAAATCGCGGCAAGCTTTCTACATAGTTATAACTTTCTCTAATCCTGCTCAATTCACAGACTGAGGAACCTAGTTTCTCTGACTCTAACAAGCTAGACTACTTCTAAATGTAGAGAATTAGACATAGATAGCTAAAAATGAAGAAAATAAAGCTGCAAAATATTATACTAATATCACTGCCATACAGCTGAAAGAATCATATGGATAACTGATACTCCGAAATTATGGGAGGAGGATAGCTACTCAAAATGAGACATTTGAATCAAACTTCTCCGCGTATGTCTCCCTAAAACTGTCTTCTAGCTGTCATCTTATTTTGATTACCTTACTGTTATGTTTCAGGTTTTCCTTGTATCACTTTTCCCTTACAATTTCAACACTTGTCTAATGGATTTTATCAGGCCTAGCACAAAAACCACTTACATATTATCTGGAATTTAAGATACAGGCCATATCATAAAGCAAGATGACGCAAATAATAAAAGGCACAAGGATATCAATTCACCTGCTTTTATTATGATGTAGTATATCACAGAAATCTGCTGCAGCTTCACGCATATGCAGGAACATTGGCAATTTCATAGCATATGCCAATTCAAATTGTTTCTCAAAATACCTAGGACCAAAAACACAAATAACACATTTTCACGTGTCTCCAAGAACGAGGGGTCACTGGTCAGAGCAATTAATATAAAAAAACATGCCAACAAAGCTTACACTAAAGCAACATACTTCTTTTGGATATCAGCAGGACAAAACTGAAGTCTGTCATAATCTAGTCCACATTCTCCAATAGCGACGACCTTCCTTCAATAATAGTATATCATGAATATCAAGCACACATACATTTGGATTACATAAGTCAATCTAAAGAGAAGAAACATGTATAAATCAACCAAGGCCAAATTTGGATTCTAAGTTTCTAACCCAAAAAAAAGATCTCTCCTTGGGAGATACATATGGCAGCAGATTGACACATAGCCAAAACATTCAGGCATATTGTAAAGCTTTACTCTGCCGCAGAGGTAGAGCTAGAAGTTCACCCCCCCCCCCAAGTAACCGTAATACCTTGCAAAATGACCAATAAAGGAGTCAAGGTGCATGGTTTCTATTCCACACTGCTTCTCAAGCCAAAAAAACTACAAATGGAAGTTGCAATGAGGACATATGACTGGATTTAGGGTAAATGGCCTAAGAACATAAATGATGTTCTTTACATGATAACATCTTCCTAATTAGTTCTGATGATGTGCATAAATTAAGTTTATTATTTTCTTAGAACACATGAGAAAATTATTCAATTAAGCTATGGTTGCTTGAATAAGTATTGCCATGAAAGTAAGCATATCCGAGTATAGTATAAATTTAGATTACAGCGGCTACCAGCATCAAGAAAGAATGAAGGCTTCGTTTACACTAGATAATGTTCCTTTAGATACAACGTACAAGTAATCATCTCATTATAGACAAAGTATTGATGAAAAGTACAAGCATTAAGGGAACAGAAAGATAAGTTTACTAAGCACAAATTGATGCTGCTAGCCAATAGAGTTTCTTTTAGCGACTAGAAAATTTTCTGTTCAGGTGGAGTGCAAATGTCAAAAAGATTTTATATAATTCAGTTCCACTAGCATAGTATCAATTCACCTAAAAAATATCTAACATCAAAGAAAAAATAATGAGGTGTTCTAAGTATCCTTCAAATAGCCGTAAAGCCCTAAGATAATATTGTTTTTTAAAGGTAACTCACAGACTATGATACTAAGGCCCTGTTCTTTTGTATTGGATTAAATGAAAAACATTTCAGTTCAGTTCATTTCAGCTCAATTAATTTTAGTTCAGTTCCGTTCCTCTACTTTCAGTTCAGTTCAGTCCAAAAGAGCATAGTCTAAGTTCAGTCCTTATTAAGAAACAACTTAAATAAAGCGCACACACAAACTAGCAAGTCCAAGTAAGATAAGCACATGAGTTCCAACCGATTCTCATCAAAATTAAAATATCCAGAATTTCAAAATAATTCCAACCTTTCCCTTCTCGACTCCCTCCTTAGCTAGAGAAAGAAGTGCTTGAAAATGCTTTTCTGGATCACCGCTTTCTTCAAATTCCTTGAAGCAACAAAACATTACACAAAAATAACAGTAAGCAGGGATCACAACTCTTGTTTGTAATCATCATTTTAGCAAGTTACAAACTTACAATAGCTAAATTACTTTCTTTCTTTTTTTTTTGAAAGAGAGAGGTTTATCATTGATTAAAAGCCATATAACATCTACAATAGATATCAAACATGAACGAAAAAAATCTCTATAACTTAAGAGCTATGTTAGATGACAAAGGAACTGAAATGAACAGCGACATACTTTGCATCTAGTTGGATGAACACCAACTGTACAAAACAGCCTCCCTACAAAGAGCAACACCATAAACTAACAAAATTACACACTAGTACACTATGTTACTCGGACTCTTCATTTTACCTCAAGTACCCATGTCGGATGCTCGACACTCAAACATGTGTATAAATACTTCGACACTCCATTTTGGACCAAAATCAAGGAAATTATCGTAAAATGGACGAGTGGAACACTTGTACATGTACCCAACATGGGTAACCGAATCCGAGTAACATAGCTTGTACAAGCATAATCCAACAGTCAACCCAAAAAAAATAAAAATAAATCCAAACCATCAGTTTCTGCAATGGCTAGAGCTTGCTTTGACTCCTCAAGGGATCCCCCAGTTACCTAAAACCCAGAAAAACCACAAAAGTCATCAAATTTAAGGTAAATACAGCAACATTCATCAATATACAACAAACCCAGAAAAAGAGAGAGAAAAATCATAAATTTCCAAGAAAAATCGAATCTTGGTAGCACAGAAAGAGATGAATTACGATGATTCGATCAACACCAGCGCTCCAAGCCCTGCTCAAAACAGTTTGAATATCTGGGACATGACATTGCTTCCCATGATAGATTCCCTTAAACATGCCATCTATAAATTCAGAAACTTTCACCAAATTAGATGATGAAAATGAATTTGAAGAGACATGAAAATGAATTTGAAGAGACATGAAAATGACCTGTGAAATTAACTGCTACGTCTGGAGATAGAGGAAAAAAAGAAAAATATGATTAGAAAATGCAATAAAGGATTGAATAATAAGCTAATGAAGTGTGTTAAAGAGGATAACAGTAACAGATGATTTGCCTATCATCCGCAGGGCAGCCATTGATAGTGCCACAAACAATTGAGGTACTGTCTGTCTGTGGTTGAGAGTTGGGACTGTGGTGTGTTTGTTTGGGGAGTGGGGGGACTTCCAACTTCTTTGAATGGCACATTCTTCTATTTTTTGAAATCTTTTTCTTTTGGGAAAATTAACAGCAATAATCCGATCTATTATTCGGCTTTCATAATTAATTTCATCTTTAGTAATTTTCAAAATAATTTCAAGTATTTAAGGTATCTTGCCCTATTAATCCTAGATGAAATGATAACTTGATAAACATGTTAATTATGCCACGTAGCGCATTTTTAATTGGTCATAATATTTTTTTAAAAAAAAATTATCAATTTTTTAAAAAACATTTAATAATTTTTTTTTAAAAAAACAACTCAGCCAACCACCAAACTCAGCCTCCCACTGCCTACCACCAGCTCCACACCACCACCAACGTCCTCGGCCACGGACCACCAGCAAAACGTCGATTAACACTCGCCAAAACTCCAATCTCCCTCCCTTACAGCCGATCTCCCTGGTTTCGGGTGGATGTGGGGTGGTTTCAGGTGGTTCTGGGTGGTTTCGAGTGGGGTGGTTTCGGGTGGTTTCTAGTGGGGGTGGAGTGGTTTCAGGTGGTTCTGGGTTGTGGTGGCTGAGAAGGGGAGGGGAGAGGGGTGGTGGATGGGAAGGGGAGGTTTTTTTTCTTGCCAATGTCATTGTGACACGTGTCCTTGTCAATCGTTTAACAGGTTCCAAGTCAAGTCAAACTGTTTTGGGAAGGGCAGGTGGTAGTTGGGATTATTTTGGGAATTACAAAAGGTACGATTAACTATGGAAGATGGGCAATAGTTCGGATTATTCCTGTTAATATTCCCTTTTTTTTTTCATTGCCTTTTTTTTTCTTGCGGGGTGTTTGGTATGTGGGAATGAGGAAAACTTAAAGTTCCTTGCATTTATTATGTTATGGCCTACAAAAGGTGTGTTTATTTTGTTACGGAGGAAGTAATTAGTTTTCGTTACTGAACTTAAGTCTGTGCGCAGAATTTAATCGATAAAAGAAGGCAAGATACCTCGTTCTGAACTTAAGTCTGTGCGTAAGCTGGTTGCTGCTAACTGCGGCCCATTTTGTGAAAACCCGGAAGTTTACAAACGCCACGCCGGTAATTTCTTTTCATCTGAAATCTTGATGATCGCTTTCTGTGTTGTAGTAATTTCGTTGAATTAAGGCTTAATTTTGATATAAGAATGTAGTAGTAATGTAACTAATGTTCGTTATTGAATATCATTGCAATTATAACGTTTAAATGTGTGTCTTTTGGTTTCAATGAGATTAGTAACTAGACTTCTTTCTTTTGTTCACAATTTTCTTTGCATTATGCTCCTGTTTGTTTGAACGAAAACGATTTATATGGAAAATGATTTTCCAAAGGAAATTACAGTTGGAAATTGTTTTTTCTTTGTTTGTTTCTATACAAGATAAAATAGGAAGAAAAAAAAAAGAAATTGGGAGAGAAGGGATGGATGAGCTGAGTGGAGAGAATACAACTTTTATTCTACATGCACTTTCTTCCAACTCCTCCACACACTCTCTACTTTTTTTCCTCATCTTCCTCTTCAGGAGTCAAGTCATGAAGAGGGTATGTATCCTCACGCTCTGAGTAGAAGCAATAATCAATAAATCTCAGTATTGTCTTCGACATGTTCACATATATATGAGATTTGTAGTTAAGATGATGGCTAACAAATACTTGACCCAAATCTTCAGGAATAGAGTATGTAGATAGATCTTCTACCGATCTTTCTTTATAGCCATCAACAAACTCTTCAACATTCTCCTTTGTTGTATTGGTTGTTTTTGACAAAAGGACAATAAATATTAGTCACAATGAATACTAATAAAAGGACAACTAAGTCTACAAAACTGAGAAAAAGAAAGAAAATAGTGGCATAAAGCACAATAATAATGACATAAAGTATATAATAATAGTGTCACAGATCATGGAATAAACTTATAATGACACAAACTAAACTTATAATAATCACACAAAATATATTAATGATATACAATGAACTAGATAAACTTATATGTAACTATATTCAAGTTATAATGACATAATATCTAATGACATTGAATAAACTTATAATGACCGTGCTCTTCAAAATTGGAGGCGACAAAATTTTGAGGAGCACTAGGAGTAGAGGTGGCCATTGGGCGGGTAGGCTGACTCTGCCCTGAACCGATCCGGCGAAAAATCGTTCCTGTCCTAAACCGAAAAAATCAACCCTGAATCGGCCCGGTCCGGTCAAGGAACTGGTTCAGTTCAAGTTCATGTTTTCAAATTTCAGAATCGGTCCTAAACGGATCCTAATCCTGAACCGACCCTGACCCAGCCCGTAAACCAGCCCGCTCTTGAACCGGCCCATTCTTAATTTTTTCCTTGAACAGCCTCTAAACCGTCACTAAAACCCTATACCATAAACTTAAATCTTAAACCGTAACCTTATACCATGTATCCTAAACCCTATACCCTAATTAAAATCATAAAAATTATGATTATTCTTATGAATGACTAGTGGACTGGTGAAGTATAAATTAAGATCAAGATTTTGATAAATGAATTATAATATGATTATGATTTATGATCTATGAAATTGAACTATGGTTATGATAAATAAACTTTGAATTATAATTATGATTAATAAACTATAAACTATATGTATGATTATGATTAATAAACTATAATATACGATTATGATTATGATTAATGAGTATTTGTTATTGGGAGTTGCGATTGGTGAAATTTCTATATGAAATTAGTATTTGATTTACTCTATGTGTTATTATTTATAAGAATTATCCTTTTTAAATAATAAAAAAATGATTTTTACTTAAGGTGCATTTCCAATATGAAAAAAATTGTATTAAAAAAAGTTGTATTAAAAAAAATGAAATAACCCTGAACCGGCACTGAACCAGCCCTAAACCGATACTAAATCTAGCTCTGAACCGACCCGAACCCTGGCATTGAACCGGCCCTGAACCGTTCCTGAACCGCCCCCGAATCGTTTCAGGTTCAAAAAAACATAACCCTGACCCAGCCCTGAACCAGCCCGGGGTGGTCTTAGGGCTGGGTCAGGGCCAAGGTTTTGTGAACCCGTCCGTATATAACCCAAAACTGAACCGGCACAACCCGGCCCGTACCTCTAACTAGGAGGAAGAGATGCAAGAGAAATACTGTCACCAAGATTTCCAGCATCAGTTGAATGAACAGTTTGCCTCTCCAAGATTATAAATATGAACTAACTAGTAACTTACCTTATAATGCCACATATATAATGACATAACTTTGATTCATAATAAGATATCAGTAAAAACATAATCGTAAACAATCAAAATAGACTTCAACTTTGTATTGATAATTAACAAGTACAAAATACATAAAAAACACAAATAATATCAACTTCTAAATGAAATTAATACTAATCATCCTTCTAATCTAAGTCCAACTCCACAATTATTTTGCCAATAATGTCGTCAAGCTTATAACTTGCTTTACCCATGTCCGTGTAATAGGAGGTTGTTAGTTAGAGAGTTGTAACAACCTCAACAGCAATTTAGGCGGGAAATTCAGTTATAAGATAGCTGAGCTCAATTACTATAAATAAGCCTAAGTTGTATCTCTTGAGGATTCATTCAGAAAATAAACACAATCTACTTCTCTTTTCTCTATTCTTTATATCTCTCCCACTCTCTTATTTCTCTCTGAAATATTCTGTTAAATGAGTTTGAGTTGCTCAGACTCTTGATTTAGTGTTCACAGTAGATGATTTTAAGCTACTATTACATTGGTATCAGAGCTTAACAGTTGTTGTAAGCTCCAAATACTTATTTTTGGATTCATTCACTTGCACACCAAGTGTTTGATAAATTGTTTGCCATTAACGCGGTGAAAATTCTTCTTCTTTTCGATTTTCTTGGATTCTTGAAGGCTGGCTCCTGCAGTTATAAGAAGAGTGCAAGTCATGGAGGATCAATTAAAGTTACTTGAACAACAATTAGAAATCCAAGCACAGAAGAGTTTGGAATTTCAAGAAACTATGATGAAGATGGTGTCTGATTTGGGTGGCAAATTGAGAGAAGCTGAAGAATCAAGAAATTCAGATTCATCTCATAGACATCAAAATTTTGATGATGGACCGAATTCAAACAGAATTCAGGGGTATGTACCTAAACTTGATTTTCCATAATTTGATGGTCAAATGTTAGGATGTGGATTAAAAATGCAACAAGTATTTCAGTTTGTGTAAAGTCAATGAAGATCAAAAGGTGGATTTGGCATGCCTAAATGTTACTGGTAAAGCATAAAATTGGGTAGCAAATTATTTGGCTGTTAGAAAAAATGTTGACTGGACTGAATTTGTGATTGATCTCACTGCTCGATTCAGAGATGACGTGGGTGTTAATGTGGTTGAGAAATTTAACCAGTTAAATCAGCATGGAACTCTAGAGTCTTATATAGATGAATTTGAAAATATAAGATCTCTTATGCTGCAACATAATCATTATTTGCCTGATTCATATTTCTTGGATAGTTTTATTAGAGGTTTAAAATCTAGCATTAAACCATTTGTGAGAGCATTTAAACCTACTACTATCTCTGAAGCTGTGGAGTATGCAAGATTACAGGAGGAGAATTTGGAAGCCATTAAACCTTCATTCAAACCTTCTTTCACTTCTATGCTTTATTACCTACCCCAAACACATATCAGAAACCTAGTAATTTGCAACCCAGACCACAAATAACCCTTACACCTGCTGAAAGGAGGGAGAAACAGCTTAAGGGTTTGTGTTATTTTTGTGACCAACCCTATGAGAGGGGTCATAAGTGTCAACTTAAGCAAACTCAATTGTTTTTGGTCGAAATTCCTGGTTGTGATGAAGAATCCGGGGAAGATATATACTAGCAGTGATGAAGGTGTTATGGAGTTTGATGCTGGGGTAGACCCTCATATTTTGTGCATGCACTTAGTGGAAATCATCATTTTCAGACTATTAGGGTGAATGGGGTGTGTGGTTCACAAGCTATTCATGTTCTCATTGATTCAGGATCTACACATAATTTCTTAGATGTTGGTGTAGCAAGATCCTTAGGTTTAGAAGTTGAAACAATAGCTGCACAAGCTATTACTGTTGCTGATGGAAACCATCTGGCTTGTCAATCCATCTGTAAGAATTTTTCTTGGACAATGCAAGGTGTGAAATTTCAGTCTGACGTACTCCTCATACCTTTAGGGAGTTGTGACATGGTGTTAGGAATTCAGTGGCTTAGTCACTTGGGGTTGATCAAATGGGATTTTAAAAAGTTGCAGATGGAGTTTGATTATGGTGGCTTGCATATATCCTTGAAGGGTATGCCACCAAAGCAGATGAGATCTACAGGACATAATTCTGGTGATATTTTAGCCAATGCAGTGCAGCTTTATTTGCTACAGCTTGTTCCTCCAAAGCATGAACAGCAGCAAGAGATCACTTTCTTTAGTTGTTCTTCTGAGAAACAGCAAGTACCTGAAGGTATTGCAAAGTTACTGGGTAAGTATACAATGATGTTCAAAGAACCTACTGCATTGCCTCCTTCTAGGCCTTTATATGATCATAAAATTCCATTAGAATTTGGAGCCAATCCAGTAAATATCAGGCCTTATAGGTATCCTCTTAAACAAAGGGATATTATTGAAAATTTGGTGCAAGAAATGTTAAACCAGTGCATCATTAGGGACAACAACAATCCTTTTGCTTCTCCAGTAGTTTTGGTTGGTAAAAAGGATGGCTCATGGAGAATGTGTGTAGATTATAGGGATTTGAATAGGAAAACAGTTAAAGATAAATTTCCTATTTTAGTTGTAGATGAGCTCATTGATGAACTTGTTGGGTCTACTATATTTAGTAAAATTGATCTTAGAGCTGGATATCATCAGTTGAGAATGCATAAAGATGATGTGTATAAAACTGCTTTCAAAACACATCATGGCCATTATGAGTTTTTTAGTTATGCCATTTGGCTTGACTAATGCCCCTGCATCATTCCAAAGTTGGATGAATCACATTTTCAAATCATTGTTAAGAAAATGAGTTTTGGTTTTCTTTGATGACATTTTGATTTATAGTCCTACTTTGGAGGCCCATCTTCAACATTTAGAAGAAGTTTTTGCTCTTATGGCTCAACATAATATCTTTGCTAAGGAAAGTAAATGCTCTTTTGCTATGGACAAGGTTGAGTATTTAGGGCATTTTATCTCAGGAAGGGGTGTAGAAACAGATCCACAAAAGATTGTCGCAGTTGTAAATTGGCCACTGCCACAATCAGTGAAAGAGTTGCGGAGTTTTTTGGGCCTAGCTGGGTATTACAGGAAGTTTGTAAAGAATTATGCGTTGGTTAGCAAGCCTCTTCAACACCTTCTGAAGAAAGGGGAATTTCAATGGAATCATCAAGCTACATAAGCTTTTGAGAAGCTTAAGATAGCTCTAAGTTCAGCACTTGTGTTAGCTTTGCCAGATTTTTCTGTTCAGTTCGAAATTGAGACTGATGCATCCAATATGGGGATTGGAGCAGTATTGATGCAACAAGGACATCCTTTGGCTTTCTTGAGTAGAGCCTTAGGTCCAAGATGGCAGAAGTTATCTGTGTATGAAAAAGAGTTGCTGGCTGTGGTAACTGTTGTTCAAAAGTGGGAACAGTACCTTTCAGGGCAACAATTTGTCATAAGAATAGATCAAAAGAGCCTCAAGTGGTTGCTCCAACAAAAGATTTCTACCCCTTTTCAGCAATTCTGGTTGTCAAAACTCATAGGTTTTGATTATGTTATTCATTACAAGAGTGGTTGTGATAATTTGGTGGCTGATGCTTTATCTAGGGTGAGTGGATCTGAGGTTCTGTGTCTTGCTCTATCAGTCTTAGATTCCAATTTGAGTGCTTCAATTAAAGCCAGTTATAGTTTGGATGTAAACGTTCAGCAACTTGTTACTCAATTGCAGCAAGGTATGCAGATAACAGATTTTTCTTTGATTGATGGCCTGTTGAGAAAGAAACATAAGTTGGTGATTGGACCAGATGACACTCTCAAGAATCAGATTTTGCAATGGTTACATGCTTCTGCGCAAGGAGGTCATTCTGGGAGGGATGCAACACTCAAGAGAGTTAAAGCTCTTTTTTATTGGAGGGGCATGACTAAGTTTGTTACTCACTTTGTGAGAACTTGTGTAGTTTGCCAAGCTCACAAGCATGAAAATATGGCTTCTCCAGGATTATTGCAACCTCTTCCTATTCCTCAGGAAGTTTGGGTATATATATTTATGGATTTTATTACAGGCTTACATAAGTCTCGTGGTAAAAGTCATCATGGTGGTAGTTGATAGATTGAGTAAATATGGGCATTTCATGGCTCTTAAGCATCCATATAGAGCAATGGATGTGGCTCAATTATACCTGGATTCAGTTTTTAGATTGCATGGTTGGCCAAGATCCATAGTGAGTGACAGAGACTCCATATTCATTAGCCAATTTTGGCAAGCTCTCTTTACCATTCAGGATACTTCTTTGTTGTTGTCTTCAGCCTACCATCCACAAACTGATGGTCAAACAGAAATTGTTAATAAGTGTTTGGAAAACTTTCTTAGGTGTATGTGTGGAGAGACTCCTAATGAATGGTCATTATGGCTTCCACTCGCTGAATGGTGGTACAATACTAATTACCATACATCAGCCCACACTACTCCTTATGAGATAGTTTACAACCAAACTCCACCTTTATATTTGCCTTATCTTCCTAGAGAAACAATGGTTGCAGTTGTGGATAGATCTTTAGAGAAAAGGGAGGCTATGATCAAGCTGTTACAATTTCATCTTCATCGAGCTCAACACAGACAAAAGGTGCAGACAGATAAGCATGCATAGAAGTGAAAGAAGGTTTGAAGTTGGCACTTGGGTTTGGCTCAAGTTACAACCTTATAGACAAAAGTCTTTGAAGGTGAGCAACAATGAGAAATTGTCTTCTAGATATTTTGGTCCATTCCAAATCATTGATGTGATTGGACAAGTAGCCTACAAGCTTAAACTTCCAGAAAATGTCCTAGTACATCCAGTCTTTCATGTTTCTCAGTTGAAAGAATTCAGAGGTTCTTTGCCTGCAGTAGCTGATATTCCAACCTGGTTCCATGGTCAACCAGAATCTGATGTACCCCAACCTTTGGCACTCCTTGACAGAAGATTTGTGAAACACCATAATACAGCTCAAGTCCAGTATCTTATTCAGTGGGAAGGGATGTCTACAGATGAAGCTACATGGGAATTTGCAGAAGATTTTGAGAAACAATTTCCTTCTTTTGTCATTCCTTAAAAATCTCTCGATTTTCCATTCTTCTTTGTTCATAGTTTCTGTGAAGCTGAGTAATATGTTTGTCTTGTTTGTCTTGTTTGATCAAAACTTGTGAGCCAGTTTTGTTTTAAGGAGGGAGGAATGTAATAGGAGATTGTTAGTTAGAGAGTTGTAACAACCTCAACAGCAATTTAGGCGGGAAATTCAGTTAGAAGATAGTTGAGCTCAATTACTATAAATAAGCCTAAGTTGTATCTCTTGAGGATTCATTCAGATTATAAACACAATCTACTTCTCTCTTCTCTATTCTTTTTATCTCTCTCACTCTCTTATTTCTCTCTGAAATATTCTGTTAAATCAGAATGAGTTTGAGTTGCTTAGACTCTTGATTTAGTGTTCACAGTAGCTGATTTTAAGCTACTATTACAATCCGTTATTTTAGGTATGGTAGGGAGTGAATATTTTCCTTCCTTTTTGAATTCCTCCAATTTTGCCACAGATGCGTAGATACTGTCACAATATTCGGCTAATTGCTCTAATAATTTTAGAGAAGCACTTACTACATCTCTCACATCTTTGAAAAATGTTGGATCCATGGAAAAAAAATAGACTGATTTTTGGTAGAAGAAAAGAAATAACAATGCTCTTCAATTGGAAATTAAAAATATATTGTAAGCACTTAGCTATTTATAGTCAATATTGGTGGAGAATATTGACTTGGTCTGTACAATTTCCTAGACAACACTATTTAAGAGTTCAGTTTGAATTGGTCAAAATATTAAGAATTCAGTCATTGCTTTCTAAAACTTATCAAGTTCCTTTATAAAACTTTTTCTATTGTCTTTCGAGGGATTTCATCATTTTCTTTACTCGGTTTTTCAGTATCGAACACGAAATCAAGTAAGACTTAGTCTAGTGGAAAGGAGTGAACCTTCCAATTTTAAGGTTGGGGGTTCAATCTCCACTAGGATAATTTTGAGAATAGGATTTCCCTTACCATTCCCCCTCTCTCAAAGTGTCTGGCTCAATCGGACCCGAGCGGAGTGTAGACCACTTCTTCTTATCAAAAAGAAGTATCGAACACGAATTAACAACACAACCATCTTCTTTTGACACCACAGTTTTTATTAGAGTCCAATTGCTATCATCAATTCCCTGCCAAAATATCAAATTAGTCAATTCCATATATTACACAGAAAATGTTTCCAAATAAACATGGTTTTCAATCTGACTTATGTCTTATGCAATACTCTCTTTTCATCAAACTAATCAGCTCTTCAAATTCCATGCCATGTCTTATGTGTATAGTTAATAATGGAATAGTAGTAATTAATATCGTATTCGTATTTGACTGCAAAATTTTTCCCATTGTCTCACCAAGCAAAATCAATGAAGTCACAACAAGGAGTAATGAACTTGTTTTTACCAGACCTCAAGCAAATAAGAAACACGCTCTTGAAATCATTTCCACAACACATACAAGCAAAATCTTTTTGTTTGCGAATTTTCAATATGCCAACTATTAGGAAATAAATCAAAGACTTGAGGAAACTTCTCGATATAAAGGCAATCAAGTGATTATGTGTACATATGGGTGCTGCCATTGAGTACTTTGTTATCTCAAAGGTAGCCCAGGCCAAGGCATCGTTATGCGGGCTGATAGTTCTTTGCAACTTTATGCTTTTTATGTGATTTCGATTGGGCTAGTTGCCCTCTTAGCCGACGCTCTCTCACAACCTACTTTGTTAAGTTAGGGGAATCTTCTGGAAAACCAAAGAATAACCCACGGTTCAAGACGAGTACCGTGCTATGGCAGTCACTACTAGTGAGCTTACATGGTTAAAATCTATTTTGGGTTCCTTAGGCGTGTTTCACAAACAGTCTATGCATTTGTTTTGCGACAATCAAGTTGCATTGAACATTGCTTCCAACTTAGTTTTTTAAGAACGTACTAAACATATTGAGATCGATTGTCATTATGTACGTGAACAATTGGTAGCCAATAACATTACTATTTCTCATGTTCGCTCGTCCCACCAACTGGCTGATATTCTTACAAAGGCGATAGGTCGAGATCAGTTTAAGTTCCTATTTGACAAGTTGGGCGTTCGGAGTCCTCACGCTCCGACTTGAGGGGGAGTATTAGGAAATAAATCAAAGACATGAGGAAACTCACTACAAGAATAATGATCTTGGGCCACGAAAACGTTCGTCGCCCAAACTCTATTTTCGTCGCCCAAACTCTATTTTTCGTCGCCCAAACTCTATTTTGCGTCGCCCAAAGATTAGGCCACGAAAAAAATTTCGACACATGGTCGACGCCCAACGTATGGATATGATAGGATCGGAAGAAAGTCGGTATTGCTAGGCTGAAGATACACACCAATTTATTTCCCGAAGTTTATGGACCATATGGACTTGGAAAAGGTGTTGATAATTTACAAGATTTTTCATCGCCAAAACTAAACGATGTCCTTGTCGTCGAGGTTTTCGGAAGCCACGATGCGAATCTCAAGTCCATTGGAGTTTTCTTGAGGAAGGTATATAAGATATAACTTTCTAACTTAGAAACCTATAATTCCTATTTAATATTTGAGTGTACGAACCATGTACATGGTATATTTAATTTAAAATCATTGTTAGAAATTTTTCTGTGCAACTTTTAGGGTTGTATATAAGATGTTTAAACGGAGAACATTAACTACTCATAACATTGATTAACGCATGACTTTGTTGATGACCGTAAATCTAAAATTTTATTGAGAAAAATATTTAACACTCCGCTCCATAATTCTTGCAGTACATGTACTTGTAGTGTCACACTTGATAATCTCAGACCACGAATTCTTACCATTATATAGGAGAAAATTTTTCATGTGGAATCTTGTTAGTAGCTGATAGGTAAAAAAAGTCATGCTTTTTACTAAAACATCATTGCATTATTAGAGATCGTGGACTTTGGGCCTGTTCATTTCAGCTTAATTTCAGTTCAGTTCAGTTCAGCTCCAATCAGTTCAGTGCAGTTCAGTTCAGTTCAGTTCAGTTCAGTTCCAATCAATTCAGTTCAGTTCAGTTCATTTCAGTTCAGTTCAGTTCAGTTCAGGTCAGTTCAGTTTAGTTCAGTTCAGTTCCAATCAGCTCCATTCTTTTATAACCATTTTGTTAAATATTATTATGTTGGTCTAATTTATTTTACTAATTGCTTTTATTATTATTATTATTATTATATTATCATTATTATTATTATTATTATTATTATTATTATATTATTATTATTCTTATTATTTATTTTTATATCATTATTATTAAGTATTATTATTATTATTATTATTTGTATACTATTTTTTATTATAGCTTTATTCATTATTATTACTAGTATAATTATGGAGGAACATGGTTTAGGTTTAAAACACAAATAAACCCACGTTTTCAGCCCATAATCCAATCAAATCACGTTAAAACGATTTATGATGTAATTTTGCACGGTCCGACCCAATTATTATTTTTTTACTAAATATTAATATATAATTAAATATAATAATTAAAATAGTAATATTAATTTAATTCTAAGATATTATTGTTATTATATAATCATTATCAGGTATTAATATATTAATAAAAAGACTATAAAATAATTGTTATTAATTATCATTATAATTATTAATCATTATTATTATTATTAATTTATCATTATTAATATTATTTATTTATAATTATCATTAAAAAATATCCAAAATACAATTATTATTATTCATTAATAATTATTCATTATTATTACCCATCATCATAATTATTATTTAATATTCATATTATTATTGTTTAAATATTATATATATATTTATTAAATTCAATTTAATTCAATTCAATTCAGTTCAGTTCAGTTCAGTTCAGTTCAGTTCAGTTCAGTTCAGTTCAGTTGTTTTTAGTAAATCTAAACAGACCCTTTGTTTCAAGAATTATGTAGCCGAGGAAGTACTGCCTATAATAATCCCTTCTAATTATTGCATATATTTCTCTACATGTGTCAGCTAATTAACTATTATATTTCAAGTTAAATTCAGGAATTTTCTAATTAATGAAGATGTTGAAGTCTTAAGCTACTGTAATAGCCTCCAGCTTTCAGCCAACGGGGACGTCTACTTTTTAATTATGCTATGAATAAGCCACGATTTATATATACTACTAGCATGAGTGGCCTCTCAAGAGTGATTGTAATCATAAACTTGAGCGAATGTAATATGATGGTTGTTGGTCTTTTTCTTTAATTTTTTTTTGGTTAGCTAAAGTAGTATACCCCCTCCCCCTCCCCTCATCCTTGAGCGAATCTAATAATGCATCTATGTCTCTGCCTTCCTTGGTCATGGGGTCCATTAGGGTGGCTACGGCCCTCAGAATTAACTCTTCCCCATAGAGATCAGGTCTGCAGCTTAGAGTATCAACGTGTATGTCACATTCGCGCTCTTCCTGTTCTTCGCCTTCTTTGTCATATAAGTAATGGCTATCTTCGTCTTCCTCTTTCTTCCCGATACTAACAACTTGTTTGGATAGCGAAAATAGGAGGTAAAAACATGTCCTAGGCAAGATACACATAAATGTATTTATTTCTTTTGATTAGCTCTTTTTATTACCATTTTATGGATTTAATGGTTATGTTAAGGTAGGATTGCGAGTGCTGATGGGAAGCTTTAGTATTTACTGTCGGAAAATTTATGATAAGCTATGAACTATTGATTTTAATGGTGGTCTTCATATATTTAATTTCGGGTTATGTTTAAATTTCTTTTGATACTTTAAGGATTTTGGATGCTATACACAAAATCAAATGAATCCATGCAAAATCAACTATGTATTCCGCATTACTATTCTTATGATTTTACCAACTAAATGTAATTTAATTTAGAAAAAATTGACTGGAATAATTCCAACTATGACCATTTCGAATAATCCCAACTATGGGTTATTATAGAATAATCCAAACTATTGGGGGTACCTTATCAAAATAATCCGAACTCTTAATTCTACTATGTATAAACAGTATAATAGTCCCAAAATGGATCATTGAAGGCCAGAAAAATAAAGTTTGGATTATTTTTGAGAAGGTACCCCCAATAGTTTGGGTTATTCTGAAATAACCCATAGTTGGGATTATCCTGAGCGGAACGGACATAGTTAGGATTGTTCCAGTTAATTTTTCCTTAAATTAATTGATATTCTAATTTTATTTTCCTAATTAAAAGAACATCAATACGTTTTCATTTTTTTCGTGTAATGAAAGAATTTTGTAAATCTAAAGTGCTACAACTAAACATTTCTTCAATGTCGCACCCCAAATAGACAAAAATCAAAAACTACACATTAGATGCTCAAACACCAATAGACAACTAATTCACAAAAGAATAGGGAACCTCATTAAAAACTAGTAAACCATTTCGAAGCAATTTTTGAGTAAATTGCATTCATTTCAACTCCAATCGTTAAACTTGGGTAATTTGCCAAGTCCGAGTCAGGAATTAGGGTTTTTTTTTTGCCAATTATGAATCCTAGGGTTTATGTTTAATTATTAGGAGAATTTTTCGAAATTAATATTGTAATTGACAATTTGACATTTCTGGAAAGTAATCTATTTGTAATTGAAGCTTAATTTTTGTAGAATATATATGGCTGGATGAAGGAGTTGTGGCTGAGTGTCATGTTGGGTTTCCTTGTTGTTGGGTTCATGACTGAGACTTCATGAAAAGAAAGTGAAACCTCTACTCTATTCTAAAGATTGAGATAGCAAGACAGAGGAGTGAAGAAATAATGAGAATGAGGGAAGAAACCCCAAAGAAAGAAAGTAATGAAAATGGTGGAAGAAAATGAAAAAAAAGGAGAGAGAGAACGAAGAAATGAAAAGGTTTGGAGGAAAAAAGATGAATCATTTACAAGGACTAGTAGCCCTTGTAGCGACTCTCAAAGGTACTCTAGACCCTAAGCAATGGGATATCGTTGCTTGTTGACAATTTTTGTTCCAACAAACGCATGTGATTAAAGGTAAGCTAAATCAGATCCTAATAGTCGAAAGTTTCATTTTATATCGATTATGATCCAATTCTAGTTAGGCTTAGCAAAAGGTGATCCGACCTACTAACCCGACCCGAACCCAATCCGAAATTAGCGGGTTTGGGTTGAGATTTTTGACCCAATTAAAGAAAGTAGGTCGACCTAACCTGATGTGATTTTAAAAGGGGTTAGGTTCAGATTGGAAATTTAATTTGAACATGAAAAAAATATGTGTAACCCATTTAATTAAAGGGAAAAATCTAATGGTAACCATGAAGTTTTGCACTTTCACAATGGTAACTATAATTTTTTTCAATTGCCAAAAATAACCCTAAGGTCTAAGTAAGTTCCTAAACGTGACATAACTTGCCTAATTCCGTTAAGTTGTTGTTAAATCCTATAATATTTTGCAATTAAACTTATCTGTTTTTTTTAAAAAACCTCCTCCCATTATCTTCTTCCTTCCCTCCACAACCACCACGCCATCTCCCTCCCTCCATAACCACCACCACACCCTCATCCCTAGCCCTTCCTTTTCGAAACCACACACACCCTCTTCCCGCTTTGATTAAAGGGTGTGATGGGGTGTGATACAATTTAAATATAAATATATACTTATTTTATACATGATATTACTCTGTAATTATTTAGGATGGTATTTATAACCCTACCCATATTTATAAGATATTTCTATTTTATGAATGGAAGCTATATCGTCCTTAGGGAGTCATTCGCACTTACACTTGCACATTTGGATCACAAAAACATATTACTGTTGTCGGGCCCGATCCTGAGATTTCGGAGGCCCTTGGGCGAGAAGAAAATAAGAGGCCCTCATACTAAGCGCAAAGCATGTAAAAAACAATAATTTATAATAAACTCTACCTTTTATTCAATCAATGATAAAATGAGTCTTTACGTATACAAATATTTAAGGTACAAATTTATCACACTAGATTATCGTAGAAAACAACTTCTTCGAGCATTTCTAGAACATTTCTACAAAAAATATAATTTATAATAGTGTCTACATTCGAGTCTACCAATAGATCACAAGAATCACAATCTACAATTGAAAAAATAGAAAGAAACAAAAATACCTTGAATCTAATTGGTAGCCATTATGCATTCAAGCAATGAAGCAAATTAAGAAATCTAAATGCCTCGCATGCGAAAAGAGAAACTAGGCAAAGCAAAGAAGTAGACAAGCCAACACAAATTTGGAATATATAGTAAGTTTATGATTTTCTTATTCAATCCCACAACACTCAAGTATTATTTTTATTTTTCTAATAATACAAAATTAAAGACAAATAATTACAGAAAGAAGATGGTATTTTTTAGAAATTCAATGGAGGCAAGATGTTTAACACAACAGGAAGAAGATAGAGACGATTGAGGCCTTGAAGGAAAAAATGTCTTCTCTATGTAATTTAATCTGTTTAACCAAAAACTTAAATTTCCAACTATTAAATAAATTTCTTCAATAAAACTCCATTGACGAGGTATTAGAGAATTTTGGTATAACTGATGGAAAGTGAAAGCAAATCTTTTTTTCCAGATTTTGAAAGATTTAACAAGGAAAGAAATCTTTTTTCATGTTGATAATGGGAAGATTAAACGTGATTTCTACAACCACGCTGATAGTTAAAGAAGGTGCGAAAATCAAGCGGTAGTTCGGCACTTCAATAGAACGTCTTTCAAGTTTCACTTGGGCCCCTTATGGCTCTGGGCCCTGGGCGGTCGCCCCACTTCGCCCAGGCTCAGGGCCGGCCCTGACTGTTGTACTGCTGCATAATTGATGTTGGTAAATTTTGAACTGAATTAGATATTGGTAAACTCAATTCATTACTTATCAAATTTACTAGAGCTTACCTAAACTTAATTATTTGAATTTATGGAAACTTTACTAAATATTTATATACCGAAACTTATTCGTTTAAGGAAAAGAAAGAGCATTCTTATTCAAGTTTTTAGTGTATTCCACAACGTCAAATGAACGCAAAACACTATATAGAACTAAGTAGCTTTCACTGCAGCATGCATTGTCGTGATTGAGCTACCATCTTAGCAAGAAGAGCAGCTTATGATGCTTCTTGATCTGGAATAATAATAAAACACATCCATGATCATGATCATGATGATACGCCACAAGGATCCATACGTACTCAAATTGGCATCCACGTAAAATGAATCAAATCCTAATAGTTGAAAGCTTCATTTTGCATTGATTCTTATCCAATTCGATTGCATGGAACAACGAGTACTTGCCCAAACAAGGTAGAATCAGACCTAGTTATTGTTCGAGTTGAACAAGGTAGAATCAGACCTAGGCTAGTTATCCGAGTTGATAGGGGAGATTTTAGGGATACAGTCACGTGGGAAGGTATGGGTATCAGACATGTACCTACCATGAGTGGTGGCTAGGTGGTGATGATGAGTATGAGAATTTTAGGTGTGTGTGTGGGTATGTGGGAGGGGGTCCCTACACCTGCCAGGCTGCAAGCCCATGTTTCATCCCTAACCAGAGTTGCTATTGTTATTGTCCGTTATATCAATTATTAATCTTAATCCATTACTATTGAAATAGCTCCTATATATTACTCCCCCCATCCCAAAATATAAGTCATATTTTCTTTTGTACAGTCTCTAAAACGCACCTTTGACTTTCTATATCTTTAATTTCGTATTAATAAAAAATATATAAAAAGTTGATATTATGAAAGTACATAGCAAGGCGATGTACCACCTTGCTACCAACTCTAAGTTTTCCAAAATTGGAAGAGCCTCCACTATAAAATGCTAGTTGTTTTAAAGGGGTGGGGGAAATTTTTGGTGGAAGGGTAAGGGCAACCCAAAAGGGAGTATTCTGCCATTGAAACTCTTATACTATTATTATACGAGTAATAATTGGTAGCTAATAATTTGATAAGTAATGAGACACATTATTTATCGAATAAAGTTTATACCTTTGACGCGTGATTTCCAACGGATGAACAATTTAATTAAAGGGTAAAATCCAATGGTAACCATGAAGTTTTGAAATTTCCCAATGGTAACCATAAGTTTTTTCGATTGTCGAAAATAACCCTAAGGTCTAAGTAAGTTCCTAAACGTGACATAACTTACCTAATTACGTAAGTTGTCTGTTAAATCCTATAATATTTTGCAATTCAACTTATTTGTTTCAAAAATAAATCTCCTCCCATTATCTTCTTCCTTCCCTCCACAACCACCACCCCATCTCCCTCCCTCCCTCCATAACCACCACCCCACCCTCATCCCTCGCCCTTCCTTTTCGAAACCACCCAGACCCACCCCTGCCCACCCCCACCCAGGCCACCCTCATCCAAGACAAGCATTTTAAACAACAAAATCTATAATTATGAAGCACAAAAGTGAAGATATGATTACTTACTGGTATTTAGCAAGCAAAACTGCACGATAATAAGCAACAGTAACATTAAACATTGGAAAATAAGCATCTAACCTAGAACCCTTCTTTTTCCATTTCTTAGCACCAATGTCAACAACCTTCAAAACACACAAAAAAGAAACCAAGAAATTCAGATTCAAAGAATCACCAACAAACACTATGTTCTTATTCCTCATTATCTCATCATACTGAGAAACTGAAACGGGTCAATTTGGCTCAAGCTGCAATTTTTAGGCAACCATTTCAAAGAATTAATTATACCCATCTTCTCTCTATTGTTTTTAATGCAATTCCAGGCATAGCGATTATGACGGTGAGATTCGGGCTTGGGTTCGGGTCTAGGAGGAGAGAACGTGCGGAGAGGAGCGTTAAATTACAATGAGTGTTGAGAGGAATAAATGTGATATTTGAGAGAGTTGTGGGTCTCTTTGGGCATTTTTACTGAAGTTCATTAATGGCGGAATTAGCCACTGCTTCACTGGTGGGGAAGAGGGTGGTGACTTTACATAAACCACCCTGACTACGCAATGTCGGTTATGGATAAGGGAGGGGAGGTGGTGGTGGTTATGGAGGGAGGGAAGGAGATGCATGGGGTGGAGTGCGGTGGTGGTTATGGAGGGAGGAGGAAGATGGTGGGAGGGAAATTTGAAAATATAAAATTAATTGTCGAATATTATAATATTTAATGGCAACTTAATTAACAGATTTACGCACATAAAGTCGCGTTTAGGAACTTACTTAGACCATAGGGCTATTTCTGACAATCGAAAAAACTTATGGTTACCACTGAGAAAGTGCAAAACTTCATGGTTACCATTAGAAATTTCCTTTAATTAAATGGGTCAATTTCAGGTCGGTTCAACTCGATCAGCCTTAAATAGACTTTAATAAAACCTTAATCTTAAATCCCACACTGATTTAGAAGACCCTAGTAACTAATAGGGTTGTGCTATTTGCCGCCTTGTATTTTCTTGCTAACGCCCTGTATTTAATACTTTAACTAACTACCAACTACTAACTACTTGTATTTGTTATAAAATGTGGTTAAACGGTTCAATCATGTTTGTAGATTTTGGCGAAACAATTAACCGAAAAAACAGATATCTTTTTTTAAAAAATTACTTCTAAAATATTTATTATTTTTTAAACAATGGCGATGAGATTAGGAATTGTTACATTTGTTCTCTTAATTTGTCTATTCTCCGTAGTCATTTCGTCAATTGTGAGGCACTCCCTCCGTCCCATATTAGATGATACTTTCTTTATTCGTCCATCTCACATTAGTTGATATCATGAATAATTTAGGCCAGATGGTTATGGAAGCAAGTTTTTTTAAAGATAGTTGGGAGGTGACTGGGCCTTCTGTCATTACTTTTATAGATGGCATGGCGTACAATAGAGATATTTTTTAATATTAAAGGGTCCTACAAATAATTAATTTAATATCCCCACTAACCTGAAACCCGTATGATATGCCCCACCAACATGTAAAAAAATACCAATAATCAACTACTCTCAATAAAATAAGTTAGTTAAATAACACTCCTAAAACTCTATACCAGTCAAACTACTGTATCATCTAATTATATGGGATGGAGGGAGTATGGTTAACAGGTTTACCATAACGATATAGGTAGCGCCTAGACGGTAACCTGGCCCGACCCTGGGGGTAGGCGAGGTGGGGCGACCGCCCAGGGCCCAAGGCCTAAAGGGGCCTTAATTATAGAACAAATATATACCATACAATTGAAATATTAAGTGTAAGATGATGGCAGTAGAGTTGGCTCAAGGTTCTGTTCAGGTGTTTCTTCTTAAGTCAGGAGATCGAGTACTATGACCAGCATCTTTCACTTCTTTTTGAAGTGTCTCATGCATGGTTGATGGGCCTGCTTTCCGTTTTCTTCTTTTCCCTTTTTCTTCTTTTCATTTACATCCTTATAAATAATAAATTGTTAAGTATGTTTTAGTTTCTTAATTTTTTACTTTACTTCCCAAAGATATTTTCATTGGATTTTTTTTATATAGATTTTGAAGTTATTTTAATTTTCATATCTTTTTTATTTTAAAAAAAAAAATACAACCAAAATATAGATTTTGGAGTATTACGTTATTTATGATACTTTTAATTGGAGACAAATTTGTATCAAAATTTTATGTGTCATTACCTAATATATAATCAAAGAATTATAAGGTATAGGTCCTATATATCAAGCGCGAACCAAGTTTTACTTTTCCTTTGTTAATATTGTCAGTTTCTATTTGTTAGTAAAATTCCAAACTTCATAAATTTATAAGAGATTTAGTTCATTTAACACTAATTTTTTTTGAAAAGTTATTAATAGAGGTGGTTAAAATTAGACGACCTTAAATCCATTACTTTATTCATAAAATCCCATTATTTTATTTAAAAAGGTGTTTCATTCTATTCTTTCGAATGGGTTTGGGCTATTGCCTAATTTTAAATTAAATTTAGACGGTCTCTTAAGACCAACTTTTTTTTGTATAACAATTATTGCTCAGGGCCCCAATTTTTTCTTCACCCCAGGGCCTACAAAATGTCAGGACCGGCCCTGACGGTAACCGATTTAAAAGGTACCGATACATTGTGACGGAACGATAACTGTGCCGTGAACAACCCCATTTCATATGAGAGTCCGTCCTCTTCCCGCTTTGATTAAAGGGTGTGATACAATTTAAATATAAATATATACTTATTTTATACATGATATTACTATGTAATTATTTAGGATGGTGTTTTTGTTTATAACCCTACCCATATTTATAAGATATTTCTATATTATTAAGGGAAGCTATATCGTCCTTAGGGAGTCATTCGCACTTACACTTGCGCATTTGGATCACAAAAACATATTACTGTTGTACTGCTGCATGATGGATGTTGGTTAATTTTTGAACTGAATTAGATATTGGTAAACTCAAATCATGACTTATCAAATTTACTAGAGCTTATCTAAACTTAATTATTTGAATTTATGGAAACTTTACTAAATATTTATATACCGAAACTTATTCGTTTAAGGAAAAGAAAGAGCATTCTTATTCAAGTTTTTAGTGTATTCCACAACGTCAAATGAACACAAAATGCTCTATAGAACTAAGTAGCTTTCACTGCAGCATGCATTGTCGTGATTGAGCTACCATCTTAGCAAAAAGAGCAGCTTATGATGCTTCTTGATCTGGAATAATAATAAAAAACATCCATGATCATGATCATACGCCACAAGGATCCATACGTACTCAAATTGGCATCCACGTCAACAGAATCAAATCCTAATAGTTGAAAGCTTCATTTTGCATTGATTCTTATCCAATTCGAGTGCATGGGCCCTAATCATCTAATCTTGACAAAGAAACTTTCTTGATCAATACCAAAAGAATAATACCTTTTCTCACTTTTGTATATATCTCACGTTTTGTATTAGATGAAGAATTAGTGTCCACTCGTTTTACAAAAGTTGGATTGCTTCTCAAGAATCTCAACCTCTTGTATGACCACTGGTGCCCCTCTTCTAAATTAATAGAAGAATAAAATCCTTTCTCTGACCTAATTAGGTTTAATTAGTGCATTGCTTCCCAGATAATGCCAACCCACTCTAATTTGTAACCTCTTGGGCCTATGATTTTATAATTTGTCCTCGTTATTAATTGATTCAGATAATTACTTATTGTGTGTCGCAATAGGACCCATCTAGTATTTAGTTATTAGGACTTTAAAAAACCCAAATAGTAAATATTGGCTTCTAAAAAAGCATAATTATTTTTTTAATGGGGGTGTTTTGGCAATTGGCTGATGGTTGTTGGCTTGTGGCTTTATATGTTGGCTAATTTGATTGGCTATTTTAAATGGCTTGTTTGACCGGTTGTGTAATTATTGGTTGTTATGGTAAAAGTGATTGTTATTGTTGGCCGTTTAGTAAATAGTGGAAGCAAAAGCAAAAAGTCGGCCAAAAAAGCTGATAAAAGTAGCTTTTGGCTAAAAAGCCTTTGCAAAAGCAAGTTACCAAACACCTTTTTTTGGCTGTTTGACCAGAAACTAAAGCCAAAAACCAAAAGCAAAAGAAAAGTCCACTCAAAAGCCATTTGCAAACACCCCCAATGTTAATTAGATATAACTCATATAAACGTCTTGATACGATATTATTACTTCATTATAACTAATAGTAAAATATGCACTTGTTTATTGAACATTTCCAACACTAATTGTACCTTGTTCATGCAAAGGCCAAGTGTTCATTGTTAAGCAAGTACTAGTAGCAGGGGCGGATTTACTATGGGAACCCGATGATTTTTGGCAAAAAAGAACTGAAGTTTTTAGAAGTTAATTGAAATAAATAAAAATTAAAACAGAGTATGAATTACCGCACGAAGCATTGTCTAAAAGGTGCAGCGGAGCGAAGTTGGTTTCGGGCGGCGTACTGAAGCTTATCAATTGAAGGAGATTGCGAAATCAAATCCTGCTAAAACCACGTTTTGGTATACTTTTCTTTTCCCTTTTCAAGATCTATCCTTTTTTTGAAGTTGTAGTGTTTTAGATATTGCTTCTCCTTCCCTTAGCCTCACAACTGCTCACGACATAAAAAACTAAAACAGAGTATGAATAGTGTAAAATGTCAAAGTGTCACAATTTTTAGGAAACAGAGGTAGTATATATTAAACACAACTTCGATCAAGCCCTAACTTCAAGTATAATTAAATTAATAAATAGGTATTTGTCCATTTAGGTGAGCTAATAAAATAATTTGGTATATTGATCGATGTTTATATTAATTTGAGTATTTGAAAACTCGAACATGGTCCCGTAACTTCTATACATTTATTGTAATATGAAGGATGATCTCCCTAGTTGTCGGTTGTAATTTTGGAATTTAAATTAATGTATAGAATTTTCTAACCGTTTTATTTTGGTTTTATTTTCTTAATGGCTTCAAACTCGTAAGGTGGCAATTCTCGATCCGCCAGTGAATCTAGTAGTTACTGCGTAATTAACACCTTGCTACAGCCTACATAGAGTGGAATTGGATCTGATCCAATGCAAAATGGGACTTTCGACTTTTAGAATTTGATTCACTATACTTTTCATCCTTAAAAAATAAGTGGATCCTTGTAGTTTGTGGAACGTTGCCAGGTCATGATCATGGATGCTGTTTTTCTGATTTTTACAAGATCAAAAGGCAACATTAGCTACTTTTCTCAAATCTCAATAAGACGTTACTCTCTGGGTAGCTAACTAG
The DNA here is from genome assembly GCA_947645195.1 of Patellifolia procumbens. Classification (NCBI taxonomy): domain Eukaryota; kingdom Viridiplantae; phylum Streptophyta; class Magnoliopsida; order Caryophyllales; family Amaranthaceae; genus Patellifolia; species Patellifolia procumbens. Next base: position 9,872,785 of record CANSGD010000972.1, read on the forward strand.
CTGAATCATGATCGAGAAATATACATGCAGAAGTGAAAGCTATATACTCATTACTGAGCTCTGTATACGCTCTGCGTGCTTTTAACGCTGTATAATAAGCCAACAACATGAATAACGGTGTACTCTCCAATCTTCATCTTCACCTTAAAAAAAAAATTGAGCAAATAAAAGTTTGTTTATGTCTTTTAACATAATAGGACTTTACCATCAATAAACATGTAACAAAAATAAATAATGGTAATCTCCTTTTCTGTTTAAGGACATAACCAATTAAGAAAATCAAGAAAAGCAATATCCTATCATGTAAATGGACAAAACCTAACTAAAGGCTTATGGTGGTCGTTTTAAGAAATTAACCATAAAATCATCCATAAACCACCGAGGATCATCAAAAGCTACAGGTAATTACCTGCTGATAATGTCTAGGAGCTTACCTCCCATTCAGAAGTAGGCCAAAGTTTGAACTGCAAAAAGGTCATTTTATTAATTACTGGCCACGGTTTATTAAACAATCAAAAAACGATCGAAGATGGTCGATAAATTATATTAGCGACCGTTTTTTTAATTTTATCGACCGTTTTTGGTCGTCACTAATAACATGATATAAATCTTATAGTGTTGTAATCTATAGAGTTTCCCTAGAGTTATTAATTAATATTTAGGAGCCACAATCAAACTATTTTAGATTTTATAAAATACATTAACTTTTTACAACTATTAGTAGAAAACCAACCCTTGCTTTAGAGGACATAATCACTATGTTGTCTAGTAAAAAATCAACCCAACTCATGTTATATTAAGGTGCTCTAAGATGAACTAAAATCAACATCATGGAAAAGGGCCTACAGAAATGGAGAACACTATTCAATGGCAACAGTGATTATGCTTGGATAAAACCAATGGCAATAGTCATTATTAGCAATCAGTGGTGAAATTAACTTGCAATACTCATCTCTATAAATGTAATAAGAATGTAGATAGCAGCAAGATAATTCACTCCCAAAGAATAATCTCACTCCCTGGCCCTTTGTAACACTCATAAATGGTGATAAATTTCTTGCATATTTGATTTCAACAAAAATGCACAAGTTAGAATTCAATACTCACAATTATATTAGAGCTCATAATAATTTACAATTTTTATTCAATTTAAAGTAGTTTTATTGTGGCTCTTGGATAGAGTTTAATAGAATATTAATAATGAAGGGTGGAGATTAATTACTCTAGGAAAACTCTGTAGGATTTAGATATGTTGTTCTTTCTGAGATTTACTTTTTATTTTAGTTTTCTCTCTAGTTTTTCATACTCATATTTTGAAACTGTAATTTCTTAACTCTTCCATAGCTATTGATCAAAGTAAGTTTTTGTCTTTAATTTTTCTTAGTTGATATTTCCTAATTGGTCTTTCCATTATTATTGATTATAATTATTTCTAGATTAATCTCCCCCTAATTGTTGATTAGGAGTTCTTCATTAGTTTTAGTTATGTTTTCTGTAGCTATAAGTTAGTAGTTTAATTACTACATTTTGGAGATGAAAAATCAAGATTATTTTGTTACTTATATTTATGTGTATCTCTTGTTATTTAGTTTTGCGGCTAGTCTACAAGTTACGCCAAACTTGTTTTTTTGGTTTTACAAATACCGAGTTACACATTGATAGATGAAACTCAATAACAGGTAGAACAATTCTTGTCAAAGTGAGGGCGATTTGGGGAGTTTTGTACAAGAGAAAATGCAGCAACCCTAGATAGAATGATTCAATCCAAAAAGTCGTGCACCAAGAACCAAGATCGTTGCTCTTTATTAATTGATTATAAGTGTTTGATTCTCTTATTAGTTTAATATAATCTAGTTTAAGACTTTCATATTGGTTATTCTTGTTAGTTTAGTTTATTAATTTAGTTATATAGTTAGAGTTATCCCCCTATGGATCGACGTTGATTATTATACTACATTTGTAGGCAGTTTAGTGGGTTTTTTTGTTGATAGATTGCGACAGCTTGATCAGCGGGCGGCTGGACATGGGCCTAGGCACCCTGACTTACTTCGAGGGGGGCAATTTCAATGCTCGAAAGAGCTTAAGCTTCTGAGTTCCTATTTGTGTCGGAAAAAGAGCCTGAGCAAGCTAGCTGTTTTAAATGATTTTTCAAAAGTAGATTGTAATTTAATACAGGTAAAAAACATCCTAGAGAGAGGTGCATATATAGTTTAGCGTGTCCCTAGATAGAATGATTCAATTACAAAAAGTCGTGCATCAAGAACCAAGATTATTGCTCTTTATTAATTGATTCATATAAGTGTTTGATTCTCTTATTAGTTTAATATAATCTAGTTTAAGACTTTCATATTTGTTATTCTTGTTAGTTTAGTTTATTAATTTAGTTATAAAGTTAGAGTTACCCCCCTATGGATCGACGTTGATTATTTGACTACATTTATAGGCTGTTTAGCGGGATTTATATTTTTGATAGATTGCGACAGCCTAATCACCGGGTGGCTGGACATGGGCCTAGGCACCCTAACTTACTTGGAGGGGGGGGGGGCAATTTCAATGCTCGAACGAGCTTAAGCTTTTGAGTTCCTAGCTATTTGTGTCGGAAAAAGAGCCTGAGCAAGCTAGCTGTTTTAAATGCTTTTTCAGAAGTAGATTCTAATTTAATATAGGTAAAAAAAATCCTAGAGAGAGGTGCATATATATATATATAGTTTAGCGTGTTTTTTGTCTCTTGGTTTCTTGATACTGTTATATATATGAAAATAGATGAAAGATAATATTTTTCTTAATGTTAATCATTTCGAAACTAACAATATATATACTACAATCTATCTAAGAGATTACAAAGGAGATTCTCTCCTAAAAGATATATAGCAACTCTAACAAATCTAACTAATAATACTTACATGGCTAAAAGATATTAATGAGGATATAAAACTCTGTTATCATACATCTAGCAGATACATCTTGCGTGTTCTTTATTGCTTAAGCTTGTTCTTGTCGTTTTGTGTCTATTATTTTCGCATAATATAATCTCGATTATTGCTCAGTTTTAACACTAAAACTAAAGTCAAAAACCACCTTTTATAATACACATTGTAGGTTTAACTACCTTTTCTATTTTTTTAAATTTAACTACCTTTTCTATTTTTTTAAATTTAACTACCTCTTATAATTGAAACCAGTAGGTTTCACTACCAAAACCGCTTTCAGGCCAAATTTTTTTATGACGATTTTATCCTTCAGTGGTTTTCCGTCATGTTCTTCCTTCCCCTTCCCCCCCCCACCCCCCAATTTTCATTCGATTTTCTCATTCAATCCAACTCTAGTTCATCAATTTGGGGGAAATTTGAAGATTCTTTTCAATTAGACATGTAATTGGCCCATAATTCATGAATCAAATGCCCAAAATTTTTTATGGACGTTTTTTCTTTGCAATCCCTAATTTGGTTTCACAAAAATAACATCAGCAACCACCAGCATGTTCGCCGCCCAATCAGCTTCCACCGTTGCACCGACAACCGGCAGTCCCAGCATGCCATCGCTTCAACCACGCGCCTCGCTGCCAGTGTTACCGCAGGTTTACCAACCAGACCAGCAGTGACTCTGTCATCGACGGAAACTGCTATGTTTGGTGGTGGTTTTCGCTCTCACCAGCGAAATCTGGTCTGTTTGGTGGTGGTTACTCTCTCGCCGGCGGAATCTGGGCTGCCCAATGTGGTTGCCGGTGTTATTGCGGTGAAATCAAACTAGGGATTGAAATTTTGAGCATTTGATTCATGAATAATTGCCCAATTACATGTTCAATTGAAAAGAATCTTCAAATTTCCCCCAAATTGATGAATTAAGATTGAACGAGAAATTGAATGAAAATTGGGGAAAAAAATGAAGAACATGACGAAAAACCACTAAAATTTGGTGGAAAAGTGGTTTTGGTAGAGAAACCTACTGGTTTTAATTATAAGAGGTAGTTAAAAGTAAAAGAAAATTAGAAAAGGTAGTTAAACCTACAATGTGTATTATAAAAGGTGATTTTTGACAAAATTTCCTTGATACTTATATAATATACCCATTAATTTGCATAATACCATCAACTTTTGACCAGCTGTCCAATAGAATATGTTCTTTGGTGGGGGTGAAAATTACAACACTTCTCCCCTCTTCATGCGCACATGAGATTATATATAGAGATACATCCTCCTGATGAACCACATGCAATATCATAACAAGCAAACTTCTTACAACTAGAACTTAGTAATTTGCAAACTTGATTAGGAAATGGCTCAAGCATTCGCTGAGGTGCGGGCTTGCTTTTCATAGCCTTGGTCTTTTTCTTTACATTCATAATCTCTTTGCCCACATCCTCCTCATACATCTTGTGTGTTCTTTTTTTCTTCTTTTTTTTGGTTTTGCTGACTTTCACAGAGGAAAGTGATTGAGGAATACGGGCCTTATGGCTCTCAGTTGCCAGAAAACTATCACTTTAAACTTGTTGATGGTGAACGGTTCACTCAAGTGATTGTGCACCATGGATACGTTGTGGACGCAATCGGATTCGTGATAGCTAAGCCTAACGGTGATACTTATGCTGTACAATATGGTAGCAGTACCCCAGGGGTGTCGAAGGTCAATACATATGCTAGTAGCTCAAATTTGATCTAATAATTGTTTCCGTTTGATTTTCCATTCTAATATCTATACATATATGTAGATTGTGCTCAAGGATGGTGAGTACCTGATAAGAGTTAGTGGCACGTATGGATATGATAGAGATCGGAAGCAAGTCGGTATTGCTACGCTGAAGATACACACCAATTTATTTCCCGAAGGTTATGGACCATATGGACTTGGAAAGGATGTTGATAATTTACAAGATTTTTCATCGCCAAAACTAATCGACGGCCCTGTCGTCGGGGTGTTTGGAAGGCACAATGCTAATCTCGAGTCCATTGGAGTTTTCTTGAGGAAGGTATATAAGATATAACTTTCTAACTTAGAAACCTATAATTCCTATTTAATATTTGAGTGTACGAACCATGTACATAGTATATTCAAAACTATTAGAAATTTTTCTATTTAATTTTTAGGGTTGTATATAAGAAGTTTAAACGGAGAACATTAACTAATCGTAACATTGACTAACACATGACTTTGTGGATAATCTTTAATCTAAAATTTTATTGGGAAAAATATTTAATATCCTGCTCCATAATTCTTGCAATACATGTACTTCTAATGTCACACTTGATTATCTCAGACCACGAAGTCTTACCATTATATGGGAGAAGAATTTTCACGTGGAATCTTAACTTGTTAGTAGGTGTTAGGTAAAAAAAATCATACATTTTACTAATACATTATTGCGTTCGAGATCGTGGATTGTGTTTCAAGAATTATGTAGCCGAGGAAGTACTTCTTATAATGATCCGTTCTAATTGCATATATATTTCTACATGTGTCAGCTAATTAACTAATTTTCCATGTTAAATACAGGAATTTTCTAATGAATGAAGATGTTGAAGTCTTAAGCTACTGTAATAGCCTCCAGCTTTCAGCCAACGGGGACGTCTACTTTTTAATTATGCTATGAATAAGCCACGATTTATATATACTACTAGCATGAGTGGCCTCTCAAGAGTGATTGTAATCATAAACTTGAGCGAATGTAATATGATGGTTGTTGGTCTTTTTCTTTAATTTTTTTTGGTTAGCTAAAGTAGTATACCCCCTCCCCCTCCCCTCATCCTTGAGCGAATCTAATAATGCATCTATGTCTCTGCCTTCCTTGGTCATGGGGTCCATTAGGGTGGCTACGGCCCTCAGAATCAACTCTTCCCCATAGAGATCAGGTCTGCAGCTTAGAGTATCAACGTGTATGTCACATTCGTGCTCTTCCTGTTCTTCGCCTTCTTTGTCATATAAGTAATGGCTATCTTCGTCTTCCTCTTTCTTCCCGATACTAACAACTTGTTTGGATAGCGAAAATAGGAGGTAAAAACATGTCCTAGGCAAGATACACATAAATGTATTTATTTCTTCTGATTAGCTCTTTTTATTACCATTTTATGGATTTAATGGTTATGTTAAGGTAGGATTGCGAGTGCTGATGGGAAGCTTTAGTGTTTACTGTCGGAAAATTTATGATAAGCTATGAACTATTGATTTTAATGGTGGTCTTCATATATTTAATTTCGGGTTATATTTTCTTTAATTTCTTTTGATACTTTAAGGATTTTGGATGCTATACACAAAATCAAATGAATCCATGCAAAATCAACTATGTATTCCGCATTACTATTCTTATGATTTTACCAACTAAATGTAATTTAATTTAGAAAAAATTGACTGGAATAATTCCAACTATGACCATTTCGAATAATCCCAACTATGGGTTATTATAGAATAATCCAAACTATTGGGGGTACCTTATCAAAAAAATCCGAACTCTTAATTCTACTATGTATAAACAGTATAATAGTCCCAAAATGGATCATTGAAGGCCAGATTAATAAAGTTTGGATTATTTTTGAGAAGGTACCCCCAATAGTTTTGGTTATTCTGAAATAACCCATAGTTGGGATTATCCTGAGCGGAACGGACATAGTTAGGATTGTTCCAGTTAATTTTTCCTTAAATTAATTGATATTCTAATTTTATTTTCCTAATTAAAAGAACATCAATACGTTTTCATTTTTTTCGTGTAATGAAAGAATTTTGTAAATCTAAAGTGCTACAACTAAACATTTCTTCAATGTCGCACCCCAAATAGACAACAAACAAAAACTACACATTAGATGCTCAAACACCAATAGACAACTAATTCACAAAAGAATAGGGAACCTCATTAAATACTAGTAAACCATTTCGAAGCAATTTCTGAGTAAATTGCATTCATTTCAACTCCAATCGTTAAACTTGGGTAATTTGCCAAGTCCGAGTCAGGAATTAGGGTTTTTTTTGCCAATTATGAATCCTAGGGTTTATGATTAATTATTAGGAGAATTTTTCGAAATTAATATTGTAATTGACAATTTGACATTTCTGGAAAGTAATCTATTTGTAATTGAAGCTTAATTTTTGTAGAATATATATGGCTGGATGAAGGAGTTGTGGCTGAGTGTCATGTTGGTTTTCCTTGTTGTTGGGTTCATGAATGAGACTTCATGAAAAGAAAGTGAAACCTCTACTCTATTCTAAAGATTGAGATAGCAAGACAGAGGAGTGAAGAAATAATGAGAATGAGGGAAGAAACCCCAAAGAAAGAAAGTAATGAAAATGGTGGAAGAAAATGAAAAAAAAGGAGAGAGAGAACGAAGAAATGAAAAGGTTTGGAGGAAAAAAGATGAATCATTTACAAGGACTAGTAGCCCTTGTAGCGACTCTCAAAGGTACTCTAGACCCTAAGCAATGGGATATCGTTGCTTGTTGACAATTTTTGTTCCAACAAACGCATGTGATTAAAGGTAAGCTAAATCAGATCCTAATAGTCGAAAGTTTCATTTTATATCGATTATGATCCAATTCTAGTTAGGCTTAGCAAAAGGTGATCCGACCTGCTAACCCGACCCGAACCCAATCTGAAATTAGCGGGTTTGGGTTGAGATTTTTGACCCAATTAAAGAAAGTAGGTCGACCTAACCTGATGTGATTTTAAAAGGGGTTAGGTTCAGATTGGAAATTTAATTTGAACATGAAAAAAACATGTGTAACCCATTTAATTAAAGGGAAAAATCTAATGGTAACCATGAAGTTTTGCACTTTTCCAATGGTAACTATAAGTTTTTTCAATTGCCAAAAATAACCCTAAGGTCTAAGTAAGTTCCTAAACGTGACATAATTTGCCTAATTCCGTTAAGTTGTTGTTAAATCCTATAATATTTTGCAATTAAACTTATCTGTTTTTTTAAAAAAACCTCCTCCCATTATCTTCTTCCTTCCCTCCACAACCACCACGCCATCTCCCTCCCTCCATAACCACCACCACACCCTCATCCCTATCCCTTCCTTTTCGAAACCACACACACCCTCTTCCCGCTTTGATTAAAGGGTGTGATGGGGTGTGATACAATTTAAATATAAATATATACTTATTTTATACATGATATTACTCTGTAATTATTTAGGATGGTATTTATAACCCTACCCATATTTATAAGATATTTCTATTTTATGAATGGAAGCTATCTCGTCCTTAGGGAGTCATTCGCACTTACACTTGCACATTTGGATCACGAAAACATATTACTGTTGTCGGGCCCAATCCTGAGATTTCAGAGGCCCTTGGGCGAGAAGAAAATAAGAGGCCCTCATACTAAGCGCAAAGCATGTAAAAAACAATAATTTATAATAAACGCTACCTTTTATTCAATCAATGATAAAATGAGTCTTTACGTATACAAATATTTAAGGTACAAATTTATCACACTAGATTATCGTAGAAAACAACTTCTTCGAGCATTTCTAGAACATTTCTACAAAAAAGATAATTGATAATAGTGTCTACATTCGAATCTACCAATAGATCACAAGAATCACAATCTACAATTGAAAAAATAGAAAGAAACAAAAATACCTTGAATCTAATTGGTAGCCATTATGCATTCAAGCAATGAAGCAAATTAAGAAATATAAATGCCTCGCATGCGAAAAGCGAAACTAGGCAAAGCAAAGAAGTAGACAAGCCAACACAAATTTGGAATATATAGTAAGTTTATGATTTTCTTATTCAATCCCACAACACTCAAGTTTTTAATTTTATTTTTCTAATAATACAAAAATTAAAGACAAATAATTACAGAAAGAAGATGGTATTTTTTAGAAATTCAATGGAGGCAAGATGTTTAACACAACAGGAAGAAGATAGAGACGATTGAGGCCTTGAAGGAAAAAATGTCTTCTCTATGTAATTTAATCTGTTTAACCAAAAACTTAAATTTCCAACTATTAAATAAATTTCTTCAATAAAACTCCATTGACGAGGGATTAGAGAATTTTGGTATAACTGATGGAAAGTGAAAGGAAATCTTTTTTTCCAGATTTTGAAAGATTTAACAAGGAAAGAAATCTTTTTTCATGTTGATAATGGGAAGATTAAACGTGATTTCTACAACCAAGCTGATAGTTAAGGAAGGTGCGAAAATCAAGCGGTAGTTCGGCACTTCAATAGAACGTCTTTCAAGTTTAAACTTGGGCCCCTTATGGCTCTGGGCCCTGGGCGGTCGCCCCACCTCGCCCAGGCTCAGGGCCGGCCCTGACTGTTGTACTGCTGCATAATTGATGTTGGTAAATTTTGAACTGAATTAGATATTGGTAAACTCAATTCATTACTTATCAAATTTACTAGAGCTTACCTAAACTTAATTATTTGAATTTATGGAAACTTTACTAAATATTTATATACCGAAACTTATTCGTTTAAGGAAAAGAAAGAGCATTCTTATTCAAGTTTTTAGTGTATTCCACAGCGTCAAATGAACGCAAAACACTATATAGAACTAAGTAGCTTTCACTGCAGCATGAATTGTCGTGATTGAGCTACCATCTTAGCAAGAAGAGCAGCTTATGATGCTTCTTGATCTGGAATAATAATAAAACACATCCATGATCATGATCATGATGATACGCCACAAGGATCCATACGTACTCAAATTGGCATCCACGTAAAATGAATCAAATCCTAATAGTTGAAAGCTTCATTTTGCATTGATTCTTATCCAATTCGAGTGCATGGAACAACGAGTACTTGCCCAAACAAGGTAGAATCAGACCTAGTTATTGTTCGAGTTGAACAAGGTAGAATCAGACCTAGGCTAGTTATCCGAGTTGATAGGGGAGATTTTAGGGATACAGTCACGTGGGAAGGTATGGGTATCAGACATGTACCTACCATGAGTGGTGGCTAGGTGGTGATGATGAGTATGAGAATTTTAGGTGTGTGTGTGGGTATGTGGGAGGGGGTCCCTACACCTGCCTGGCTGCAAGCCCATGTTTCATCCCTAACCAGAGTTGCTATTGTTATTGTCCGTTATATCAATTATTAATCTTAATCCATTACTATTGAAATAGCTCCTATATATTACTCCCCCCATCCCAAAATATAAGTCATATTTTCTTTTGCACAGTCTCTAAAACGCACCTTTGACTTTCTATATCTTTAATTTCGTATTAATAAAAAATATAAAAAAAGTTGATATTATGAAAGTACATAGCAATGCGATGTACCACCTTGCTACCAACTCTAAGTTTTCCAAAATTGGAAGAGCCTCCACTATAAAATGCTAGTTGTTTTAAAGGGGTGGGGGAAATTTTTGGTGGAAGGGTAAGGGCAACCCAAAAGGGAGTATTCTGCCATTGAAACACTTATACTATTATTATACGAGTAATAATTGGTAGCTAATAATTTGATAAGTAATGAGACACATTATTTATCGAATAAAGTTTATACCTTTGACGCGTGATTTCCAACGGATGAACAATTTAATTAAAGGGTAAAATCCAATGGTAACCATGAAGTTTTGAAATTTCCCAATGGTAACCATAAGTTTTTTCGATTGTCGAAAATAACCCTAAGGTCTAAGTAAGTTCCTAAACGTGACATAACTTACCTAATAACGTAAGTTGTCGTTAAATCCTATAATATTTTGCAATTCAACTTATTTGTTTCAAAAATAAATCTCCTCCCATTATCTTCTTCCTTCCCTCCACAACCACCACCCCATCTCCCTCCCTCCCTCCATAACCACCACCCCACCCTCATCCCTCGCCCTTCCTTTTCGAAACCACCCAGACCCACCCCTGCCCACCCCCACCCAGGCCACCCTCATCCAAGACAAGCATTTTAAACAACAAAATCTATAATTATGAAGCACAAAAGTGAAGATATGATTACTTACTGGTATTTAGCAAGCAAAACTGCACGATAATAAGCAACAGTAACATTAAACATTGGAAAATAAGCATCTAACCTAGAACCCTTCTTTTTCCATTTCTTAGCACCAATGTCAACAACCTTCAAAACACACAAAAAAGAAACCAAGAAATTCAGATTCAAAGAATCACCAACAAACACTATGTTCTTATTCCTCATTATCTCATCATACTGAGAAACTGAAACGGGTCAATTTGGCTCAAGCTGCAATTTTTAGGCAACCATTTCAAAGAATTAATTATACCCATCTTCTCTCTATTGTTTTTAATGCAATTCCAGGCATAGCGATTATGACGGTGAGATTCGGGCTTGGGTTCGGGTCTAGGAGGAGAGAACGTGCGGAGAGGAGCGTTAAATTACAATGAGTGTTGAGAGGAATAAATGTGATATTTGAGAGAGTTGTGGGTCTCTTTGGGCATTTTTACTGAAGTTCATTAATGGCGGAATTAGCCACTGCTTCACTGGTGGGGAAGAGGGTGGTGACTTTACATAAACCACCCTGACTACGCAATGTCGGTTATGGATAAGGGAGGGGAGGTGGTGGTGGTTATGGAGGGAGGGAAGGAGATGCATGGGGTGGAGTGCGGTGGTGGTTATGGAGGGAGGAGGAAGATGGTGGGAGGGAAATTTGAAAATATAAAATTAATTGTCGAATATTATAATATTTAATGGCAACTTAATTAACAGATTTACGCACATAAAGTCGCGTTTAGGAACTTACTTAGACCATAGGGCTATTTCTGACAATCGAAAAAACTTATGGTTACCACTGAGAAAGTGCAAAACTTCATGGTTACCATTAGAAATTTCCTTTAATTAAATGGGTCAATTTCAGGTCGGTTCAACTCGATCAGCCTTAAATAGACTTTAATAAAACCTTAATCTTAAATCCCACACTGATTTAGAAGACCCTAGTAACTAATAGGGTTGTGCTATTTGCCGCCTTGTATTTTCTTGCTAACGCCCTGTATTTAATACTTTAACTAACTACCAACTACTAACTACTTGTATTTGTTATAAAATGTGGTTAAACGGTTCAATCATGTTTGTAGATTTTGGCGAAACAATTAACCGAAAAAACAGATATCTTTTTTTAAAAAATTACTTCTAAAATATTTATTATTTTTTAAACAATGGCGATGAGATTAGGAATTGTTACATTTGTTCTCTTAATTTGTCTATTCTCCGTAGTCATTTCGTCAATTGTGAGGCACTCCCTCCGTCCCATATTAGATGATACTTTCTTTATTCGTCCATCTCACATTAGTTGATATCATGAATAATTTAGGCCAGATGGTTATGGAAGCAAGTTTTTTTAAAGATAGTTGGGAGGTGACTGGGCCTTCTGTCATTACTTTTATAGATGGCATGGCGTACAATAGAGATATTTTTTAATATTAAAGGGTCCTACAAATAATTAATTTAATATCCCCACTAACCTGAAACCCGTATGATATGCCCCACCAACATGTAAAAAAATACCAATAATCAACTACTCTCAATAAAATAAGTTAGTTAAATAACACTCCTAAAACTCTATACCAGTCAAACTACTGTATCATCTAATTATATGGGATGGAGGGAGTATGGTTAACAGGTTTACCATAACGATATAGGTAGCGCCTAGACGGTAACCTGGTCCGACCCTGGGGGTAGGCGAGGTGGGGCGACCGCCCAGGGCCCAAGGCCTAAAGGGGCCTTAATTATAGAACAAATATATACCATACAATTGAAATGTTAAGTGTAAGATGATGGCAGTAGAGTTGGCTCAAGGTTCTGTTCAGGTGTTTCTTCTTAAGTCAGGAGATCGAGTACTATGACCAGCATCTTTCACTTCTTTTTGAAGTGTCTCATGCATGGTTGATGGGCCTGCTTTCCGTTTTCTTCTTTCCCTTTTTCTTCTTTTCATTTACATCCTTATAAATAATAAATTGTTAAGTATGTTTTAGTTTCTTAATTTTTTACTTTACTTCCCAAAGATATTTTCATTGGATTTTTTTTATATAGATTTTGAAGTTATTTTAATTTTCATATCTTTTTTATTTTAAAAAAAAAATACAATCAAAATATAGATTTTGGAGTATTATGTTATTTATGATACTTTTAATTGGAAACAAATTTGTATCAAAATTTTATGTGTCATTACCTAATATATAATCAAAGAATTATAAGGTATAGGTCCTATATATCAAGCGCGAACCAAGTTTTACTTTTCCTTTTGTTAATATTGTCAGTTTCTATTTGTTAGTAAAATTCCAAACTTCATAAATTTATAAGAGATTTAGTTCATTTAACACTAATTTTTTTTGAAAAGTTATTAATAGAGGTGGTTAAAATTAGACGACCTTAAATCCATTACTTTATTCATAAAATCCCATTATTTTATTTAAAAAGGTGTTTCATTCTATTCTTTCGAATGGGTTTGGGCTATTGCCTAATTTTAAATTAAATTTAGACGGTCTCTTAAGACCAACTTTTTTTTTGTATAACAATTATTGCTCAGGGCCCCAATTTTTTCTTCACCCCAGGGCCTACAAAATGTCAGGACCGGCCCTGACGGTAACCGATTTAAAAGGTACCGATACATTGTGACGGAACGATAACTGTGCCGTGAACAACCCTATTTCATATGAGAGTCCGTCCTCTTCCCGCTTTGATTAAAGGGTGTGATAGGGTGTGATACAATTTAAATATAAATATATACTTATTTTATACATGATATTACTATGTAATTATTTAGGATGGTGTATTTGTTTATAACCCTACCCATATTTATAAGATATTTCTATATTATTAAGGGAAGCTATATCGTCCTTAGGGAGTCATTCGCACTTACACTTGCGCATTTGGATCACAAAAACATATTACTGTTGTACTGCTGCATGATGGATGTTGGTTAATTTTTGAACTGAATTAGATATTGGTAAACTCAAATCATGACTTATCAAATTTACTAGAGCTTATCTAAACTTAATTATTTGAATTTATGGAAACTTTACTAAATATTTATATACCGAAACTTATTCGTTTAAGGAAAAGAAAGAGCATTCTTATTCAAGTTTTTAGTGTATTCCACAACGTCAAATGAACACAAAATGCTCTATAGAACTAAGTAGCTTTCACTGCAGCATGCATTGTCGTGATTGAGCTACCATCTTAGCAAAAAGAGCAGCTTATGATGCTTCTTGATCTGGAATAATAATAAAAAACATCCATGATCATGATCATACGCCACAAGGATCCATACGTACTCAAATTGGCATCCACGTCAACAGAATCAAATCCTAATAGTTGAAAGCTTCATTTTGCATTGATTCTTATCCAATTCGAGTGCATGGGCCCTAATCATCTAATCTTGACAAAGAAACTTTCTTGATCAATACCAAAAGAATAATACCTTTTCTCACTTTTGTATATATCTCACGTTTTGTATTAGATGAAGAATTAGTGTCCACTCGTTTTACAAAAGTTGGATTGCTTCTCAAGAATCTCAACCTCTTGTATGACCACTGGTGCCCCTCTTCTAAATTAATAGAAGAATAAAATCCTTTCTCTGACCTAATTAGGTTTAATTAGTGCATTGCTTCCCAGATAATGCCAACCCACTCTAATTTGTAACCTTTTGGGCCTATGATTATATAATTTGTCCACGTTATTAATTGATTCAGATAATTACTTATTGTGTGTCGCAATAGGACCCATCTAGTATTTAGTTATTAGGACTTTAAAAAACCCAAATAGTAAATATTGGCTTCTAAAAAAGCATAATTATTTTTTTAATGGGGGTGTTTTGGCAATTGGTTGATGGTTGTTGGCTTGTGGCTTTATATGTTGGCTAATTTGATTGGTTATTTTAAATGGCTTGTTTGACCGGTTGTGTAATTATTGGTTGTTATGGTAAAAGTGATTGTTATTGTTGGCCGTTTAGTAAATAGTGGAAGCAAAAACGAAAAGTCGGCCAAAAAAGCTGATAAAAGTAGCTTTTGGCTAAAAAGCCTTTGCAAAAGCAAGCTGACCGGTCTTATTTTCTTAATGACTTCAAACTCGTAAGGTGACAATTCTCGATCCGCCAATGAATCTAGTAGTTACTGCGTAATTAACACCTTGCTACAGCCTACATAGAGTGGAATTGGATCTGATCCAATGCAAAATGGGACTTTCGACTTTTAGAATTTGATTCACTATGCTTTTTATCCTTAAAAAATAAGTGGATCCTTGTAGTTTGTGGAACGTTGCCAGGTCATGATCATGGATGCTGTTTTTCTGATTTTTACAAGATCAAAAGGCAACATTAGCTACTTTTCTCAAATCTCAATAAGACGTTACTCTCTGGGTAGCTAACTAGCTGAATCATGATCGAGAAATATACATGCAGAAGTGAAAGCTATATACTCATTACTGAGCTCTGTATACGCTCTGCGTGCTTTTAACGCTGTATAATAAGCCAACAACATGAATAACGGTGTACTCTCCAATCTTCATCTTCACCTTAAAAAAAAATTGAGCAAATAAAAGTTTGCTTTTGTCTTTTAACATAATAGGACTTTACCATCAATAAACATGCAACAAAAATAAATAATGGTAATCTCCTTTTCTGTTTAAGGACATAACCAATTAAGAAAATCAAGAAAAGCAATATCCTATCATGTAAATGGACAAAACCTAACTAAAGGCTTATGGTGGTCGTTTTAAGAAATTAACCATAAAATCATCCATAAACCACCGAGGATCATCAAAAGCTACAGGTAATTACCTGCTGATAATGTCTAGGAGCTTACCTCCCATTCAGAAGTAGGCCAAAGTTTGAACTGCAAAAAGGTCATCTTTTTAATTACTGGCCACGGTTTATTAAACTATCAAATAACGGTCGAAGATGGTCGATAAATTATATTAGCGACCGTTTTTTTTAATTTTATCGACCGTTTTTGGTCGTCACTAATAACATGATATAAATCTTATAGTGTTGTAATCTATAGAGTTTCCCTAGAGTTATTAATTAATATTTAGGAGCCACAATCAAACTATTTTAGTTTTTATAAAATACATTAACTTTTTACAACTATTAGTAGAAAACCAACCCTTGCTTTAGAGGACATAATCACTATGTTGTCTAGTAAAAAATCAACCCAACTCATGTTATATTAAGGTGCTCTAAGATGAACTAAAATCAACATCATGGAAAAGGGCCTACAGAAATGGAGAACACTATTCAATGGCAACAGTGATTATGCTTGGATGAAACCAATGGCAATAGTCATTATTAGCAATCAGTGGTGAAATTAACTTGCAATACTCATCTCTATAAATGTAATAAGAATATAGATAGCAGCAAGATAATTCACTCCCAAAGAATAATCTCACTCCCTGGCCCTTTGTAACACTCATAAATGGTGATAAATTTCTTGCATATTTGATTTCAACAAAAATGCACAAGTTAGAATTCAATACTCACAATTATATTAGAGCTCATAATAATTTACAATTTTTATTCAATTTAAAGTAGTTTTATTGTGGCTCTTGGATAGAGTTTAATAGAATATTAATAATGAAGGGTGGAGATTAATTACTCTAGGAAAACTCTAGAGGATTTAGATATGTTGTTCTTTCTGAGATTTACTTTTTATTTTAGTTTTCTCTCTAGTTTTTCATACTCATATTTTGAAACTGTAATTTCTTAACTCTTCCATAGCTATTGATCAAAGTAAGTTTTTGTCTTTAATTTTTCTTAGTTGATATTTCCTAATTGGTCTTTCCATTATTATTGATTATAATTATTTCTAGATTAATCTCCCCCTAATTGTTGATTAGGAGTTCTTCATTAGTTTTAGTTATGTTTTCTGTAGCTATAAGTTAGTAGTTTAATTACTACATTTTGGAGATGAAAAATCAAGATTATTTTGTTACTTATATTTATGTGTATCTCTTGTTATTTAGTTTTGCGGCTAGTCTACAAGTTACGCCAAACTTGTTTTTTTGGTTTTACCAATACCGAGTTACACATTGATAGATGAAACTCAATAACAGGTAGAACAATTCTTGTCAAAGTGAGGGCGATTTGGGGAGTTTTGTACAAGAGAAAATGCAGCAACCCTAGATAGAATGATTCAATCCAAAAAGTCGTGCACCAAGAACCAAGATCGTTGCTCTTTATTAATTGATTATAAGTGTTTGATTCTCTTATTAGTTTAATATAATCTAGTATAAGACTTTCATATTGGTTATTCTTGTTAGTTTAGTTTATTAATTTAGTTATATAGTTAGAGTTATCCCCCTATGGATCGACGTTGATTATTATACTACATTTGTAGGCAGTTTAGTGGGTTTTATATTTTTGATAGATTGCGACAGCTTGATCAGCGGGCGACTGGACATGGGCCTAGGCACCCTGACTTACTTGGAGGGGGGGGGGAATTTCAATGCTCGAACGAGCTTAAGCTTCGAGTTCCTATTTGTGTCGGAAAAAGAGCCTGAGCAAGCTAGCTGTTTTAAATGATTTTTCAAAAGTAGATTCTAATTTAATACAGGTAAAAAACATCCTAGAGAGAGGTGCATATATAGTTTAGCGTGTCCCTAGATAGAATGATTCAATCCAAAAAGTCGTGCATCAAGAACCAAGATTGTTGCTCTTTATTAATTGATTCATATAAGTGTTTGATTCTCTTATTTGTTTAATATATTCTAGTTTAAGACTTTCATATTTGTTATTCTTGTTAGTTTAGTTTATTAATTTAGTTATAAAGTTAGAGTTACCCCCCTGTGGATCGACATTGATTATTTGACTACATTTATAGGCTGTTTAGCGGGATTTATATTTTTGATAGATTGCGACAGCCTAATCACCGGGTGGCTGGACATGGGCCTAGGCACCCTAACTTACTTGGGGGGGGGGATTTCAATGCTCGAACGAGCTTAAGCTTTTGAGTTCCTAGCTATTTGTGTCGGAAAAAGAGCCTGAGCAAGCTAGCTGTTTTAAATGCTTTTTCAGAAGTAGATTCTAATTTAATATAGGTAAAAAAATCCTAGAGAGAGGTGCATATATATATATAGTTTAACGTGTTTTTTGTCTCTTGGTTTCTTGATACTGTTAGATATATGAAAATAGATGAAAGATTATATTTTCCTTAATGTTAATCGTTTCGAAACTAACAATATATATACTACAATCTATCTAAGAGATTACAAAGGAGATTCTCTCCTAAAAGATATATAGCAACTCTAACAAATCTAACTAATAATACTTACATGGCTAAAAGATATTAATGAGGATATAAAACTCTGTTATCATACATCTAGCAGATACATCTTGCGTGTTCTTTATTGCTTAAGCTTGTTCTTGTCGTTTTGTGTTAATTATTTTCGCATAATATAATCTCGATTATTGCTCAGTTTTAACACTAAAACTAAAGTGAAAAACCACCTTTTATAATACACATTGTAGGTTTAACTACCTTTTCTATTTTTTTAAATTTAACTTCCTCTTATAATTGAAACCAGTAGGTTTCACTACCAAAACCGCTTTCAGGCCAAATTTTTTTATGACTATTTTATCCTTCATTGGTTTTCCGTCATGTTCTTCCTTCCCCCCCCCCCCCCAATTTTCATTCGATTTTCTCATTCAATCCAACTCTAGTTCATCAATTTGGGGGAAATTTGAAGATTCTTTTCAATTACACATGTAATTGGCCCATAATTCATGAATCAAATGCCCAAAATTTTTTATGGACGTTTTTTCTTTAAAATCCCTAATTTGGTTTCACAAAAATAACATCAGCAACCACCAGCATGTTCGCCGCCCAATCAGCTTCCACCGTTGCACCGACGACCGGCAGTCCCAGCATGCCATCGCTTCAACCACGCGCCTCTCTGGCAGTGTTACCGCAGGTTTACCAACCAGACCAGCAGTGACTCTGTCATCGACGGAAACTGCTATGTTTGGTGGTGGTTTTCGCTCTCACCAGTGAAATCTGGTCTGTTTGGTGGTGGTTACTCTCTCGCCGGCGGAATCTGGGCTGCCCAATGTGGTTGCCGGAGTTATTGCGGTGAAATCAAACTAGGGATTGAAAAAAACTTTCTAATTGATATTTTGAGCATTTGATTCATGAATAATTGCCCAATTACATGTTCAATTGAAAAGAATCTTCAAATTTCCCCCAAATTGATGAATTAAGGTTGGATTGAACGAGAAATTGAATGAAAATTGGGGGAAAAAATGAAGAACATGACGGAAAACCACTAAAATTTGGTGGAAAAGAGGTTTTAGTAGAGAAACCTACTGGTTTTAATTATAAGAGGTAGTTAAAAGTAAAAGAAAATTAGAAAAGGTAGTTAAACCTACAATGTGTATTATAAAAGATGATTTTTGACAAAATTTCCTTGATACTTATATAATATACACATTAATTTGCATAATACCATCAACTTTTGACCAGCTGTCCAATAGAATATGTTCTTTGGTGGGGGTGAAAATTACAACACTTCTCCCCTCTTCATGCGCACATGAGATTATATATAGAGATACATCCTCCTGATGAACCACATGCAATATCATAACAAGCAAACTTCTTACAACTAGAACTTAGTAATTTGCAAACTTGATTAGGAAATGGCTCAAGCATTCGCTGAGGTGCGGGCTTGCTTTTCATAGCCTTGGTCTTTTTCTTTACATTCATAATCTCTTTGCCCACATCCTCCTCATACATCTTGTGTGTTCTTTTTTTCTTCTTTTTTTTTGGTTTTGCTGACTTTCACAGAGGAAAGTGATTGAGGAATACGGGCCTTATGGCTCTCAGTTGCCAGAAAACTATCACTTTAAACTTGTTGATGGTGAACGGTTCACTCAAGTGATTGTGCACCATGGATACGTTGTGGACGCAATCGGATTCGTGATAGCTAAGCCTAACGGTGATACTTATGCTGTACAATATGGTAGCAGTACCCCAGGGGTGTCGAAGGTCAATACATATGCTAGTAGCTCAAATTTGATCTAATAATTGTTTCCGTTTGATTTTCCATTCTAATATCTATACATATATGTAGATTGTGCTCAAGGATGGTGAGTACCTGATAAGAGTTAGTGGCACGTATGGATATGATAGAGATCGGAAGCAAGTCGGTATTGCTACGCTGAAGATACACACCAATTTATTTCCCGAAGGTTATGGACCATATGGACTTGGAAAGGATGTTGATAATTTACAAGATTTTTCATCGCCAAAACTAATCGACGGCCCTGTCGTCGGGGTGTTTGGAAGGCACAATGCTAATCTCGAGTCCATTGGAGTTTTCTTGAGGAAGGTATATAAGATATAACTTTCTAACTTAGAAACCTATAATTCCTATTTAATATTTGAGTGTACGAACCATGTACATAGTATATTCAAAACTATTAGAAATTTTTCTATTTAATTTTTAGGGTTGTATATAAGAATTTTAAACGGAGAACATTAACTAATCGTAACATTGACTAACACATGACTTTGTGGATAATCTTTAATCTAAAATTTTATTGGGAAAAATATTTAATATCCTGCTCCATAATTCTTGCAATACATGTACTTCTAATGTCACACTTGATTATCTCAGACCACGAAGTCTTACCATTATATGGGAGAACACGTGGAATCTTAACTTGTTAGTAGGTGTTAGGTAAAAAAAAATCATACATTTTACTAATACATTATTGCATTCGAGATCGTGGATTGTGTTTCAAGAATTATGTAGCCGAGGAAGTACTTCTTATAATGATCCGTTCTAATTGCATATATATTTCTACATGTGTCAGCTAATTAACTAATTTTCCATGTTAAATACAGGAATTTTCTAATGAATGAAGATGTTGAAGTCTTAAGCTACTGTAATAGCCTCCAGCTTTCAGCCAACGGGGACGTCTACTTTTTAATTATGCTATGAATAAGCCACGATTTATATATACTACTAGCATGAGTGGCCTCTCAAGAGTGATTGTAATCATAAACTTGAGCGAATGTAATATGATGGTTGTTGGTCTTTTTCTTTAATTTTTTTTTGGTTAGCTAAAGTAGTATACCCCCTCCCCCTCCCCTCATCCTTGAGCGAATCTAATAATGCATCTATGTCTCTGCCTTCCTTGGTCATGGGGTCCATTAGGGTGGCTACGGCCCTCAGAATTAACTCTTCCCCATAGAGATCAGGTCTGCAGCTTAGAGTATCAACGTGTATGTCACATTCGCGCTCTTCCTGTTCTTCGCCTTCTTTGTCATATAAGTAATGGCTATCTTCGTCTTCCTCTTTCTTCCCGATACTAACAACTTGTTTGGATAGCGAAAATAGGAGGTAAAAACATGTCCTAGGCAAGATACACATAAATGTATTTATTTCTTCTGATTAGCTCTTTTTATTACCATTTTATGGATTTAATGGTTATGTTAAGGTAGGATTGCGAGTGCTGATGGGAAGCTTTAGTGTTTGCTGTCGGAAAATTTATGATAAGCTATGAACTATTGATTTTAATGGTGGGCTTCATATATTTAATTTCGGGTTATATTTTCTTTAATTTCTTTAGATACTTTAAGGATTTTGGATGCTATACACAAAATCAAATGAATCCATGCAAAATCAACTATGTATTCCGCATTACTATTCTTATGATTTTACCAACTAAATGTAATTTAATTTAGAAAAAATTGAATGGAATAATTCCAACTATGACCATTTCGAATAATCCCAACTATGGGTTATTATAGAATAATCCAAACTATTGGGGGTACCTTCTCAAAATAATCCGAACTCTTAATTCTACTATGTATAAACAGTGTAATAGTCCCAAAATGGATCATTGAAGGCCAGAAAAATAAAGTTTGGATTATTTTTGAGAAGGTACCCCCAATAGTTTTGGTTATTCTGAAATAACCCATAGTTGGGATTATCCTGAGCGGAACGGACATAGTTAGGATTGTTCCAGTTAATTTTTCCTTAAATTAATTGATATTCTAATTTTATTTTCCTAATTAAAAGAACATCAATACGTTTTCATTTTTTTCGTGTAATGAAAGAATTTTGTAAATCTAAAGTGCTACAACTAAACATTTCTTCAATGTCGCACCCCAAATAGACAACAATCAAAAACTACACATTAGATGCTCAAACACCATTAGACAACTAATTCACAAAAGAATAGGGAACCTCATTAAAAACTAGTAAACCATTTCGAAGCAATTTCTGAGTAAATTGCATTCATTTCAACTCCAATCGTTAAACTTGGGTAATTTGCCAAGTCCGAGTCAGGAATTAGGTTTTTTTTTGCCAATTATGAATCCTAGGGTTTATGTTTAATTATTAGGAGAATTTTTCGAAATTAATATTGTAATTGACAATTTGACATTTCTGGAAAGTAATCTATTTGTAATTGAAGCTTAATTTTTGTAGAATATATATGGCTGGATGAAGGAGTTGTGGCTGAGTGTCATGTTGGTTTTCCTTGTTGTTGGGTTCATGACTGAGACTTCATGAAAAGAAAGTGAAACCTCTACTCTATTCTAAAGAATGAGATAGCAAGACAGAGGAGTGAAGAAATGATGAGAATGAGGGAACAAACCCCAAAGAAAGAAAGTAATGAAAATGGTGGAAGAAAATGAAAAAAAAGGAGAGAGAGAACGAAGAAATGAAAAGGTTTGGAGGAAAAAAGACGAATCATTTACAAGGACTAGTAGCCCTTGTAGCGACTCTCAAAGGTACTCTAGACCCTAAGCAATGGGATATCGTTGCTTGTTGACAATTTTTGTTCCAACAAACGCATGTGATTAAAGGTAAGCTAAATCAGATCCTAATAGTCGAAGGTTTCATTTTATATCGATTATGATCCAATTCTAGTTAGGCTTAGCAAAAGGTGATCCGACCTGCTAACCCGACCCGAACCCAATCCGAAATTAGCGGGTTTGGGTTGAGATTTTTGACCCAATTAAAGAAAGTAGGTCGACCTAACCTGATCTGATTTTAAAATGGGTTAGGTTCAGATTGGAAATTTAATTTGAACATGACAAAAACATGTGTAACCCATTTAATTAAAGGGAAAAATCTAATGGTAACCATGAAGTTTTGCACTTTCCCAATGGTAACTATAAGTTTTTTCAATTGTCAAAAATAACCCTAAGGTCTAAGTAAGTTCCTAAACGTGACATAACTTGCCTAATTCCGTTAAGTTGTTAAATCCTATAATATTTTGCAATTAAACTTATCTGTTTTTTAAAAAAACCTCCTCCCATTATCTTCTTCCTTCCCTCCACAACCACCACGCCATCTCCCTCCCTCCATAACCACCACCACATCCTCATCCCTAGCCCTTCCTTTTCGAAACCACACACACCCTCTTCCCGCTTTGATTAAAGGGTGTGATGGGGTGTGATACAATTTAAATATAAATATATACTTATTTTATACATGATATTACTCTGTAATTATTTAGGATGGTATTTATAACCCTACCCATATTTATAAGATATTTCTATTTTATGAATGGAAGCTATATCGTCCTTACGGAGTCATTCGCACTTACACTTGCACATTTGGATCACAAAAACATATTACTGTTGTCGGGCCCGATCCTGAGATTTCGGAGGCCCTTGGGCGAGAAGAAAATAAGAGGCCCTCATACTAAGCGCAAAGCATGTAAAAAACAATAATTTATAATAAACGCTACCTTTTATTCAATCAATGATAAAATGAGTCTTTACGTATACAAATATTTAAGGTACAAATTTATCACACTAGATTATCGTAGAAAACAACTTCTTCGAGCATTTCTAGAACATTTCTACAAAAAAGATAATTGATAATAGTGTCTACATTCGAATCTACCAATAGATCACAAGAATCACAATCTACAATTGAAAAAATAGAAAGAAACAAAAATACCTTGAATCTAATTGGTAGCCATTATGCATTCAAGCAATGAAGCAAATTAAGAAATATAAATGCCTCGCATGCGAAAAGCGAAACTAGGCAAAGCAAAGAAGTAGACAAGCCAACACAAATTTGAATTATATAGTAAGTTTATGATTTTCTTATTCAATCCCACAACACTCAAGTTTTTATTTTTATTTTTCTAATTAATAATACAAAAATTAAAGACAAATAATTACAGAAA
Organism: Patellifolia procumbens; assembly: GCA_947645195.1. NCBI lineage: Eukaryota > Viridiplantae > Streptophyta > Magnoliopsida > Caryophyllales > Amaranthaceae > Patellifolia > Patellifolia procumbens. The sequence goes on from CANSGD010000972.1 coordinate 9,896,829, forward strand.
GAAGATGGTATTTTTTAGAAATTCAATGGAGGCAAGATGTTTAACACAACAGGAAGAAGATAGAGACGATTGAGGCCTTGAAGGAAAAAATGTCTTCTCTATGTAATTTAATCTGTTTAACCAAAAACTTAAATTTCCAACTATTAAATAAATTTCTTCAATAAAACTCCATTGACGAGGGATTAGAGAATTTTGGTATAACTGATGGAAAGTGAAAGGAAATCTTTTTTCCAGATTTTGAAAGATTTAACAAGGAAAGAAATCTTTTTTCATGTTGATAATGGGAAGATTAAACGTGATTTCTACAACCAAGCTGATAGTTAAGGAAGGTGCGAAAATCAAGCGGTAGTTCGGCACTTCAATAGAACGTCTTTCAAGTTTCAACTTGGGCCCCTTATGGCTCTGGGCCCTGGGCGGTCGCCCCACCTCGCCCAGGCTCAGGGCCGGCCCTGACTGTTGTACTGCTGCATAATTGATGTTGGTAAATTTTGAACTGAATTAGATATTGGTAAACTCAATTCATTACTTATCAAATTTACTAGAGCTTACCTAAACTTAATTATTTGAATTTATGGAAACTTTACTAAATATTTATATACCGAAACTTATTCGTTTAAGGAAAAGAAAGAGCATTCTTATTCAAATTTTTAGTGTATTCCACAGCGTCAAATGAACGCAAAACACTATATAGAACTAAGTAGCTTTCACTGCAGCATGAATTGTCGTGATTGAGCTACCATCTTAGCAAGAAGAGCAGCTTATGATGCTTCTTGATCTGGAATAATAATAAATCACATCCATGATCATGATCATGATGATACGCCACAAGGATCCATAAGTACTCAAATTGGCATCCACGTAAAATGAATCAAATCCTAATAGTTGAAAGCTTCATTTTGCATTGATTCTTATCCAATTCGAGTGCATGGAACAACGAGTACTTGCCCAAACAAGGTAGAATCAGACCTAGTTATTGTTCGAGTTGAACAAGGTAGAATCAGACCTAGGCTAGTTATCCGAGTTGATAGGGGAGATTTTAGGGATACAGTCACGTGGGAAGGTATGGGTATCAGACATGTACCTACCATGAGTGGTGGCTAGGTGGTGATGATGAGTATGAGAATTTTAGGTGTGTGTGTGGGTATGTGGGTATGTGGGAGGGGGTCCCTACACCTGCCAGGCTGCAAGCCCATGTTTCATCCCTAACCAGAGTTGCTATTGTTATTGTCCGTTATATCAATTATTAATCTTAATCCATTACTATTGAAATAGCTCCTATATATTACTCCCCCCATCCCAAAATATAAGTCATATTTTCTTTTGCACAGTCTCTAAAACGCACCTTTGACTTTCTATATCTTTAATTTCGTATTAATAAAAAATATAAAAAAAGTTGATATTATGAAAGTACATAGCAAGGCGATGTACCACCTTGCTACCAACTCTAAGTTTTCCAAAATTGGAAGAGCCTCCACTATAAAATGCTAGTTGTTTTAAAGGGGTGGGGGAAATTTTTGGTGGAAGGGTAAGGGCAACCCAAAAGGGAGTATTCTGCCATTGAAACACTTATACTATTATTATACGAGTAATAATTGGTAGCTAATAATTTGATAAGTAATGAGACACATTATTTATCGAATAAAGTTTATACCTTTGACGCGTGATTTCCAACGGATGAACAATTTAATTAAAGGGTAAAATCCAATGGTAACCATGAAGTTTTGAAATTTCCCAATGGTAACCATAAGTTTTTTCGATTGTCGAAAATAACCCTAAGGTCTAAGTAAGTTCCTAAACGTGACATAACTTACCTAATTACGTAAGTTGTCTGTTAAATCCTATAATATTTTGCAATTCAACTTATTTGTTTCAAAAATAAATCTCCTCCCATTATCTTCTTCCTTCCCTCCACAACCACCACCCCATCTCCCTCCCTCCCTCCATAACCACCACCCCACCTGTAGGAATTCATAGATGCGAATAGCGGAATTTCAGGAAACAATTTCCTAACATCTATAACAGGATCGCATGCATAACAATATATGAATCGATACATAGAATAGAGAATACACAAACCTTTTTATTCACGACTTGAACAGGTATGTAAGGTTTGAATACTGCAAAGTATTATCACAGATCTAATACTTTAGAGATAAAGAACTACACTTGTAATTCCTCTATTTAGTCCACGAACACCGATTAATACCCACGTCTGCTAGAACGGAAGAGTATGAACTATTCACTCTCTTACTTTTGATGGGATAGGCGCCTAGACTAAAGAGGGAGAAGGGTTTTTCTTTTTCTCTCTTTTGTATCAAGTTACTGACTAACTGAATTGTTCTATCTCTCTTCTTATTATATCTATATATAATAGACAGAGATTAGGTTAAGAGAAACCCTAATCACCCTAATAGTGGCCGGCCCCTTACAAGCCTTTATGGGCTTATTTATTTATTAATTGGTGTTACTTAGTGTGACCTTATAGGATTAATTATATTAGTTGTAGCCCAAACCAATTTGTCTACCAACCGTAATTTATTCTCTAGCAAGCAAATACGGTTACTAAAATAATTAACTATATTATCTCAATAAATACAATCCTATTTATATTCAGTAATTGCGGAAATTGTCTAAGGACATATTCCTTCAATCTCCCACTTGTCCGTAAGACAAGTACGCAATGTCAAACTCCTTAAGTCTCTTAATGCCAAATTTGATAACACAATGTCATTCTCAAATTTTGTTTCTTGATTGCTGAGTTCGAACTGTTCTCATAAAGGATTAACACTTTAATCACATTCCGCATGGCCATGCAATTTTTCAGTTCTTGCTCATCAAGAGGCCCAGACACCATTCCTATCTGATAGGAGGACTTATCCACTCTTGTATGACCATAACTCCCACTCAACTTTTAGTTAACCTGAACATTGCCTTTATAACCTCCTTTTACGGCACGGCGTTTAACAATGTCAAGGTTAAACCAATTATATTGTGGTAATCATGACATACTCATGTCTAAGGAATCCACCAAATATATTATATTTTGATTCTACTTTTAGAATCTAATTAGGTCAAGTCACAATGTATCGAATATACATCCATATAATCAATTAAACATCTCTATGTTTCCATAGCCCATGGAACTGCGCTATCAATTAATTATACACTAGCCTTTACATAAATCACTTATGTCCAATTTAGTGATTTGGACTAGGGACTTTTAAATAATGTTGTGATCCAGTTCACTTTATAGGGTTCCATTATCAAAACTTTTTTGATAAATCCTATTTGAATTCACAAATTATTTGGACATTTTATTCAACGCTAAACCAAACGATTAAATAAGAAATAAACATTTTATTTTATTGATAAATATTCAGAACATAATGAAGGTCTTTATAATTGCAAACAAGAAGTAAACAACCTAAAGCCATTCTCCCATATGTTTCAGCCCCATAGACCTAGTATGACTCTCATGCTTAGGTTGAGCAAGCGGTTTAGTAAGTGGGTCTGCCACATTCTCATCAGTGTGAACCTTGCTTACTTTTACATCCTCTCTACTAACGATCTCTCGAATAAGATGGAATTTTCTGAGCACGTGTTTCGATCTCTGATGTGATCTAGGTTCCTTCGATTGAGCAATGGCACCATTGTTGTCGCAAAACAACTCAATACCATTCTCAATGCTAGGGACCACACTAAGTTCTGAAATGAACTTCTTGATCCAAACACCTTCCTTTGCCGCATCGGCTGCTGCAATGTACTCTGCCTCTGTTGTAGAATCTGCGATGGTACTCTGTTTGGAACTCTTCCAGCTCACAGCTCCTCGATTAAGACAAAATATGAAACCAGATTGGGATCGGAAATCATCTTTGTCACTCTGGAAGCTCGCATCGGTGTATCCAGTAACAACCAACTCTCTTTCTCCGCCATATACCAAGAAGTGATCCTTAGTTCTTCGTAAGTACTTGAGGATATTCTTTGCAGCCATCCAGTGTGCGTCACCTGGGTTAGCCTGGTATCTGCTACATATACTCAAAGCATATGCAACATCTGGTCGAGTGCAAATCATAGAATACATAATGGAACCTATCACTGAAGCATAGGGAACATTACTCATTCTCTTGACCTCATCAGGTGTTGATGGACACTGAGTCTTGCCAAGTGATGTGCCGTGTTGCATGGGAATGAAACCTCTCTTAGAGTTTTCCATCTTGAACCTAGCAAGAACCTTATCAATATAAGTTTCTTGACTAAGTCCAATAAGCCTTTTAGATCTATCTCTATAAATCTTGATTCCCAAAATGTACTCTGCCTCTCCTAAGTCTTTCATAGAGAAACAATTCTTAAGCCATCCTTTGACTGACTCAAGCATGACTTTGTCATTTCCTATCAGAAGTATGTCATCCACATACAAGACTAGAAAGGTTATACTACTCCCACTCAATTTCTTGTATACACAAGATTCCTCTTCATTTCTGAGGAAACCAAACTTTTTGACTGCCTCGTCAAATCTGAGGTTCCAACTCCTGGATGCTTGCTTTAGTCCATAAATGGACTTCTTAAGCTTGCATACCATCCCTGGATTTTCTGGATCTTCAAAACCTTGAGGTTGCGTCATATACACATCCTCTTTCAAGAAACCATTCAAGAAGGCGGTTTTGACATCCATTTGCCATATTTCATAGTCATGAAATGCAGCAATCGCAAGGATTATCCTAATGGATTTTAGCATGGCTACTGGGGAGAAGGTTTCGTCATAGTCTATACCATGAACTTGTCTGAAACCTTTTGCCACTAACCTAGCTTTGAAAACACTAATGTTTCCGTCTTTGTCTGTTTTCAACTTGAAAATCCATTTGCATCCAATGGGTTTTACTCCATCAGGCAAATTAACCAAGTCCCATACTTGATTTTCAGACATAGACTCCATTTCGGATTTCATGGCTTCAAGCCATTTGTCGGAGTCCTGACTCTCCAAAGCATCTTTGTAGCTAGTAGGTTCATCACTTTCTAAAACCGTTAATTCAGAATTTTCAGTTAAGAGAAAATCAATAAATTTCCTTGACGGAATGATGGTCCTACTAGATCTACGTTGGGGAACAACAGGAGAAGGATCTCGGTCGTTAGACTCAGAAACTTCGCATGGATTAGATCCAAGTGGGACGGTAGGAGGTTCGTGGATAGGATTCACCACCTCCTGAGCATTTTCATGCCGGGCCGCCTCTAATGGGGTGTTAACCCCATCCATTTGTTGCTCATCTCGAACTTCTTCGAGATATATATTTCTCCCACTTGTCTTTTTGGAAACAAATTCTTTTTCAAGGAAGACACCATCGCGAGCAACAAACACTTTGTTTTCGCTACGGTTGTAGAAGTAATACCCCTTGGTCTCTTTGGGATAACCCACAAAGAAACACTTGTCAGATTTGGGTGAAAGTTTATCAGAAATCAAACGTTTCACATAAACTTCACATCCCCAAACTCTCAGAAAAGACAACTTAGGAACATTTCCTGTCCATATCGCATATGGAGTCTTATCTACTGCTTTGGAAGGAGCCCTGTTGAGTGTAAATGCAGCTGTTTCTAGAGCAAAACCCCAGAAGGAAATGGGGAGATCAGCAAGACTCATCATGGATCGTACCATATCTAATAGGGTCCGATTCCTCCTTTCAGAAACGCCATTCCATTGTGGTGTTCCTGGTGGAGTCAGCTGTGAAAGTATTCCACAATCTTTCAAATGATTACCAAATTCTTGGCTCAAATACTCACCACCACGATCAGATCGCAATGCCTTGATTTTCTTACCAAGCTGGTTTTGCACTTCATTTTGGAACTGTTTGAACTTTTCAAACGATTCCGACTTTTGCTTCATTAAGTAGACATATCCATATCTACTTACATCGTCAGTAAAAGTGATGAAGTAACTGTACCCTCCCCTAGCCGTAGTACTCATAGGTCCACATACATCAGTATGTATGAGAGCTAAAAGGTCATTGGCCCTTTCACTTGAGCCAGTAAAAGGTGACTTAGTCATTTTTCCCATCAAGCAAAACTCGCATATATCAAAAGATTCAAAGTCAAATGATTTGAGAAGTCCATCTTTATGTAGCTTCTCTATGCGTTTTGAGCTTATGTGGCCTAATCGACAATGCCATAGGTAAGTAGGGTTTGAATCATTTGTTTTTCGTTTCTTGCTGTCTATGTGATAGATATGATTTTGTAAGTCTAGAACATACAAACCATGTGATAATTTAGCAGAAACATAGAAAACATCATTCAAATACGCAGAACAACAATTATTCTTAATATTAAATGAAAAACCTTCAGAATCCAAAACTGGAACCGAAACTATGTTTTTGGTAATAACAGGAACGTAATAACAATTATTGAGTTCTAATATTAAACCAGACGGCAAATGTAAACTATAATCTCCAACAGCCAAAGCAGCAACTCGTGCTCCATTGCCCACTCGGAGATCTACTTCTCCTTTGCCCAAACTCCTACTTCTTCTTAGTCCCTGCACATTACTAATAATGTGAGAACCACAACCAGTATCGAATACCCAAGAAGTAGTTGTAGCTAAATTAACTTCTATAACATATATACCTGAAGTCGAAGCACCATTCTTCTTCTCCTCCAGATAAACGGGACAGTTCCTCTTCCAGTGGCCAATCTTGTGGCAGTGGTAGCACTCATGTAGTGCTGCTACTTTAGCCTTAGGAGTAGCTTTTGGTTTAGGAGTCACATTTGCAACAGATTTGCCCTTGTTCTTCCCTTTAGGAGTCCCTTTCTTCTTGAACTGTTTACCCTTCCTAACCATCAGAACATCTTTATGCTCGGGTTCAGGAGGTAAGCTCCTCTCAGCCTGAACAAGCATACCATGTAACTCTTCCAAGGTAGGCTCCCCTCCTTGCATGTAGAAATTCAAACGAAAGTTTTGAAATGTTTCAGGCAAGGACCTGATCACAATATCAGTAGCCAGTTCATTTGGGTAAGGAAAGCCCAATTTTTCCATGATCTGAAAATGTCCGATCATATCGAACACATGCTGACCAACAGGTTTTCCTTTTCCCAACTTGCAATCTAGTAGCTTATAGTGTGCCTCAAACCTTTCCATCCTAGCATTTTTATGAAACATTGTCTTAAGCTGCTGGATTATGGTGTAGGCATCTAGATCTTTAAAACGCTTTTGAAAATCATGTTCCATGCAAGCAAGCATCAAACATGTTACTTGCACAGAATTAGCCTCTAAGGTTTGTTTAGCTCTCCTTTCAGCTACAGTTGCAGTTGCTGGCAAGGGTCCAGGGAGTGGATTGTCAAGAACACTTTCTTTTCCTTCGGCTTTGAGAACAATTCTCACAGCCATTTCCCAAGCTAGAAAGTTGGTAGCATTTAGTTTATCTTTATCGAGTACAGAACGCAGATTAAAAGCAGAGGTGTTGTTGTTGTTGGAATTAGACATGATAACTACAACAAAATATAAAGCAAGGTTCAATGAATATTTATCAAAAAACAGCAATTAAACAAATTTTAATTGACTACAAAGCCTTTATTCAAAATTAAAATCCCCATTGAATAAAGAAATAACCAAGATTCTCTCCCACTATAATTAAACGGACTTTGGCCCTGCCTTTAAAATATAGTAGTTAAGGTAAGTAAGCATTTTACTAATTATAACTAATTATAATTCCTGGTAGGCAGGTTAATAACTCTTTATTAACTCTACCTCATTGCTTCAAAACCCAAAACTTTGTCTTTTGATGATTTTGTTGAGTCAAACCAAACATTAACTTGTAAGTTTCAAAAAACCTACCCTACTATCCTCGGAATTATGAGCAACACCCTGCTTTGGCAGAACCTATTACTCATGATCTAAGGCTTTATAGGTGTTGTTTGGAAAAGCATTTAAACTCAATATCACCTTTGGGGACTCAAGTTTATTATGTTGGTTATATTACAAGGTGAACTCATTACATAAATAACCACACATAAACTTGAGCAAGCATTTAAATGAAATTAAACGCATAAGCAATCAAAGAAGAACTTAAAAACGCGATCCTAGTATGGCCCCTAAATTTAGAAAATCTAATCTTCATGAATCCTCCCTTGGGACTTTCTTGGATCTCCATCCTTGATTCTCCATGGAACTTCAATCTCGATCTTCATTTAAATTATTCTAAGCAAAGAATTTAAATTACATAAATACAAACGATACGCAGATCGTATTTTAATTACAAAAATACATAACGATGCACAGATCGTATTTTCTATCCTAATTTGGGCCATACCAGTCACGATTGTGCAAATATAATATCAAACATATTATAATATACATCTAAGCAAAATTATAATATCAACATATTATAAAAGATATCGACGCAGTATAATATCAGACATATTATATGCATTCATGAAAGAAATATAATATCATCATATTATAAATCATAACTTATTTACTCCATTAACGTTTAATGGGTAAATAACAAATATTTTCAAAAATATATAAAACATTCACGCATTTATTTAGAAAATAAAATGCAAGTAAAAATAACACAATTATATAAATACAAAATTTATTTACTCTATTAACGATTAATGAGCAAATAAAAATTTTCATTATATTTTTTTAAAAACTTAACAACTTTAAGTTAGAAAATATTTAGGAAATATTAATCGAATTAATAATTTTCCTAAAATTAGCCATCTTAACAAATTTAAGAATATAACTAATAAGAAAACTTTCATTCTTTTAATTCAATTACAACTTTAATATGATATTAATCTGCATTAATATTAATTTGCATAATTTGGAAATTTATAAAACTTGCCCAGAAATAAACCAAAAAACATAAATCATAATGTTAATCATATTAACAAAATTAAGAAAAAAAATGGACTGAGCTTGGCCCATAGCCCAGCCCAGCCCGCTGTGGCCCGCAAGAAGCAACACAGAGGCTGCTGTGTCCCACGCAGCCTTCCCAGACGCAACCAACAAGGATGCCTTCACGCGTGCGCCTCGCCGGAGGAGGGTCTTCGCTCGCCTGAAAACTTCCGGTCGAAACGGTGCAACAGATTGCGTCGCTAATCGTCGCCGGGAAGACCACCAAAACGCGCCGGAAAAAAAAACGAGTATAGACCAGATTTTCGAACAGTTTTCGGAAATTCTGGGTCTATTTCGAACAGATTCGAATGGTTTCTAGGTGAATTCGTACTTAAAAAATCATGCTCAAGGATCCAATTTCATTAAATCAAACATTTAAAACAGATTGGAGTGTTAAATCTCTTTTTAACACCCAATTCAATCGATTTAGGATAAAATTAGGGTTTTAATTATTTTGAATCAAACTTCCTTGTTTAGAAACGAAAATCAAACTTGAATAAATAAGTTTGCAATTCAAATCAAAACAAATCAAAGCCCTAATTCAATTTTACAAAATAAACACATTAAATTGTTGGATTTTGGGAATATGAATTTCGACCATATTAGGTCGAACAAAAGCCGTTTCGATTTTAATTTTCGAAAAATAAACGAATCAAAATAACTCATTTTGGGCAATTATTTTAACATAAAATTCAAAATTTTATGCTTTCCAATTTATTAATATCAATATATTAATCTTGCAAATTAACACATATTAAAAATCCTCCCTGAATTGAATTAAAATTATGAAGAACATGATCATATAAAATTATGCAAGAGGCTAAAACTGATACCACTGTAGGAATTCATAGATGCGAATAGCGGAATTTCAGGAAACAATTTCCTAACATCTATAACAGAATCGCATGCATAACAATATATGAATCGATACATAGAATAGAGAATACACAAACCTTTTTATTCACGACTTGAACAGGTATGTAAGGTTTGAATACTGCAAAGTATTATCACAGATCTAATACTTTAGAGATAAAGAACTACACTTGTAATTCCTCTATTTAGTCCACGAACACCGATTAATACCCACGTCTGCTAGAACGGAAGAGTATGAACTATTCACTCTCTTACTTTTGATGGTATAGGCGCCTAGACTAAAGAGGGAGAAGGGTTTTTCTTTTTCTCTCTTTTGTATCAAGTTACTGACTAACTGAATTGTTCTATCTCTCTTCTTATTATATCTATATATAATAGACAGAGATTAGGTTAAGAGAAACCCTAATCACCCTAATAGTGGCCGGCCCCTTACAAGCCTTTATGGGCTTATTTATTTATTAATTGGTGTTACTTAGTGTGACCTTATAGGATTAATTATATTAGTTGTAGCCCAAACCAATTTGTCTACCAACCGTAATTTATTCTCTAGCAAGCAAATACGGTTACTAAAATAATTAACTATATTATCTCAATAAATACAATCCTATTTATATTCAGTAATTGCGGAAATTGTCTAAGGACATATTCCTTCACCACCCTCATCCCTCGCCCTTCCTTTTCGAAACCACCCAGACCCACCCCTGCCCACCCCCACCCAGGCCACCCTCATCCAAGACAAGCATTTTAAACAACAAAATCTATAATTATGAAGCACAAAAGTGAAGATATGATTACTTACTGGTATTTAGCAAGCAAAACTGCACGATAATAAGCAACAGTAACATTAAACATTGGAAAATAAGCATCTAACCTAGAACCCTTCTTTTTCCATTTCTTAGCACCAATGTCAACAACCTTCAAAACACACAAAAAAGAAACCAAGAAATTCAGATTCAAAGAATCACCAACAAACACTATGTTCTTATTCCTCATTATCTCATCATACTGAGAAACTGAAACGGGTCAATTTGGCTCAAGCTGCAATTTTTAGGCAACCATTTCAAAGAATTAATTATACCCATCTTCTCTCTATTGTTTTTAATGCAATTCCAGGCATAGCGATTATGACGGTGAGATTCGGGCTTGGGTTCGGGTCTAGGAGGAGAGAACGTGCGGAGAGGAGCGTTAAATTACAATGAGTGTTGAGAGGAATAAATGTGATATTTGAGAGAGTTGTGGGTCTCTTTGGGCATTTTTACTGAAGTTCATTAATGGCGGAATTAGCCACTGCTTCACTGGTGGGGAAGAGGGTGGTGACTTTACATAAACCACCCTGACTACGCAATGTCGGTTATGGATAAGGGAGGGGAGGTGGTGGTGGTTATGGAGGGAGGGAAGGAGATGCATGGGGTGGAGTGCGGTGGTGGTTATGGAGGGAGGAGGAAGATGGTGGGAGGGAAATTTGAAAATATAAAATTAATTGTCGAATATTATAATATTTAATGGCAACTTAATTAACAGATTTACGCACATAAAGTCGCGTTTAGGAACTTACTTAGACCATAGGGCTATTTCTGACAATCGAAAAAACTTATGGTTACCACTGAGAAAGTGCAAAACTTCATGGTTACCATTAGAAATTTCCTTTAATTAAATGGGTCAATTTCAGGTCGGTTCAACTCGATCAGCCTTAAATAGACTTTAATAAAACCTTAATCTTAAATCCCACACTGATTTAGAAGACCCTAGTAACTAATAGGGTTGTGCTATTTGCCGCCTTGTATTTTCTTGCTAACGCCCTGTATTTAATACTTTAACTAACTACCAACTACTAACTACTTGTATTTGTTATAAAATGTGGTTAAACGGTTCAATCATGTTTGTAGATTTTGGCGAAACAATTAACCGAAAAAACAGATATCTTTTTTTAAAAAATTACTCTAAAATATTTATTATTTTTTAAACAATGGCGATGATATTAGTAATTGTTACATTTGTTCTCTTAATTTGTCTATTCTCCGTAGTCATTTCGTCAATTGTGAGGCACTCCCTCCGTCCCATATTAGATGATACTTTCTTTATTCGTCCGTCTCACATTAGTTGATACACTTTTATAGATGGCATGGCGTACAATAGAGATATTTTTTAATATTAAAGGGTCCCACAAATAATTAAATATCCCCACTAACCTAAAACCCGTATGATATGCCCCACCAACATGTAAAAAAATACCAATAATCAACTACTCTCAATAAAATAAGTTAGTTAAATAACACTCCTAAAACTCTATACCAGTCAAACTACTGTATCATCTAATTATATGGGATGGAGGGAGTATGGTTAACAGGTTTACCATAACGATATAGGTAGCGCCTAGACGTTAACCTGGCCCGACCCTGGGGGTAGGCGAGGTGGGGCGACCGCCCAGGGCCCAATGCCTAAAGGGGCCTTAATTATAGAACAAATATATACCATACAATTGAAATGTTAAGTGTAAGATGATGGCAGTAGAGTTGGCTCAAGGTTATGTTCAGGTGTTTCTTCTTAAGTCAGGAGATCGAGTACTATGACCAGCATTTTTCACTTCTTTTTGAAGTGTCTCATGCATGGTTGATGGGCCTGCTTTCCGTTTTCTTCTTTTCCTTTTTCTTCTTTTCATTTACATCCTTATAAATAATAAATTGTTAAGTATGTTTTAGTTTCTTAATTTTTTACTTTACTTCCCAAAGATATTTTCATTGGATTTTTTTTATATAGATTTTGAAGTTATTTTAATTTTCATATCTTTTTTATTTTAAAAAAAAAAATACAACCAAAATATAGATTTTGGAGTATTACGTTATTTATGATACTTTTAATTGGAGACAAATTTGTATCAAAATTTTATGTGTCATTACCTAATATATAATCAAAGAATTATAAGGTATAGGTCCTATATATCAAGCGCGAACCAAGTTTTACTTTTCCTTTTGTTAATATTGTCAGTTTCTATTTGTTAGTAAAATTCCAAACTTCATAAATTTATAAGAGATTTAGTTCATTTAACACTAATTATTTTTGAAAAGTTATTAATAGAGGTGGTTAAAATTAAACGACCTTAAATCCATTACTTTATTCATAAAATCCCATTATTTTATTTAAAAAGGTGTTTCATTCTATTCTTTCGAATGGGTTTGGGCTATTGCCTAATTTTAAATTAAATTTAGACGGTCTCTTAAGACCAACTTTTTTTTTGTATAACAATTATTGCTCAGGGCCCCAATTTTTTCTTCACCCCAGGGCCTACAAAATGTCAGGACCGGCCCTGACGGTAACCAATTTAAAAGGTACCGATACATTGTGACGGAACGATAACTGTGCCGTGAACAACCCCATTTCATATGAGAGTCCGTCCTCTTCCCGCTTTGATTAAAGGGTGTGATAGGGTGTGATACAATTTAAATATAAATATATACTTATTTTATACATGATATTACTATGTAATTATTTAGGATGGTGTTTTTGTTTATAACCCTACCCATATTTATAAGATATTTCTATATTATTAATGGAAGCTATATCGTCCTTAGGGAGTCATTCGAACTTACACTTGCGCATTTGGATCACAAAAACATATTACTGTTGTACTGCTGCATGATGGATGTTGGTTAATTTTTGAACTGAATTAGATATTGGTAAACTCAAATCATGACTTATCAAATTTACTAGAGCTTATCTAAACTTAATTATTTGAATTTATGGAAACTTTACTAAATATTTATATACCGAAACTTATTCGTTTAAGGAAAAGAAAGAGCATTTTTATTCAAGTTTTTAGTGTATTCCACAACGTCAAATGAACACAAAACGCTATATAGAACTAAGTAGCTTTCACTGCAGCATGCATTGTCGTGATTGAGCTACCATCTTAGCAAAAAGAGCAGCTTATGATGCTTCTTGATCTGGAATAATAATAAAAAACATCCATGATCATGATCATGATCATGATCATACGCCACAAGGATCCATACGTACTCAAATTGGCATCCACGTCAACAGAATCAGATCCTAATAGTTGAAAGCTTCATTTTGCATTGATTCCTATCCAATTCGAGTGCATGGGCCCTAATCATCTAATCTTGACAAAGAAACTTTCTTGATCAATACCAAAAGAATAATACCTTTTCTCACTTTTGTATATATCTCACGTTTTGTATTAGATGAAGAATTAGTGTCCACTCGTTTTACAAAAGTTGGATTGCTTCTCAAGAATCTCAACCTCTTGTATGACCACTGGTGCCCCTCTTCTAAATTAATAGAAGAATAAAATCCTTTCTCTGACCTAATTAGGTTTAATTAGTGCATTGCTTCCCAGATAATGCCAACCCACTCTAATTTGTAACCTCTTGGGCCTATGATTTTATAATTTGTCCTCGTTATTAATTGATTCAGATAATTACTTATTGTGTGTCGCTATAGGACCCATCTAGTATTTAGTTATTAGGATTTTAAAAAACCCAAATAGTAAATATTGGCTTCTAAAAAAGCATAATTATTTTTTTAATGGGGGTGTTTTGGCAATTGGCTGATGGTTGTTGGCTTGTGGCTTTATATGTTGGCTAATTTGATTGGCTATTTTAAATGGCTTGTTTGACCGGTTGTGTAATTATTGGTTGTTATGGTAAAAGTGATTGTTATTGTTGGCCGTTTAGTAAATAGTGGAAGCAAAAGCAAAAAGTCGGCCAAAAAAGCTGATAAAAGTAGCTTTTGGCTAAAAATCCTTTGCAAAAGCAAGTTACCAAACACCTTTTTTTGGCTGTTTGACCAGAAACTAAAGCCAAAAACCAAAAGCAAAAGAAAAGTCCACTCAAAAACCATTTGCAAACACCCCCAATGTTAATTAGATATAACTCATATAAACGTCTTGATACGATATTATTACTTCATTATAACTAATAGTAAAATATGCACTTGTTTATTGAACATTTCCAACACTAATTGTACCTTGTTCATGCAAAGGCCAAGTGTTCATTGTTAAGCAAGTACTAGTAGCAGGGGCGGATTTACTATGGATTATCTATGGGAACCCGATGATTTTTGGCAAAAAAGAACTGAAGTTTTTAGAAGTTAATTGAAATAAATAAAAATTAAAACAGAGTATGAATTACCGCACGAAGCATTGTCTAAAAGGTGCAGCGGAGCGAAGTTGGTTTCGGGCGGCGTACTGAAGCTTATCAATTGAAGGAGATTGCGAAATCAAATCCTGCTAAAACCACGTTTTGGTATACTTTTCTTTTCCCTTTTCAAGATCTATCCTTTTATTGAAGTTGTAGTGTTTTAGATATTGCTTCTCCTTCCCTTAGCCTCACAACTGCTCACGACATAAAAAACTAAAACAGAGTATAAATAGTGTAAAATGTCAAAGTGTCACAATTTTTAGGAAACGGAGGTAGTATATATTAAACACAACTTCGATCAAGCCCTAACTTCAAGTATAATTAAATTAATAAATAGGTATTTGTCCATTTAGGTGAGCTAATAAAATAATTTGGTATATTGATCGATGTTTATATTAATTTGAGTATTTGAAAACTCGAACTATGGTCCCGTAACTTCTATACATTTATTGTAATATGAAGGATGATCTCCCTAGTTGTCGGTTGTAATTTTGGAATTTAAATTAATGTATAGAATTTTCTAACCGTTTTATTTTGGTTTTATTTTCTTAATGGCTTCAAACTCGTAAGGTGGCAATTCTCGATCCGCCAGTGAATCTAGTAGTTACTGCGTAATTAACACCTTGCTACAGCCTAAATAGAGTGGAATTGGATCTGATCCAATGCAAATTGGGACTTTCGACTTTTAGAATTTGATTCACTATACTTTTTATCCTTAAAAAATAAGTGGATCCTTGTAGTTTGTGGAACGTTGCCAGGTCATGATCATGGATGCTGTTTTTCTGATTTTTACAAGATCAAAAGGCAACATTAGCTACTTTTCTCAAATCTCAATAAGACGTTACTCTCTGGGTAGCTAACTAGCTGAATCATGATCGAGAAATATACATGCAGAAGTGAAAGCTATATACTGATTACTGAGCTCTGTATACGCTCTGCGTGCTTTTAACGCTGTATAATAAGCCAACAACATGAATAACGGTGTACTCTCCAATCTTCATCTTCACCTTAAAAAAAAATTGAGCAAATAAAAGTTTTTTTATGTCTTTTAACATAATAGGACTTTACCATCAATAAACATGCAACAAAAATAAATAATGGTAATCTCCTTTTCTGTTTAAGGACATAACCAATTAAGAAAATTAAGAAAAGCAATATCCTATCATGTAAATGGACAAAACCTAACTAAAGGCTTATGGTGGTCGTTTTAAGAAATTAACCATAAAATCATCCATAAACCACCGAGGATCATCAAAAGCTACAGGTAATTACCTGCTGATAATGTCTAGGAGCTTACCTCCCATTCAGAAGTAGGCCAAAGTTTGAACTGCAAAAAGGTCATTTTTTTATTACTGACCACGGTTTATTAAACTATCAAAAAACGGTCGAAGATGGTCGATAAATTATATTAGCGACCGTTTTTTTTAATTTTATCGACCGTTTTTGGTCGTCACTAATAACATGATATAAATATTATAGTGTTGTAATCTATAGAGTTTCCCTAGAGTTATTAATTAATATTTAGGAGCCACAATCAAACTATTTTAGATTTTATAAAATACATTAACTTTTTACATCTATTAGTAGAAAACCAACCCTTGCTTTAGAGGACATAATCACTATGTTGTCTAGTAAAAAATCAACCCAACTCATGTTATATTTTTTTTTTGAGGTGAAAAGGTAGGCATAAAATTAAACCGAATTGACTGGAAGGTCCGATACAATCAAATCGGAGATCCAAGGAGGGTCTCCGTTAAGCCACACCTCATCAGTACAATACGTTGACGTGGCCCATTTAGCTAGTCTATGAGCTACTTCATTACATTCTCTAAAGCAAAAGGAAAATAAGGAGTGAGACATGGAACTAGACAAAGCATGAATGTCCTCTAGGATCAACTGCACCTCTCCACCTCTTGTAGTATTCCCATTAAGAGCCTTGATGATTAATTGTGCATCTCCTTCCAACTCCACATTCATCCATCCCTTGTCTCTCGCCACCTTCATTGCTTCTCTAGCCGCAACCGCTTCCGCCAACTCCGCATTCCAATCATTCAACAACGTCAAAGCCTTGGCTAAAATGACAGCACCATGTTCATCTCTCGCAACTACACCAATGCCAACACGACCCCAATCCGCGGATATAGCCGCATCAAAGTTTACCTTTATCCTGTCATGACTAGGTGGCTTCCACTTTGCTAATTGCCGCCGTTCTTTCACGCTGTTCTTCACACAACGATGGCGGTATTCTTGGAGTGTATCACGCGCACGGTAGTGAGCCACACTCGGTTCACAATTCAGCTGCCCAAAGACAAGCTCATTTCGTAGTTGCCAAATCTGCCATGCTCGAACCGCAAACTCCTCTTGTTTTGGCAAAGGTTGTGTCTCAAATACCCAAGCTAACCATTCCTTGAATGTCGATGCACCTTCATATCGCCACTGACCTCCTTCACAGTTCCACATTTTGACTGCCCACTCGCAATCTCGAATGACATGCAATAAATCCTCATTGGCTTCACAACGGCAGCATCTTGTATCCTCCACAACACGTTTTCTCATCAAGTTAGCTTTATGGGGAAGAATGTCCCAACATGCTCGCCAAATAAAATTTCCCACCTTGGGTGGTACTTTTAATTTCCACAAATGGTGCCAAAGAGGATCATGCCCGCTAGAACTTGATGTGTTATCATCGCATTGCATAGCTATTCGGTACGCATCACGCACACGAAATACCCCTTCATTACTGCCAATCCAGCACAACATGTCATCCGGTTGTCTAGTACTCAAGGGCATATTCAAAATTCGTTCAACATCAATCGGGAAAAAAGAGCTTCAATAACATCAACCCTCCATTTACTCTGCTCATAGTCAATAAGAATCTCCACCTTCTCAGTCGTATCACGACCTCTACACGGCGTAATGAGCCTTCCTGAACCGCTACCACTGAGCCATTTATCTTTCCATATGTTAATTCTTTTCCCATTACCCACTCGCCACAGTACCCCTTTTCTCAACAACTCCCGCGCTCCTAAAATGCTGCGCCAAGCGTAGCTGGGCTGTGATACCTGGTGAACTTCCCATATGTCGGACCTCGGAAAGTAGCGAGCTTTGTAGACACGAGCAAGCAGCGTAGATGGGTCCGTGTGCAGCCTCCATAATTGTTTCGCGAGTAAAGCTTCGTTAAAAGCCTTGAAATCTCGAAACCCAAGTCCTCCTTCTCCCTTAGGTTGGCATAGAGATAGCCAACTCTTCCAGTATACCCCTGTTTGACTCATTGTTTCCCCACCAAAAGTTGCTTATGATACTTTCCATCTCATGGAAAAACGTTGTAGGGAGTTTGAAGCAACTCATTGCATAATTAGGAATAGCTTGTGCGACGGCTTTTATTAGAACTTCCTTTCCGGCTCTCGATAGAAGCTTTTCTTTCCACCCTTGTAGTTTCCTCCAAATACGGTCCTTGATACTCGCGAAGCACACCTTTTGGATCTTCCAAGTAGAGTAGGAAGACCTAAATACTTATCATGCCATGCCACTTCTCTCATGGCGAGGATGCCCTTGATAGAGTCCTTGCGGTTGTCACCCAAGTTCTTGCTAAAAGAGATCTCGCATTTGTCTAAGTTGACCATTTGCCCTGAAAGACCTTCATACCGTCGAAGAATATCTGCTATTACATTTGCTTCTTGGTCATTAGCGCGGGCAAAAACAATGCTATCATCCGCAAAGAATAGGTGTGTCACCATAGGAGCTTCTCAAGCCACTCGAATGCCGTGAATAAGATGGGCCTCACGAGCTTTTCTCAACATAGAGCCTAACCCTTCCGCACACAAGAGAAAAAGGTACGGGGATATAGGGTCCCCTTGTCGGAGCCCCCTTTGAGGGATAATGGAATCCGTTGGCTTCCCATTTACAAGAAATGAGTATGAAACCGACGAGACACACTTCATAATACGCTCCACCCAACAGTTCGGGAACCCCATTTTACACATAACTGCTTGCAAATAGTCCCACTCAATTCTATCATACGCCTTACTCATATCAAGTTTGATGGCCATATCGCCTTTTTTCTTTGCATGCCTATGATTCATATAATGAAACAATTCAAAAGCAACTAGGATGTTGTCAGAAATTAAACGCCCTGGCACAAAGGCGCTTTGGTAGTCGCCAATAATCATTGGTAAAAACCTCTTCAACCTGTTTGCCAACACTTTTGAAATGATTTTATAAGAGACATTACAAAGGGAGATAGGACGAAGGTCTTTCATCTCAGTGGGGTTTTTTTTCTTAGGAATCAACACTACATGAGTATAATTAAGAGATTCAGGCAAAATTCCATTATTAAGAAAGTTCAACACAATGGAAGAAATATTAGGACCAACTAAGTCCCAGTACCTCTTATAGAAGAGCGCCGGAAGGCCGTCCGGACCCGGGGATTTGCAAGGGTGCATCTCTTTTAGAGCTAACAAAATGTCTTCCACCGTATAAGGACTTTCCAGCTGGCGCCTCATATCATCAGTAATACAAGGTTCTATCATATCTAAGTCATCCACTGCAATGCTCGGCCTCGACTTCGTGAATAGGACTTTGAAATAATCCACTACAACCTCCATGATCTCCTCCTGCTCCTCCACCATTTGCCCCTCCTTATTCATCATTTTTTAAATAAAATATCTCTTTTTTCTCTCCGAAGCCTTGTGGTGGAACTGTGTTACGATCTCCGTCTTTCAACACTAAAGGGCGGTATCTCTGCCATGCTGCAGTTTCTTGGCTTCGTCTCAGATTACGAAGCTCATCTTCGACCTCACGAATCTCCTCCATCACTGTACGTGTAGACCGCATATTTATGAGCCTGCCAAGCCTTTTTTTCAGCCCACGTAGCCTCTTAGGGATCGATTTAAAAGTCTTATCATCCCATTCTTTCAATCTTTCCCCACAAACTTGCACACACCGACTCCAATCACCTCCGCTAACGCCTTGAGCTGCACTCCACATCTCTGTCAACATGGTGTCAAAATGTTCTTCATGTAACCACTTTGCTTCAAATCTGAATCTTCTTGGGTTAAAAGCAGCCCCTCTATTCAACTCATCCCTAGTCATACGAGCTATGATTGGGAAATGGTCTGAACCATCCCAAATCAGATTATGAATGCTTGCTTGCGGGAATAGGTCCATCCATTCCTCTGTTACAAGTGCTCGATCAAGTCTTTCTTCAACATGATCATCTCCATCACGCCTATTCGTCCAGGTAAATTGGTAACCCGTCACACCCAAATCAACCAGTAACAACTCATCAACAACGCTCCGGAATTGTTGAACCGAACTAAAATCACAAGGATGTCTACTATGCTTCTCACTCTCGAAGAGGACCTCATTAAAATCACCCATAATCATCCAAGGCATATTTGATTGTTCATGAAGGCTGCGCAAGAGGCTCCATGTTTTGTCCTTTTGACCATTTTCCGACCATCCATAAACTCCTGTGAACCTCCAGTAAAAACCTCCTTCCCCCTTGACACTAACATCAATATGATGGCTGCTCATACTCCTCAAAGAAACCACCACATCATCACTCCAAAGAAGTGCTAATCCCCCAGCCCTACCTACAGGATCGTTATAGACCGCATTTTTAAAACGTAGCCTATTTTTAACTCTCATCATCTCTTGTGCATAGCATTTTGTCTCAGAAAGAAAGATGAGAGTGGGATTTTCATGCTTCACTAGGTCGTGAAGCGAGTCAACTGCCTCGGGACTCCCCAACCCGCGGCAGTTCCATGCAATGTAACTCATTGACTCTTAAGAGCCTTTCTAGGGAGGCTCGCCCCTTCATAATCATGTCCAACAGTTTCGGACTGTTTCTCATAGCCATCTATCTCCATATACTCCACCTCTTTTCTTTTTTCGTCACTGCACTAGTGGAAACATTAACGACATTACTAGTTAGCAGCCCCACTTCGTTCAGTTTTCCTCCTTGGCGAGCCACCCGTTTCCATTTCTTGCTATTTCTCTCCCCTTCCTTACCACTGCTCCCTGCATTAAAAACAAGTGCTTGGTATTGATTTAACAACACCTCATTCGCAGCCTCGTTTAACACCTCATGTTATATTAAGGTGCTCTAAGATGAACTAAAATCAACATCGTGGAAAAGGGCCTACAGAAATGGAGAACACTATTCAATGGCAACAGTCATTATGCTTGGATAAAACCAATGGCAATAGTCATTATTAGCAATCAGTGGTGAAATTAACTTGCAATACTCATCTCTATAAATGTAATAAGAATATAGATAGCAGCAAGATAATTCACTTCCAAAGAATAATCTCACTCCCTGGCCCTTTGTAATACTCATAAATGGTGATAAATTTCTTGCATATTTGATTTCAACATAAATGCACAAGTTAGAATTCAATACTCACAATTATATTAGAGCTCATAATAATTTACAATTTTTATTCAATTTAAAGTAGTTTTATTGTGGCTCTTGGATAGAGTTTAATAGAATATTAATAATGAAGGGTGGAGATTAATTACTCTAGGAAAACTCTGGAGGATTTAGATATGTTGTTCTTTCTGAGATTTACTTTTTATTTTAGTTTTCTCTCTAGTTTTTCATACTCATATTTTGAAACTGTAATTTCTTAACTCTTCCATAGCTATTGATCAAAGTAAGTTTTTGTCTTTAATTTTTCTTAGTTGATATTTCCTAATTGGTCTTTCCATTATTATTGATTATAATTATTTCTAGATTAATCTCCCCCTAATTGTTGATTAGGAGTTCTTCATTAGTTTTAGTTATGTTTTCTGTAGCTATAAGTTAGTAGTTTAATTACTAGATTTTGGAGATGAAAAATCAAGATTATTTTGTTACTTATATTTATGTGTATCTCTTGTTATTTAGTTTTGTGGCTAGTCTGCAAGTTACGCCAAACTTGTTTTTTTGGTTTTACAAATACCGAGTTACACATTGATAGATGAAACTCAATAACAGGTAGAACAATTCTTGTCAAAGTGAGGGCGATTTGGGGAATTTTGTACAAGAGAAAATGCAGCAACCCTAGATAGAATGATTCAATCCAAAAAGTCGTGCACCAAGAACCAAGATCGTTGCTCTTTATTAATTGATTATAAGTGTTTGATTCTCTTATTAGTTTAATATAATCTAGTTTAAGACTTTCATATTGGTTATTCTTGTTAATTTAGTTTATTAATTTAGTTATATAGTTAGAGTTATCCCCCTATGGATCGACGTTGATTATTATACTACATTTGTAGGCAATTTAGTGGGTTTTATATTTTTGATAGATTGCGACAGCTTGATCAGCGGGCGGTTGGACATGGGCCTAGGCACTCAGACTTACTTGGAGGGGGGGGGGGGGGGGAATTTCAATGCTCGAACGAGCTTAAGCTTCTGAGTTCCTATTTGTGTCGGAAAAAGAGCCTGAGCAAGCTAGCTGTTTTAAATTATTTTTCAAAAGTAGATTCTAATTTAATACAGGTAAAAAACATCCTAGAGAGAGGTGCATATATAGTTTAGCGTGTCCCTAGATAGAATGATTCAATCCAAAAAGTCGTGCATCAAGAACCAAGATTGTTGCTCTTTATTAATTGATTCATATAAGTGTTTGATTCTCTTATTAGTTTAATATAATCTAGTTTAAGACTTTCATATTTGTTATTCTTGTTAATTTAGTTTATTAATTTAGTTATAAAGTTAGAGTTATCCCCCTATGGATCGAAGTTGATTATTTGACTACATTTCTAGGCTGTTTAGCGGGATTTATATTTTTGATAGATTGCGACAGCCTAATCACCGGGTGGCTGGACATGGGCCTAGGCACCCTAACTTACTTGGAGGGGGGGGGAATTTCAATGCTCGAACGAGCTTAAGCTTTTGAGTTCCTAGCTATTTGTGTCGGAAAAAGAGCCTGAGCAAGCTAGCTGTTTTAAATGCTTTTTCAGAAGTAGATTCTAATTTAATATAGGTAAAAAAAATCCTAGAGAGAGGTGCATATATATATAGTTAAGCGTGGTTTTTGTCTCTTGGTTTCTTGATACTGTTAGATATATGGAAATAGATGAAAGATAATATTTTCCTTAATGTCAAACATTTCGAAACTAACAATATATATACTACAATCTATCTAAGAGATTACAAAGGAGATTCTCTCCTAAAAGATTATATAGCAACTCTAACAAATCTAACTAATAATACTTACATGGCTAAAAGATATTAATGAGGATATAAAACTCTGTTATCATACATCTAGCAGATACATCTTGCGTGTTCTTTATTGCTTAAGCTTGTTCTTGTCGTTTTGTGTCTATTATTTTCGCATAATATAATCTCGATTATTGCTCAGTTTTAACACTAAAACTAAAGTCAAAAACCACCTTTTATAATACACATTGTAGGTTTAACTACCTTTTCTATTTTTTTAAATTTAACTACCTCTTATAATTGAAACAGTAGGTTTCACTACCAAAACCGCTTTCAGGCCAAATTTTTTTATGACGATTTTATCCTTCAGTGGTTTTCCGTCATGTTCTTCCTTCCCCCCCCCCCTAAATTTTCATTCGATTTTCTCATTCAATCCAACTCTAGTTCATCAATTTGGGGAAAATTTGAAGATTCTTTTCAATTAGACATGTAATTGGCCCATAATTCATGAATCAAATGCCCAAAATTTTTTATGGACGTTTTTTCTTTGCAATCCCTAATTTGGTTTCACAAAAATAACATCAGCAACCACCAGCATGTTCGCCGCCCAATCAGCTTCCACCGTTGCACCGACGACCGGCAGTCCCAGCATGCCATCGCTTCAACCACGCGCCTCGCTGCCAGTGTTACCGCAGGTTTACCAACCAGACCAGCAGTGACTCTGTCATCGACGGAAACTGCTATGTTTGGTGGTGGTTTTCGCTCTCACCAGCGAAATCTGGTCTGTTTGGTGGTGGTTACTCTCTCGCCGGCGGAATCTGGGCTGCCCAATGTGGTTGCCGGTGTTATTGCGGTGAAATCAAACTAGGGATTGAAATTTTGAGCATTTGATTCATGAATAATTGCCCAATTACATGTTCAATTGAAAAGAATCTTCAAATTTCCCCCAAATTGATGAATTAAGATTGAACGAGAAATTGAATGAAAATTGGGGAAAAAAATGAAGAACATGACGAAAAACCACTAAAATTTGGTGGAAAAGTGGTTTTGGTAGAGAAACCTACTGGTTTTAATTATAAGAGGTAGTTAAAAGTAAAAGAAAATTAGAAAAGGTAGTTAAACCTACAATGTGTATTATAAAAGGTGATTTTTGACAAAATTTCCTTGATACTTATATAATATACCCATTAATTTGCATAATACCATCAACTTTTGACCAGCTGTCCAATAGAATATGTTCTTTGGTGGGGGTGAAAATTACAACACTTCTCCCCTCTTCATGCGCACATGAGATTATATATAGAGATACATCCTCCTGATGAACCACATGCAATATCATAACAAGCAAACTTCTTACAACTAGAACTTAGTAATTTGCAAACTTGATTAGGAAATGGCTCAAGCATTCGCTGAGGTGCGGGCTTGCTTTTCATAGCCTTGGTCTTTTTCTTTACATTCATAATCTCTTTGCCCACATCCTCCTCATACATCTTGTGTGTTCTTTTTTTCTTCTTTTTTTTTGGTTTTGCTGACTTTCACAGAGGAAAGTGATTGAGGAATACGGGCCTTATGGCTCTCAGTTGCCAGAAAACTATCACTTTAAACTTGTTGATGGTGAACGGTTCACTCAAGTGATTGTGCACCATGGATACGTTGTGGACGCAATCGGATTCGTGATAGCTAAGCCTAACGGTGATACTTATGCTGTACAATATGGTAGCAGTACCCCAGGGGTGTCGAAGGTCAATACATATGCTAGTAGCTCAAATTTGATCTAATAATTGTTTCCGTTTGATTTTCCATTCTAATATCTATACATATATGTAGATTGTGCTCAAGGATGGTGAGTACCTGATAAGAGTTAGTGGCACGTATGGATATGATAGAGATCGGAAGCAAGTCGGTATTGCTACGCTGAAGATACACACCAATTTATTTCCCGAAGGTTATGGACCATATGGACTTGGAAAGGATGTTGATAATTTACAAGATTTTTCATCGCCAAAACTAATCGACGGCCCTGTCGTCGGGGTGTTTGGAAGGCACAATGCTAATCTCGAGTCCATTGGAGTTTTCTTGAGGAAGGTATATAAGATATAACTTTCTAACTTAGAAACCTATAATTCCTATTTAATATTTGAGTGTACGAACCATGTACATAGTATATTCAAAACTATTAGAAATTTTTCTATTTAATTTTTAGGGTTGTATATAAGAAGTTTAAACGGAGAACATTAACTAATCGTAACATTGACTAACACATGACTTTGTGGATAATCTTTAATCTAAAATTTTATTGGGAAAAATATTTAATATCCTGCTCCATAATTCTTGCAATACATGTACTTCTAATGTCACACTTGATTATCTCAGACCACGAAGTCTTACCATTATATGGGAGAACACGTGGAATCTTAACTTGTTAGTAGGTGTTAGGTAAAAAAATCATACATTTTACTAATACATTATTGCATTCGAGATCGTGGATTGTGTTTCAAGAATTATGTAGCCGAGGAAGTACTTCTTATAATGATCCGTTCTAATTGCATATATATTTCTACATGTGTCAGCTAATTAACTAATTTTCCATGTTAAATACAGGAATTTTCTAATGAATGAAGATGTTGAAGTCTTAAGCTACTGTAATAGCCTCCAGCTTTCAGCCAACGGGGACGTCTACTTTTTAATTATGCTATGAATAAGCCACGATTTATATATACTACTAGCATGAGTGGCCTCTCAAGAGTGATTGTAATCATAAACTTGAGCGAATGTAATATGATGGTTGTTGGTCTTTTTCTTTAATTTTTTTTTGGTTAGCTAAAGTAGTATACCCCCCCCCCTCCCCTCATCCTTGAGCGAATCTAATAATGCATCTATGTCTCTGCCTTCCTTGGTCATGGGGTCCATTAGGGTGGCTACGGCCCTCAGAATTAACTCTTCCCCATAGAGATCAGGTCTGCAGCTTAGAGTATCAACGTGTATGTCACATTCGCGCTCTTCCTGTTCTTCGCCTTCTTTGTCATATAAGTAATGGCTATCTTCGTCTTCCTCTTTCTTCCCGATACTAACAACTTGTTTGGATAGCGAAAATAGGAGGTAAAAACATGTCCTAGGCAAGATACACATAAATGTATTTATTTCTTCTGATTAGCTCTTTTTATTATCATTTTATGGATTTAATGGTTATGTTAAGGTAGGATTGCGAGTGCTGATGGGAAGCTTTAGTGTTTACTGTCGGAAAATTTATGATAAGCTATGAACTATTGATTTTAATGGTGGGCTTCATATATTTAATTTCGGGTTATATTTTCTTTAATTTCTTTAGATACTTTAAGGATTTTGGATGCTATACACAAAATCAAATGAATCCATGCAAAATCAACTATGTATTCCGCATTACTATTCTTATGATTTTACCAACTAAATGTAATTTAATTTAGAAAAAATTGAATGGAATAATTCCAACTATGACCATTTCGAATAATCCCAACTATGGGTTATTATAGAATAATCCAAACTATTGGGGGTACCTTCTCAAAATAATCCGAACTCTTAATTCTACTATGTATAAACAGTATAATAGTCCCAAAATGGATCATTGAAGGCCAGAAAAATAAAGTTTGGATTATTTTTGAGAAGGTACCCCCAATAGTTTTGGTTATTCTGAAATAACCCATAGTTGGGATTATCCTGAGCGGAACGGACATAGTTAGGATTGTTCCAGTTAATTTTTCCTTAAATTAATTGATATTCTAATTTTATTTTCCTAATTAAAAGAACATCAATACGTTTTCATTTTTTTCGTGTAATGAAAGAATTTTGTAAATCTAAAGTGCTACAACTAAACATTTCTTCAATGTCGCACCCCAAATAGACAACAATCAAAAACTACACATTAGATGCTCAAACACCATTAGACAACTAATTCACAAAAGAATAGGGAACCTCATTAAAAACTAGTAAACCATTTCGAAGCAATTTCTGAGTAAATTGCATTCATTTCAACTCCAATCGTTAAACTTGGGTAATTTGCCAAGTCCGAGTCAGGAATTAGGTTTTTTTTTTGCCAATTATGAATCCTAGGGTTTATGTTTAATTATTAGGAGAATTTTTCGAAATTAATATTGTAATTGACAATTTGACATTTCTGGAAAGTAATCTATTTGTAATTGAAGCTTAATTTTTGTAGAATATATATGGCTGGATGAAGGAGTTGTGGCTGAGTGTCATGTTGGTTTTCCTTGTTGTTGGGTTCATGACTGAGACTTCATGAAAAGAAAGTGAAACCTCTACTCTATTCTAAAGAATGAGATAGCAAGACAGAGGAGTGAAGAAATGATGAGAATGAGGGAACAAACCCCAAAGAAAGAAAGTAATGAAAATGGTGGAAGAAAATGAAAAAAAAGGAGAGAGAGAACGAAGAAATGAAAAGGTTTGGAGGAAAAAAGACGAATCATTTACAAGGACTAGTAGCCCTTGTAGCGACTCTCAAAGGTACTCTAGACCCTAAGCAATGGGATATCGTTGCTTGTTGACAATTTTTGTTCCAACAAACGCATGTGATTAAAGGTAAGCTAAATCAGATCCTAATAGTCGAAGGTTTCATTTTATATCGATTATGATCCAATTCTAGTTAGGCTTAGCAAAAGGTGATCCGACCTGCTAACCCGACCCGAACCCAATCCGAAATTAGCGGGTTTGGGTTGAGATTTTTGACCCAATTAAAGAAAGTAGGTCGACCTAACCTGATCTGATTTTAAAATGGGTTAGGTTCAGATTGGAAATTTAATTTGAACATGACAAAAACATGTGTAACCCATTTAATTAAAGGGAAAAATCTAATGGTAACCATGAAGTTTTGCACTTTCCCAATGGTAACTATAAGTTTTTTCAATTGTCAAAAATAACCCTAAGGTCTAAGTAAGTTCCTAAACGTGACATAACTTGCCTAATTCCGTTAAGTTGTTAAATCCTATAATATTTTGCAATTAAACTTATCTGTTTTTTAAAAAAACCTCCTCCCATTATCTTCTTCCTTCCCTCCACAACCACCACGCCATCTCCCTCCCTCCATAACCACCACCACACCCTCATCCCTAGCCCTTCCTTTTCGAAACCACACACACCCTCTTCCCGCTTTGATTAAAGGGTGTGATGGGGTGTGATACAATTTAAATATAAATATATACTTATTTTATACATGATATTACTCTGTAATAATTTAGGATGGTATTTATAACCCTACCCATATTTATAAGATATTTCTATTTTATGAATGGAAGCTATATCGTCCTTAGGGAGTCATTCGCACTTACACTTGCACATTTGGATCACAAAAACATATTACTGTTGTCGGGCCCGATCCTGAGATTTCGGAGGCCCTTGGGCGAGAAGAAAATAAGAGGCCCTCATACTAAGCGCAAAGCATGTAAAAAACAATAATTTATAATAAACGCTACCTTTTATTCAATCAATGATAAAATGAGTCTTTACGTATACAAATATTTAAGGTACAAATTTATCACACTAGATTATCGTAGAAAATAACTTCTTCGAGCATTTCTAGAACATTTCTACAAAAAAGATAATTGATAATAGTGTCTACATTCGAGTCTACCAATAGATCACAAGAATCACAATCTACAATTGAAAAAATAGAAAGAAACAAAAATACCTTGAATCTAATTGGTAGCCATTATGCATTCAAGCAATGAAGCAAATTAAGAAATCTAAATGCCTCGCATGCGAAAAGCGAAACTAGGCAAAGCAAAGAAGTAGACAAGCCAACACAAATTTGAATTATATAGTAAGTTTATGATTTTCTTATTCAATCCCACAACACTCAAGTTTTTATTTTTATTTTTCTAATTAATAATACAAAAATTAAAGACAAATAATTACAGAAAGAAGATGGTATTTTTTAGAAATTCAATGGAGGCAAGATGTTTAACACAACAGGAAGAAGATAGAGACGATTGAGGCCTTGAAGGAAAAAATGTCTTCTCTATGTAATTTAATCTGTTTAACCAAAAACTTAAATTTCCAACTATTAAATAAATTTCTTCAATAAAACTCCATTGACGAGGGATTAGAGAATTTTGGTATAACTGATGGAAAGTGAAAGGAAATCTTTTTTTCCAGATTTTGAAAGATTTAACAAGGAAAGAAATCTTTTTTCATGTTGATAATGGGAAGATTAAACGTGATTTCTACAACCAAGCTGATAGTTAAGGAAGGTGCGAAAATCAAGCGGTAGTTCGGCACTTCAATAGAACGTCTTTCAAGTTTCAACTTGGGCCCCTTATGGCTCTGGGCCCTGGGCGGTCGCCCCACCTCGCCCAGGCTCAGGGCCGGCCCTGACTGTTGTACTGCTGCATAATTGATGTTGGTAAATTTTGAACTGAATTAGATATTGGTAAACTCAATTCATTACTTATCAAATTTACTAGAACTTACCTAAACTTAATTATTTGAATTTATGGAAACTTTACTAAATATTTATATACCGAAACTTATTCGTTTAAGGAAAAGAAAGAGCATTCTTATTCAAATTTTTAGTGTATTCCACAGCGTCAAATGAACGCAAAACACTATATAGAACTAAGTAGCTTTCACTGCAGCATGAATTGTCGTGATTGAGCTACCATCTTAGCAAGAAGAGCAGCTTATGATGCTTCTTGATCTGGAATAATAATAAATCACATCCATGATCATGATCATGATGATACGCCACAAGGATCCATAAGTACTCAAATTGGCATCCACGTAAAATGAATCAAATCCTAATAGTTGAAAGCTTCATTTTGCATTGATTCTTATCCAATTCGAGTGCATGGAACAACGAGTACTTGCCCAAACAAGGTAGAATCAGACCTAGTTATTGTTCGAGTTGAACAAGGTAGAATCAGACCTAGGCTAGTTATCCGAGTTGATAGGGGAGATTTTAGGGATACAGTCACGTGGGAAGGCATGGGTATCAGACATGTACCTACCATGAGTGG
Organism: Patellifolia procumbens; assembly: GCA_947645195.1. NCBI lineage: Eukaryota > Viridiplantae > Streptophyta > Magnoliopsida > Caryophyllales > Amaranthaceae > Patellifolia > Patellifolia procumbens. The sequence goes on from CANSGD010000972.1 coordinate 9,926,895, forward strand.
TGGCTAGGTGGTGATGATGAGTATGAGAATTTTAGGTGTGTGTGTGGGTATGTGGGTATGTGGGAGGGGGTCCCTACACCTGCCAGGCTGCAAGCCCATGTTTCATCCCTAACCAGAGTTGCTATTGTTATTGTCCGTTATATCAATTATTAATCTTAATCCATTACTATTGAAATAGCTCCTATATATTACTCCCCCCATCCCAAAATATAAGTCATATTTTCTTTTGCACAGTCTCTAAAACGCACCTTTGACTTTCTATATCTTTAATTTCGTATTAATAAAAAAATATAAAAAAGTTGATATTATGAAAGTACATAGCAAGGCGATGTACCACCTTGCTACCAACTCTAAGTTTTCCAAAATTGGAAGAGCCTCCACTATAAAATGCTAGTTGTTTTAAAGGGGTGGGGGAAATTTTTGGTGGAAGGGTAAGGGCAACCCAAAAGGGAGTATTCTGCCATTGAAACACTTATACTATTATTATACGAGTAATAATTGGTAGCTAATAATTTGATAAGTAATGAGACACATTATTTATCGAATAAAGTTTATACCTTTGACGCGTGATTTCCAACGGATGAACAATTTAATTAAAGGGTAAAATCCAATGGTAACCATGAAGTTTTGAAATTTCCCAATGGTAACCATAAGTTTTTTCAATTGTCGAAAATAACCCTAAGGTCTAAGTAAGTTCCTAAACGTGACATAACTTACCTAATTACGTAAGTTGTCTGTTAAATCCTATAATATTTTGCAATTCAACTTATTTGTTTCAAAAACAAATCTCCTCCCATTATCTTCTTCCTTCCCTCCACAACCACCACCCCATCTCCCTCCCTCCCTCCATAACCACCACCCCATCTCCCTCCCTCCCTCCATAACCACCACCCCACCCTCATCCCTCGCCCTTCCTTTTCGAAACCACCCAGACCCACCCCTGCCCACCCCCACCCAGGCCACCCTCATCCAAGACAAGCATTTTAAACAACAAAATCTATAATTATGAAGCACAAAAGTGAAGATATGATTACTTACTGGTATTTAGCAAGCAAAACTGCACGATAATAAGCAACAGTAACATTAAACATTGGAAAATAAGCATCTAACCTAGAACCCTTCTTTTTCCATTTCTTAGCACCAATGTCAACAACCTTCAAAACACACAAAAAAGAAACCAAGAAATTCAGATTCAAAGAATCACCAACAAACACTATGTTCTTATTCCTCATTATCTCATCATACTGAGAAACTGAAACGGGTCAATTTGGCTCAAGCTGCAATTTTTAGGCAACCATTTCAAAGAATTAATTATACCCATCTTCTCTCTATTGTTTTTAATGCAATTCCAGGCATAGCGATTATGACGGTGAGATTCGGGCTTGGGTTCGGGTCTAGGAGGAGAGAACGTGCGGAGAGGAGCGTTAAATTACAATGAGTGTTGAGAGGAATAAATGTGACATTTGAGAGAGTTGTGGGTCTCTTTGGGCATTTTTACTGAAGTTCATTAATGGCGGAATTAGCCACTGCTTCACTGGTGGGGAAGAGGGTGGTGACTTTACATAAACCACCCTGACTACGCAATGTCGGTTATGGATAAGGGAGGGGAGGTGGTGGTGGTTATGGAGGGAGGGAAGGAGATGCATGGGGTGGAGTGCGGTGGTGGTTATGGAGGGAGGAGGAAGATGGTGGGAGGGAAATTTGAAAATATAAAATTAATTGTCGAATATTATAATATTTAATGGCAACTTAATTAACAGATTTACGCACATAAAGTCGCGTTTAGGAACTTACTTAGACCATAGGGCTATTTCTGACAATCGAAAAAACTTATGGTTACCACTGAGAAAGTGCAAAACTTCATGGTTACCATTAGAAATTTCCTTTAATTAAATGGGTCAATTTCAGGTCGGTTCAACTCGATCAGCCTTAAATAGACTTTAATAAAACCTTAATCTTAAATCCCACATTGATTTAGAAGACCCTAGTAACTAATAGGGTTGTGCTATTTGCCGCCTTGTATTTTCTTGCTAACGCCCTGTATTTAATACTTTAACTAACTACCAACTACTAACTACTTGTATTTGTTATAAAATGTGGTTAAACGGTTCAATCATGTTTGTAGATTTTGGCGAAACAATTAACCGAAAAAACAGATATCTTTTTTTAAAAAATTACTTCTAAAATATTTATTATTTTTTAAACAATGGCGATGATATTAGTAATTGTTACATTTGTTCTCTTAATTTGTCTATTCTCCGTAGTCATTTCGTCAATTGTGAGGCACTCCCTCCGTCCCATATTAGATGATACTTTCTTTATTCGTCCGTCTCACATTAGTTGATACACTTTTATAGATGGCATGGCGTACAATAGAGATATTTTTTAATATTAAAGGGTCCCACAAATAATTAATTTAATATCCCCACTAACCTAAAACCCGTATGATATGCCCCACCAACATGTAAAAAAATACCAATAATCAACTACTCTCAATAAAATAAGTTAGTTAAATAACACTCATAAAACTATATGCCAGTCAAACTACTGTATCATCTAATTATATGGGATGGAGGGAGTATGGTTAACAGGTTTACCATAACGATATAGGTAGCGCCTAGACGTTAACCTGGCCCGACCCTGGGGGTAGGCGAGGTGGGGCGACCGCCCAGGGCCCAATGCCTAAAGGGGCCTTAATTATAGAACAAATATATACCATACAATTGAAATGTTAAGTGTAAGATGATGGCAGTAGAGTTGGCTCAAGGTTCTGTTCAGGTGTTTCTTCTTAAGTCAGGAGATCGAGTACTATGACCAGCATTTTTCACTTCTTTTTGAAGTGTCTCATGCATGGTTGATGGGCCTGCTTTCCGTTTTCTTCTTTTCCCTTTTTCTTCTTTTCATTTACATCCTTATAAATAATAAATTGTTAAGTATGTTTTAGTTTCTTAATTTTTTACTTTACTTCCCAAAGATATTTTCATTGGATTTTTTTTATATAGATTTTGAAGTTATTTTAATTTTCATATCTTTTTTATTTAAAAAAAAAATAGATTTTGGAGTATTACGTTATTTATGATACTTTTAATTGGAGACAAATTTGTATCAAAATTTTATGTGTCATTACCTAATATATAATCAAAGAATTATAAGGTATAGGTCCTATATATCAAGCGCGAACCAAGTTTTACTTTTCCTTTTGTTAATATTGTCAGTTTCTATTTGTTAGTAAAATTCCAAACTTCATAAATTTATAAGAGATTTAGTTCATTTAACACTAATTATTTTTGAAAAGTTATTAATAGAGGTGGTTAAAATTAAACGACCTTAAATCCATTACTTCATTCATAAAATCCCATTATTTTATTTTAAAAGGTGTTTCATTCTATTCTTTCGAATGGGTTTGGGCTATTGCCTAATTTTAAATTAAATTTAGACGGTCTCTTAAGACCAACTTTTTTTTTTGTATAACAATTATTGCTCAGGGCCCCAATTTTTTCTTCACCCCAGGGCCTACAAAATGTCAGGACCGGCCCTGACGGTAACCGATTTAAAAGGTACCGATACATTGTGACGGAACGATAACTGTGCCGTGAACAACCCCATTTCATATGAGAGTCCGTCCTCTTCCCGCTTTGATTAAAGGGTGTGATAGGGTGTGATACAATTTAAATATAAATATATACTTATTTTATACATGATATTACTATGTAATTATTTAGGATGGTGTTTTTGTTTATAACCCTACCCATATTTATAAGATATTTCTATATTATTAATGGAAGCTATATCGTCCTTAGGGAGTCATTCGCACTTACACTTGCGCATTTGGATCACAAAAACATATTACTGTTGTACTGCTGCATGATGGATGTTGGTTAATTTTTGAACTGAATTAGATATTGGTAAACTCAAATCATGACTTATCAAATTTACTAGAGCTTATCTAAACTTAATTATTTGAATTTATGGAAACTTTACTAAATATTTATATACCGAAACTTATTCGTTTAAGGAAAAGAAAGAGCATTTTTATTCAAGTTTTTAGTGTATTCCACAACGTCAAATGAACACAAAACGCTATATAGAACTAAGTAGCTTTCACTGCAGCATGCATTGTCGTGATTGAGCTACCATCTTAGCAAAAAGAGCAGCTTATGATGCTTCTTGATCTGGAATAATAATAAAAAACATCCATGATCATGATCATGATCATGATCATACGCCACAAGGATCCATACGTACTCAAATTGGCATCCACGTCAACAGAATCAGATCCTAATAGTTGAAAGCTTCATTTTGCATTGATTCTTATCCAATTCGAGTGCATGGGCCCTAATCATCTAATCTTGACAAAGAAACTTTCTTGATCAATACCAAAAGAATAGTACCTTTTCTCACTTTTGTATATATCTCACGTTTTGTATTAGATGAAGAATTAGTGTCCACTCGTTTTACAAAAGTTGGATTGCTTCTCAAGAATCTCAACCTCTTGTATGACCACTGGTGCCCCTCTTCTAAATTAATAGAAGAATAAAATCCTTTCTCTGACCTAATTAGGTTTAATTAGTGCATTGCTTCCCAGATAATGCCAACCCACTCTAATTTGTAACCTCTTGGGCCTATGATTTTATAATTTGTCCTCGTTATTAATTGATTCAGATAATTACTTATTGTGTGTCGCAATAGGACCCATCTAGTATTTAGTTATTAGGACTTTAAAAAACCCAAATAGTAAATATTGGCTTCTAAAAAAGCATAATTATTTTTTTAATGGGGGTGTTTTGGCAATTGGCTGATGGTTGTTGGCTTGTGGCTTTATATGTTGGCTAATTTGATTGGCTATTTTAAATGGCTTGTTTGACCGGTTGTGTAATTATTGGTTGTTATGGTAAAAGTGATTGTTATTGTTGGCCGTTTAGTAAATAGTGGAAGCAAAAGCAAAAAGTCGGCCAAAAAAGCTGATAAAAGTAGCTTTTGGCTAAAAAGCCTTTGCAAAAGCAAGTTACCAAACACCTTTTTTTGGCTGTTTGACCAGAAACTAAAGCCAAAAACCAAAAGCAAAAGAAAAGTCCACTCAAAAACCATTTGCAAACACCCCCAATGATAATTAGATATAACTCATATAAACGTCTTGATACGATATTATTACTTCATTATAACTAATAGTAAAATATGCACTTGTTTATTGAACATTTCCAACACTAATTGTACCTTGTTCATGCAAAGGCCAAGTGTTCATTGTTAAGCAAGTACTAGTAGCAGGGGCGGATTTACTATGGATTATCTATGGGAACCCGATGATTTTTGGCAAAAAAGAACTGAAGTTTTTAGAAGTTAATTGAAATAAATAAAAATTAAAACAGAGTATGAATTACCGCACGAAGCATTGTCTAAAAGGTGCAGCGGAGCGAAGTTGGTTTCGGGCGGCGTACTGAAGCTTATCAATTGAAGGAGATTGCGAAATCAAATCCTGCTAAAACCACGTTTTGGTATACTTTTCTTTTCCCTTTTCAAGATCTATCCTTTTATTGAAGTTGTAGTGTTTTAGATATTGCTTCTCTTCCCTTAGCCTCACAACTGCTCACGACATAAAAAACTAAAACAGAGTATGAATAGTGTAAAATGTCAAAGTGTCACAATTTTTAGGAAACGGAGGTAGTATATATTAAACACAACTTCGATCAAGCCCTAACTTCAAGTATAATTAAATTAATAAATAGGTATTTGTCCATTTAGGTGAGCTAATAAAATAATTTGGTATATTGATCGATGTTTATATTAATTTGAGTATTTGAAAACTCGAACTATGGTCCCGTAACTTCTATACATTTATTGTAATATGAAGGATGATCTCCCTAGTTGTCGGTTGTAATTTTGGAATTTAAATTAATGTATAGAATTTTCTAACCGTTTTATTTTGGTTTTATTTTCTTAATGGCTTCAAACTCGTAAGGTGGCAATTCTCGATCCGCCAGTGAATCTAGTAGTTACTGCGTAATTAACACCTTGCTACAGCCTAAATAGAGTGGAATTGGATCTGATCCAATGCAAAATGGGACTTTCGACTTTTAGAATTTGATTCACTATACTTTTTATCCTTAAAAAATAAGTGGATCCTTGTAGTTTGTGGAACGTTGCCAGGTCATGATCATGGATGCTGTTTTTCTGATTTTTACAAGATCAAAAGGCAACATTAGCTACTTTTCTCAAATCTCAATAAGACGTTACTCTCTGGGTAGCTAACTAGCTGAATCATGATCGAGAAATATACATGCAGAAGTGAAAGCTATATACTGATTACTGAGCTCTGTATACGCTCTGCGTGCTTTTAACGCTGTATAATAAGCCAACAACATGAATAACGGTGTACTCTCCAATCTTCATCTTCACCTTAAAAAAAAATTGAGCAAATAAAAGTTTTCTTATGTCTTTTAACATAATAGGACTTTACCATCAATAAACATGCAACAAAAATAAATAATGGTAATCTCCTTTTCTGTTTAAGGACATAACCAATTAAGAAAATTAAGAAAAGCAATATCCTATCATGTAAATGGACAAAACCTAACTAAAGGCTTATGGTGGTCGTTTTAAGAAATTAACCATAAAATCATCCATAAACCACCGAGGATCATCAAAAGCTACAGGTAATTACCTGCTGATAATGTCTAGGAGCTTACCTCCCATTCAGAAGTAGGCCAAAGTTTGAACTGCAAAAAGGTCATTTTTTTATTACTGACCACGGTTTATTAAACTATCAAAAAACGGTCGAAGATGGTCGATAAATTATATTAGCGACCGTTTTTTTTAATTTTATCGACCGTTTTTGGTCGTCACTAATAACATGATATAAATCTTATAGTGTTGTAATCTATAGAGTTTCCCTAGAGTTATTAATTAATATTTAGGAGCCACAATCAAACTATTTTAGATTTTATAAAATACATTAACTTTTTACATCTATTAGTAGAAAACCAACCCTTGCTTTAGAGGACATAATCACTATGTTGTCTAGTAAAAAATCAACCCAACTCATGTTATATTTTTTTTGAGGTGAAAAGGTAGGCATAAAATTAAACCGAATTGACCGGAAGGTCCGATACAATCAAATCGGAGATCCAAGGAGGGTCTCCGTTAAGCCACACCTCATCAGTACAATACGTTGACGTGGCCCATTTAGCTAGTCTATGAGCTACTTCATTACATTCTCTAAAGCAAAAGGAAAATAAGGAGTGAGACATGGAACTAGACAAAGCATGAATGTCCTCTAGGATCAACTGCACCTCTCCACCTCTTGTAGTATTCCCATTAAGAGCCTTGATGATTAATTGTGCATCTCCTTCCAACTCCACATTCATCCATCCCTTGTCTCTCGCCACCTTCATTGCTTCTCTAGCCGCAACCGCTTCCGCCAACTCCGCATTCCAATCATTCAACAACGTCAAAGCCTTGGCTAAAATGACAGCACCATGTTCATCTCTCGCAACTACACCAATGCCAACACGACCCCAATCCGCGGATATAGCCGCATCAAAGTTTACCTTTATCCTGTCATGACTAGGTGGCTTCCACTTTGCTAATTGCCGCCGTTCTTTCACGCTGTTCTTCACACAACGATGGCGGTATTCTTGGAGTGTATCACGCGCACGGTAGTGAGCCACACTCGGTTCACAATTCAGCTGCCCAAAGACAAGCTCATTTCGTAGTTGCCAAATCTGCCATGCTCGAACCGCAAACTCCTCTTGTTTTGGCAAAGGTTGTGTCTCAAATACCCAAGCTAACCATTCCTTGAATGTCGATGCACCTTCATATCGCCACTGACCTCCTTCACAGTTCCACATTTTGACTGCCCACTCGCAATCTCGAATGACATGCAATAAATCCTCATTGGCTTCACAACGGCAGCATCTTGTATCCTCCACAACACGTTTTCTCATCAAGTTAGCTTTATGGGGAAGAATGTCCCAACATGCTCGCCAAATAAAATTTCCCACCTTGGGTGGTACTTTTAATTTCCACAAATGGTGCCAAAGAGGATCATGCCCGCTAGAACTTGATGTGTTATCATCGCATTGCATAGCTATTCGGTACGCATCACGCACACGAAATACCCCTTCATTACTGCCAATCCAGCACAACATGTCATCCGGTTGTCTAGTACTCAAGGGCATATTCAAAATTCGTTCAACATCAATCGGGAAAAAAGAGCTTCAATAACATCAACCCTCCATTTACTCTGCTCATAGTCAATAAGAATCTCCACCTTCTCAGTCGTATCACGACCTCTACACGGCGTAATGAGCCTTCCTGAACCGCTACCACTGAGCCATTTATCTTTCCATATGTTAATTCTTTTCCCATTACCCACTCGCCACAGTACCCCTTTTCTCAACAACTCCCGCGCTCCTAAAATGCTGCGCCAAGCGTAGCTGGGCTGTGATACCTGGTGAACTTCCCATATGTCGGACCTCGGAAAGTAGCGAGCTTTGTAGACACGAGCAAGCAGCGTAGATGGGTCCGTGTGCAGCCTCCATAATTGTTTCGCGAGTAAAGCTTCGTTAAAAGCCTTGAAATCTCGAAACCCAAGTCCTCCTTCTCCCTTAGGTTGGCATAGAGATAGCCAACTCTTCCAGTATACCCCTGTTTGACTCATTGTTTCCCCACCAAAAGTTGCTTATGATACTTTCCATCTCATGGAAAAACGTTGTAGGGAGTTTGAAGCAACTCATTGCATAATTAGGAATAGCTTGTGCGACGGCTTTTATTAGAACTTCCTTTCCGGCTCTCGATAGAAGCTTTTCTTTCCACCCTTGTAGTTTCCTCCAAATACGGTCCTTGATACTCGCGAAGCACACCTTTTGGATCTTCCAAGTAGAGTAGGAAGACCTAAATACTTATCATGCCATGCCACTTCTCTCATGGCGAGGATGCCCTTGATAGAGTCCTTGCGGTTGTCACCCAAGTTCTTGCTAAAAGAGATCTCGCATTTGTCTAAGTTGACCATTTGCCCTGAAAGACCTTCATACCGTCGAAGAATATCTGCTATTACATTTGCTTCTTGGTCATTAGCGCGGGCAAAAACAATGCTATCATCCGCAAAGAATAGGTGTGTCACCATAGGAGCTTCTCAAGCCACTCGAATGCCGTGAATAAGATGGGCCTCACGAGCTTTTCTCAACATAGAGCCTAACCCTTCCGCACACAAGAGAAAAAGGTACGGGGATATAGGGTCCCCTTGTCGGAGCCCCCTTTGAGGGATAATGGAATCCGTTGGCTTCCCATTTACAAGAAATGAGTATGAAACCGACGAGACACACTTCATAATACGCTCCACCCAACAGTTCGGGAACCCCATTTTACACATAACTGCTTGCAAATAGTCCCACTCAATTCTATCATACGCCTTACTCATATCAAGTTTGATGGCCATATCGCCTTTTTTCTTTGCATGCCTATGATTCATATAATGAAACAATTCAAAAGCAACTAGGATGTTGTCAGAAATTAAACGCCCTGGCACAAAGGCGCTTTGGTAGTCGCCAATAATCATTGGTAAAAACCTCTTCAACCTGTTTGCCAACACTTTTGAAATGATTTTATAAGAGACATTACAAAGGGAGATAGGACGAAGGTCTTTCATCTCAGTGGGGTTTTTTTTCTTAGGAATCAACACTACATGAGTATAATTAAGAGATTCAAGCAAAATTCCATTATTAAGAAAGTTCAACACAATGGAAGAAATATTAGGACCAACTAAGTCCCAGTACCTCTTATAGAAGAGCGCCGGAAGGCCGTCCGGACCCGGGGATTTGCAAGGGTGCATCTCTTTTAGAGCTAACAAAATGTCTTCCACCGAATAAGGACTTTCCAGCTGGCGCCTCATATCATCAGTAATACAAGGTTCTATCATATCTAAGTCATCCACTGCAATGCTCGGCCTCGACTTCGTGAATAGGACTTTGAAATAATCCACTACAACCTCCATGATCTCCTCCTGCTCCTCCACCATTTGCCCCTCCTTATTCATCATTTTTTAAATAAAATATCTCTTTTTTCTCTCCGAAGCCTTGTGGTGGAACTGTGTTACGATCTCCGTCTTTCAACACTAAAGGGCGGTATCTCTGCCATGCTGCAGTTTCTTGGCTTCGTCTCAGATTACGAAGCTCATCTTCGACCTCACGAATCTCCTCCATCACTGTACGTGTAGACCGCATATTTATGAGCCTGCCAAGCCTTTTTTTCAGCCCACGTAGCCTCTTAGGGATCGATTTAAAAGTCTTATCATCCCATTCTTTCAATCTTTCCCCACAAACTTGCACACACCGACTCCAATCACCTCCGCTAACGCCTTGAGCTGCACTCCACATCTCTGTCAACATGGTGTCAAAATGTTCTTCATGTAACCACTTTGCTTCAAATCTGAATCTTCTTGGGTTAAAAGCCCCTCTATTCAACTCATCCCTAGTCATACGAGCTATGATTGGGAAATGGTCTGAACCATCCCAAATCAGATTATGAATGCTTGCTTGCGGGAATAGGTCCATCCATTCCTCTGTTACAAGTGCTCGATCAAGTCTTTCTTCAACATGATCATCTCCATCACGCCTATTCGTCCAGGTAAATTGGTAACCCGTCACACCCAAATCAACCAGTAACAACTCATCAACAACGCTCCGGAATTGTTGAACCGAACTAAAATCACAAGGATGTCTACTATGCTTCTCACTCTCGAAGAGGACCTCATTAAAATCACCCATAATCATCCAAGGCATATTTGATTGTTCATGAAGGCTGCGCAAGAGGCTCCATGTTTTGTCCTTTTGACCATTTTCCGACCATCCATAAACTCCTGTGAACCTCCAGTAAAAACCTCCTTCCCCCTTGACACTAACATCAATATGATGGCTGCTCATACTCCTCAAAGAAACCACCACATCATCACTCCAAAGAAGTGCTAATCCCCCAGCCCTACCTACAGGATCGTTATAGACCGCATTTTTAAAACGTAGCCTATTTTTAACTCTCATCATCTCTTGTGCATAGCATTTTGTCTCAGAAAGAAAGATGAGAGTGGGATTTTCATGCTTCACTAGGTCGTGAAGCGAGTCAACTGCCTCGGGACTCCCCAACCCGCGGCAGTTCCATGCAATGTAACTCATTGACTCTTAAGAGCCTTTCTAGGGAGGCTCGCCCCTTCATAATCATGTCCAACAGTTTCGGACTGTTTCTCATAGCCATCTATCTCCATATACTCCACCTCTTTTCTTTTTTTCGTCACTGCACTAGTGGAAACATTAACGACATTACTAGTTAGCAGCCCCACTTCGTTCAGTTTTCCTCCTTGGCGAGCCACCCGTTTCCATTTCTTGCTATTTCTCTCCCCTTCCTTACCACTGCTCCCTGCATTAAAAACCAGTGCTTGGTATTGATTTAACAACACCTCATTCGCAGCCTCGTTTAACACCTCATGTTATATTAAGGTGCTCTAAGATGAACTAAAATCAACATCGTGGAAAAGGGCCTACAGAAATGGAGAACACTATTCAATGGCAACAGTCATTATGCTTGGATAAAACCAATGGCAATAGTCATTATTAGCAATCAGTGGTGAAATTAACTTGCAATACTCATCTCTATAAATGTAATAAGAATATAGATAGCAGCAAGATAATTCACTCCCAAAGAATAATCTCACTCCCTGGCCCTTTGTAATACTCATAAATGGTGATAAATTTCTTGCATATTTGATTTCAACATAAATGCACAAGTTAGAATTCAATACTCACAATTATATTAGAGCTCATAATAATTTACAATTTTTATTCAATTTAAAGTAGTTTTATTGTGGCTCTTGGATAGAGTTTAATAGAATATTAATAATGAAGGGTGGAGATTAATTACTCTAGGAAAACTCTGGAGGATTTAGATATGTTGTTCTTTCTGAGATTTACTTTTTATTTTAGTTTTCTCTCTAGTTTTTCATACTCATATTTTGAAACTGTAATTTCTTAACTCTTCCATAGCTATTGATCAAAGTAAGTTTTTGTCTTTAATTTTTCTTAGTTGATATTTCCTAATTGGTCTTTCCATTATTATTGATTATAATTATTTCTAGATTAATCTCCCCCTAATTGTTGATTAGGAGTTCTTCATTAGTTTTAGTTATGTTTTCTGTAGCTATAAGTTAGTAGTTTAATTACTAGATTTTGGAGATGAAAAATCAAGATTATTTTGTTACTTATATTTATGTGTATCTCTTGTTATTTAGTTCTGCGGCTAGTCTGCAAGTTACGCCAAACTTGTTTTTTTGGTTTTACAAATACCGAGTTACACATTGATAGATGAAACTCAATAACAGGTAGAACAATTCTTGTCAAAGTGAGGGCGATTTGGGGAATTTTGTACAAGAGAAAATGCAACAACCCTAGATAGAATGATTCAATCCAAAAAGTCGTGCACCAAGAACCAAGATCGTTGCTCTTTATTAATTGATTATAAGTGTTTGATTCTCTTATTAGTTTAATATAATCTAGTTTAAGACTTTCATATTTGTTATTCTTGTTAATTTAGTTTATTAATTTAGTTATAAAGTTAGAGTTATCCCCCTATGGATCGAAGTTGATTATTTGACTATATTTCTAGGCTGTTTAGCGGGATTTATATTTTTGATAGATTGCGACAGCCTAATCACCGGGTGGCTGGACATGGGCCTAGGCACCCTAACTTACTTGGAGGGGGGGGGGAATTTCAATGCTCGAACGAGCTTAAGCTTTTGAGTTCCTAGCTATTTGTGTCGGAAAAAGAGCCTGAGCAAGCTAGCTGTTTTAAATGCTTTTTCAGAAGTAGATTCTAATTTAATATAGGTAAAAAAATCCTAGAGAGAGGTGCATATATATATAGTTAAGCGTGGTTTTTGTCTCTTGGTTTCTTGATACTGTTAGATATATGGAAATAGATGAAAGATAATATTTTCCTTAATGTCAAACATTTCGAAACTAACAATATATATACTACAATCTATCTAAGAGATTACAAAGGAGATTCTCTCCTAAAAGATTATATAGCAACTCTAACAAATCTAACTAATAATACTTACATGGCTAAAAGATATTAATGAGGATATAAAACTCTGTTATCATACATCTAGCAGATACATCTTGCGTGTTCTTTATTGCTTAAGCTTGTTCTTGTCGTTTTGTGTCTATTATTTTCGCATAATATAATCTCGATTATTGCTCAGTTTTAACACTAAAACTAAAGTCAAAAACCACCTTTTATAATACACATTGTAGGTTTAACTACCTTTTCTATTTTTTTAAATTTAACTACCTCTTATAATTGAAACAGTAGGTTTCACTACCAAAACCGCTTTCAGGCCAAATTTTTTTATGACGATTTTATCCTTCAGTGGTTTTCCGTCATGTTCTTCCTTCCCCCCCCCCCCTAAATTTTCATTCGATTTTCTCATTCAATCCAACTCTAGTTCATCAATTTGGGGAAAATTTGAAGATTCTTTTCAATTAGACATGTAATTGGCCCATAATTCATGAATCAAATGCCCAAAATTTTTTATGGACGTTTTTTCTTTGCAATCCCTAATTTGGTTTCACAAAAATAACATCAGCAACCACCAGCATGTTCGCCGCCCAATCAGCTTCCACCGTTGCACCGACGACCGGCAGTCCCAGCATGCCATCGCTTCAACCACGCGCCTCGCTGCCAGTGTTACCGCAGGTTTACCAACCAGACCAGCAGTGACTCTGTCATCGACGGAAACTGCTATGTTTGGTGGTGGTTTTCGCTCTCACCAGCGAAATTTGGTCTGTTTGGTGGTGGTTACTCTCTCGCCGGCGGAATCTGGGCTGCCCAATGTGGTTGCCGGTGTTATTGCGGTGAAATCAAACTAGGGATTGAAATTTTGAGCATTTGATTCATGAATAATTGCCCAATTACATGTTCAATTGAAAAGAATCTTCAAATTTCCCCCAAATTGATGAATTAAGATTGAACGAGAAATTGAATGAAAATTGGGGAAAAAAATGAAGAACATGACGAAAAACCACTAAAATTTGGTGGAAAAGTGGTTTTGGTAGAGAAACCTACTGGTTTTAATTATAAGAGGTAGTTAAAAGTAAAAGAAAATTAGAAAAGGTAGTTAAACCTACAATGTGTATTATAAAAGGTGATTTTTGACAAAATTTCCTTGATACTTATATAATATACCCATTAATTTGCATAATACCATCAACTTTTGACCAGCTGTCCAATAGAATATGTTCTTTGGTGGGGGTGAAAATTACAACACTTCTCCCCTCTTCATGCGCACATGAGATTATATATAGAGATACATCCTCCTGATGAACCACATGCAATATCATAACAAGCAAACTTCTTACAACTAGAACTTAGTAATTTGCAAACTTGATTAGGAAATGGCTCAAGCATTCGCTGAGGTGCGGGCTTGCTTTTCATAGCCTTGGTCTTTTTCTTTACATTCATAATCTCTTTGCCCACATCCTCCTCATACATCTTGTGTGTTCTTTTTTTCTTCTTTTTTTGGTTTTGCTGACTTTCACAGAGGAAAGTGATTGAGGAATACGGGCCTTATGGCTCTCAGTTGCCAGAAAACTATCACTTTAAACTTGTTGATGGTGAACGGTTCACTCAAGTGATTGTGCACCATGGATACGTTGTGGACGCAATCGGATTCGTGATAGCTAAGCCTAACGGTGATACTTATGCTGTACAATATGGTAGCAGTACCCCAGGGGTGTCGAAGGTCAATACATATGCTAGTAGCTCAAATTTGATCTAATAATTGTTTCCGTTTGATTTTCCATTCTAATATCTATACATATATGTAGATTGTGCTCAAGGATGGTGAGTACCTGATAAGAGTTAGTGGCACGTATGGATATGATAGAGATCGGAAGCAAGTCGGTATTGCTACGCTGAAGATACACACCAATTTATTTCCCGAAGGTTATGGACCATATGGACTTGGAAAGGATGTTGATAATTTACAAGATTTTTCATCGCCAAAACTAATCGACGGCCCTGTCGTCGGGGTGTTTGGAAGGCACAATGCTAATCTCGAGTCCATTGGAGTTTTCTTGAGGAAGGTATATAAGATATAACTTTCTAACTTAGAAACCTATAATTCCTATTTAATATTTGAGTGTACGAACCATGTACATAGTATATTCAAAACTATTAGAAATTTTTCTATTTAATTTTTAGGGTTGTATATAAGAAGTTTAAACGGAGAACATTAACTAATCGTAACATTGACTAACACATGACTTTGTGGATAATCTTTAATCTAAAATTTTATTGGGAAAAATATTTAATATCCTGCTCCATAATTCTTGCAATACATGTACTTCTAATGTCACACTTGATTATCTCAGACCACGAAGTCTTACCATTATATGGGAGAACACGTGGAATCTTAACTTGTTAGTAGGTGTTAGGTAAAAAAAAATCATACATTTTACTAATACATTATTGCATTCGAGATCGTGGATTGTGTTTCAAGAATTATGTAGCCGAGGAAGTACTTCTTATAATGATCCGTTCTAATTGCATATATATTTCTACATGTGTCAGCTAATTAACTAATTTTCCATGTTAAATACAGGAATTTTCTAATGAATGAAGATGTTGAAGTCTTAAGCTACTGTAATAGCCTCCAGCTTTCAGCCAACGGGGACGTCTACTTTTTAATTATGCTATGAATAAGCCACGATTTATATATACTACTAGCATGAGTGGCCTCTCAAGAGTGATTGTAATCATAAACTTGAGCGAATGTAATATGATGGTTGATGGTCTTTTTCTTTAATTTTTTTTGGTTAGCTAAAGTAGTATACCCCCCCCCCTCTTTCCTCTCATCCTTGAGCGAATCTAATAATGCATCTATGTCTCTGCCTTCCTTGGTCATGGGGTCCATTAGGGTGGCTACGGCCCTCAGAATTAACTCTTCCCCATAGAGATCAGGTCTGCAGCTTAGAGTATCAACGTGTATGTCACATTCGCGCTCTTCCTGTTCTTCGCCTTCTTTGTCATATAAGTAATGGCTATCTTCGTCTTCCTC
Organism: Patellifolia procumbens; assembly: GCA_947645195.1. Taxonomy (NCBI): domain Eukaryota; kingdom Viridiplantae; phylum Streptophyta; class Magnoliopsida; order Caryophyllales; family Amaranthaceae; genus Patellifolia; species Patellifolia procumbens. Next base: position 9,942,994 of record CANSGD010000972.1, read on the forward strand.
TTTCTTCCCGATACTAACAACTTGTTTGGATAGAGAAAATAGGAGGTAAAAACATGTCCTAGGCAAGATACACATAAATGTATTTATTTCTTCTGATTAGCTCTTTTTATTACCATTTTATGGATTTAATGGTTATGTTAAGGAAGGATTGCGAGTGCTGATGGGAAGCTTTAGTGTTTACTGTCGGAAAATTTATGATAAGCTATGAACTATTGATTTTAATTGTGGTCTTCATATATTTAATTTCGGGTTATATTTTCTTTAATTTCTTTTGATACTTTAAGGATTTTGGATGCTATACACAAAATCAAATGAATCCATGCAAAATCAACTATGTATTCCGCATTACTATTCTTATGATTTTACCAACTAAATGTAATTTAATTTAGAAAAAATTGACTGGAATAATTCCAACTATGACCATTTCGAATAATCCCAACTATGGGTTATTATAGAATAATCCAAACTGTTGGGGGTACCTTGTCAAAATAATCCGAACTCTTAATTCTACTATGTATAAACAGTATAATAGTCCCAAAATGGATCATTGAAGGCCAGATTAATAAAGTTTGGATTATTTTTGAGAAGGTACCCCCAATAGTTTGGGTTATTCTGAAATAACCCATAGTTGGGATTATCCTGAGCGGAACGGACATAGTTAGGATTGTTCCAGTTAATTTTTCCTTAAATTAATTGATATTCTAATTTTATTTTCCTAATTAAAAGAACATCAATACGTTTTCATTTTTTTCGTGTAATGAAAGAATTTTGTAAATCTAAAGTGCTACAACTAAACATTTCTTCAATGTCGCACCCCAAATAGACAACAATCAAAAACTACACATTAGATGCTCAAACACCAATAGACAACTAATTCACAAAAGAATAGGGAACCTCATTAAATACTAGTAAACCATTTCGAACATTCATTTCAACTCCAATCGTTAAACTTGGGTAATTTGCCAAGTCCGAGTCAGGAATTAGGGTTTTTTTGCCAATTATGAATCCTAGGGTTTATGATTAATTATTAGGAGAATTTTTCGAAATTAATATTGTAATTGACAATTTGACATTTCTGGAAAGTAATCTATTTGTAATTGAAGCTTAATTTTTGTAGAATATATATGGCTGGATGAAGGAGTTGTGGCTGAGTGTCATGTTGGTTTTCCTTGTTGTTGGGTTCATGACTGAGACTTCATGAAAAGAAAGTGAAACCTCTACTCTATTCTAAAGATTGAGATAGCAAGACAGAGGAGTGAGAAATAATGAGAATGAGGGAAGAAACCCCAAAGAAAGAAAGTAATGAAAATGGTGGAAGAAAATGAAAAAAAAGGAGAGAGAGAACGAAGAAATGAAAAGGTTTGGAGGAAAAAAGAAGAATCATTTACAAGGACTAGTAGCCCTTGTAGCGACTCTCAAAGGTACTCTAGACCCTAAGCAATTGGATATCGTTGCTTGTTGACAATTTTTGTTCCAACAAACGCATGTGATTAAAGGTAAGCTAAATCAGATCCTAATAGTCGAAAGTTTCATTTTATATCGATTATGATCCAATTCTAGTTAGGCTTAGCAAAAGGTGATCCGACCTGCTAACCCGACCCGAACCCAATCCGAAATTAGCGAGTTTGGGTTGAGATTTTTGACCCAATTAAAGAAAGTAGGTCGACCTAACCTGATGTGATTTTAAAAGGGGTTAGGTTCAGATTGGAAATTTAATTTGAACATGAAAAAAACATGTGTAACCCATTTAATTAAAGGGAAAAATCTAATGGTAACCATGAAGTTTTGCACTTTTCCAATGGTAACTATAAGTTTTTTCAATTGCCAAAAATAACCCTAAGGTCTAAGTAAGTTCCTAAACGTGACATAATTTGCCTAATTCCGTTAAGTTGTTGTTAAATCCTATAATATTTTGCAATTAAACTTATCTGTTTTTTTAAAAAAACCTCCTCCCATTATCTTCTTCCTTCCCTCCACAACCACCACGCCATCTCCCTCCCTCCATAACCACCACCACACCCTCATCCCTATCCCTTCCTTTTCGAAACCACACACACCCTCTTCCCGCTTTGATTAAAGGGTGTGATGGGGTGTGATACAATTTAAATATAAATATATACTTATTTTATACATGATATTACTCTGTAATTATTTAGGATGGTATTTATAACCCTACCCATATTTATAAGATATTTCTATTTTATGAATGGAAGCTATATCGTCCTTAGGGAGTCATTCGCACTTACACTTGCACATTTGGATCACAAAAACATATTACTGTTGTCGGGCCCGATCCTGAGATTTCGGAGGCCCTTGGGCGAGAAGAAAATAAGAGGCCCTCATACTAAGCGCAAAGCATGTAAAAAACAATAATTTATAATAAACGCTACCTTTTATTCAATCAATGATAAAATGAGTCTTTACGTATACAAATATTTAAGGTACAAATTTATCACACTAGATTATCGTAGAAAACAACTTCTTCGAGCATTTCTAGAACATTTCTACAAAAAAGATAATTGATAATAGTGTCTACATTCGAATCTACCAATAGATCACAAGAATCACAATCTACAATTGAAAAAATAGAAAGAAACAAAAATACCTTGAATCTAATTGGTAGCCATTATGCATTCAAGCAATGAAGCAAATTAAGAAATATAAATGCCTCGCATGCGAAAAGCGAAACTAGGCAAAGCAAAGAAGTAGACAAGCCAACACAAATTTGGAATATATAGTAAGTTTATGATTTTCTTATTCAATCCCACAACACTCAAGTTTTTAATTTTATTTTTCTAATAATACAAAAATTAAAGACAAATAATTACAGAAAGAAGATGGTATTTTTTAGAAATTCAATGGAGGCAAGATGTTTAACACAACAGGAAGAAGATAGAGACGATTGAGGCCTTGAAGGAAAAAATGTCTTCTCTATGTAATTTAATCTGTTTAACCAAAAACTTAAATTTCCAACTATTAAATAAATTTCTTCAATAAAACTCCATTGACGAGGGATTAGAGAATTTTGGTATAACTGATGGAAAGTGAAAGGAAATCTTTTTTCCAGATTTTGAAAGATTTAACAAGGAAAGAAATCTTTTTTCATGTTGATAATGGGAAGATTAAACGTGATTTCTACAACCAAGCTGATAGTTAAGGAAGGTGCGAAAATCAAGCGGTAGTTCGGCACTTCAATAGAACGTCTTTCAAGTTTCAACTTGGGCCCCTTATGGCTCTGGGCCCTGGGCGGTCGCCCCACCTCGCCCAGGCTCAGGGCCGGCCCTGACTGTTGTACTGCTGCATAATTGATGTTGGTAAATTTTGAACTGAATTAGATATTGGTAAACTCAATTCATTACTTATCAAATTTACTAGAGCTTACCTAAACTTAATTATTTGAATTTATGGAAACTTTACTAAATATTTATATACCGAAACTTATTCGTTTAAGGAAAAGAAAGAGCATTCTTATTCAAGTTTTTAGTGTATTCCACAGCGTCAAATGAACGCAAAACACTATATAGAACTAAGTAGCTTTCACTGCAGCATGAATTGTCGTGATTGAGCTACCATCTTAGCAAGAAGAGCAGCTTATGATGCTTCTTGATCTGGAATAATAATAAAACACATCCATGATCATGATCATGATGATACGCCACAAGGATCCATACGTACTCAAATTGGCATCCACGTAAAATGAATCAAATCCTAATAGTTGAAAGCTTCATTTTGCATTGATTCTTATCCAATTCGAGTGCATGGAACAACGAGTACTTGCCCAAACAAGGTAGAATCAGACCTAGTTATTGTTCGAGTTGAACAAGGTAGAATCAGACCTAGGCTAGTTATCCGAGTTGATAGGGGAGATTTTAGGGATACAGTCACGTGGGAAGGTATGGGTATCAGACATGTACCTACCATGAGTGGTGGCTAGGTGGTGATGATGAGTATGAGAATTTTAGGTGTGTGTGTGGGTATGTGGGAGGGGGTCCCTACACCTGCCTGGCTGCAAGCCCATGTTTCATCCCTAACCAGAGTTGCTATTGTTATTGTCCGTTATATCAATTATTAATCTTAATCCATTACTATTGAAATAGCTCCTATATATTACTCCCCCCATCCCAAAATATAAGTCATATTTTCTTTTGCACAGTCTCTAAAACGCACCTTTGACTTTCTATATCTTTAATTTCGTATTAATAAAAAATATATAAAAAGTTGATATTATGAAAGTACATAGCAATGCGATGTACCACCCTGCTACCAACTCTAAGTTTTCCAAAATTGGAAGAGCCTCCACTATAAAATGCTAGTTGTTTTAAAGGGGTGGGGGAAATTTTTGGTGGAAGGGTAAGGGCAACCCAAAAGGGAGTATTCTGCCATTGAAACACTTATACTATTATTATACGAGTAATAATTGGTAGCTAATAATTTGATAAGTAATGAGACACATTATTTATCGAATAAAGTTTATACCTTTGACGCGTGATTTCCAACGGATGAACAATTTAATTAAAGGGTAAAATCCAATGGTAACCATGAAGTTTTGAAATTTCCCAATGGTAACCATAAGTTTTTTCGATTGTCGAAAATAACCCTAAGGTCTAAGTAAGTTCCTAAACGTGACATAACTTACCTAATTACGTAAGTTGTCGTTAAATCCTATAATATTTTGCAATTCAACTTATTTGTTTCAAAAATAAATCTCCTCCCATTATCTTCTTCCTTCCCTCCACAACCACCACCCCATCTCCCTCCCTCCCTCCATAACCACCACCCCACCCTCATCCCTCGCCCTTCCTTTTCGAAACCACCCAGACGCACCCCTGCCCACCCCCACCCAGGCCACCCTCATCCAAGACAAGCATTTTAAACAACAAAATCTATAATTATGAAGCACAAAAGTGAAGATATGATTACTTACTGGTATTTAGCAAGCAAAACTGCACGATAATAAGCAACAGTAACATTAAACATTGGAAAATAAGCATCTAACCTAGAACCCTTCTTTTTCCATTTCTTAGCACCAATGTCAACAACCTTCAAAACACACAAAAAAGAAACCAAGAAATTCAGATTCAAAGAATCACCAACAAACACTATGTTCTTATTCCTCATTATCTCATCATACTGAGAAACTGAAACGGGTCAATTTGGCTCAAGCTGCAATTTTTAGGCAACCATTTCAAAGAATTAATTATACCCATCTTCTCTCTATTGTTTTTAATGCAATTCCAGGCATAGCGATTATGACGGTGAGATTCGGGCTTGGGTTCGGGTCTAGGAGGAGAGAACGTGCGGAGAGGAGCGTTAAATTACAATGAGTGTTGAGAGGAATAAATGTGATATTTGAGAGAGTTGTGGGTCTCTTTGGGCATTTTTACTGAAGTTCATTAATGGCGGAATTAGCCACTGCTTCACTGGTGGGGAAGAGGGTGGTGACTTTACATAAACCACCCTGACTACGCAATGTCGGTTATGGATAAGGGAGGGGAGGTGGTGGTGGTTATGGAGGGAGGGAAGGAGATGCATGGGGTGGAGTGCGGTGGTGGTTATGGAGGGAGGAGGAAGATGGTGGGAGGGAAATTTCAAAATATAAAATTAATTGTCGAATATTATAATATTTAATGGCAACTTAATTAACAGATTTACGCACATAAAGTCGCGTTTAGGAACTTACTTAGACCATAGGGCTATTTCTGACAATGGAAAAAACTTATGGTTACCACTGAGAAAGTGCAAAACTTCATGGTTACCATTAGGAATTTTCTTTAATTAAATGGGTCAATTTCAGGTCGGTTCAACTCGATCAGCCTTAAATAGACTTTAATAAAACCTTAATCTTAAATCCCACACTGATTTAGAAGACCCTAGTAACTAATAGGGTTGTGCTATTTGCCGCCTTGTATTTTCTTGCTAACGCCCTGTATTTAATACTTTAACTAACTACCAACTACTAACTACTTGTATTTGTTATAAAATGTGGTTAAACGGTTCAATCATGTTTGTAGATTTTGGCGAAACAATTAACCGAAAAAACAGATATCTTTTTTTTTAAAATTACTTCTAAAATATTTATTATTTTTTAAACAATGGCGATGAGATTAGGAATTGTTACATTTGTTCTCTTAATTTGTCTATTCTCCGTAGTCATTTCGTCAATTGTGAGGCACTCCCTCCGTCCCATATTAGATGATACTTTCTTTATTCGTCCATCTCACATTAGTTGATATCATGAATAATTTAGGCCAGATGGTTATGGAAGCAAGTTTTTTTAAAGATAGTTGGGAGGTGACTGGGCCTTCTGTCATTACTTTTATAGATGGCATGGCGTACAATAGAGATATTTTTTAATATTAAAGGGTCCTACAAATAATTAATTTAATATCCCCACTAACCTAAAACCCGTATGATATGCCCCACCAACATGTAAAAAAATACCAATAATCAACTACTCTCAATAAAATAAGTTAGTTAAATAACACTCCTAAAACTCTATACCAGTCAAACTACTGTATCATCTAATTATATGGGATGGAGGGAGTATGGTTAACAGGTTTACCATAACGATATAGGTAGCGCCTAGACGGTAACCTGGCCCGACCCTGGGGGTAGGCGAGGTGGGGCGACCGCCCAGGGCCCAAGGCCTAAAGGGGCCTTAATTATAGAACAAATATATACCATACAATTGAAATGTTAAGTGTAAGATGATGGCAGTAGAGTTGGCTCAAGGTTCTGTTCAGGTGTTTCTTCTTAAGTCAGGAGATCGAGTACTATGACCAGCATCTTTCACTTCTTTTTGAAGTGTCTCATGCATGGTTGATGGGCCTGCTTTCCGTTTTCTTCTTTTCCCTTTTTCTTCTTTTCATTTACATCCTTATAAATAATAAATTGTTAAGTATGTTTTAGTTTCTTAATTTTTTACTTTACTTCCCAAAGATATTTTCATTGGATTTTTTTTATATAGATTTTGAAGTTATTTTAATTTTCATATCTTTTTTATTTTATAAAAAAAAAATACAATCAAAATATAGATTTTGGAGTATTATGTTATTTATGATACTTTTAATTGGAAACAAATTTGTATCAAAATTTTATGTGTCATTACCTAATATATAATCAAAGAATTATAAGGTATAGGTCCTATATATCAAGCGCGAACCAAGTTTTACTTTTCCTTTTGTTAATATTGTCAGTTTCTATTTGTTAGTAAAATTCCAAACTTCATAAATTTATAAGAGATTTAGTTCATTTAACACTAATTATTTTTGAAAAGTTATTAATAGAGGTGGTTAAAATTAAACGACCTTAAATCCATTACTTTATTCATAAAATCCCATTATTTTATTTAAAAAGGTGTTTCATTCTATTCTTTCGAATGGGTTTGGGCTATTGCCTAATTTTAAATTAAATTTAGACGGTCTCTTAAGACCAACTTTTTTTTTTGTATAACAATTATTGCTCAGGGCCCCAATTTTTTCTTCACCCCAGGGCCTACAAAATGTCAGGACCGGCCCTGACGGTAACCGATTTAAAAGGTACCGATACATTGTGACGGAACGATAACTGTGCCGTGAACAACCCCATTTCATATGAGAGTCCGTCCTCTTCCCGCTTTGATTAAAGGGTGTGATACAATTTAAATATAAATATATACTTATTTTATACATGATATTACTATGTAATTATTTAGGATGGTGTATTTGTTTATAACCCTACCCATATTTATAAGATATTTCTATATTATTAAGGGAAGCTATATCGTCCTTAGGGAGTCATTCGCACTTACACTTGCGCATTTGGATCACAAAAACATATTACTGTTGTACTGCTGCATGATGGATGTTGGTAAATTTTTGAACTGAATTAGATATTGGTAAACTCAAATCATGACTTATCAAATTTACTAGAGCTTATCTAAACTTAATTATTTGAATTTATGGAAACTTTACTAAATATTTATATACCGAAACTTATTCGTTTAAGGAAAAGAAAGAGCATTCTTATTCAAGTTTTTAGTGTATTCCACAACGTCAAATGAACACAAAATGCTCTATAGAACTAAGTAGCTTTCACTGCAGCATGCATTGTCGTGATTGAGCTACCATCTTAGCAAAAAGAGCAGCTTATGATGCTTCTTGATCTGGAATAATAATAAAAAACATCCATGATCATGATCATGATCATGATCATACGCCACAAGGATCCATACGTACTCAAATTGGCATCCACGTCAACAGAATCAAATCCTAATAGTTGAAAGCTTCATTTTGCATTGATTCTTATCCAATTCGAGTGCATGGGCCCTAATCATCTAATCTTGACAAAGAAACTTTCTTGATCAATACCAAAAGAATAATACCTTTTCTCACTTTTGTATATATCTCACGTTCTGTATTAGATGAAGAATTAGTGTCCACTCGTTTTACAAAAGTTGGATTGCTTCTCAAGAATCTCAACCTCTTGTATGACCACTGGTGCCCCTCTTCTAAATTAATAGAAGAATAAAATCCTTTCTCTGACCTAATTAGGTTTAATTAGTGCATTGCTTCCCAGATAATGCCAACCCACTCTAATTTGTAACCTTTTGGGCCTATGATTATATAATTTGTCCACATTATTAATTGATTCAGATAATTACTTATTGTGTGTCGCAATAGGACGCATCTAGTATTTAGTTATTAGGACTTTAAAAAACCCAAATAGTAAATATTGGCTTCTAAAAAAGCATAATTATTTTTTTAATGGGGGTGTTTTGGCAATTGGTTGATGGTTGTTGGCTTGTGGCTTTATATGTTGGCTAATTTGATTGGCTATTTTAAATGGCTTGTTTGACCGGTTGTGTAATTATTGGTTGTTATGGTAAAAGTGATTGTTATTGTTGGCCGTTTAGTAAATAGTGGAAGCAAAAACGAAAAGTCGGCCAAAAAAGCTGATAAAAGTAGCTTTTGGCTAAAAAGCCTTTGCAAAAGCAAGCTGACCGGTCTTATTTTCTTAATGACTTCAAACTCGTAAGGTGGCAATTCTCGATCCGCCAATGAATCTAGTACTTACTGCGTAATTAACACCTTGCTACAGCCTACATAGAGTGGAATTGGATCTGATCCAATGCAAAATGGGACTTTCGACTTTTAGAATTTGATTCACTATGCTTTTTATCCTTAAAAAATAAGTGGATCCTTGTAGTTTGTGGAACGTTGCCAGGTCATGATCATGGATGCTGTTTTTCTGATTTTTACAAGATCAAAAGGCAACATTAGCTACTTTTCTCAAATCTCAATAAGACGTTACTCTCTGGGTAGCTAACTAGCTGAATCATGATCGAGAAATATACATGCAGAAGTGAAAGCTATATACTCATTACTGAGCTCTGTATACGCTCTGCGTGCTTTTAACGCTGTATAATAAGCCAACAACATGAATAACGGTGTACTCTCCAATCTTCATCTTCACCTTAAAAAAAAATTGAGCAAATAAAAGTTTGCTTTTGTCTTTTAACATAATAGGACTTTACCATCAATAAACATGCAACAAAAATAAATAATGGTAATCTCCTTTTCTGTTTAAGGACATAACCAATTAAGAAAATCAAGAAAAGCAATATCCTATCATGTAAATGGACAAAACCTAACTAAAGGCTTATGGTGGTCGTTTTAAGAAATTAACCATAAAATCATCCATAAACCACCGAGGATCATCAAAAGCTACAGGTAATTACCTGCTGATAATGTCTAGGAGCTTACCTCCCATTCAGAAGTAGGCCAAAGTTTGAACTGCAAAAAGGTCATTTTTTTAATTACTGGCCACGGTTTATTAAACTATCAAATAACGGTCGAAGATGGTCGATAAATTATATTAGCGACCGTTTTTTTTTATTTTATCGACCGTTTTTGGTCGTCACTAATAACATGATATAAATCTTATAGTGTTGTAATCTATAGAGTTTCCCTAGAGTTATTAATTAATATTTAGGAGCCACAATCAAACTATTTTAGTTTTTATAAAATACATTAACTTTTTACAACTATTAGTAGAAAACCAACCCTTGCTTTAGAGGACATAATCACTATGTTGTCTAGTAAAAAATCAACCCAACTCATGTTATATTAAGGTGCTCTAAGATGAACTAAAATCAACATCATGGAAAAGGGCCTACAGAAATGGAGAACACTATTCAATGGCAACAGTGATTATGCTTGGATGAAACCAATGGCAATAGTCATTATTAGCAATCAGTGGTGAAATTAACTTGCAATACTCATCTCTATAAATGTAATAAGAATATAGATAGCAGCAAGATAATTCACTCCCAAAGAATAATCTCACTCCCTGGCCCTTTGTAACACTTAAATGGTGATAAATTTCTTGCATATTTGATTTCAACAAAAATGCACAAGTTAGAATTCAATACTCACAATTATATTAGAGCTCATAATAATTTACAATTTTTATTCAATTTAAAGTAGTTTTATTGTGGCTCTTGGATAGAGTTTAATAGAATATTAATAATGAAGGGTGGAGATTAATTACTCTAGGAAAACTCTAGAGGATTTAGATATGTTGTTCTTTCTGAGATTTACTTTTTATTTTAGTTTTCTCTCTAGTTTTTCATACTCATATTTTGAAACTGTAATTTCTTAACTCTTCCATAGCTATTGATCAAAGTAAGTTTTTGTCTTTAATTTTTCTTAGTTGATATTTCCTAATTGGTCTTTCCATTATTATTGATTATAATTATTTCTAGATTAATCTCCCCCTAATTGTTGATTAGGAGTTCTTCATTAGTTTTAGTTATGTTTTCTGTAGCTATAAGTTAGTAGTTTAATTACTACATTTTGGAGATGAAAAATCAAGATTATTTTGTTACTTATATTTATGTGTATCTCTTGTTATTTAGTTTTGCGGCTAGTCTACAAGTTACGCCAAACTTGTTTTTTTGGTTTTACAAATACCGAGTTACACATTGATAGATGAAACTCAATAACAGGTAGAACAATTCTTGTCAAAGTGAGGGCGATTTGGGGAGTTTTGTACAAGAGAAAATGCAGCAACCCTAGATAGAATGATTCAATCCAAAAAGTCGTGCACCAAGAACCAAGATCGTTGCTCTTTATTAATTGATTATAAGTGTTTGATTCTCTTATTAGTTTAATATAATCTAGTATAAGACTTTCATATTGGTTATTCTTGTTAGTTTAGTTTATTAATTTAGTTATATAGTTAGAGTTATCCCCCTATGGATCGACGTTGATTATTATACTACATTTGTAGGCAGTTTAGTGGGTTTTATATTTTTGATAGATTGCGACAGCTTGATCAGCGGGCGACTGGACATGGGCCTAGGCACCCTGACTTACTTGGAGGGGGGGGGCAATTTCAATGCTCGAACGAGCTTAAGCTTCTGAGTTCCTATTTGTGTCGGAAAAAGAGCCTGAGCAAGCTAGCTGTTTTAAATGATTTTTCAAAAGTAGATTATAATTTAATACAGGTAAAAAACATCCTAGAGAGAGGTGCATATATAGTTTAGCGTGTCCCTAGATAGAATGATTCAATCCAAAAAGTCGTGCATCAAGAACCAAGATTGTTGCTCTTTATTAATTGATTCATATAAGTGTTTGATTCTCTTATTAGTTTAATATATTCTAGTTTAAGACTTTCATATTTGTTATTCTTGTTAGTTTAGTTTATTAATTTAGTTATAAAGTTAGAGTTACCCCCCTGTGGATCGACATTGATTATTTGACTACATTTATAGGCTGTTTAGCGGGATTTATATTTTTGATAGATTGCGACAGCCTAATCACCGGGTGGCTGGACATGGGCCTAGGCACCCTAACTTACTTGGGGGGGGATTTCAATGCTCGAACGAGCTTAAGCTTTTGAGTTCCTAGCTATTTGTGTCGGAAAAAGAGCCTGAGCAAGCTAGCTGTTTTAAATGCTTTTTCAGAAGTAGATTCTAATTTAATATAGGTAAAAAAATCCTAGAGAGAGGTGCATATATATATATAGTTTAACGTGTTTTTTGTCTCTTGGTTTCTTGATACTGTTAGATATATGAAAATAGATGAAAGATTATATTTTCCTTAATGTTAATCGTTTCGAAACTAACAATATATATACTACAATCTATCTAAGAGATTACAAAGGAGATTCTCTCCTAAAAGATATATAGCAACTCTAACAAATCTAACTAATAATACTTACATGGCTAAAAGATATTAATGAGGATATAAAACTCTGTTATCATACATCTAGCAGATACATCTTGCGTGTTCTTTATTGCTTAAGCTTGTTCTTGTCGTTTTGTGTTAATTATTTTCGCATAATATAATCTCGATTATTGCTCAGTTTTAACACTAAAACTAAAGTGAAAAACCACCTTTTATAATACACATTGTAGGTTTAACTACCTTTTCTATTTTTTTAAATTTAACTTCCTCTTATAATTGAAACCAGTAGGTTTCACTACCAAAACCGCTTTCAGGCCAAAATTTTTTATGACTATTTTATCCTTCATTGGTTTTCCGTCATGTTCTTCCTTCCCCCCCCCCCAATTTTCATTCGATTTTCTCATTCAATCCAACTCTAGTTCATCAATTTGGGGGAAATTTGAAGATTCTTTTCAATTACACATGTAATTGGCCCATAATTCATGAATCAAATGACCAAATTTTTTTATGGACGTTTTTTCTTTGCAATCCCTAATTTGGTTTCACAAAAATAACATCAGCAACCACCAGCATGTTCGCCGCCCAATCAGCTTCCACCGTTGCACCGACGACCGGCAGTCCCAGCATGCCATCGCTTCAACCACGCGCCTCTCTGGCAGTGTTACCGCAGGTTTACCAACCAGACCAGCAGTGACTCTGTCATCGACGGAAACTTCTATGTTTGGTGGTGGTTTTCGCTCTCACCAGTGAAATCTGGTCTGTTTGGTGGTGGTTACTCTCTCGCCGGCGGAATCTGGGCTGCCCAATGTGGTTGCCGGAGTTATTGCGGTGAAATCAAACTAGGGATTGAAAAAAACTTTCTAATTGATATTTTGAGCATTTGATTCATGAATAATTGCCCAATTACATGTTCAATTGAAAAGAATCTTCAAATTTCCCCCAAATTGATGAATTAAGGTTGGATTGAACGAGAAATTGAATGAAAATTGGGGAAAAAATGAAGAACATGACGGAAAACCACTAAAATTTGGTGGAAAAGTGGTTTTGGTAGAGAAACCTACTGGTTTTAATTATAAGAGGTAGTTAAAAGTAAAAGAAAATTAGAAAAGGTAGTTAAACCTACAATGTGTATTATAAAAGATGATTTTTGACAAAATTTCCTTGATACTTATATAATATACACATTAATTTGCATAATACCATCAACTTTTGACCAGCTGTCCAATAGAATATGTTCTTTGGTGGGGGTGAAAATTACAACACTTCTCCCCTCTTCATGCGCACATGAGATTATATATAGAGATACATCCTCCTGATGAACCACATGCAATATCATAACAAGCAAACTTCTTACAACTAGAACTTAGTAATTTGCAAACTTGATTAGGAAATGGCTCAAGCATTCGCTGAGGTGCGGGCTTGCTTTTCATAGCCTTGGTCTTTTTCTTTACATTCATAATCTCTTTGCCCACATCCTCCTCATACATCTTGTGTGTTCTTTTTTTCTTCTTTTTTTTGGTTTTGCTGACTTTCACAGAGGAAAGTGATTGAGGAATACGGGCCTTATGGCTCTCAGTTGCCAGAAAACTATCACTTTAAACTTGTTGATGGTGAACGGTTCACTCAAGTGATTGTGCACCATGGATACGTTGTGGACGCAATCGGATTCGTGATAGCTAAGCCTAACGGTGATACTTATGCTGTACAATATGGTAGCAGTACCCCAGGGGTGTCGAAGGTCAATACATATGCTAGTAGCTCAAATTTGATCTAATAATTGTTTCCGTTTGATTTTCCATTCTAATATCTATACATATATGTAGATTGTGCTCAAGGATGGTGAGTACCTGATAAGAGTTAGTGGCACGTATGGATATGATAGAGATCGGAAGCAAGTCGGTATTGCTACGCTGAAGATACACACCAATTTATTTCCCGAAGGTTATGGACCATATGGACTTGGAAAGGATGTTGATAATTTACAAGATTTTTCATCGCCAAAACTAATCGACGGCCCTGTCGTCGGGGTGTTTGGAAGGCACAATGCTAATCTCGAGTCCATTGGAGTTTTCTTGAGGAAGGTATATAAGATATAACTTTCTAACTTAGAAACCTATAATTCCTATTTAATATTTGAGTGTACGAACCATGTACATAGTATATTCAAAACTATTAGAAATTTTTCTATTTAATTTTTAGGGTTGTATATAAGAAGTTTAAACGGAGAACATTAACTAATCGTAACATTGACTAACACATGACTTTGTGGATAATCTTTAATCTAAAATTTTATTGGGAAAAATATTTAATATCCTGCTCCATAATTCTTGCAATACATGTACTTCTAATGTCACACTTGATTATCTCAGACCACGAAGTCTTACCATTATATGGGAGAAGAATTTTCACGTGGAATCTTAACTTGTTAGTAGGTGTTAGGTAAAAAAAATCATAAATTTTACTAATACATTATTGCGTTCGAGATCGTGGATTGTGTTTCAAGAATTATGTAGCCGAGGAAGTACTTCTTATAATGATCCGTTCTAATTGCATATATATTTCTACATGTGTCAGCTAATTAACTAATTTTCCATGTTAAATTCAGGAATTTTCTAATAAATGAAGATGTTGAAGTCTTAAGCTACTGTAATAGCCTCCAGCTTTCAGCCAACGGGGACGTCTACTTTTTAATTATGCTATGAATAAGCCACGATTTATATATACTACTAGCATGAGTGGCCTCTCAAGAGTGATTGTAATCATAAACTTGAGCGAATGTAATATGATGGTTGTTGGTCTTTTTCTTTAATTTTTTTTTGGTTAGCTAAAGTAGTATACCCCCTCCCCCTCCCCTCATCCTTGAGCGAATCTAATAATGCATCTATGTCTCTGCCTTCCTTGGTCATGGGGTCCATTAGGGTGGCTACGGCCCTCAGAATTAACTCTTCCCCATAGAGATCAGGTCTGCAGCTTAGAGTATCAACGTGTATGTCACATTCGCGCTCTTCCTGTTCTTCGCCTTCTTTGTCATATAAGTAATGGCTATCTTCGTCTTCCTCTTTCTTCCCGATACTAACAACTTGTTTGGATAGCGAAAATAGGAGGTAAAAACATGTCCTAGGCAAGATACACATAAATGTATTTATTTCTTCTGATTAGCTCTTTTTATTACCATTTTATGGATTTAATGGTTATGTTAAGGTAGGATTGCGAGTGCTGATGGGAAGCTTTAGTGTTTACTGTCGGAAAATTTATGATAAGCTATGAACTATTGATTTTAATGGTGGTCTTCATATATTTAATTTCGGGTTATATTTTCTTTAATTTCTTTTGATACTTTAAGGATTTTGGATGCTATACACAAAATCAAATGAATCCATGCAAAATCAACTATGTATTCCGCATTACTATTCTTATGATTTTACCAACTAAATGTAATTTAATTTAGAAAAAATTGACTGGAATAATTCCAACTATGACCATTTCGAATAATCCCAACTATGGGTTATTATAGAATAATCCAAACTATTGGGGGTACCTTATCAAAATAATCCGAACTCTTAATTCTACTATGTATAAACAGTATAATAGTCCCAAAATGGATCATTGAAGGCCAGATTAATAAAGTTTGGATTATTTTTGAGAAGGTACCCCCAATACTTTTGGTTATTCTGAAATAACCCATAGTTGGGATTATCCTGAGCGGAACGGACATAGTTAGGATTGTTCCAGTTAATTTTTCCTTAAATTAATTGATATTCTAATTTTATTTGCCTAATTAAAAGAACATCAATACGTTTTCATTTTTTTCGTGTAATGAAAGAATTTTGTAAATCTAAAGTGCTACAACTAAACATTTCTTCAATGTCGCACCCCAAATAGACAACAATCAAAAACTACACATTAGATGCTCAAACACCAATAGACAACTAATTCACAAAAGAATAGGGAACCTCATTAAATACTAGTAAACCATTTCGAAGCAATTTCTGAGTAAATTGCATTCATTTCAACTCCAATCGTTAAACTTGGGTAATTTGCCAAGTCCGAGTCAGGAATTAGGGTTTTTTTGCCAATTATGAATCCTAGGGTTTATGATTAATTATTAGGAGAATTTTTCGAAATTAATATTGTAATTGACAATTTGACATTTCTGGAAAGTAATCTATTTGTAATTGAAGCTTAATTTTTGTAGAATATATATGGCTGGATGAAGGAGTTGTGGCTGAGTGTCATGTTGGTTTTCCTTGTTGTTGGGTTCATGAATGAGACTTCATGAAAAGAAAGTGAAACCTCTACTCTATTCTAAAGATTGAGATAGCAAGACAGAGGAGTGAAGAAATAATGAGAATGAGGGAAGAAACCCCAAAGAAAGAAAGTAATGAAAATGGTGGAAGAAAATGAAAAAAAGGAGAGAGAGAACGAAGAAATGAAAAGGTTTGGAGGAAAAAAGATGAATCATTTACAAGGACTAGTAGCCCTTGTAGCGACTCTCAAAGGTACTCTAGACCCTAAGCAATGGGATATCGTTGCTTGTTGACAATTTTTGTTCCAACAAACGCATGTGATTAAAGGTAAGCTAAATCAGATCCTAATAGTCGAAAGTTTCATTTTATATCGATTATGATCCAATTCTAGTTAGGCTTAGCAAAAGGTGATCCGACCTGCTAACCCGACCCGAACCCAATCCGAAATTAGCGGGTTTGGGTTGAGATTTTTGACCCAATTAAAGAAAGTAGGTCGACCTAACCTGATGTGATTTTAAAAGGGGTTAGGTTCAGATTGGAAATTTAATTTGAACATGAAAAAAACATGTGTAACCCATTTAATTAAAGGAAAAATCTAATGGTAACCATGAAGTTTTGCACTTTTCCAATGGTAACTATAAGTTTTTTCAATTGCCAAAAATAACCCTAAGGTCTAAGTAAGTTCCTAAACGTGACATAATTTGCCTAATTCCGTTAAGTTGTTGTTAAATCCTATAATATTTTGCAATTAAACTTATCTGTTTTTTTAAAAAAACCTCCTCCCATTATCTTCTTCCTTCCCTCCACAACCACCACGCCATCTCCCTCCCTCCATAACCACCACCACACCCTCATCCCTATCCCTTCCTTTTCGAAACCACACACACCCTCTTCCCGCTTTGATTAAAGGGTGTGATGGGGTGTGATACAATTTAAATATAAATATATACTTATTTTATACATGATATTACTCTGTAATTATTTAGGATGGTATTTATAACCCTACCCATATTTATAAGATATTTCTATTTTATGAATGGAAGCTATATCGTCCTTAGGGAGTCATTCGCACTTACACTTGCACATTTGGATCACAAAAACATATTACTGTTGTCGGGCCCGATCCTGAGATTTCGGAGGCCCTTGGGCGAGAAGAAAATAAGAGGCCCTCATACTAAGCGCAAAGCATGTAAAAAACAATAATTTATAATAAACGCTACCTTTTATTCAATCAATGATAAAATGAGTCTTTACGTATACAAATATTTAAGGTACAAATTTATCACACTAGATTATCGTAGAAAACAACTTCTTCGAGCATTTCTAGAACATTTCTACAAAAAAGATAATTGATAATAGTGTCTACATTCGAATCTACCAATAGATCACAAGAATCACAATCTACAATTGAAAAAATAGAAAGAAACAAAAATACCTTGAATCTAATTGGTAGCCATTATGCATTCAAGCAATGAAGCAAATTAAGAAATATAAATGCCTCGCATGCGAAAAGCGAAACTAGGCAAAGCAAAGAAGTAGACAAGCCAACACAAATTTGGAATATATAGTAAGTTTATGATTTTCTTATTCAATCCCACAACACTCAAGTTTTTAATTTTATTTTTCTAATAATACAAAAATTAAAGACAAATAATTACAGAAAGAAGATGGTATTTTTTAGAAATTCAATGGAGGCAAGATGTTTAACACAACAGGAAGAAGATAGAGACGATTGAGGCCTTGAAGGAAAAAATGTCTTCTCTATGTAATTTAATCTGTTTAACCAAAAACTTAAATTTCCAACTATTAAATAAATTTCTTCAATAAAACTCCATTGACGAGGGATTAGAGAATTTTGGTATAACTGATGGAAAGTGAAAGGAAATCTTTTTTCCAGATTTTGAAAGATTTAACAAGGAAAGAAATCTTTTTTCATGTTGATAATGGGAAGATTAAACGTGATTTCTACAACCAAGCTGATAGTTAAGGAAGGTGCGAAAATCAAGCGGTAGTTCGGCACTTCAATAGAACGTCTTTCAAGTTTCAACTTGGGCCCCTTATGGCTCTGGGCCCTGGGCGGTCGCCCCACCTCGCCCAGGCTCAGGGCCGGCCCTGACTGTTGTACTGCTGCATAATTGATGTTGGTAAATTTTGAACTGAATTAGATATTGGTAAACTCAATTCATTACTTATCAAATTTACTAGAGCTTACCTAAACTTAATTATTTGAATTTATGGAAACTTTACTAAATATTTATATACCGAAACTTATTCGTTTAAGGAAAAGAAAGAGCATTCTTATTCAAGTTTTTAGTGTATTCCACAGCGTCAAATGAACGCAAAACACTATATAGAACTAAGTAGCTTTCACTGCAGCATGAATTGTCGTGATTGAGCTACCATCTTAGCAAGAAGAGCAGCTTATGATGCTTCTTGATCTGGAATAATAATAAAACACATCCATGATCATGATCATGATGATACGCCACAAGGATCCATACGTACTCAAATTGGCATCCACGTAAAATGAATCAAATCCTAATAGTTGAAAGCTTCATTTTGCATTGATTCTTATCCAATTCGAGTGCATGGAACAACGAGTACTTGCCCAAACAAGGTAGAATCAGACCTAGTTATTGTTCGAGTTGAACAAGGTAGAATCAGACCTAGGCTAGTTATCCGAGTTGATAGGGGAGATTTTAGGGATACAGTCACGTGGGAAGGTATGGGTATCAGACATGTACCTACCATGAGTGGTGGCTAGGTGGTGATGATGAGTATGAGAATTTTAGGTGTGTGTGTGGGTATGTGGGAGGGGGTCCCTACACCTGCCTGGCTGCAAGCCCATGTTTCATCCCTAACCAGAGTTGCTATTGTTATTGTCCGTTATATCAATTATTAATCTTAATCCATTACTATTGAAATAGCTCCTATATATTACTCCCCCCATCCCAAAATATAAGTCATATTTTCTTTTGCACAGTCTCTAAAACGCACCTTTGACTTTCTATATCTTTAATTTCGTATTAATAAAAAATATATAAAAAGTTGATATTATGAAAGTACATAGCAATGCGATGTACCACCCTGCTACCAACTCTAAGTTTTCCAAAATTGGAAGAGCCTCCACTATAAAATGCTAGTTGTTTTAAAGGGGGTGGGGGAAATTTTTGGTGGAAGGGTAAGGGCAACCCAAAAGGGAGTATTCTGCCATTGAAACACTTATACTATTATTATACGAGTAATAATTGGTAGCTAATAATTTGATAAGTAATGAGACACATTATTTATCGAATAAAGTTTATACCTTTGACGCGTGATTTCCAACGGATGAACAATTTAATTAAAGGGTAAAATCCAATGGTAACCATGAAGTTTTGAAATTTCCCAATGGTAACCATAAGTTTTTTCGATTGTCGAAAATAACCCTAAGGTCTAAGTAAGTTCCTAAACGTGACATAACTTACCTAATTACGTAAGTTGTCGTTAAATCCTATAATATTTTGCAATTCAACTTATTTGTTTCAAAAATAAATCTCCTCCCATTATCTTCTTCCTTCCCTCCACAACCACCACCCCATCTCCCTCCCTCCCTCCATAACCACCACCCCACCCTCATCCCTCGCCCTTCCTTTTCGAAACCACCCAGACGCACCCCTGCCCACCCCCACCCAGGCCACCCTCATCCAAGACAAGCATTTTAAACAACAAAATCTATAATTATGAAGCACAAAAGTGAAGATATGATTACTTACTGGTATTTAGCAAGCAAAACTGCACGATAATAAGCAACAGTAACATTAAACATTGGAAAATAAGCATCTAACCTAGAACCCTTCTTTTTCCATTTCTTAGCACCAATGTCAACAACCTTCAAAACACACAAAAAAGAAACCAAGAAATTCAGATTCAAAGAATCACCAACAAACACTATGTTCTTATTCCTCATTATCTCATCATACTGAGAAACTGAAACGGGTCAATTTGGCTCAAGCTGCAATTTTTAGGCAACCATTTCAAAGAATTAATTATACCCATCTTCTCTCTATTGTTTTTAATGCAATTCCAGGCATAGCGATTATGACGGTGAGATTCGGGCTTGGGTTCGGGTCTAGGAGGAGAGAACGTGCGGAGAGGAGCGTTAAATTACAATGAGTGTTGAGAGGAATAAATGTGATATTTGAGAGAGTTGTGGGTCTCTTTGGGCATTTTTACTGAAGTTCATTAATGGCGGAATTAGCCACTGCTTCACTGGTGGGGAAGAGGGTGGTGACTTTACATAAACCACCCTGACTACGCAATGTCGGTTATGGATAAGGGAGGGGAGGTGGTGGTGGTTATGGAGGGAGGGAAGGAGATGCATGGGGTGGAGTGCGGTGGTGGTTATGGAGGGAGGAGGAAGATGGTGGGAGGGAAATTTCAAAATATAAAATTAATTGTCGAATATTATAATATTTAATGGCAACTTAATTAACAGATTTACGCACATAAAGTCGCGTTTAGGAACTTACTTAGACCATAGGGCTATTTCTGACAATGGAAAAAACTTATGGTTACCACTGAGAAAGTGCAAAACTTCATGGTTACCATTAGGAATTTTCTTTAATTAAATGGGTCAATTTCAGGTCGGTTCAACTCGATCAGCCTTAAATAGACTTTAATAAAACCTTAATCTTAAATCCCACACTGATTTAGAAGACCCTAGTAACTAATAGGGTTGTGCTATTTGCCGCCTTGTATTTTCTTGCTAACGCCCTGTATTTAATACTTTAACTAACTACCAACTACTAACTACTTGTATTTGTTATAAAATGTGGTTAAACGGTTCAATCATGTTTGTAGATTTTGGCGAAACAATTAACCGAAAAAACAGATATCTTTTTTTTAAAATTACTTCTAAAATATTTATTATTTTTTAAACAATGGCGATGAGATTAGGAATTGTTACATTTGTTCTCTTAATTTGTCTATTCTCCGTAGTCATTTCGTCAATTGTGAGGCACTCCCTCCGTCCCATATTAGATGATACTTTCTTTATTCGTCCATCTCACATTAGTTGATATCATGAATAATTTAGGCCAGATGGTTATGGAAGCAAGTTTTTTTAAAGATAGTTGGGAGGTGACTGGGCCTTCTGTCATTACTTTTATAGATGGCATGGCGTACAATAGAGATATTTTTTAATATTAAAGGGTCCTACAAATAATTAATTTAATATCCCCACTAACCTAAAACCCGTATGATATGCCCCACCAACATGTAAAAAAATACCAATAATCAACTACTCTCAATAAAATAAGTTAGTTAAATAACACTCCTAAAACTCTATACCAGTCAAACTACTGTATCATCTAATTATATGGGATGGAGGGAGTATGGTTAACAGGTTTACCATAACGATATAGGTAGCGCCTAGACGGTAACCTGGCCCGACCCTGGGGGTAGGCGAGGTGGGGCGACCGCCCAGGGCCCAAGGCCTAAAGGGGCCTTAATTATAGAACAAATATATACCATACAATTGAAATGTTAAGTGTAAGATGATGGCAGTAGAGTTGGCTCAAGGTTCTGTTCAGGTGTTTCTTCTTAAGTCAGGAGATCGAGTACTATGACCAGCATCTTTCACTTCTTTTTGAAGTGTCTCATGCATGGTTGATGGGCCTGCTTTCCGTTTTCTTCTTTTCCCTTTTTCTTCTTTTCATTTACATCCTTATAAATAATAAATTGTTAAGTATGTTTTAGTTTCTTAATTTTTTACTTTACTTCCCAAAGATATTTTCATTGGATTTTTTTTATATAGATTTTGAAGTTATTTTAATTTTCATATCTTTTTTATTTTAAAAAAAAAATACAATCAAAATATAGATTTTGGAGTATTATGTTATTTATGATACTTTTAATTGGAAACAAATTTGTATCAAAATTTTATGTGTCATTACCTAATATATAATCAAAGAATTATAAGGTATAGGTCCTATATATCAAGCGCGAACCAAGTTTTACTTTTCCTTTTGTTAATATTGTCAGTTTCTATTTGTTAGTAAAATTCCAAACTTCATAAATTTATAAGAGATTTAGTTCATTTAACACTAATTATTTTTGAAAAGTTATTAATAGAGGTGGTTAAAATTAAACGACCTTAAATCCATTACTTTATTCATAAAATCCCATTATTTTATTTAAAAAGGTGTTTCATTCTATTCTTTCGAATGGGTTTGGGCTATTGCCTAATTTTAAATTAAATTTAGACGGTCTCTTAAGACCAACTTTTTTTTTTGTATAACAATTATTGCTCAGGGCCCCAATTTTTCTTCACCCCAGGGCCTACAAAATGTCAGGACCGGCCCTGACGGTAACCGATTTAAAAGGTACCGATACATTGTGACGGAACGATAACTGTGCCGTGAACAACCCCATTTCATATGAGAGTCCGTCCTCTTCCCGCTTTGATTAAAGGGTGTGATACAATTTAAATATAAATATATACTTATTTTATACATGATATTACTATGTAATTATTTAGGATGGTGTATTTGTTTATAACCCTACCCATATTTATAAGATATTTCTATATTATTAAGGGAAGCTATATCGTCCTTAGGGAGTCATTCGCACTTACACTTGCGCATTTGGATCACAAAAACATATTACTGTTGTACTGCTGCATGATGGATGTTGGTAAATTTTTGAACTGAATTAGATATTGGTAAACTCAAATCATGACTTATCAAATTTACTAGAGCTTATCTAAACTTAATTATTTGAATTTATGGAAACTTTACTAAATATTTATATACCGAAACTTATTCGTTTAAGGAAAAGAAAGAGCATTCTTATTCAAGTTTTTAGTGTATTCCACAACGTCAAATGAACACAAAATGCTCTATAGAACTAAGTAGCTTTCACTGCAGCATGCATTGTCGTGATTGAGCTACCATCTTAGCAAAAAGAGCAGCTTATGATGCTTCTTGATCTGGAATAATAATAAAAAACATCCATGATCATGATCATGATCATGATCATACGCCACAAGGATCCATACGTACTCAAATTGGCATCCACGTCAACAGAATCAAATCCTAATAGTTGAAAGCTTCATTTTGCATTGATTCTTATCCAATTCGAGTGCATGGGCCCTAATCATCTAATCTTGACAAAGAAACTTTCTTGATCAATACCAAAAGAATAATACCTTTTCTCACTTTTGTATATATCTCACGTTTTGTATTAGATGAAGAATTAGTGTCCACTCGTTTTACAAAAGTTGGATTGCTTCTCAAGAATCTCAACCTCTTGTATGACCACTGGTGCCCCTCTTCTAAATTAATAGAAGAATAAAATCCTTTCTCTGACCTAATTAGGTTTAATTAGTGCATTGCTTCCCAGATAATGCCAACCCACTCTAATTTGTAACCTTTTGGGCCTATGATTATATAATTTGTCCACATTATTAATTGATTCAGATAATTACTTATTGTGTGTCGCAATAGGACCCATCTAGTATTTAGTTATTAGGACTTTAAAAAACCCAAATAGTAAATATTGGCTTCTAAAAAAGCATAATTATTTTTTTAATGGGGGTGTTTTGGCAATTGGTTGATGGTTGTTGGCTTGTGGCTTTATATGTTGGCTAATTTGATTGGCTATTTTAAATGGCTTGTTTGACCGGTTGTGTAATTATTGGTTGTTATGGTAAAAGTGATTGTTATTGTTGGCCGTTTAGTAAATAGTGGAAGCAAAAACGAAAAGTCGGCCAAAAAAGCTGATAAAAGTAGCTTTTGGCTAAAAAGCCTTTGCAAAAGCAAGCTGACCGGTCTTATTTTCTTAATGACTTCAAACTCGTAAGGTGGCAATTCTCGATCCGCCAATGAATCTAGTACTTACTGCGTAATTAACACCTTGCTACAGCCTACATAGAGTGGAATTGGATCTGATCCAATGCAAAATGGGACTTTCGACTTTTAGAATTTGATTCACTATGCTTTTTATCCTTAAAAAATAAGTGGATCCTTGTAGTTTGTGGAACGTTGCCAGGTCATGATCATGGATGCTGTTTTTCTGATTTTTACAAGATCAAAAGGCAACATTAGCTACTTTTCTCAAATCTCAATAAGACGTTACTCTCTGGGTAGCTAACTAGCTGAATCATGATCGAGAAATATACATGCAGAAGTGAAAGCTATATACTCATTACTGAGCTCTGTATACGCTCTGCGTGCTTTTAACGCTGTATAATAAGCCAACAACATGAATAACGGTGTACTCTCCAATCTTCATCTTCACCTTAAAAAAAAATTGAGCAAATAAAAGTTTGCTTTTGTCTTTTAACATAATAGGACTTTACCATCAATAAACATGCAACAAAAATAAATAATGGTAATCTCCTTTTCTGTTTAAGGACATAACCAATTAAGAAAATCAAGAAAAGCAATATCCTATCATGTAAATGGACAAAACCTAACTAAAGGCTTATGGTGGTCGTTTTAAGAAATTAACCATAAAATCATCCATAAACCACCGAGGATCATCAAAAGCTACAGGTAATTACCTGCTGATAATGTCTAGGAGCTTACCTCCCATTCAGAAGTAGGCCAAAGTTTGAACTGCAAAAAGGTCATTTTTTTAATTACTGGCCACGGTTTATTAAACTATCAAATAACGGTCGAAGATGGTCGATAAATTATATTAGCGACCGTTTTTTTTTATTTTATCGACCGTTTTTGGTCGTCACTAATAACATGATATAAATCTTATAGTGTTGTAATCTATAGAGTTTCCCTAGAGTTATTAATTAATATTTAGGAGCCACAATCAAACTATTTTAGTTTTTATAAAATACATTAACTTTTTACAACTATTAGTAGAAAACCAACCCTTGCTTTAGAGGACATAATCACTATGTTGTCTAGTAAAAAATCAACCCAACTCATGTTATATTAAGGTGCTCTAAGATGAACTAAAATCAACATCATGGAAAAGGGCCTACAGAAATGGAGAACACTATTCAATGGCAACAGTGATTATGCTTGGATGAAACCAATGGCAATAGTCATTATTAGCAATCAGTGGTGAAATTAACTTGCAATACTCATCTCTATAAATGTAATAAGAATATAGATAGCAGCAAGATAATTCACTCCCAAAGAATAATCTCACTCCCTGGCCCTTTGTAACACTCATAAATGGTGATAAATTTCTTGCATATTTGATTTCAACAAAAATGCACAAGTTAGAATTCAATACTCACAATTATATTAGAGCTCATAATAATTTACAATTTTTATTCAATTTAAAGTAGTTTTATTGTGGCTCTTGGATAGAGTTTAATAGAATATTAATAATGAAGGGTGGAGATTAATTACTCTAGGAAAACTCTAGAGGATTTAGATATGTTGTTCTTTCTGAGATTTACTTTTTATTTTAGTTTTCTCTCTAGTTTTTCATACTCATATTTTGAAACTGTAATTTCTTAACTCTTCCATAGCTATTGATCAAAGTAAGTTTTTGTCTTTAATTTTTCTTAGTTGATATTTCCTAATTGGTCTTTCCATTATTATTGATTATAATTATTTCTAGATTAATCTCCCCCTAATTGTTGATTAGGAGTTCTTCATTAGTTTTAGTTATGTTTTCTGTAGCTATAAGTTAGTAGTTTAATTACTACATTTTGGAGATGAAAAATCAAGATTATTTTGTTACTTATATTTATGTGTATCTCTTGTTATTTAGTTTTGCGGCTAGTCTACAAGTTACGCCAAACTTGTTTTTTTGGTTTTACAAATACCGAGTTACACATTGATAGATGAAACTCAATAACAGGTAGAACAATTCTTGTCAAAGTGAGGGCGATTTGGGGAGTTTTGTACAAGAGAAAATGCAGCAACCCTAGATAGAATGATTCAATCCAAAAAGTCGTGCACCAAGAACCAAGATCGTTGCTCTTTATTAATTGATTATAAGTGTTTGATTCTCTTATTAGTTTAATATAATCTAGTATAAGACTTTCATATTGGTTATTCTTGTTAGTTTAGTTTATTAATTTAGTTATATAGTTAGAGTTATCCCCCTATGGATCGACGTTGATTATTATACTACATTTGTAGGCAGTTTAGTGGGTTTTATATTTTTGATAGATTGCGACAGCTTGATCAGCGGGCGACTGGACATGGGCCTAGGCACCCTGACTTACTTGGAGGGGGGGGGCAATTTCAATGCTCGAACGAGCTTAAGCTTCTGAGTTCCTATTTGTGTCGGAAAAAGAGCCTGAGCAAGCTAGCTGTTTTAAATGATTTTTCAAAAGTAGATTCTAATTTAATACAGGTAAAAAACATCCTAGAGAGAGGTGCATATATAGTTTAGCGTGTCCCTAGATAGAATGATTCAATCCAAAAAGTCGTGCATCAAGAACCAAGATTGTTGCTCTTTATTAATTGATTCATATAAGTGTTTGATTCTCTTATTAGTTTAATATATTCTAGTTTAAGACTTTCATATTTGCTATTCTTGTTAGTTTAGTTTATTAATTTAGTTATAAAGTTAGAGTTACCCCCCTGTGGATCGACATTGATTATTTGACTACATTTATAGGCTGTTTAGCGGGATTTATATTTTTGATAGATTGCGACAGCCTAATCACCGGGTGGCTGGACATGGGCCTAGGCACCCTAACTTACTTGGGGGGGGATTTCAATGCTCGAACGAGCTTAAGCTTTTGAGTTCCTAGCTATTTGTGTCGGAAAAAGAGCCTGAGCAAGCTAGCTGTTTTAAATGCTTTTTCAGAAGTAGATTCTAATTTAATATAGGTAAAAAAATCCTAGAGAGAGGTGCATATATATATATAGTTTAACGTGTTTTTTGTCTCTTGGTTTCTTGATACTGTTAGATATATGAAAATAGATGAAAGATTATATTTTCCTTAATGTTAATCGTTTCGAAACTAACAATATATATACTACAATCTATCTAAGAGATTACAAAGGAGATTCTCTCCTAAAAGATATATAGCAACTCTAACAAATCTAACTAATAATACTTACATGGCTAAAAGATATTAATGAGGATATAAAACTCTGTTATCATACATCTAGCAGATACATCTTGCGTGTTCTTTATTGCTTAAGCTTGTTCTTGTCGTTTTGTGTTAATTATTTTCGCATAATATAATCTCGATTATTGCTCAGTTTTAACACTAAAACTAAAGTGAAAAACCACCTTTTATAATACACATTGTAGGTTTAACTACCTTTTCTATTTTTTTAAATTTAACTTCCTCTTATAATTGAAACCAGTAGGTTTCACTACCAAAACCGCTTTCAGGCCAAATTTTTTTATGACTATTTTATCCTTCATTGGTTTTCCGTCATGTTCTTCCTTCCCCCCCCCCCCCCAATTTTCATTCGATTTTCTCATTCAATCCAACTCTAGTTCATCAATTTGGGGGAAATTTGAAGATTCTTTTCAATTACACATGTAATTGGCCCATAATTCATGAATCAAATGACCAAATTTTTTTATGGACGTTTTTTCTTTGCAATCCCTAATTTGGTTTCACAAAAATAACATCAGCAACCACCAGCATGTTCGCCGCCCAATCAGCTTCCACCGTTGCACCGACGACCGGCAGTCCCAGCATGCCATCGCTTCAACCACGCGCCTCTCTGGCAGTGTTACCGCAGGTTTACCAACCAGACCAGCAGTGACTCTGTCATCGACGGAAACTTCTATGTTTGGTGGTGGTTTTCGCTCTCACCAGTGAAATCTGGTCTGTTTGGTGGTGGTTACTCTCTCGCCGGCGGAATCTGGGCTGCCCAATGTGGTTGCCGGAGTTATTGCGGTGAAATCAAACTAGGGATTGAAAAAAACTTTCTAATTGATATTTTGAGCATTTGATTCATGAATAATTGCCCAATTACATGTTCAATTGAAAAGAATCTTCAAATTTCCCCCAAATTGATGAATTAAGGTTGGATTGAACGAGAAATTGAATGAAAATTGGGGGAAAAAATGAAGAACATGACGGAAAACCACTAAAATTTGGTGGAAAAGTGGTTTTGGTAGAGAAACCTACTGGTTTTAATTATAAGAGGTAGTTAAAAGTAAAAGAAAATTAGAAAAGGTAGTTAAACCTACAATGTGTATTATAAAAGATGATTTTTGACAAAATTTCCTTGATACTTATATAATATACACATTAATTTGCATAATACCATCAACTTTTGACCAGCTGTCCAATAGAATATGTTCTTTGGTGGGGGTGAAAATTACAACACTTCTCCCCTCTTCATGCGCACATGAGATTATATATAGAGATACATCCTCCTGATGAACCACATGCAATATCATAACAAGCAAACTTCTTACAACTAGAACTTAGTAATTTGCAAACTTGATTAGGAAATGGCTCAAGCATTCGCTGAGGTGCGGGCTTGCTTTTCATAGCCTTGGTCTTTTTCTTTACATTCATAATCTCTTTGCTCACATCCTCCTCATACATCTTGTGTGTTCTTTTTTTCTTCTTTTTTTTTGGTTTTGCTGACTTTCACAGAGGAAAGTGATTGAGGAATACGGGCCTTATGGCTCTCAGTTGCCAGAAAACTATCACTTTAAACTTGTTGATGGTGAACGGTTCACTCAAGTGATTGTGCACCATGGATACGTTGTGGACGCAATCGGATTCGTGATAGCTAAGCCTAACGGTGATACTTATGCTGTACAATATGGTAGCAGTACCCCAGGGGTGTCGAAGGTCAATACATATGCTAGTAGCTCAAATTTGATCTAATAATTGTTTCCGTTTGATTTTCCATTCTAATATCTATACATATATGTAGATTGTGCTCAAGGATGGTGAGTACCTGATAAGAGTTAGTGGCACGTATGGATATGATAGAGATCGGAAGCAAGTCGGTATTGCTACGCTGAAGATACACACCAATTTATTTCCCGAAGGTTATGGACCATATGGACTTGGAAAGGATGTTGATAATTTACAAGATTTTTCATCGCCAAAACTAATCGACGGCCCTGTCGTCGGGGTGTTTGGAAGGCACAATGCTAATCTCGAGTCCATTGGAGTTTTCTTGAGGAAGGTATATAAGATATAACTTTCTAACTTAGAAACCTATAATTCCTGTTTAATATTTGAGTGTACGAACCATGTACATAGTATATTCAAAACTATTAGAAATTTTTCTATTTAATTTTTAGGGTTGTATATAAGAAGTTTAAACGGAGAACATTAACTAATCGTAACATTGACTAACACATGACTTTGTGGATAATCTTTAATCTAAAATTTTATTGGGAAAAATATTTAATATCCTGCTCCATAATTCTTGCAATACATGTACTTCTAATGTCACACTTGATTATCTCAGACCACGAAGTCTTACCATTATATGGGAGAACACGTGGAATCTTAACTTGTTAGTAGGTGTTAGGTAAAAAAAAATCATACATTTTACTAATACATTATTGCATTCGAGATCGTGGATTGTGTTTCAAGAATTATGTAGCCGAGGAAGTACTTCTCATAATGATCCGTTCTAATTGCATATATATTTCTACATGTGTCAGCTAATTAACTAATTTTCCATGTTAAATACAGGAATTTTCTAATGAATGAAGATGTTGAAGTCTTAAGCTACTGTAATAGCCTCCAGCTTTCAGCCAACGGGGACGTCTACTTTTTAATTATGCTATGAATAAGCCACGATTTATATATACTACTAGCATGAGTGGCCTCTCAAGAGTGATTGTAATCATAAACTTGAGCGAATGTAATATGATGGTTGATGGTCTTTTTCTTTAATTTTTTTTGGTTAGCTAAAGTAGTATAACCCCCCCCCCTCTTTCCTCTCATCCTTGAGCGAATCTAATAATGCATCTATGTCTCTGCCTTCCTTGGTCATGGGGTCCATTAGGGTGGCTACGGCCCTCAGAATTAACTCTTCCCCATAGAGATCAGGTCTGCAGCTTAGAGTATCAACGTGTATGTCACATTCGCGCTCTTCCTGTTCTTCGCCTTCTTTGTCATATAAGTAATGGCTATCTTCGTCTTCCTCTTTCTTCCCGATACTAACAACTTGTTTGGATAGCGAAAATAGGAGGTAAAAACATGTCCTAGGCAAGATACACATAAATGTATTTATTTCTTCTGATTAGCTCTTTTTATTATCATTTTATGGATTTAATGGTTATGTTAAGGTAGGATTGCGAGTGCTGATGGGAAGCTTTAGTGTTTACTGTCGGAAAATTTATGATAAGCTATGAACTATTGATTTTAATGGTGGGCTTCATATATTTAATTTCGGGTTATATTTTCTTTAATTTCTTTAGATACTTTAAGGATTTTGGATGCTATACACAAAATCAAATGAATCCATGCAAAATCAACTATGTATTCCGCATTACTATTCTTATGATTTTACCAACTAAATGTAATTTAATTTAGAAAAAATTGAATGGAATAATTCCAACTATGACCATTTCGAATAATCCCAACTATGGGTTATTATAGAATAATCCAAACTATTGGGGGTACCTTCTCAAAATAATCCGAACTCTTAATTCTACTATGTATAAACAGTATAATAGTCCCAAAATGGATCATTGAAGGCCAGAAAAATAAAGTTTGGATTATTTTTGAGAAGGTACCCCCAATAGTTTTGGTTATTCTGAAATAACCCATAGTTGGGATTATCCTGAGCGGAACGGACATAGTTAGGATTGTTCCAGTTAATTTTTCCTTAAATTAATTGATATTCTAATTTTATTTTCCTAATTAAAAGAACATCAATACGTTTTCATTTTTTTCGTGTAATGAAAGAATTTTGTAAATCTAAAGTGCTACAACTAAACATTTCTTCAATGTCGCACCCCAAATAGACAACAATCAAAAACTACACATTAGATGCTCAAACACCATTAGACAACTAATTCACAAAAGAATAGGGAACCTCATTAAAAACTAGTAAACCATTTCGAAGCAATTTCTGAGTAAATTGCATTCATTTCAACTCCAATCGTTAAACTTGGGTAATTTGCCAAGTCCGAGTCAGGAATTAGGTTTTTTTTTGCCAATTATGAATCCTAGGGTTTATGTTTAATTATTAGGAGAATTTTTCGAAATTAATATTGTAATTGACAATTTGACATTTCTGGAAAGTAATCTATTTGTAATTGAAGCTTAATTTTTGTAGAATATATATGGCTGGATGAAGGAGTTGTGGCTGAGTGTCATGTTGGTTTTCCTTGTTGTTGGGTTCATGACTGAGACTTCATGAAAAGAAAGTGAAACCTCTACTCTATTCTAAAGAATGAGATAGCAAGACAGAGGAGTGAAGAAATGATGAGAATGAGGGAACAAACCCCAAAGAAAGAAAGTAATGAAAATGGTGGAAGAAAATGAAAAAAAGGAGAGAGAGAACGAAGAAATGAAAAGGTTTGGAGGAAAAAAGACGAATCATTTACAAGGACTAGTAGCCCTTGTAGCGACTCTCAAAGGTACTCTAGACCCTAAGCAATGGGATATCGTTGCTTGTTGACAATTTTTGTTCCAACAAACGCATGTGATTAAAGGTAAGCTAAATCAGATCCTAATAGTCGAAGGTTTCATTTTATATCGATTATGATCCAATTCTAGTTAGGCTTAGCAAAAGGTGATCCGACCTGCTAACCCGACCCGAACCCAATCCGAAATTAGCGGGTTTGGGTTGAGATTTTTGACCCAATTAAAGAAAGTAGGTCGACCTAACCTGATCTGATTTTAAAATGGGTTAGGTTCAGATTGGAAATTTAATTTGAACATGACAAAAACATGTGTAACCCATTTAATTAAAGGGAAAAATCTAATGGTAACCATGAAGTTTTGCACTTTCCCAATGGTAACTATAAGTTTTTTCAATTGTCAAAAATAACCCTAAGGTCTAAGTAAGTTCCTAAACGTGACATAACTTGCCTAATTCCGTTAAGTTGTTAAATCCTATAATATTTTGCAATTAAACTTATCTGTTTTTTAAAAAAACCTCCTCCCATTATCTTCTTCCTTCCCTCCACAACCACCACGCCATCTCCCTCCCTCCATAACCACCACCACACCCTCATCCCTAGCCCTTCCTTTTCGAAACCACACACACCCTCTTCCCGCTTTGATTAAAGGGTGTGATGGGGTGTGATACAATTTAAATATAAATATATACTTATTTTATACATGATATTACTCTGTAATAATTTAGGATGGTATTTATAACCCTACCCATATTTATAAGATATTTCTATTTTATGAATGGAAGCTATATCGTCCTTAGGGAGTCATTCGCACTTACACTTGCACATTTGGATCACAAAAACATATTACTGTTGTCGGGCCCGATCCTGAGATTTCGGAGGCCCTTGGGCGAGAAGAAAATAAGAGGCCCTCATACTAAGCGCAAAGCATGTAAAAAACAATAATTTATAATAAACGCTACCTTTTATTCAATCAATGATAAAATGAGTCTTTACGTATACAAATATTTAAGGTACAAATTTATCACACTAGATTATCGTAGAAAATAACTTCTTCGAGCATTTCTAGAACATTTCTACAAAAAAGATAATTGATAATAGTGTCTACATTCGAGTCTACCAATAGATCACAAGAATCACAATCTACAATTGAAAAAATAGAAAGAAACAAAAATACCTTGAATCTAATTGGTAGCCATTATGCATTCAAGCAATGAAGCAAATTAAGAAATCTAAATGCCTCGCATGCGAAAAGCGAAACTAGGCAAAGCAAAGAAGTAGACAAGCCAACACAAATTTGAATTATATAGTAAGTTTATGATTTTCTTATTCAATCCCACAACACTCAAGTTTTTATTTTTATTTTTCTAATTAATAATACAAAAATTAAAGACAAATAATTACAGAAAGAAGATGGTATTTTTTAGAAATTCAATGGAGGCAAGATGTTTAACACAACAGGAAGAAGATAGAGACGATTGAGGCCTTGAAGGAAAAAATGTCTTCTCTATGTAATTTAATCTGTTTAACCAAAAACTTAAATTTCCAACTATTAAATAAATTTCTTCAATAAAACTCCATTGACGAGGGATTAGAGAATTTTGGTATAACTGATGGAAAGTGAAAGGAAATCTTTTTTTCCAGATTTTGAAAGATTTAACAAGGAAAGAAATCTTTTTTCATGTTGATAATGGGAAGATTAAACGTGATTTCTACAACCAAGCTGATAGTTAAGGAAGGTGCGAAAATCAAGCGGTAGTTCGGCACTTCAATAGAACGTCTTTCAAGTTTCAACTTGGGCCCCTTATGGCTCTGGGCCCTGGGCGGTCGCCCCACCTCGCCCAGGCTCAGGGCCGGCCCTGACTGTTGTACTGCTGCATAATTGATGTTGGTAAATTTTGAACTGAATTAGATATTGGTAAACTCAATTCATTACTTATCAAATTTACTAGAGCTTACCTAAACTTAATTATTTGAATTTATGGAAACTTTACTAAATATTTATATACCGAAACTTATTCGTTTAAGGAAAAGAAAGAGCATTCTTATTCAAATTTTTAGTGTATTCCACAGCGTCAAATGAACGCAAAACACTATATAGAACTAAGTAGCTTTCACTGCAGCATGAATTGTCGTGATTGAGCTACCATCTTAGCAAGAAGAGCAGCTTATGATGCTTCTTGATCTGGAATAATAATAAATCACATCCATGATCATGATCATGATGATACGCCACAAGGATCCATAAGTACTCAAATTGGCATCCACGTAAAATGAATCAAATCCTAATAGTTGAAAGCTTCATTTTGCATTGATTCTTATCCAATTCGAGTGCATGGAACAACGAGTACTTGCCCAAACAAGGTAGAATCAGACCTAGTTATTGTTCGAGTTGAACAAGGTAGAATCAGACCTAGGCTAGTTATCCGAGTTGATAGGGGAGATTTTAGGGATACAGTCACGTGGGAAGGCATGGGTATCAGACATGTACCTACCATGAGTGGTGGCTAGGTGGTGATGATGAGTATGAGAATTTTAGGTGTGTGTGTGGGTATGTGGGTATGTGGGAGGGGGTCCCTACACCTGCCAGGCTGCAAGCCCATGTTTCATCCCTAACCAGAGTTGCTATTGTTATTGTCCGTTATATCAATTATTAATCTTAATCCATTACTATTGAAATAGCTCCTATATATTACTCCCCCCATCCCAAAATATAAGTCATATTTTCTTTTGCACAGTCTCTAAAACGCACCTTTGACTTTCTATATCTTTAATTTCGTATTAATAAAAAATATAAAAAAAGTTGATATTATGAAAGTACATAGCAAGGCGATGTACCACCTTGCTACCAACTCTAAGTTTTCCAAAATTGGAAGAGCCTCCACTATAAAATGCTAGTTGTTTTAAAGGGGTGGGGGAAATTTTTGGTGGAAGGGTAAGGGCAACCCAAAAGGGAGTATTCTGCCATTGAAACACTTATACTATTATTATACGAGTAATAATTGGTAGCTAATAATTTGATAAGTAATGAGACACATTATTTATCGAATAAAGTTTATACCTTTGACGCGTGATTTCCAACGGATGAACAATTTAATTAAAGGGTAAAATCCAATGGTAACTATGAAGTTTTGAAATTTCCCAATGGTAACCATAAGTTTTTTCGATTGTCGAAAATAACCCTAAGGTCTAAGTAAGTTCCTAAACGTGACATAACTTACCTAATTACGTAAGTTGTCGTTAAATCCTATAATATTTTGCAATTCAACTTATTTGTTTCAAAAATAAATCTCCTCCCATTATCTTCTTCCTTCCCTCCACAACCACCACCCCATCTCCCTCCCTCCCTCCATAACCACCACCCTCATCCCTCGCCCTTCCTTTTCAAAACCACCCAGACCCACCCCTGCCCACCCCCACCCAGGCCACCCTCATCCAAGACAAGCATTTTAAACAACAAAATCTATAATTATGAAGCACAAAAGTGAAGATATGATTACTTACTGGTATTTAGCAAGCAAAACTGCACGATAATAAGCAACAGTAACATTAAACATTGGAAAATAAGCATCTAACCTAGAACCCTTCTTTTTCCATTTCTTAGCACCAATGTCAACAACCTTCAAAACACACAAAAAAGTAACCAAGAAATTCAGATTCAAAGAATCACCAACAAACACTATGTTCTTATTCCTCATTATCTCATCATACTGAGAAACTGAAACGGGTCAATTTGGCTCAAGCTGCAATTTTTAGGCAACCATTTCAAAGAATTAATTATACCCATCTTCTCTCTATTGTTTTTAATGCAATTCCAGGCATAGCGATTATGACGGTGAGATTCGGGCTTGGGTTCGGGTCTAGGAGGAGAGAACGTGCGGAGAGGAGCGTTAAATTACAATGAGTGTTGAGAGGAATAAATGTGATATTTGAGAGAGTTGTGGGTCTCTTTGGGCATTTTTACTGAAGTTCATTAATGGCGGAATTAGCCACTGCTTCACTGGTGGGGAAGAGGGTGGTGACTTTACATAAACCACCCTGACTACGCAATGTCGGTTATGAATAAGGGAGGGGAGGTGGTGGTGGTTATGGAGGGAGGGAAGGAGATGCATGGGGTGGAGTGCGGTGGTGGTTATGGAGGGAGGAGGAAGATGGTGGGAGGGAAATTTGAAAATATAAAATTAATTGTCGAATATTATAATATTTAATGGCAACTTAATTAACAGATTTACGCACATAAAGTCGCGTTTAGGAACTTACTTAGACCATAGGGCTATTTCTGACAATCGAAAAAACTTATGGTTACCACTGAGAAAGTGCAAAACTTCATGGTTACCATTAGAAATTTCCTTTAACTAAATGGGTCAATTTCAGGTCGGTTCAACTCGATCAGCCTTAAATAGACTTTAATAAAACCTTATTCTTAAATCCCACACTGATTTAGAAGACCCTAGTAACTAATAGGGTTGTGCTATTTGCCGCCTTGTATTTTCTTGCTAACGCCCTGTATTTAATACTTTAACTAACTACCAACTACTAACTACTTGTATTTGTTATAAAATGTGGTTAAACGGTTCAATCATGTTTGTAGATTTTGGCGAAACAATTAACCGAAAAAACAGATATCTTTTTTTAAAAAATTACTCTAAAATATTTATTATTTTTTAAACAATGGCGATGATATTAGTAATTGTTACATTTGTTCTCTTAATTTGTCTATTCTCCGTAGTCATTTCGTCAATTGTGAGGCACTCCCTCCGTCCCATATTAGATGATACTTTCTTTATTCGTCCGTCTCACATTAGTTGATACACTTTTATAGATGGCATGGCGTACAATAGAGATATTTTTTAATATTAAAGGGTCCCACAAATAATTAATTTAATATCCCCACTAACCTAAAACCCGTATGATATGCCCCACCAACATGTAAAAAAATACCAATAATCAACTACTCTCAATAAAATAAGTTAGTTACATAACACTCCTAAAACTCTATACCAGTCAAACTACTGTATCATCTAATTATATGGGATGGAGGGAGTATGGTTAACAGGTTTACCATAACGATATAGGTAGCGCCTAGACGTTAACCTGGCCCGACCCTGGGGGTAGGCGAGGTGGGGCGACCGCCCAGGGCCCAATGCCTAAAGGGGCCTTAATTATAGAACAAATATATACCATACAATTGAAATGTTAAGTGTAAGATGATGGCAGTAGAGTTGGCTCAAGGTTATGTTCAGGTGTTTCTTCTTAAGTCAGGAGATCGAGTACTATGACCAGCATTTTTCACTTCTTTTTGAAGTGTCTCATGCATGGTTGATGGGCCTGCTTTCCGTTTTCTTCTTTTCCCTTTTTCTTCTTTTCATTTACATCCTTATAAATAATAAATTGTTAAGTATGTTTTAGTTTCTTAATTTTTTACTTTACTTCCCAAAGATATTTTCATTGGATTTTTTTTATATAGATTTTGAAGTTATTTTAATTTTCATATCTTTTTTATTTTAAAAAAAAAATACAATCAAAATATAGATTTTGGAGTATTACGTTATTTATGATACTTTTAATTGGAGACAAATTTGTATCAAAATTTTATGTGTCATTACCTAATATATAATCAAAGAATTATAAGGTATAGGTCCTATATATCAAGCGCGAACCAAGTTTTACTTTTCCTTTTGTTAATATTGTCAGTTTCTATTTGTTAGTAAAATTCCAAACTTCATAAATTTATAAGAGATTTAGTTCATTTAACACTAATTATTTTTGAAAAGTTATTAATAGAGGTGGTTAAAATTAAACGACCTTAAATCCATTACTTTATTCATAAAATCCCATTATTTTATTTAAAAAGGTGTTTCATTCTATTCTTTCGAATGGGTTTGGGCTATTGCCTAATTTTAAATTAAATTTAGACGGTCTCTTAAGACCAACTTTTTTTTGTATAACAATTATTGCTCAGGGCCCCAATTTTTTCTTCACCCCAGGGCCTACAAAATGTCAGGACCGGCCCTGACGGTAACCGATTTAAAAGGTACCGATACATTGTGACGGAACGATAACTGTGCCGTGAACAACCCCATTTCATATGAGAGTCCGTCCTCTTCCCGCTTTGATTAAAGGGTGTGATACAATTTAAATATAAATATATACTTATTTTATACATGATATTACTATGTAATTATTTAGGATGGTGTTTTTGTTTATAACCCTACCCATATTTATAAGATATTTCTATATTATTAATGGAAGCTATATCGTCCTTAGGGAGTCATTCGAACTTACACTTGCGCATTTGGATCACAAAAATATATTACTGTTGTACTGCTGCATGATGGATGTTGGTTAATTTTTGAACTGAATTAGATATTGGTAAACTCAAATCATGACTTATCAAATTTACTAGAGCTTATCTAAACTTAATTATTTGAATTTATGGAAACTTTACTAAATATTTATATACCGAAACTTATTCGTTTAAGGAAAAGAAAGAGCATTTTTATTCAAGTTTTTAGTGTATTCCACAACGTCAAATGAACACAAAACGCTATATAGAACTAAGTAGCTTTCACTGCAGCATGCATTGTCGTGATTGAGCTACCATCTTAGCAAAAAGAGCAGCTTATGATGCTTCTTGATCTGGAATAATAATAAAAAACATCCATGATCATGATCATGATCATGATCATACGCCACAAGGATCCATACGTACTCAAATTGGCATCCACGTCAACAGAATCAGATCCTAATAGTTGAAAGCTTCATTTTGCATTGATTCTTATCCAATTCGAGTGCATGGGCCCTAATCATCTAATCTTGACAAAGAAACTTTCTTGATCAATACCAAAAGAATAATACCTTTTCTCACTTTTGTATATATCTCACGTTTTGTATTAGATGAAGAATTAGTGTCCACTCGTTTTACAAAAGTTGGATTGCTTCTCAAGAATCTCAACCTCTTGTATGACCACTGGTGCCCCTCTTCTAAATTAATAGAAGAATAAAATCCTTTCTCTGACCTAATTAGGTTTAATTAGTGCATTGCTTCCCAGATAATGCCAACCCACTCTAATTTGTAACCTCTTGGGCCTATGATTTTATAATTTGTCCTCGTTATTAATTGATTCAGATAATTACTTATTGTGTGTCGCAATAGGACCCATCTAGTATTTAGTTATTAGGACTTTAAAAAACTCAAATAGTAAATATTGGCTTCTAAAAAAGCATAATTATTTTTTTAATGGGGGTGTTTTGGCAATTGGCTGATGGTTGTTGGCTTGTGGCTTTATATGTTGGCTAATTTGATTGGCTATTTTAAATGGCTTGTTTGACCGGTTGTGTAATTATTGGTTGTTATGGTAAAAGTGATTGTTATTGTTGGCCGTTTAGTAAATAGTGGAAGCAAAAGCAAAAAGTCGGCCAAAAAAGCTGATAAAAGTAGCTTTTGGCTAAAAAGCCTTTGCAAAAGCAAGTTACTAAACACCTTTTTTTGGCTGTTTAACCAGAAACTAAAGCCAAAAATCAAAAGCAAAAGAAAAGTCCACTCAAAAACCATTTGCAAACACCCCCAATGTTAATTAGATATAACTCATATAAACGTCTTGATACGATATTATTACTTCATTATAACTAATAGTAAAATATGCACTTGTTTATTGAACATTTCCAACACTAATTGTACCTTGTTCATGCAAAGGCCAAGTGTTCATTGTTAAGCAAGTACTAGTAGCAGGGGCGGATTTACTATGGGAACCCGATGATTTTTGGCAAAAAAGAACTGAAGTTTTTAGAAGTTAATTGAAATAAATAAAAATTAAAACAGAGTATGAATTACCGCACGAAGCATTGTCTAAAAGGTGCAGCGGAGCGAAGTTGGTTTCGGGCGGCGTACTGAAGCTTATCAATTGAAGGAGATTGCGAAATCAAATCCTGCTAAAACCACGTTTTGGTATACTTTTCTTTTCCCTTT
This sequence comes from Patellifolia procumbens, assembly GCA_947645195.1. Taxonomy (NCBI): domain Eukaryota; kingdom Viridiplantae; phylum Streptophyta; class Magnoliopsida; order Caryophyllales; family Amaranthaceae; genus Patellifolia; species Patellifolia procumbens. The sequence continues at coordinate 9,982,884 of CANSGD010000972.1, forward strand.
TCAAGATCTATCCTTTTTTTGAAGTTGTAGTGTTTTAGATATTGCTTCTCCTTCCCTTAGCCTCACAACTGCTCACGACATAAAAAACTAAAACAGAGTATGAATAGTGTAAAATGTCAAAGTGTCACAATTTTTAGGAAACGGAGGTAGTATATATTAAACACAACTTCGATCAAGCCCTAACTTCAAGTATAATTAAATTAATAAATAGGTATTTGTCCATTTAGGTGAGCTAATAAAATAATTTGGTATATTGATCGATGTTTATATTAATTTGAGTATTTGAAAACTCGAACTATGGTCCCGTAACTTCTATACATTTATTGTAATATGAAGGATGATCTCCCTAGTTGTCGGTTGTAATTTTGGAATTTAAATTAATGTATAGAATTTTCTAACCGTTTTATTTTGGTTTTATTTTCTTAATGGCTTCAAACTCGTAAGGTGGCAATTCTCGATCCGCCAGTGAATCTAGTAGTTACTGCGTAATTAACACCTTGCTACAGCCTAAATAGAGTGGAATTGGATCTGATCCAATGCAAAATGGGACTTTCGACTTTGAGAATTTGATTCACTATACTTTTTATCCTTAAAAAATAAGTGGATCCTTGTAGTTTGTGGAACGTTGCCAGGTCATGATCATGGATGCTGTTTTTCTGATTTTTACAAGATCAAAAGGCAACATTAGCTACTTTTCTCAAATCTCAATAAGACGTTACTCTCTGGGTAGCTAACTAGCTGAATCATGATCGAGAAATATACATGCAGAAGTGAAAGCTATATACTGATTACTGAGCTCTGTATACGCTCTGCGTGCTTTTAACGCTGTATAATAAGCCAACAACATGAATAACGGTGTACTCTCCAATCTTCATCTTCACCTTAAAAAAAATTGAGCAAATAAAAGTTTTCTTATGTCTTTTAACATAATAGGACTTTACCATCAATAAACATGCAACAAAAATAAATAATGGTAATCTCCTTTTCTGTTTAAGGACATAACCAATTAAGAAAATTAAGAAAAGCAATATCCTATCATGTAAATGGACAAAACCTAACTAAAGGCTTATGGTGGTCGTTTTAAGAAATTAACCATAAAATCATCCATAAACCACCGAGGATCATCAAAAGCTACAGGTAATTACCTGCTGATAATGTCTAGGAGCTTACCTCCCATTCAGAAGTAGGCCAAAGTTTGAACTGCAAAAAGGTCATTTTTTTATTACTGACCACGGTTTATTAAACTATCAAAAAACGGTCGAAGATGGTCGATAAATTATATTAGCGACCGTTTTTTTAAATTTTATCGACCGTTTTTGGTCGTCACTAATAACATGATATAAATCTTATAGTGTTGTAATCTATAGAGTTTCCCTAGAGTTATTAATTAATATTTAGGAGCCACAATCAAACTATTTTAGATTTTATAAAATACATTAACTTTTTACATCTATTAGTAGAAAACCAACCCTTGCTTTAGAGGACATAATCACTATGTTGTCTAGTAAAAAATCAACCCAACTCATGTTATATTTTTTTTTTGAGGTGAAAAGGTAGGCATAAAATTAAACCGAATTGACCGGAAGGTCCGATACAATCAAATCGGAGATCCAAGGAGGGTCTCCGTTAAGCCACACCTCATCAGTACAATACGTTGACGTGGCCCATTTAGCTAGTCTATGAGCTACTTCATTACATTCTCTAAAGCAAAAGGAAAATAAGGAGTGAGACATGGAACTAGACAAAGCATGAATGTCCTCTAGGATCAACTGCACCTCTCCACCTCTTGTAGTATTCCCATTAAGAGCCTTGATGATTAATTGTGCATCTCCTTCCAACTCCACATTCATCCATCCCTTGTCTCTCGCCACCTTCATTGCTTCTCTAGCCGCAACCGCTTCCGCCAACTCCGCATTCCAATCATTCAACAACGTCAAAGCCTTGGCTAAAATGACAGCACCATGTTCATCTCTCGCAACTACACCAATGCCAACACGACCCCAATCCGCGGATATAGCCGCATCAAAGTTTACCTTTATCCTGTCATGACTAGGTGGCTTCAACTTTGCTAATTGCCGCCGTTCTTTCACGCTGTTCTTCACACAACGATGGCGGTATTCTTGGAGTGTATCACGCGCACGGTAGTGAGCCACACTCGGTTCACAATTCAGCTGCTCAAAGACAAGCTCATTTCGTAGTTGCCAAATCTGCCATGCTCGAACCGCAAACTCCTCTTGTTTTGGCAAAGGTTGTGTCTCAAATACCCAAGCTAACCATTCCTTGAATGTCGATGCACCTTCATATCGCCACTGACCTCCTTCACAGTTCCACATTTTGACTGCCCACTCGCAATCTCGAATGACATGCAATAAATCCTCATTGGCTTCACAACGGCAGCATCTTGTATCCTCCACAACACGTTTTCTCATCAAGTTAGCTTTATGGGGAAGAATGTCCCAACATGCTCGCCAAATAAAATTTCCCACCTTGGGTGGTACTTTTAATTTCCACAAATGGTGCCAAAGAGGATCATGCCCGCTAGAACTTGATGTGTTATCATCGCATTGCATAGCTATTCGGTACGCATCACGCACACGAAATACCCCTTCATTACTGCCAATCTAGCACAACATGTCATCCGGTTGTCTAGTACTCAAGGGCATATTCAAAATTCGTTCAACATCAATCGGGAAAAAAAGAGCTTCAATAACATCAACCCTCCATTTACTCTGCTCATAGTCAATAAGAATCTCCACCTTCTCAGTCGTATCACGACCTCTACACGGCGTAATGAGCCTTCCTGAACCGCTACCACTGAGCCATTTATCTTTCCATATGTTAATTCTTTTCCCATTACCCACTCGCCACAGTACCCCTTTTCTCAACAACTCCCGCGCTCCTAAAATGCTGCGCCAAGCGTAGCTGGGCTGTGATACCTGGTGAACTTCCCATATGTCGGACCTCGGAAAGTAGCGAGCTTTGTAGACACGAGCAAGCAGCGTAGATGGGTCCGTGTGCAGCCTCCATAATTGTTTCGCGAGTAAAGCTTCGTTAAAAGCCTTGAAATCTCGAAACCCAAGTCCTCCTTCTCCCTTAGGTTGGCATAGAGATAGCCAACTCTTCCAATGTATACCCCTGTTTGACTCATTGTTTCCCCACCAAAAGTTGCTTATGATACTTTCCATCTCATGGAAAAACGTTGTAGGGAGTTTGAAGCAACTCATTGCATAATTAGGAATAGCTTGTGCGACGGCTTTTATTAGAACTTCCTTTCCGGCTCTCGATAGAAGCTTTTCTTTCCACCCTTGTAGTTTCCTCCAAATACGGTCCTTGATACTCACGAAGCACACCTTTTTGGATCTTCCAAGTAGAGTAGGAAGACCTAAATACTTATCATGCCATGCCACTTCTCTCATGGCGAGGATGCCCTTGATAGAGTCCTTGCGGTTGTCACCCAAGTTCTTGCTAAAAGAGATCTCGCATTTGTCTAAGTTGACCATTTGCCCTGAAAGACCTTCATACCGTCGAAGAATATCTGCTATTACATTTGCTTCTTGGTCATTAGCGCGGGCAAAAACAATGCTATCATCCGCAAAGAATAGGTGTGTCACCATAGGAGCTTCTCAAGCCACTCGAATGCCGTGAATAAGATGGGCCTCACGAGCTTTTCTCAACATAGAGCCTAACCCTTCCGCACACAAGAGAAAAAGGTACGGGGATATAGGGTCCCCTTGTCGGAGCCCCCTTTGAGGGATAATGGAATCCGTTGGCTTCCCATTTACAAGAAATGAGTATGAAACCGACGAGACACACTTCATAATACGCTCCACCCAACAGTTCGGGAACCCCATTTTACACATAACTGCTTGCAAATAGTCCCACTCAATTCTATCATACGCCTTACTCATATCAAGTTTGATGGCCATATCGCCTTTTTTCTTTGCATGCCTATGATTCATATAATGAAACAATTCAAAAGCAACTAGGATGTTGTCAGAAATTAAACGCCCTGGCACAAAGGCGCTTTGGTAGTCGCCAATAATCATTGGTAAAAACCTCTTCAACCTGTTTGCCAACACTTTTGAAATGATTTTATAAGAGACATTACAAAGGGAGATAGGACGAAGGTCTTTCATCTCAGTGGGGTTTTTTTTCTTAGGAATCAACACTACATGAGTATAATTAAGATATTCAGGCAAAATTCCATTATTAAGAAAGTTCAACACAATGGAAGAAATATTAGGACCAACTAAGTCCCAGTACCTCTTATAGAAGAGCGCCGGAAGGCCGTCCGGACCCGGGGATTTGCAAGGGTGCATCTCTTTTAGAGCTAACAAAATGTCTTCCACCGTATAAGGACTTTCCAGCTGGCGCCTCATATCATCAGTAATACAAGGTTCTATCATATCTAAGTCATCCACTGCAATGCTCGGCCTCGACTTCGTGAATAGGACTTTGAAATAATCCACTACAACCTCCATGATCTCCTCCTGCTCCTCCACCATTTGCCCCTCCTTATTCATCATTTTTTAAATAAAATATCTCTTTTTTCTCTCCGAAGCCTTGTGGTGGAACTGTGTTACGATCTCCGTCTTTCAACACTAAAGGGCGGTATCTCTGCCATGCTGCAGTTTCTTGGCTTCGTCTCAGATTACGAAGCTCATCTTCGACCTCACGAATCTCCTCCATCACTGTACGTGTAGACCGCATATTTATGAGCCTGCCAAGCCTTTTTTTCAGCCCACGTAGCCTCTTAGGGATCGATTTAAAAGTCTTATCATCCCATTCTTTCAATCTTTCCCCACAAACTTGCACACACCGACTCCAATCACCTCCGCTAACGCCTTGAGCTGCACTCCACATCTCTGTCAACATGGTGTCAAAATGTTCTTCATGTAACCACTTTGCTTCAAATCTGAATCTTCTTGGGTTAAAAGCAGCCCCTCTATTCAACTCATCCCTAGTCATACGAGCTATGATTGGGAAATGGTCTGAACCATCCCAAATCAGATTATGAATGCTTGCTTGCGGGAATAGGTCCATCCATTCCTCTGTTACAAGTGCTCGATCAAGTCTTTCTTCAACATGATCATCTCCATCACGCCTATTCGTCCAGGTAAATTGGTAACCCGTCACACCCAAATCAACCAGTAACAACTCATCAACAACGCTCCGGAATTGTTGAACCGAACTAAAATCACAAGGATGTCTACTATGCTTCTCACTCTCGAAGAGGACCTCATTAAAATCACCCATAATCATCCAAGGCATATTTGATTGTTCATGAAGGCTGCGCAAGAGGCTCCATGTTTTGTCCTTTTGACCATTTTCCGACCATCCATAAACTCCTGTGAACCTCCAGTAAAAACCTCCTTCCCCCTTGACACTAACATCAATATGATGGCTGCTCATACTCCTCAAAGAAACCACCACATCATCACTCCAAAGAAGTGCTAATCCCCCAGCCCTACCTACAGGATCGTTATAGACCGCATTTTTAAAACGTAGCCTATTTTTAACTCTCATCATCTCTTGTGCATAGCATTTTGTCTCAGAAAGAAAGATGAGAGTGGGATTTTCATGCTTCACTAGGTCGTGAAGCGAGTCAACTGCCTCGGGACTCCCCAACCCGCGGCAGTTCCATGCAATGTAACTCATTGACTCTTAAGAGCCTTTCTAGGGAGGCTCGCCCCTTCATAATCATGTCCAACAGTTTCGGACTGTTTCTCATAGCCATCTATCTCCATATACTCCACCTCTTTTCTTTTTTTCGTCACTGCACTAGTGGAAACATTAACGACATTACTAGTTAGCAGCCCCACTTCGTTCAGTTTTCCTCCTTGGCGAGCCACCCGTTTCCATTTCTTGCTATTTCTCTCCCCTTCCTTACCACTGCTCCCTGCATTAAAAAACCAGTGCTTGGTATTGATTTAACAACACCTCATTCGCAGCCTCGTTTAACACCTCATGTTATATTAAGGTGCTCTAAGATGAACTAAAATCAACATCGTGGAAAAGGGCCTACAGAAATGGAGAACACTATTCAATGGCAACAGTCATTATGCTTGGATAAAACCAATGGCAATAGTCATTATTAGCAATCAGTGGTGAAATTAACTTGCAATACTCATCTCTATAAATGTAATAAGAATATAGATAGCAGCAAGATAATTCACTCCCAAAGAATAATCTCACTCCCTGGCCCTTTGTAATACTCATAAATGGTGATAAATTTCTTGCATATTTGATTTCAACATAAATGCACAAGTTAGAATTCAATACTCACAATTATATTAGAGCTCATAATAATTTACAATTTTTATTCAATTTAAAGTAGTTTTATTGTGGCTCTTGGATAGAGTTTAATAGAATATTAATAATGAAGGGTGGAGATTAATTACTCTAGGAAAACTCTGGAGGATTTAGATATGTTGTTCTTTCTGAGATTTACTTTTTATTTTAGTTTTCTCTCTAGTTTTTCATACTCATATTTTGAAACTGTAATTTCTTAACTCTTCCATAGCTATTGATCAAAGTAAGTTTTTGTCTTTAATTTTTCTTAGTTGATATTTCCTAATTGGTCTTTCCATTATTATTGATTATAATTATTTCTAGATTAATCTCCCCCTAATTGTTGATTAGGAGTTCTTCATTAGTTTTAGTTATGTTTTCTGTAGCTATAAGTTAGTAGTTTAATTACTAGATTTTGGAGATGAAAAATCAAGATTATTTTGTTACTTATATTTATGTGTATCTCTTGTTATTTAGTTCTGCGGCTAGTCTGCAAGTTACGCCAAACTTGTTTTTTTGGTTTTACAAATACCGAGTTACACATTGATAGATGAAACTCAATAACAGGTAGAACAATTCTTGTCAAAGTGAGGGCGATTTGGGGAATTTTGTACAAGAGAAAATGCAGCAACCCTAGATAGAATGATTCAATCCAAAAGTCGTGCACCAAGAACCAAGATCGTTGCACTTTATTAATTGATTATAAGTGTTTGATTCTCTTATTAGTTTAATATAATCTAGTTTAAGACTTTCATATTTGTTATTCTTGTTAATTTAGTTTATTAATTTAGTTATAAAGTTAGAGTTATCCCCCTATGGATCGAAGTTGATTATTTGACTACATTTCTAGGCTGTTTAGCGGGATTTATATTTTTGATAGATTGCGACAGCCTAATCACCGGGTGGCTGGACATGGGCCTAGGCACCCTAACTTACTTGGAGGGGGGGGAATTTCAATGCTCGAACGAGCTTAAGCTTTTGAGTTCCTAGCTATTTGTGTCGGAAAAAGAGCCTGAGCAAGCTAGCTGTTTTAAATGCTTTTTCAGAAGTAGATTCTAATTTAATATAGGTAAAAAAAATCCTAGAGAGAGGTGCATATATATATAGTTAAGCGTGGTTTTTGTCTCTTGGTTTCTTGATACTGTTAGATATATGGAAATAGATGAAAGATAATATTCTCCTTAATGTCAAACATTTCGAAACTAACAATATATATACTACAATCTATCTAAGAGATTACAAAGGAGATTCTCTCCTAAAAGATTATATAGCAACTCTAACAAATCTAACTAATAATACTTACATGGCTAAAAGATATTAATGAGGATATAAAACTCTGTTATCATACATCTAGCAGATACATCTTGCGTGTTCTTTATTGCTTAAGCTTGTTCTTGTCGTTTTGTGTCTATTATTTTCGCATAATATAATCTCGATTATTGCTCATTTTTAACACTAAAACTAAAGTCAAAAACCACCTTTTATAATACACATTGTAGGTTTAACTACCTTTTCTATTTTTTAAATTTAACTACCTCTTATAATTGAAACAGTAGGTTTCACTACCAAAACCGCTTTCAGGCCAAATTTTTTTATGACGATTTTATCCTTCAGTGGTTTTCCGTCATGTTCTTCCTTCCCCCCCCCCAAATTTTCATTCGATTTTCTCATTCAATCCAACTCTAGTTCATCAATTTGGGGAAAATTTGAAGATTCTTTTCAATTAGACATGTAATTGGCCCATAATTCATGAATCAAATGCCCAAAATTTTTTATGGACGTTTTTTCTTTGCAATCCCTAATTTGGTTTCACAAAAATAACATCAGCAACCACCAGCATGTTCGCCGCCCAATCAGCTTCCACCGTTGCACCGACGACCGGCAGTCCCAGCATGCCATCGCTTCAACCACGCGCCTCGCTGCCAGTGTTACCGCAGGTTTACCAACCAGACCAGCAGTGACTCTGTCATCGACGGAAACTGCTATGTTTGGTGGTGGTTTTCGCTCTCACCAGCGAAATCTGGTCTGTTTGGTGGTGGTTACTCTCTCGCCGGCGGAATCTGGGCTGCCCAATGTGGTTGCCGGTGTTATTGCGGTGAAATCAAACTAGGGATTGAAATTTTGAGCATTTGATTCATGAATAATTGCCCAATTACATGTTCAATTGAAAAGAATCTTCAAATTTCCCCCAAATTGATGAATTAAGATTGAACGAGAAATTGAATGAAAATTGGGGAAAAAAATGAAGAACATGACGAAAAACCACTAAAATTTGGTGGAAAAGTGGTTTTGGTAGAGAAACCTACTGGTTTTAATTATAAGAGGTAGTTAAAAGTAAAAGAAAATTAGAAAAGGTAGTTAAACCTACAATGTGTATTATAAAAGGTGATTTTTGACAAAATTTCCTTGATACTTATATAATATACCCATTAATTTGCATAATACCATCAACTTTTGACCAGCTGTCCAATAGAATATGTTCTTTGGTGGGGGTGAAAATTACAACACTTCTCCCCTCTTCATGCGCACATGAGATTATATATAGAGATACATCCTCCTGATGAACCACATGCAATATCATAACAAGCAAACTTCTTACAACTAGAACTTAGTAATTTGCAAACTTGATTAGGAAATGGCTCAAGCATTCGCTGAGGTGCGGGCTTGCTTTTCATAGCCTTGGTCTTTTTCTTTACATTCATAATCTCTTTGCCCACATCCTCCTCATACATCTTGTGTGTTTTTTTTCTTCTTTTTTTTGGTTTTGCTGACTTTCACAGAGGAAAGTGATTGAGGAATACGGGCCTTATGGCTCTCAGTTGCCAGAAAACTATCACTTTAAACTTGTTGATGGTGAACGGTTCACTCAAGTGATTGTGCACCATGGATACGTTGTGGACGCAATCGGATTCGTGATAGCTAAGCCTAACGGTGATACTTATGCTGTACAATATGGTAGCAGTACCCCAGGGGTGTCGAAGGTCAATACATATGCTAGTAGCTCAAATTTGATCTAATAATTGTTTCCGTTTGATTTTCCATTCTAATATCTATACATATATGTAGATTGTGCTCAAGGATGGTGAGTACCTGATAAGAGTTAGTGGCACGTATGGATATGATAGAGATCGGAAGCAAGTCGGTATTGCTACGCTGAAGATACACACCAATTTATTTCCCGAAGGTTATGGACCATATGGACTTGGAAAGGATGTTGATAATTTACAAGATTTTTCATCGCCAAAACTAATCGACGGCCCTGTCGTCGGGGTGTTTGGAAGGCACAATGCTAATCTCGAGTCCATTGGAGTTTTCTTGAGGAAGGTATATAAGATATAACTTTCTAACTTAGAAACCTATAATTCCTATTTAATATTTGAGTGTACGAACCATGTACATAGTATATTCAAAACTATTAGAAATTTTTCTATTTAATTTTTAGGGTTGTATATAAGAAGTTTAAACGGAGAACATTAACTAATCGTAACATTGACTAACACATGACTTTGTGGATAATCTTTAATCTAAAATTTTATTGGGAAAAATATTTAATATCCTGCTCCATAATTCTTGCAATACATGTACTTCTAATGTCACACTTGATTATCTCAGACCACGAAGTCTTACCATTATATGGGAGAAGAATTTTCACGTGGAATCTTAACTTGTTAGTAGGTGTTAGGTAAAAAAAATCATACATTTTACTAATACATTATTGCGTTCGAGATCGTGGATTGTGTTTCAAGAATTATGTAGCCGAGGAAGTACTTCTTATAATGATCCGTTCTAATTGCATATATATTTCTACATGTGTCAGCTAATTAACTAATTTTCCATGTTAAATACAGGAATTTTCTAATGAATGAAGATGTTGAAGTCTTAAGCTACTGTAATAGCCTCCAGCTTTCAGCCAACGGGGACGTCTACTTTTTAATTATGCTATGAATAAGCCACGATTTATATATACTACTAGCATGAGTGGCCTCTCAAGAGTGATTGTAATCATAAACTTGAGCGAATGTAATATGATGGTTGATGGTCTTTTTCTTTAATTTTTTTTGGTTAGCTAAAGTAGTACCCCCCCCCCCTCTTTCCTCTCATCCTTGAGCGAATCTAATAATGCATCTATGTCTCTGCCTTCCTTGGTCATGGGGTCCATTAGGGTGGCTACGGCCCTCAGAATTAACTCTTCCCCATAGAGATCAGGTCTGCAGCTTAGAGTATCAACGTGTATGTCACATTCGCGCTCTTCCTGTTCTTCGCCTTCTTTGTCATATAAGTAATGGCTATCTTCGTCTTCCTCTTTCTTCCCGATACTAACAACTTGTTTGGATAGCGAAAATAGGAGGTAAAAACATGTCCTAGGCAAGATACACATAAATGTATTTATTTCTTCTGATTAGCTCTTTTTATTATCATTTTATGGATTTAATGGTTATGTTAAGGTAGGATTGCGAGTGCTGATGGGAAGCTTTAGTGTTTACTGTCGGAAAATTTATGATAAGCTATGAACTATTGATTTTAATGGTGGGCTTCATATATTTAATTTCGGGTTATATTTTCTTTAATTTCTTTAGATACTTTAAGGATTTTGGATGCTATACACAAAATCAAATGAATCCATGCAAAATCAACTATGTATTCCGCATTACTATTCTTATGATTTTACCAACTAAATGTAATTTAATTTAGAAAAAATTGAATGGAATAATTCCAACTATGACCATTTCGAATAATCCCAACTATGGGTTATTATAGAATAATCCAAACTATTGGGGGTACCTTCTCAAAATAATCCGAACTCTTAATTCTACTATGTATAAACAGTATAATAGTCCCAAAATGGATCATTGAAGGCCAGAAAAATAAAGTTTGGATTATTTTTGAGAAGGTACCCCCAATAGTTTTGGTTATTCTGAAATAACCCATAGTTGGGATTATCCTGAGCGGAACGGACATAGTTAGGATTGTTCCAGTTAATTTTTCCTTAAATTAATTGATATTCTAATTTTATTTTCCTAATTAAAAGAACATCAATACGTTTTCATTTTTTTCGTGTAATGAAAGAATTTTGTAAATCTAAAGTGCTACAACTAAACATTTCTTCAATGTCGCACCCCAAATAGACAACAATCAAAAACTACACATTAGATGCTCAAACACCATTAGACAACTAATTCACAAAAGAATAGGGAACCTCATTAAAAACTAGTAAACCATTTCGAAGCAATTTCTGAGTAAATTGCATTCATTTCAACTCCAATCGTTAAACTTGGGTAATTTGCCAAGTCCGAGTCAGGAATTAGGTTTTTTTTTTGCCAATTATGAATCCTAGGGTTTATGTTTAATTATTAGGAGAATTTTTCGAAATTAATATTGTAATTGACAATTTGACATTTCTGGAAAGTAATCTATTTGTAATTGAAGCTTAATTTTTGTAGAATATATATGGCTGGATGAAGGAGTTGTGGCTGAGTGTCATGTTGGTTTTCCTTGTTGTTGGGTTCATGACTGAGACTTCATGAAAAGAAAGTGAAACCTCTACTCTATTCTAAAGAATGAGATAGCAAGACAGAGGAGTGAAGAAATGATGAGAATGAGGGAACAAACCCCAAAGAAAGAAAGTAATGAAAATGGTGGAAGAAAATGAAAAAAAGGAGAGAGAGAACGAAGAAATGAAAAGGTTTGGAGGAAAAAAGACGAATCATTTACAAGGACTAGTAGCTCTTGTAGCGACTCTCAAAGGTACTCTAGACCCTAAGCAATGGGATATCGTTGCTTGTTGACAATTTTTGTTCCAACAAACGCATGTGATTAAAGGTAAGCTAAATCAGATCCTAATAGTCGAAGGTTTCATTTTATATCGATTATGATCCAATTCTAGTTAGGCTTAGCAAAAGGTGATCCGACCTGCTAACCCGACCCGAACCCAATCCGAAATTAGCGGGTTTGGGTTGAGATTTTTGACCCAATTAAAGAAAGTAGGTCGACCTAACCTGATCTGATTTTAAAATGGGTTAGGTTCAGATTGGAAATTTAATTTGAACATGAAAAAAACATGTGTAACCCATTTAATTAAAGGGAAAAATCTAATGGTAACCATGAAGTTTTGCACTTTCCCAATGGTAACTATAAGTTTTTTCAATTGTCAAAAATAACCCTAAGGTCTAAGTAAGTTCCTAAACGTGACATAACTTGCCTAATTCCGTTAAGTTGTTAAATCCTATAATATTTTGCAATTAAACTTATCTGTTTTTTAAAAAAACCTCCTCCCATTATCTTCTTCCTTCCCTCCACAACCACCACGCCATCTCCCTCCCTCCATAACCACCACCACACCCTCATCCCTAGCCCTTCCTTTTCGAAACCACACACACCCTCTTCCCGCTTTGATTAAAGGGTGTGATGGGGTGTGATACAATTTAAATATAAATATATACTTATTTTATACATGATATTACTCTGTAATTATTTAGGATGGTATTTATAACCCTACCCATATTTATAAGATATTTCTATTTTATGAATGGAAGCTATATCGTCCTTAGGGAGTCATTCGCACTTACACTTGCACATTTGGATCACAAAAACATATTACTGTTGTCGGGCCCGATCCTGAGATTTCGGAGGCCCTTGGGCGAGAAGAAAATAAGAGGCCCTCATACTAAGCGCAAAGCATGTAAAAAACAATAATTTATAATAAACGCTACCTTTTATTCAATCAATGATAAAATGAGTCTTTACGTATACAAATATTTAAGGTACAAATTTATCACACTAGATTATCGTAGAAAATAACTTCTTCGAGCATTTCTAGAACATTTCTACAAAAAAGATAATTGATAATAGTGTCTACATTCGAGTCTACCAATAGATCACAAGAATCACAATCTACAATTGAAAAAATAGAAAGAAACAAAAATACCTTGAATCTAATTGGTAGCCATTATGCATTCAAGCAATGAAGCAAATTAAGAAATCTAAATGCCTCGCATGCGAAAAGCGAAACTAGGCAAAGCAAAGAAGTAGACAAGCCAACACAAATTTGAATTATATAGTAAGTTTATGATTTTCTTATTCAATCCCACAACACTCAAGTTTTTATTTTTATTTTTGTAATTAATAATACAAAAATTAAAGACAAATAATTACAGAAAGAAGATGGTATTTTTTAGAAATTCAATGGAGGCAAGATGTTTAACACAACAGGAAGAAGATAGAGACGATTGAGGCCTTGGAGGAAAAAATGTCTTCTCTATGTAATTTAATCTGTTTAACCAAAAACTTAAATTTCCAACTATTAAATAAATTTCTTCAATAAAACTCCATTGACGAGGGATTAGAGAATTTTGGTATAACTGATGGAAAGTGAAAGGAAATCTTTTTTTACAGATTTTGAAAGATTTAACAAGGAAAGAAATCTTTTTTCATGTTGATAATGGGAAGATTAAACGTGATTTCTACAACCAAGCTGATAGTTAAGGAAGGTGCGAAAATCAAGCGGTAGTTCGGCACTTCAATAGAACGTCTTTCAAGTTTCAACTTGGGCCCCTTATGGCTCTGGGCCCTGGGCGGTCGCCCCACCTCGCCCAGGCTCAGGGCCGGCCCTGACTGTTGTACTGCTGCATAATTGATGTTGGTAAATTTTGAACTGAATTAGATATTGGTAAACTCAATTCATTACTTATCAAATTTACTAGAGCTTACCTAAACTTAATTATTTGAATTTATGGAAACTTTACTAAATATTTATATACCGAAACTTATTCGTTTAAGGAAAAGAAAGAGCATTCTTATTCAAATTTTTAGTGTATTCCACAGCGTCAAATGAACGCAAAACACTATATAGAACTAAGTAGCTTTCACTGCAGCATGAATTGTCGTGATTGAGCTACCATCTTAGCAAGAAGAGCAGCTTATGATGCTTCTTGATCTGGAAAAATAATAAATCACATCCATGATCATGATCATGATGATACGCCACAAGGATCCATAAGTACTCAAATTGGCATCCACGTAAAATGAATCAAATCCTAATAGTTGAAAGCTTCATTTTGCATTGATTCTTATCCAATTCGAGTGCATGGAACAACGAGTACTTGCCCAAACAAGGTAGAATCAGACCTAGTTATTGTTCGAGTTGAACAAGGTAGAATTAGACCTAGGCTAGTTATCCGAGTTGATAGGGGAGATTTTAGGGATACAGTCACGTGGGAAGGCATGGGTATCAGACATGTACCTACCATGAGTGGTGGCTAGGTGGTGATGATGAGTATGAGAATTTTAGGTGTGTGTGTGGGTATGTGGGTATGTGGGAGGGGGTCCCTACACCTGCCAGGCTGCAAGCCCATGTTTCATCCCTAACCAGAGTTGCTATTGTTATTGTCCGTTATATCAATTATTAATCTTAATCCATTACTATTGAAATAGCTCCTATATATTACTCCCCCCATCCCAAAATATAAGTCATATTTTCTTTTGCACAGTCTCTAAAACGCACCTTTGACTTTCTATATCTTTAATTTCGTATTAATAAAAAATATATAAAAAGTTGATATTATGAAAGTACATAGCAAGGCGATGTACCACCTTGCTACCAACTCTCAGTTTTCCAAAATTGGAAGAGCCTCCACTATAAAATGCTAGTTGTTTTAAAGGGGTGGGGGAAATTTTTGGTGGAAGGGTAAGGGCAACCCAAAAGGGAGTATTCTGCCATTGAAACACTTATACTATTATTATACGAGTAATAATTGGTAGCTAATAATTTGATAAGTAATGAGACACATTATTTATCGAATAAAGTTTATACCTTTGACGCGTGATTTCCAACGGATGAACAATTTAATTAAAGGGTAAAATCCAATGGTAACCATGAAGTTTTGAAATTTCCCAATGGTAACCATAAGTTTTTTCGATTGTCGAAAATAACCCTAAGGTCTAAGTAAGTTCCTAAACGTGACATAACTTACCTAATTACGTAAGTTGTCTGTTAAATCCTATAATATTTTGCAATTCAACTTATTTGTTTCAAAAACAAATCTCCTCCCATTATCTTCTTCCTTCCCTCCACAACCACCACCCCATCTCCCTCCCTCCCTCCATAACCACCACCCCATCTCCCTCCCTCCCTCCATAACCACCACCCCACCCTCATCCCTCGCCCTTCCTTTTCGAAACCACCCAGACCCACCCCTGCCCACCCCCACCCAGGCCACCCTCATCCAAGACAAGCATTTTAAACAACAAAATCTATAATTATGAAGCACAAAAGTGAAGATATGATTACTTACTGGTATTTAGCAAGCAAAACTGCACGATAATAAGCAACAGTAACATTAAACATTGGAAAATAAGCATCTAACCTAGAACCCTTCTTTTTCCATTTCTTAGCACCAATGTCAACAACCTTCAAAACACACAAAAAAGTAACCAAGAAATTCAGATTCAAAGAATCACCAACAAACACTATGTTCTTATTCCTCATTATCTCATCATACTGAGAAACTGAAACGGGTCAATTTGGCTCAAGCTGCAATTTTTAGGCAACCATTTCAAAGAATTAATTATACCCATCTTCTCTCTATTGTTTTTAATGCAATTCCAGGCATAGCGATTATGACGGTGAGATTCGGGCTTGGGTTCGGGTCTAGGAGGAGAGAACGTGCGGAGAGGAGCGTTAAATTACAATGAGTGTTGAGAGGAATAAATGTGATATTTGAGAGAGTTGTGGGTCTCTTTGGGCATTTTTACTGAAGTTCATTAATGGCGGAATTAGCCACTGCTTCACTGGTGGGGAAGAGGGTGGTGACTTTACATAAACCACCCTGACTACGCAATGTCGGTTATGAATAAGGGAGGGGAGGTGGTGGTGGTTATGGAGGGAGGGAAGGAGATGCATGGGGTGGAGTGCGGTGGTGGTTATGGAGGGAGGAGGAAGATGGTGGGAGGGAAATTTGAAAATATAAAATTAATTGTCGAATATTATAATATTTAATGGCAACTTAATTAACAGATTTACGCACATAAAGTCGCGTTTAGGAACTTACTTAGACCATAGTGCAAAACTTCATGGTTACCATTAGAAATTTCCTTTAATTAAATGGGTCAATTTCAGGTCGGTTCAACTCGATCAGCCTTAAATAGACTTTAATAAAACCTTAATCTTAAATCCCACACTGATTTAGAAGACCCTAGTAACTAATAGGGTTGTGCTATTTGCCGCCTTGTATTTTCTTGCTAACGCCCTGTATTTAATACTTTAACTAACTACCAACTACTAACTACTTGTATTTGTTATAAAATGTGGTTAAACGGTTCAATCATGTTTGTGGATTTTGGCGAAACAATTAACCGAAAAAACAGATATCTTTTTTAAAAAAATTACTTCTAAAATATTTATTATTTTTTAAACAATGGCGATGAGATTAGTAATTGTTTCATTTGTTCTCTTAATTTGTCTATTCTCCGTAGTCATTTCGTCAATTGTGAGGCACTCCCTCCGTCCCATATTAGATGATACTTTCTTTTTTCGTCCGTCTCACATTAGTTGATACACTTTTATAGATGGCATGGCGTACAATAGAGATATTTTTTAATATTAAAGGGTCCCACAAATAATTAATTTAATATCCCCACTAACCTAAAACCCGTATGATATGCCCCACCAACATGTAAAAAAATACCAATAATCAACTACTCTCAATAAAATAAGTTAGTTAAATAACACTCCTAAAACTCTATACCAGTCAAACTACTGTATCATCTAATTAAGATCAAGATTTTGATAAATGAATTATAATATGATTATGATTTATGATCTATGAAATTGAACTATGGTTATGATAAATAAACTTTGAATTATAATTATGATTAATAAACTATAAACTATATGTATGATTATGATTAATAAACTATAATATACGATTATGATTATGATTAATGAGTATTTGTTATTGGGAGTTTCGATTGGTGAAATTTCTATATGAAATTAGTATTTGATTTACTCTATGTGTTATTATTTATAAGAATTATCCTTTTTAAATAATAAAAAAATGATTTTTACTTAAGGTGCATTTCCAATATGAAAAAAAAATTGTATTAAAAAAAGTTGTATTAAAAAAAATGAAATAACCCTGAACCGGCCCTAAACCAACACTAAATCTAGCTCTTAACCGACCCGAACCCTGGCATTGAACCGGCCCTGAACCGTTCCTGAATCGCCCCCGAATCGTTTCAGGTTCAAAAAAACATAACCCTGACCCAGTCCTGAACCGGCCCGGGGTGGTCTTAGGGCTGGGTCAGGGCCAAGGTTTTGTGAATCCGCCCGTATATAACCCAGAACTGAACCGGCACAACCCGACCCGTACCTCTAACTAGGAGGAAGAGATGCAAGAGAAATACTGTCACCAAGATTTCCAGCATCAATTGAATGAACAGTTTGCCTCTCCAAGATTATAAATATGAACTAACTAGTAACTTACCTTATAATGCCACATATATAATGACATAACTTTGATTCATAATAAGATATCAGTAAAAACATAATCATAAACAATCAAAATAAACTTCAACTTTTTATTGAAAATTAACAAGTACAAAATACATAAAAAACACAAATAATATCAACTTCTAAATGAAATTAATACTACTCATCCTTCTAATCTAAGTCCAACTCCACAACTATTTTGCCAATAATGTCGTCAAGCTTATAACTTGCTTTACCCATGTCCGTGTAATAGGAGGTTGTTAGTTAGAGAGTTGTAACAACCTCAACAGCAATTTAGGCGGGAAATTCAGTTATAAGATAGCTGAGCTCAATTACTATAAATAAGCCTAAGTTGTATCGCTTGAGGATTCATTCAGAAAATAAACACAATCTACATCTCTTTTCTCTATTCTTTCTATCTCTCCCACTCTCTTATTTCTCTCTGAAATATTCTGTTAAATGAGTTTGAGTTGCTCAGACTCTTGATTTAGTGTTCACAGTAGATGATTTTAAGCTACTATTACATTGGTATCAGAGCTTAACGGTTGCTGTAAGCTCCAAATACTTATTTTTGGATTCATTCACTTGCACACCAAGTGTTTGATAAATTGTTTGCCATTAACGTGGTGAAAATTCTTCTTCTTTTCGATTTTCTTGGATTCTTGAAGGCTGGCTCCTGCAGTTACAAGAAGAGTGCAAGTCATGGAGGATCAATTAAAGTTACTTGAACAACAATTAGAAATCCAAGCACAGAAGAGTTTGGAATTTCAAGAAACTATGATGAAGATGGTGTCTGATTTGGGTGGCAAATTGAGAGAAGCTGAAGAATCAAGAAATTCAGATTCATCTCATAGACATCAAAATTTTGATAATGGACCGAATTCAAACAGAATTCAGGGGTATGTACCTAAACTTGGTTTTCCATAATTTGATGGTCAAATGTTAGGATGTGGATTAAAAATGCAACAAGTATTTCAGTTTGTGTAAAGTCAATGAAGATCAAAAGGTGGATTTGGCATGCCTAAATGTTACTGGTAAAGCATAAAATTGGGTAGCAAGTTATTTGGCTGTTAGAAAAAATGTTGTCTGGACTGAATTTGTGATTGATCTCACTGCTCGATTCAGAGATGACGTGGGTGTTAATGTGGTTGAGAAATTTAACCAATTAAATCAGCATGGAACTCTAGAGTCTTATATAGATGAATTTGAAAATATAAGATCTCTTATGCTGCAACATAATCATTATTTGCCTGATTCATATTTCTTGGATAGTTTTATTGGAGGTTTAAAATCTAGCATTAAACCATTTGTGAGAGCATTCAAACCTACTACTATCTCTGAAGCTGTGGAGTATGTAAGATTACAGGAGGAGAATTTGGAAGCCATTAAACCTTCATTCAAATCTTCTTTCACTTCTATGCTTTATTACCTACCCCAAACACATATCAGAAACCTAGTAATTTGCAACCCAGACCACAAATAACCCTTACACCTGCTGAAAGGAGGGAGAAACAGCTTAAGGGTTTGTGTTATTTTTGTGACCAACCCTATGAGAGGGGTCATAAGTGTCAACTTAAGCAAACTCAATTGTTTTTGGTCGAAATTCCTGGTTGTGATGAAGAATCCGGGGAAGATATATACTAGCAGTGATGAAGGTGTTATGGAGTTTGATGTTGGGGTAGACCCTCATATTTCTGTGCATGCACTTAGTGGAAATCATCATTTTCAGACTATTAGGGTGAATGGGGTGTGTGGTTCACAAGCTATTCATGTTCTCATTGATTCAGGATCTACACATAATTTCTTAGATGTTGGTGCAGCAAG
Organism: Patellifolia procumbens; assembly: GCA_947645195.1. Lineage (NCBI taxonomy): Eukaryota > Viridiplantae > Streptophyta > Magnoliopsida > Caryophyllales > Amaranthaceae > Patellifolia > Patellifolia procumbens. Next base: position 10,002,484 of record CANSGD010000972.1, read on the forward strand.
ATCCTTAGGTTTAGAAGTTGAAACAATAGCTGCACAAGCTATTATTGTTGCTGATGGAAACCATCTGGCTTGTCAATCCATCTGTAAGAATTTTTCTTGGACAATGCAAGGTGTGAAATTTCAGTCTGACGTACTCCTCATACCTTTAGGGAGTTGTGACATGGTGTTAGGAATTTAGTGGCTTAGTCACTTGGGGTTGATCAAATGGGATTTTAAAAACTTGCAGATGGAGTTTGATTATGGTGGCTTGCATATATCCTTGAAGGGTATGCCACCAAAGCAGATGAGATCTGCAGGACATAATTCTGGTGATATTTTAGCCAATGCAGTGCAACTTTATTTGCTACAGCTTGTTCCTCCAAAGCATGAACAGCAGCAAGAGATCACTTTCTTTAGTTGTTCTTCTGAGAAACAGCAAGTACCCGAAGGTATTGCAAAGTTAGTGGATAAGTATACAATGATGTTCAAAGAACCTACTGCATTGCCTCCTTCTAGGCATTTATATGATCATAAAATTCCATTAGAATTTGGAGCCAATCCAGTAAATATCAGGCCTTATAGGTATCCTCTTAAACAAAGGGATATTATTGAAAATTTGGTGCAAGAAATGTTAAACCAGTGCATCATTAGGGACAACAACAATCCTTTTGCTTCTCCAGTTGTTTTGGTTGGTAAAAAGGATGGCTCATGGAGAATGTGTGTAGATTATAGGGATTTGAATAGGAAAACAGTTAAAGATAAATTTCCTATTTTAGTTGTAGATGAGCTCATTGATGAACTTGTTGGGTCTACTATATTTAGTAAAATTGATCTTAGAGCTGGATATCATCAGTTGAGAATGCATAAAGATGATGTGTATAAAACTGCTTTCAAAACACATCATGGCCATTATGAGTTTTAGTTATGCCATTTGGCTTGACTAATGCCCCTGCATCATTCCAAAGTTGGATGAATCACATTTTCAAATCATTGTTAAGAAAATGTGTTTTGGTTTTCTTTGATGACATTTTGATTTATAGTCCTACTTTGGAGGCCCATCTTCAACATTTAGAAGAAGTTTTTGCTCTTATGGCTCAACATAATCTCTTTGCTAAGGAAAGTAAATGCTCTTTTGCTATGGACAAGGTTGAGTATTTAGGGCATTTTATCTCAGGAAGGGGTGTAGAAACAGATCCACAAAAGATTGCCGCAGTTGTAAATTGGCCACTGCCACAATCAGTGAAAGAGTTACGGAGTTTTTTGGGCCTAGTTGGGTATTACAGGAAGTTTGTAAAGAATTATGCTTTGGTTAGCAAGCCTCTTCACCACCTTCTGAAGAAAGGGGAATTTCAATGGAATCATCAAGCTACATAAGCTTTTGAGAAGCTTAAGATAGCTCTAAGTTCAGCACTTGTGTTAGCTTTGCCAGATTTTTCTGTTCAGTTCGAAATTGAGACTGATGCATCCAATATGGGGATTGGAGCAGTATTGATGCAACAAGGACATCCTTTGGCTTTCTTGAGTAGAGCCTTAGGTCCAAGATGGCAGAAGTTATTTGTGTATGAAAAAGAGTTGCTGGCTGTGGTAACTGTTGTTCAAAAGTGGGAACAGTACCTTTCAGGGCAACAATTTGTCATAAGAACAGATCAAAAGAGCCTCAAGTGGTTGCTCCAACAAAAGATTTCTACCCCTTTTCAGCAATTCTGGTTGTCAAAACTCATAGGTTTTGATTATGTTATTCATTACAAGAGTGGTTGTGATAATTTGGTGGCTGATGCTTTATCTAGGGTGAGTGGATCTGAGGTTCTGTGTCTTGCTCTATCAGTCTTAGATTCCAATTTGAGTGCTTCAATTAAAGCCAGTTATAGTTTGGATGTAAACGTTCAGCAACTTGTTACTCAATTGCAGCAAGGTATGCAGATAACAGATTTTTCTTTGATTGATGGCCGGTTGAGAAACAAACATAAGTTGGTGATTGGACCAGATGACACTCTCAAGAATCAGATTTTGCAATGGTTACATGCTTCTGCCCAAGGAGGTCATTCTGGGAGGGATGCAACACTCAAGAGAGTTGAAGCTCTTTTTTATTGGAGGGGCATGACTAAGTTTGTTACTCACTTTGTGAGAACTTGTGTAGTTTGCCAAGCTCACAAGCATGAAAATGTGGCTTCTCCAGGATTATTGCAACCTCTTCCTATTCCTCAGGAAGTATGGGTATATATATTTATGGATTTTATTACAGGCTTACATAAGTCTCGTGGTAAATAAGTCATCATGGTGGTAGTTGATAGATTGAGTAAATATGGGCATTTCATGGCTCTTAAGCATCCATATAGAGCAATGGATGTGGCTCAATTATACCTGGATTCAGTTTTTAGATTGCATGGTTGGCCAAGATCCATAGTGAGTGACAGAGACTCCATATTCATTAGCCAATTTTGGCAAGCTCTCTTTACCATTCAGGATACTTCTTTGTTGTTGTCTTCAGCCTACCATCCACAAACTGATGGTCAAACATAAATTGTTAATAAGTGTTTGGAAAACTTTCTTAGGTGTATGTGTGGAGAGACTCCTAATGAATGGTCATTATGGCTTCCACTCGCTGAATGGTGGTACAATACTAATTACCATACATCAGCCCACACTACTCCTTATGAGATAGTTTACAACCAAACTCCACCTTTATATTTGCCTTATCTTCCTAGAGAAACAATGGTTGCAGTTGTGGATAGATCTCTAGAGAAAAGGGAAGCTATGATCAAGCTGTTACAATTTCATCTTCATCGAGCTCAACACAGACAAAAGGTGCAGACAGATAAGCATGCATAGAAGTGAAAGAAGGTTTGAAGTTGGCACTTGGGTTTGGCTCAAGTTACAACCTTATAGACAAAAGTCTTTGAAGGTGAGCAACAATGAGAAATTGTCTTCTAGATATTTTGGTCCATTCCAAATCATTGATGTGATTGGACAAGTAGCCGACAAGCTTAAACTTCCAGAAAATGTCCCAGTACATCCAGTCTTTCATGTTTCTCAGTTGAAAGAATTCAGAGGTTCTTTGCCTGCAGTAGCTCATATTCCAACCTGGTTCCATGGTCAACCAGAATCTGATGTACCCCAACCTTTGGCACTCCTTGACAGAAGATTTGTGAAACACCATAATACAGCTCAAGTCCAGTATCTTATTCAGTGGGAAGGGATGTCTACAGATGAAGCTACATGGGAATTTGCAGAAGATTTTGAGAAACAATTTCCTTCTTTTGTCATTCCTTAAAAATCTCTCGATTTTCCATTCTTCTTTGTTCATAGTTTCTGTGAAGCTGAGTAATATGTTTGTCTTGTTTGTCTTGTTTGATCAAAACTTGTGAGCAAGTTTTGTTTTAAGGAGGGAGGAATGTATTAGGAGATTGTTAGTTAGAGAGTTGTAACAACCTCAACAGCAATTTAGGCGGGAAATTCAGTTAGAAGATAGTTGAGCTCAATTACTATAAATAAGCCTAAGTTGTATCTCTTGAGGATTCATTCAGATTATAAACACAATCTACTTCTCTCGACTCTATTCTTTTTATCTCTCTCACTCTCTTATTTCTCTCTGAAATATTCTGTTAAATCAGAATGAGTTTGAGTTGCTCAGTCTCTTGATTTAGTGTTCACAGTAGCTGATTTTAAGCTACTATTACAGTCCGTTATTTTACGTATGGTAGGGAGTGAATATTTTCCTTCCTTTTTGAATTCCTCCAATTTTGCCACAGATGCGTAGATACTGTCACAATATTCGGCTAATTGCTTTAATAATTTTAGAGAAGCACTTACTACATCTCTCACATCTTTGAAAAATGTTGGATCCATGGAAAAAAAATAGACTGATTTTTGGTAGAAGAAAAGAAATAACAATGCTCTTCAATTGGAAATTAAAAATATATTGTAAGCACTTAGCTATTTATAGTCAATATTGGTGGAGAATATTGACTTGGTCTGTACAATTTCCTAGACAACACTATTTAAGAGTTCAGTTTGAATTGGTCAAAATATTAAGAATTCAGTCATTGCTTTCTAAAACTTATCAAGTTCCTTTATAAAACTTTTTCTATTGTCTTTCGAGGGATTTTATCATTTTCTTTACTCGGTTTTTCAGTATCGAACACGAAATCAAGTAAGAATTAGTCTAGTGAAAAGGAGTGAACCTTCCAATTTTGAGGTTGGGGGTTCAATCTCCACTAGGAGAATTTTGAGAATAGGATTTCCCTTACCATTCCCCCTCTCTTAAAGTGTCTGGCTCAATCGGACCCGAGCGGAGTGCAGACCACTTCTTCTTACCAAAAAGAAGTATCGAACACGAATTAACAACACAACCATCTTCTTTTGACACCACAGTTTTTATTAGTGTCCAATTGCTATCATCAATTCCCTGCCAAAATATCAAATTAGTCAATTCCATATATTACACAGAAAATGTTTCCAAATAAACATGGTTTTCAATCTGACTTATGTCTTATGCAATACTCTCTTTTCATCAAACTAATCAGCTCTTCAAATTCCATGCCATGTCTTATGTGTATAGTTAATAATGGAATAGTAGTAATTAATATCGTATTCGTATTTGACTGCAAAATTTTTCCCATTGTCTCACCAAGCAAAATCAATGAAGTCACAACAAGGAGTAATGAACTTGTTTTTACCAGACCTCAAGCAAATAAGAAACACGCTCTTGAAATCATTTCCACTACACATACAAGCAAAATCTTTTTGTTTGCGAATTTTCAATATGCCAACTATTAGGAAATAAATCAAAGACTTGAGGAAACTTCTCGATATAAAGGCAATCAAGTGATTATGTGTACATATGGATGCTGCCATTGAGTACTTTGTTATCTCAAAGGTAGCCCAGGCCAAGGCATCGTTATGCGGGCTGATAGTTCTTTGCAACTTTATGCTTTTTATGTTATTTCGATTGGTCTAGTTGCCCTCTTAGCCGACGCTCTCTCACAACCTACTTTGTTAAGTTACGGGAATCTTCTGGAAAACCAAAGAATAACCCACGGTTCAAGACGAGTACCGTGCTATGGCAGTCACTACTAGTGAGCTTACATGGTTAAAATCTATTTTGGGTTCCTTAGGCGTGTTTCACAAACAGTCTATGCATTTGTTTTGCGACAATCAAGTTGCATTGAACATTGCTTCCAACTTAGTTTTTTAAGAACGTACTAAACATATTGAGATCGATTGTCATTATGTACGTGAACAATTGGTAGCCAATAACATTACTATTTCTCATGTTCGCTCGTCCCACCAACTGGCTGATATTCTTACAAAGGCGATAGGTCGAGATCAGCTTAAGTTCCTATTTGACAAGTTGGGCGTTCGGAGTCCTCACGCTCCGACTTGAGGGGGAGTATTAGGAAATAAATCAAAGACATGAGGAAACTCACTACAAGAATAATGATCTTGGGCCACGAAAACGTTCGTCGCCCAAACTCTATTTTCGTCGCCCAAACTCTATTTTTCGTCGCCCAAACTCTATTTTGCGTCGCCCAAAGATTAGGCCACGAAAAAAATTTCAACACATGGTCGATGCCCAACGTATGGATATGATAGGATCGGAAGAAAGTCGGTATCGCTAGGCTGAAGATACACACCAATTTATTTCCCGAAGGTTATGGACCATATGGACTTGGAAAAGGTGTTGATAATTTACAAGATTTTTCATCGCCAACGACGTCCTTGTCGTCGAGGTTTTCGAAAGCCACGATGCGAATCTCGAGTCCATTGGAGTTTTCTTGAGGAAGGTATATAAGATATAACTTTCTAACTTAGAAACCTATAATATTTGAGTGTACGAACCATGTACATGGTATATTTAATTTAAAATCATTGTTAGAAATTTTTCTGTGCAACTTTTAGGGTTGTATATAAGATGTTTAAACGGAGAACATTAACTACTCGTAACATTGATTAACGCATGACTTTGTTGATAACCATAAATCTAAAATTTTATTGAGAAAAATATTTAACACTCCGCTCCATAATTCTTGCAGTACATGTACTTGTAGTGTCACACTTGATAATCTCAGACCACGAATTCTTACCATTATATAGGAGAAAATTTTTCATGTGGAATCTTGTTAGTAGCTGATAGGTAAAAAAAGTCATTCTTTTTACTAAAACATCATTGCATTAGAGATCGTGGACTTTGGGCCTGTTCATTTCAGCTTAATTTCAGTTCAGTTCAGTTCAGTTCAGTTCAGCTCCAATCAGTTCAGTTCAGTTCAGTTCAGTTCAGTTCCAATCAGTTCAGTTTAGTTCAGTTCATTTCAGTTCAGTTCAGTTCAGTTCAGTTCTTTTATAACCATTTTGTTAAATATAATTATGTTGGTCTAATTTATTTTACTAATTGCTTTTATTATTATTATTATTATTATATTATTATTATATTATTATTATTATTATTATATTATTATTATTATTATTATTCTTATTATTTATTTTTATATCATTATTATTAAGTATTATTATTATTATTATTTGTATACTATTTTTTATTATAGCTTTATTCATTATTATTACTAGTATAATTATGGAGGAACATAGTTTAGGTTAAAAACACAAATAAACCCACGTTTTCAGCCCATAATCCAATCAACGTTAAAACGATTTATGATGTAATTTTGCACGGTCCGACCCAATTATTATTTTATTACTAAATATTAATATATAATTAAATATAATAATTAAAATAGTAATATTAATTTAATTCTAAGATATTATTGTTATTATATAATCATTATCAGGTATTAATATATTAATACAAAGACTATAAAATAATTGTTATTAATTATTATTATAATTATTAATCATTATTATTATTAATTTTTTATTATTAATATTATTTATTTATAATTATCATTTAAAAATATCCAAAATACAATTATTATTATTCATTAATAATTATTCATTATTATTACCCATCATCATAATTATTATTTAATATTCATATTATTATTGTTTAAATATTATATATATATTTATTAAATTCAATTTAATTCAATTCAATTCAGTTCAGTTCAGTTCAGTTCAGTTCAGCACCAATCAGTTCAGTTCAGTTGTTTTTAGTAAATCTAAACAGACCCTTTGTTTCAAGAATTATGTAGCCGAGGAAGTACTGCCTATAATAATCCCTTCTAATTATTGCATATATTTCTCTACATGTGTCAGCTAATTAACTATTATATTTCAAGTTAAATTCAGGAATTTTCTAATTAATGAAGATGTTGAAGTCTTAAGCTACTGTAATAGCCTCCAGCTTTCAGCCAACGGGGACGTCTACTTTTTAATTATGCTATGAATAAGCCACGATTTATATATACTACTAGCATGAGTGGCCTCTCAAGAGTGATTGTAATCATAAACTTGAGCGAATGTAATATGATGGTTATTGGTCTTTTTCTTTAATTTTTTTTTGGTTAGCTAAAGTAGTATACCCCCCCCCCTCATCCTTGAGCGAATCTAATAATGCATCTATGTCTCTGCCTTACTTGGTCATGGGGTCCATTAGGGTGGCTACGGCCCTCAGAATTAACTCTTCCCCATAGAGATCAGGTCTGCAGCTTAGACTATCAACGTGTATGTCACATTCGCGCTCTTCCTGTTTTCGCCTTCTTTGTCATATAAGTAATGGCTATATATCTTTGTCTTCCTCTTTCTTCCCGATACTAACAACTTGTTTGGATAGCGAAAATAGGAGGTAAAAACATGTCCTAGGCAAGATACACATAAATGTATTTATTTCTTTTGATTAGCTCTTTTTATTACCATTTTATGGATTTAATGGTTATGTTAAGGTAGGATTGCGAGTGCTGATGGGAAGCTTTAGTATTTACTGTCGGAAAATTTATGATAAGCTATGAACTATTGATTTTAATGGTGGTCTTCATATATTTAATTTCGGGTTATATTTTCTTTAATTTCTTTTGATACTTTAAGGATTTTGGATGCTATACACAAAATCAAATGAATCCATGCAAAATCAACTATGTATTCCACATTACTATTCTTATGATTTTACCAACTAAATGTAATTTCATTTAGAAAAAATTGACTGGAATAATTCCAACTATGACCATTTCGAATAATCCCAAGTATGGGTTATTATAGAATAATCCAAACTATTGGGGGTACCTTCTCAAAATAATCCGAACTCTTAATTCTACTATGTATAAACAGTATAATAGTCCCAAAATGGATCATTGAAGGCCAGAAAAATAAAGTTTGGATTATTTTGAGAAGGTACCCCCAATAGTTTGGGTTCTTCTGAAATAACCCATAGTTGGGATTATCCTGAGCGGAACGGACATAGTTAGGATTGTTCCAGTTAATTTTTCCTTAAATTAATTGATATTCTAATTTTATTTTCCTAATTAAAAGAACACCAATTCTCCCCTTAAGCCTAATACGTCCAATTCGTCGATCAACGATCAAGAACTTTGTATCGTTGTTGGGGCCTAGGGCAACAACCCGAAAATTGACCCGACCCGAAACTGAAAGCGACATACCCGAAACCCGACCCGACCCGACCAGAAACTAACATATCCGAAACCCGACCCGACCCGAAATGGAAGACCCGAAGCAGACCCGACCCGAAGTCAAGCTGACCCGAAAGTGACCCTACCCGAACGACCCGATTGCCACCTATAGTGTTTGGTACGTAGGAATGTGAGTTTGGGGATTAACGCAGCGCTTGGTACGTGCAAATTGGAGTTTGGGGATTAAGGGATGGATGGGATGGGGATTGGGGAGTGGGAATATATGGGTGAGAATTCATGAAAAAATCTCCATTACCTTGTTTGGCAAGTGGTAGAATTAGAAGGGGAATAAATTTCCTCTGTTATTAATGTCCAAAATGTCTTTTTGCTATTCCCACTCATAAGACATGCCCCCTCCCAGTCCCATTTCTTATTTTAGTGGGAAAAGACTCCATTTAATCTCACTCTCACTCACCTTCAGAACTCCTAATTCCAATAAACAAACAAGGGATATAAAAAATGGCGATATATAATCTCATTCTCACCCTTTGTCTCTATTCTATAAGGGAAGAGGAGGGGGTGAGCACCAAAAATAAGAAAAGATAAAACAGATTAAATTAATCAATTAATTTTCAAATCCAATAATTAACGAATTAAGTTTTTTTTTCTTCCAATCTTAGGACCTGTTCATTTCAGCTTAATAGTTCAGTTCAGTCCAGTCGAGCTCCATTCTTTTATAACCATTTTGTTAAATATTATTATGTTAGTCTAATCTATTTTACTAATTGATCTTATTATTATTATTATTATTATTATTATCATTATATTATTATTATTATTTATTTTTATATCATTATTATTAAGTATTATTATTATTTGTATATTATTTTGTTTATTATAGCTTCATTATTATTACTATTATCATTAGGGAGAAACATGGTTTAGGTTAAAAACACAAATAAACCCGCATTTTTAGCCCATAATCCAATCAAATCACGTCAAAACGGTTTATGATGTAATTTTGCACGGTCCGACCTAAATCACCTAATCACTATTTTATTACTAAATATTAATATATAATTAAATCTAATTATTAAAATAGTAATATTAATTTAATTATTATATATTATTATTATTATACAATCATCATCAGGTATTAATATATTAATACAAAGACTATAAAATAATTATTATTAATTACCATTATAATCATTAATCATTATTATTATTAATTTATGATTATTAATATTATTTATAATAATTATCATTTAATAATATCCAGAATACAATTATTATTATTCATTAATAATTATTCATTATTATAATTATTATTTAATATTCATAATATTATTGTTTAAATTTTATTTATATATTTATTAAATTCAATTCAATTCAGTTCATTTTAGTTCAGCTCCAATCAGTTCAGTTCAGTTGTTTTCAGTAAATCTAAATAGGCCCTTAGACATCAAATTTTTAGCAAAAAATGTATAAAACTTCAAACTAAAATATCTGAAAATCTACAACGTAAAAACAATTTTTCTAAAAATATCAATGGTTATATTTTCTTGATATTAATAAATAGACACCCACTTTGCTATAGTTTTCATATTTTGAATTTTTTTAGTTTTTAAATATATGAGTAATTGATTGCTCATGAATTAGGTGCATTTAATCAAATTGATCATGAAGCATGATAAAGTATTTAAGGATGAGTAAAAAATTGGTAGAAAGGGATATGATTGTTTTTTTTAATTCATGAGTGATGATGCTCCAAATGACATTTTCCATTAATCTTTGGTAAGATTTTTTTGTCTTTTTGTCTTTTTGTTTTAAATCACTACTGCTAATTTACACTTTAATATCTATTAATTTTATTTAATGCTTTTATATTTTCTTCACTACTTAAATTCTTGTGAAATTATGATTACACCCTCTAAAAACAAAATAATTAAAACATAACGATTATTTTAAAAAGTATGAAAAATATGTATACACTTCACTAGAGAACTTACTTAAGTTTTCCCAATCCCTTACATATTACTCTTTTGCACGAGGCACGCATCGCGTGCATATAACGCTAGTTCCCACTAAACAAACACCCCCTTACTAATTATCCACCTCTTTTATTTCATTAAGGGTAAAAGAGTCATTTCCTTACAAAATTTAATCTTCATCCCTAATACATGCCCCCGTCTTATTTTGGTGGGATAAGGGGGTTAATCCCATTCTCAATCCCATGGGAATTTAGATATCCTCTCAAACAAACATAGGAATACTACCCATGTAGATATTAATCCCCTCACAGTCCCATTTCTTGCAGGGTGTTTGGTATGTGGGAATGAGAGTTTCAGGGCGTTTGGTATGTGGGAATGGGAGTTTGGGGATTAACGGGGCCTTTGGTATGTGGAAATGTGAGTTTGGGAAATAACGGGGCATTTGGTATGTGGAAATGGGAGTTTGGGGATTAAGGGATAAATGAGATGGGGAGTGGGAATATAAGAGCTTAGCTAATATCAATAACGAAAACTAATTACTTCCTCTGTAACAAAACAAACGCACCTTTTGGCATTTTAGGCCATCACATAATAAATGCAACGAACTTTAAGTTTTCCTATTTTAGTAAGTTTTTTTAGTGTGAATTACTAAAATAACCTCATTTAAGAAAATCATAACCTGATTATATCCTATTAAAATTAACTAAATATCATTTATACTGATGACCTTCACCTAATTCTAACCCCAACATTCAATCAAACTTCAACCACCAACCATTCATCAAACCCTGACCCCTCTTACCTCTAACGACCACCATCTCCATCATTTACTCCAACCACCAACAACAACAGCAGAGCACTTCGGCCACCATCACAGTCACCACTTCACTGCCACCACCTTCGATACCTTCAGCACAAAATCAAAAAGATTGACCACCTTCAACACCTTCTGCTCATTGTTGTCCGAGGTAATTGGAAGAAGAGAATTTTCTAGGTTTGACGTTCGAATTTTTCAGGGTTTAGGGTTCGTTTAAGATTTGGGATTTGTTTTTATGGTTTTCTACTTTAGGGTTTGAATTCTCTGGGTTTTGGTGGGTTTGGGTTCAAATTTCTGGATTTTTGAGTTCAAATTTAGGGGTCTTAGGGTTTAGATTTCTGAATTTTTGAGTTTAAATTTAAGGGGTTTAGGGTTCAAATCTTCAGATTTTTGAGTTCAAATTTAAGGGTTTTAGGGTTTGAATTTTCTAGGTTTGGGGGTTTGAATTTATGGGTTTAGGTTTGTTTTTTTTGGGTTTCGGGGGTCGAAATTCCAGGTTTTAGTTGTTGTTGTCTGAATTCTAGGTTTGAAATTGGGGTTCGAATTTTAATGTTCGAATTTTGGTTTTTGGGGGTCTGATGTTATGGGTTTGAAATTCGAATTTGTTGTTATTGTTGTTGTTATTGTGAATTCGAATTTGTTGTTGTTATTGTGGATTAGTTGTTTTGGTTGTGAATTCGAATTTGTTGATGTTGTTCGATTTTTTTGGGTTTTCGATCGAATTGGCGGTGGTGGAATGGTGTCGACGATTGATGAATTTGGTGCAGGCGTGGTGGTCAGAGTTGAATGTAGTGGCTGGTATGGTGGTTGGTGTTGAAGGTGGTGGATGGTGTGATGGTCGGTATTGAAGTTGGTGGTTACTGTGGTGGTTAGTGTAAATGGTGGTGGTTGGAGTTGAAGGACACTAACCTCACTTTCTCTCTCCTTAATTATCTCCCTGATTTATTAATAGAAAATTTTGACTAGGATAGTGTGCCAAAGCCATTTGTTGCAATTAATATGTTACGAGGGTAGTAATAAAGATCTAGGGCATAGTTAGGTCCACCATTCTTATACCTATCCAATTAAAAAGGTAAATTAATAATACTTACGTCTAGAGTTGGGGGAGTGATTTAGACACTCCAAATCTTTATCCCTGCACTCCTTTTATGAGAGCACAATTTCCTATACATTCATCACAAGGGGGAATGGCTAAATAAAGATTTGAAGTGTCTGAATCATTACCCTAGAGTCGAGCAAATACTACATGAAAATGAATTTTACCTATAATTATTACTTCATTATCTAAGCAATCACTCATCTAAATGATCTTTCTTTACCAACCAAAAATACTAAATGAAAATAGCTCAATTTAACAACAAACAACTACTACCACATTATTTTATGGTTGTTTCCATAATTTGGCAAATACATCGGGAAAAATAAGGCCCAGTTTTTTAGCCTGCAAAGAACTAAATTGAACTGAAATAAATGGAACTAAACTGAACTTAACTTAACTTATATTTTGTAAATTTAATTATATAGATGATATAATTATAATACAATATAATAATAATAATAGTAGTATTACTTAATAATAAAATTAATAAAAATAATAATACTTAATACTAATACTAGTAATACTTAATACTACCTCCGTTTTTTTTAATATGCACATTTCTCCATTTTGGGGTGTTTTTTTTAATTGGTACCTTTCTACCTTTTGCCATAAATGGAAGGTTGGCCCACCTAATTATTACACTTCTCTCCTACTTTTTCTTTCCTTCTCTCTATCTTTTTCACTTTTTTCTTACTTTTACTTCCCTTCTCTCATACTTTTGCACTTTTTTCTTGGTTCTAGTGCAAAGCCTTAGGTGCATATTAAAAAAAACGGAGGGAGTAATACTTAATAATAATAATAAGTTAATGTTATAATAATAATAAAACTTAATAATGATAATAATTATAAAGATAATAATAACACTTAATAATGATAATAATTTTAACGACAATAATAATAATAATAATAATAATAATAATAATAATAATAATAATAATAATAATAATAATAATAATAAATGATAATAAGAGTGTTAAAAATAAGTTGAAATAGAACTACACTGAAATAAAATTAATTTAAGTTATTTGCAGGTTAAAAGAACAGGGTCTAAGGGTCAACTTCGGAAAAACACAAGTCAATGTTGAAAATGAGAAAGGTTTCTTTTTGTAAAAAAAAAAACTAAGTCGATGATTTTTTTTTGGAAAAAAAATTTAAAAGTTTTTTTCAGCTTCAATCACTTTTTTATAAGAATTTTTCTTTGACAAAATTTTCTAAATATAAAGTATTACTTTTTGTAAAAAGATCAGAATGAGTATTCCCTTCAAAAGCTTTATACACTTGTTCGTGCACGAAATTTTAAATGATGAGTTATTCTTTAGTTATCAATTATAGTAGTATTTCATTAAAAGTAGATGTGATAGGATTATTATTTTAGTATTTAAATGTGAGCGAGTAGTGAATCATAATTGAAAAGTCAAAAGAATAAAGTAGTAGTAGACCATGTCTAAAAATAGATGTGTATAAAACTTTTTATATGGATGAAAAAGAAAAGTAATATGTGAAACTATTGGGTCAGACGGTCTAACCCAATACGTTTTGTCGGACGAAGTCGCAAGTATAGCGCCCTTGCTTCTTCATCTTCTTCCTCCGCCGCCGCCGCGCCGCTCATCTTCTTCCTCTGGCTCAACAGGGCTTTGAAGATGATGGAGCAAGCTCATCTAACCTCATGCCTTATCTCCCAGAGATTATAGCTTCTCTCATTGCAGCTGCTGATAGTTCAACTTCTACCATTGATGCCATTGATGTCATTGATGAAGAAGAAGGAGAAAGTGAGAAGAAAGCAGAGGTTAGTGTTTTTTGTTTTTGTAATTTTAGTTAGTTGTTAAATGAAAGAAAAATAAAACCAACTGAAAGAAAAATATAAGTAACTGAAATAACTACATACTTTCAGTTAAAAAGATGAAGGTCTGTAGTTACTCCCTTTTTTTCATTTGCTTCTAACTTGATTTCATTTACTCCCCTTTTGTTTTCATTTGCTTCTAACTTACTTTCATTTACTCCCCTTTTTTTTTCATTTGCTTCTAACTTGCTTCCATTTTCTGCCCTTTTTTTTCATTTGCTTGTAACTTACTTTCATTTACTCCCCTTTTTTTTCATTTGCTTCTAACTTGCTTTCATTTACTCACCCTTTTTTTCATTTGCTTCTAACTTGTTTTCATTTAGACTAAAACACGTAAATGAAACAATAAGATAAGTAACTGAACTTAAAAGACATCCAACTGAAATTAAAAAGATCAACTGAAAAAAATTGGAAACTAACTGAACAAAAATTGAAACCAACTGAACAAAAATTGAAACCAACTGAAACAAAAATGAAACCAACTGAAAGTCGTTCGACCAAATGTTATGATCGGACGCGTCTGACCCAATACCTTCTCAAAGCGATTTATACTGAGGGAGTAAAAAAGAAGAGAGGTTACTAAAGGCTTCTTACATTTTCCCGCGTTCGAGAGATGATCCTCCTCCTCTATAACTACAAAGTGTAACTTCCCATAGAACCCATAACTACTAACAATTATCAAAGCCCCTGAAAAATCTCTCTGGAGTTAAGCTCTCTCCTCCTTTCACGCCATTTTACCATCGATTTCTAGGGTTTCGAAACTTTATTCTTCTAGTCGTAATTTGATCATACATCTGAATATTTCATTGTTTTGTTTGCGCAGAATTTAATGGACAAAAAAAAGGCAAAGATCCCTTCTTCCTCTGATCGTAAGTCTGTGCGTAAGCTGGTTGCTGCTCATGGCGGACCATTTAGAGAAAACCCCGAAGTTTACAAACGCCACGCCGGTAATTTCTATTTAGCTAAAATCTTGATGATCGCTTTCTGTTTTGTGGTAATTTCGTTGAATTTAGGCTGAATTTTGATATAAGAATGTAGTAGTAATGTAACTAATGTTTGTTATTGAATATCATTGCAATTACAACATTTAAATGTGGGTTTTTGTTTCAATGAGCTTAGTTACTACTTACTAGACTTCTTTCTTTTTGTTCACAATTTTCTACGTACGTGAAATCGGAAATAGGACGAGCATCCTACACACAAGACTAATATTTTTTCTTTTGTTATTGCTTATTTGAGAAACTCCAAATGAGCAAATTCACATTATACGTGTTATTTTATGTGAGATCATCCATTATTTTTATGTAGAAAGAAAAGAGAGAATAAGAGAGAAAGAGAGAGTTAGATTGAGAGAGAATCTAGAGCATTGTTTCTCATTATTTCGTATGAAAATGAGATAAAGCTTTACAAGAAGCTTCTAGACTATGAACTCTTAGGTGAGCTCATTTAACAAACTAACAAACAATATAGTTATCATGTAACTAACTCAGCTAGGTTGTTACAAGAGTTGTTATTGCATGTGATAAGAGCACATGCTAACTATGATACACTAGCATACACCTAGTGTACTTCACTATCTTCAACAATAAGAGAATTCCAAATGAGGATTTGCGTAAAAATTATCCCTGGGTGTAGGATGCTCTTCCTAAACCCGTGTGCAGGACTGGATGAACTCTACAGAGATATGGTGGAAAATATGGCATAGACAAGAAAATGTTTTCGTCCCTTTGAAAGAACATTTTCCATCTATAGCAAAACTATTTTCCTTCCTTTCCAAAATAAACAAGGGAAAATGAGATAATGTTTTCCAGGAAAATATTTTCTGTCAAAACAAACGGAGCTGTAGAGGAAATTAGTGTGAAAGTGAACAACAAGAAACAACACCATATTTTGGGAGGGTGAAGTAACAAAAAGAAACACAAGCAGGATGATTTTAGATCTTCTGAAGCAGTGTGCTAAACTGCTACTCCCTCCGTCCCACAATGTTCTTCCCACTTCTTGAATATATGAAAGGTATAAAATAATGAAGTGAGAAAAACATTGTGGGACGGAGTGAGTAATACATAAGGTAGTTTTTGGGCTTGGTTCCTTGCATATTATCTAAATGATTTTGTCTTTTGAATCTATTGATTGTTGTGTTTGTTACACGCAATCGGACCTTGGGCTGTCTTTGCAAGCAACTACTTCTCTTTTGAGCTCCGGTGGATGTAGAGTGTGTTTAGTGTTTCATGAATGCATACAATGCTATTGGTCTAATTGACTTAAGCTGGATCTGTGATCATTTATTTTGTGTAAGGCATTGATGCCATTGAATCTTGCTTGACCTGCTGCTTAAGTGCTGTTTTAGTCTCATTGCGTAACTATGTCAGAGCATATATCTGATTCTTGCCTTTTTCGTGTTCCTCAATTCTGCCAATATAACCATGTGCTGGTGAAGGATTGGAGAGTGTATTTTGTGAGAGGATTCTTATTTTCCGAAAAACATTAGACTCGAAGTGGGAGGAGATTCTAATATCAACCTCTCTTGCTGTCTTTTCTTTTACAAGATATAGTTTTCCACTCATAGGCATAAATTACATCAGTATGGTGTAGGAGTTTAGATTCTTAGAGCGGAATTTCAAGAATCATATTCTTTACATCTAACCCGAGAACAAATTGGATAAACTAACATGAATCAAATAATATATAATAATATATACCTTTGATGCGTGAATCCACAGAAGTACTAGCTTCCAAGTGAGATCTTGTAAGAACGCCAAGCGTCGTTCCTCTAGTGTTGGTCCACGAACAACGGTTAGATCACCACGTATGCTAGTACGGAAAGAGGGAACTTTTCACTCCTTACTTTGTATGGTGTTTGGCCAAAAGATGATGTATTGTGTGCTCTCTTTTGCAACCTCTACATCAATATATAGAGTGGTTACATTGGTGGTTTTATGAGGCTTAATTGACCACATAATGTCATACATTATGAGGCTTAATTAGGCACATAAAGCCACTCTTTATGAGTCATTCAATCACAAGAGTTACAACTCTTTTCCTACCATCCATATGACCATCCAAAATGAATTTGGATAAATATCTAACCTTTGTTACAATGTGTGACCTCATAGGACCCAATCAATATTAGTAGTTAGTCTAATCTCATTAGTCCAACAAACCGTAATTTAGCTTCTAGCAAAACGTTACAGTCTCCTAATATTATTGAATATATTATCTCTATAAACTTGTCCAAGTATACTTAGATTATTACACTTGATCGAAGGACAAAATCCTTCAATCTCCCACTTGTCTAAGAACAAGTGTGTAATCTTCAAACTCCTTAAGTCACTTAATGTCCAACTTGATGATATGTTAACATCCAATGTTAACAGTATCACTGTTCAAGTCGATTCCTGAAATCCGAGTTCGAACTGTCGAAACAAATGATTAACTCTTTAATTCATTTGAGCACGGCCATGCATTTTTCCAGTTCTCACTCTTCAAGAGGCCAAGACACCAATCCTAACTGTTTAGGAGGACTTATCCATTCTTGCATAACCAAAACTCCCACTCAATTCCTAGCAATTCCGATCACTGCCTTTATAACCTCCTTTTACGGCACGGCGTTTTGCAGTGTCATAAATATACTAATCCTTAAGCGAGAATAGTGTCATACTCATGTCAAAGGAATCCACTAAATATAGTGACGAGATTCTCAAAACACTTTAGAGAAATCTCTGTGGGTCTGTCCGACACGTATCCATTATACATGTCTATGTAAATGACTAGACATCTCCATGTCCCCATAGCCAATGAAACTGTGCTATCAATCATCTTACAATCTAGTCTCGAAACTGAATCATTTACGTCCAATTTAACGATTCGGACTAGGGACTTAGATATATTATAACTCCTGTTCACCAAATAGGGTTTCATTTGTCAAATCACGTATTTGACAAACCTATCAAATGTTATAAAATATCTTGGACGTTTTATTTAATACCAAACCAAGATTAAATAAGATCATAAACCTTTATTGATAAACATAATGAAATCATTATAAAGAGCAAATATAACTGTGAACTACTTTAAAAGTAAATAGCGCACAATCAAACCCCACTCTCCTATATGCTTAACTCCTATAGCCCTAGTGTGACTCTCATGCTTGGGCTGAGGCAACGGTTTAGTCAACGGATCAACAACATTTTGATCCGTATGAACTTTCCTAACTATTACATCCTTTCTCTCAACGATTTCTCGGATGAGATGAAACTTCCTAAGTACATGTTTACACCTTTGATGTGACCTTGGTTCCTTAGACTGAGCAATGGCACCATTATTATCACAGTGTAAAACAATGCCATCTGAAATGCTAGGTACTACTCCTAGCTCAGAAATGAACTTCTTCATCCAAACAGCTTCCTTTGCTGCATCTGCCGCAGCAATGTACTCAGCTTCTGTTGTAGAGTCTACGACAGTGCTTTGCTTTGAACTTTTCCAGCTCACTGCCCCTCCATTTAGACAAAAGATGAAACCAGACTGGGATCGGAAATCATCTTTGTCAGTTTGGAAGCTCGCATCTGTGTGACCCTCAACAATTAACTTAGTTTCACCTCCATATACTAAGAAATTATCCTTAGTCCTTCTTAAGTACTTTAGGATATTCTTAGCTGCACTCCAGTGTGCATCACCTGGATTTGATTGGAATCTGCTACACATGCTCAAGGCATATGAAACATCTGGGCGAGTACAAATCATGGAATACATAATGGACCCTATAGCTGACGCATAAGGAACATTACTCATTCGCTTAATCTCATCAGGTCTAGAAGGACACTGAGTCTTGCTAAGCGACATACCATGTTGCATGGGAAGAAAACCTCTTTTAGAGTTTTCCATGTTGAACTTAGTGACGATCTTATCTATATAAGTCCGTTGGCTAAGTCCAATCATCCTCTTAGATCTATCCCTGTAGATCTTGATTCCCAAAATGTACTCCGCATTTCCAAGGTCTTTCATAGAGAAACAACTTTTCAACCATTCCTTGTCTGACTCAAGCATGGGAATGTCATTTCCTATGAGAAGTATATCATCTACATACAAGACCAAGAAGACTATGTTACTCCCACTCTCTTTCTTGTAAACACAAGACTCTTCTCCGTTTTTGAGAAAACCAAACCTTTTGATTGCCTCATCAAATCGGAGATTCCAACTCCGGGATGCTTGCTTCAATCCATAGATGGACTTTTGAAGCTTACATACCCTCCTAGGATTTTCTGGATCTACAAAACCTTCCGGTTGTGTCATATACACATCCTCTTTCAAGAATCCATTCAAGAAAGCGGTTTTGACATCCATCTGCCAAATTTCGTAATCATAAAAGGCAGCGATTGCTAGGAGTATCCGAATGGATTTAAGCATTGCTACTGGTGAAAAGGTTTCGTCATAGTCTATACCATGAACTTGCTTGAACCCTTTTGCAACCAACCTTGCTTTGTAAACCTGAATGTTACCATCCTTGTCTGTTTTCACCTTGAAACCCATTTGCAACCAATAGGTGTAACCCCATCGGGCAAATCCATCAAGTCCCATACTTGATTTTCAGACATGGATGCCATTTCGAATTTCATGGCTTCAAGCCATTTTTCGGACTCTTCACTCATCAAGGCTTGCTTGTAAGTAGTAGGTTCCTCAAATTCTAAAATCATTATCTCAGAACTTTCGGTCAACAAGAAATCAACAAACCTTTTGTTTGGTATTCTTGGTCTACTAGACCTACGAGGGGCTGCAACAGGAGAAATTTTCTTCTCAACAATTTGAGAATTTTCGCACGAATTAAATTCGGGTGGGACAGTAGAAGGTTCGTGTATGGAATGCACGTCCTCCAACACTTGGTCAGTTATGGGAGAAGATTCCTCCAAAGGAGGAACTACTTCAAGCTCCACAGCTGGCACTTGTGTTTCTGACTCTGACATAGGTTGAACTATGTCCATTTGTTGCTTTTCTCGAATTTTTTCGAGAAATACATTACTCCCACTTGCCTTTTTGGAAATAAAATCTTTTTCCAAAAAGACACCACGACCAGCAACAAATACTTTGCCCTCGTTTCGATTGTAGAAGTAATAGCCCTTGGTTTCTTTGGGATAACCCACAAAGAAACACTTCTATGATTTAGGGGCGAGTTTGTCTGAAAGTAAACGTTTTACGTAGACCTCACAACCCCAAATACGTAGAAAGGACAAGCTTGGAATTTTTCCACTCCATATCTCATATGGTGTCTTTTCTACTGCCTTTGATGGAGTTCTATTAAGTGTGAAAGCAGCAGTTTCGAGAGTATATCCCCAGAAGGATATTGGAAGATCAGCAAAACTCATCATAGACCGAACCATATCAAGTAGAGTCCGGTTCCTCCTTTCAGATACACCATTCAACTGAGGTGTTCCAGGCGGAGTTAGTTGTGAAAGAATTCCACAACTCTTTAAGTGATCACTAAACTCTTGGCTTAAATATTCACCACCACGATCGGATCGTAGTGCTTTAATTGTCTTGCCAAGTTGGTTTTGGACTTCATTTTGAAATTCTTTGAACTTTTCAAATGATTCCGACTTATGCTTCATTAAATAGACATATCCATATCTACTTAAATCGTCAGTAAAAGTAATGAAGTACCCAAACTCTCCCCTAGCTTTGGTGCTCATTGGTCCACACACATCAGTATGTATTAGGCCCAATAGATCACTGGCCCTTTCACCCTTTCCAGTAAAAGGTGACTTTGTCATTTTGCCCATCAAACACGATTCACACACATCAAATGGCTCAAAATCAAAGGATGTGAGAAGTCCATCTTTATGTAACTTTTGAATGCGTTTTGCGTTTATATGTCCTAAACGACAATGCCATAAGTAAGTAGGATTAGTATCGCTTGATCTATGTTTTTTGCTGTCTATGTTAAAGACATCTTTGTCTAATTCTAGAAAATATAGACCATTAGACCTTTTAGCGGTGGCATAAAACATTGAATTCAAATAAACAGAAAAACAACCTTTCTCAATTGTAAATGAAAACCCTTCATTATCCAAAACAGGAATAGAAATAATGTTTTTGGTAATAGCAGGAACATAATAACAATTATTAAGCTCTAATATTAATCCAGAAGGCAAAGGTAGACTATAAGTTCCAACTGGAACGGCCGCAACTCTTGCACCATTTCCAACGCGCAGCTCTACCTCTCCTTTAGCCAAGTTTCTACTCCTTCTTAGTCCCTGCACATTCGAAACAATGTGAGAAACACAACCGGTATCAAATGCCCAAGAAGAAGATGTTGCTAAATTTATTTCAATGACATAGATACCTGAAGAAGAAGCCCCAGACTTCTTATCCTTCATATACTTCGGGCAGTTACGCTTCCAATGACCTATTTGATCACAATAGAAGCACTTGGCATTTGCGGCCACCTTTGGCTTTGCCTTTTCCTTTGGCTTATCAACAGTCTTAGTAGCAACTTGCTTGCCCTTATCTTGCTTTTTCTTGCCAGCCCAAACCTTCTTAAAACCCTTCCCCTTTTGAACCATAAGAACTTCCTTCTTAGGAGCAGCGGGGATATTTTGCTCGGCAGTCATGAGCATCCCATGTAACTCAGCAAGGGTCTTCGTCACTCCATTCATATTGAAGTTCAACCTAAACTGATTGAATCCATCATGAAGTGAGTGAAGTATGATGTCAGTAGCCAACTCTTGGCTATAAGGAAAGCCCAACCTCTCCATTGCCTCGAAATAGCCAATCATTTCGAAGACATGAGTGGCGACCGACTTGCCTTCAACTAACACACACTCAAGAATAGCCTTATGAGTCTCGTACCTCTCAATCCGAGCTTGTTGCTGAAACATAGTTTTCAGTTGCCGGATAATACTGTAGGCATCCAAGCTAGCAAACCTCTTTTGAAGGCTTGGTTCCATAGCCGCGAGCATAAGGCAAGTAACAATTACCGACCTTTCCTCAATGGCCTTATGGGCCTCCTTTTCGGCTTCAGTAGAGGTGGCGGTTAAAACTGGGATCGGGGTTTCAAGAACATCCTCTCGACCTTCGGACCTAAGAACAATTCTTAGATTCCTTTCCCAATCAAGGAAGTTGTTCCCGTTCAATTTATCCTTCTCAAGGATTGAACGTAAGTTAAACGGTGAATTATTGTTGTTACCAGACATGATATCTACATACAAGATGCAAAAGTAATAAGTATGTTTATCATAATAGCTCTTTAACATATTTTAAACATTTCAAAATAAAAGCCATGCACTTGATCAATTTCAAAGTGTCCCTTTTAATCAAGTGATTCTAAGATCCTATCAAATATGAATTCTAAGTGGACTTTGGCCTCAACTTAAAATCAAGTTTAAAAGGTAAGTAAACTCTTTTACTAATTACAACAATTGTAATTCTTAGTTGATAGGTGATTGCTAAGGTGATTTTAGCTTCCAGGTAAGGAAGTTACCCACAACGTTGGGGAGAGCCTTCCTAATCCTAGACAAAGCTTATCACCAAAAACACAAAACCCATCACTATTGCTTCAAAATCCAAAACTGTTTTGATGATTTTGTTGGGCCAAACCAAACTAAATATGCAAATTTCGGAAATTCACTCTACTTAGCCCAAGATTGGAAGTAACACTCTGCTTTGGCAGAACCTATTACTAACAATCAAGTTTTAGTAGGTGTTTATTTGGAGTAGCAAAAACCCAATATTTCATATTAAGGGACCTAAGTAAATTATCATGTTGATTTAATTACTAGTGAACATTTAACATAATTAAATCACAAGCATAATAAACTTAGAAAGCATTTAAAAGAAAAAATTTAAATGCAAAATTAAAATGTGATCCTAGCATGGCCCCTAATCCTAAAGACTACTCTTTAAGGCCTCCATTGTTGAATCACCATGGATCTCCATCCTTGTTCTTCATGGGTACTTGAATAAATATTTTTTTTGGAATTTAAACTAAAAAAATTACAAAAATACCAATGATGCGCAGATCGTATTTAGATTACAAAAATACATTAACGATACGCAGATCGTAATTTCTATCCAAGTTTGGGCCATACTAGTCACCGCTAGTGTCACATAATTCGCTGGGTACCCTTGCGAATTTCGAATTAGTTCGTTCGTTCCAATTCGTGGTTCGAAAACGAACCAAATCGTTGAAATTCGCGACTTGGAACGAGTGGGTTAGCGAATTCTCTTGCTTTAGGGCTTTTGTTCTACAAGAAATTTAGGGTTAGCATATTATCTCTTGTATCGTTGAGTGAGAGAGAAGGATCGAAGAAGATGAATAGAAATCGAAATTTAGGGTTAAATTTCGAAACCTAGATCTAAATTAGTAGAGAAATTTGTTGAAATTAGTAAAAATTACCTTAGGGCTTTTGTTCTACAAGCAATTTCGAGCAAGATGATGCCTTCATCTCCGGGGAGGGTCCACCTGAGCGCGGCAGAGTTCGTCGCCGGTGGCGTTGCTTCGCTTCTTCATCTACCTTCACAGCCGCCGGATGGAGATGGAGTGACTGTACTTGAAAAGTCACGTTCTCTCTTTTTATTTTGCTTTTTTACTTTTTTAAGTTTTCTTAACCTAGAGCTTAGTGTCGTCACGAGAAGAGTTTTCTCAACTCTCAAGTACATTGACTATTGAGTATGTGCCATTATATTAATAAAATATTATAACCTCCTTTTTATTATTTTTCTTTTTTCAAACAGAATGCATGTACCATGTAGTGCCTTTATTTTTGCAGATGCATGACAGGTTTTTTTTGGGAGACCAACAAACAAAATCCATTCATCTGTTTACTACTAGTCTACGATTTCATGTTTCACAATTAAAAAAAGTAAAATATAGAACTTCATTAGGGGTGATTAATTTAAGAAGACTAAAAGGTTTTTTTCACGTAAAAAAAAACTTAAGTATTATAAAAAAAATTGTAATATATCTAAAAATTCTCCGGTCGAACCGAAAGCGAACCTAAATCGAACCGAATTCACCTATCGAACCGAATTCACCTAGGGGTAGCGAATTCCGTTCCCGAATTCTTTCCGCGTTCCGGAGCGTTCCGCGAATTATGTGACACTGGTCACCGCATGTATCCATAATATCAATATATATTATATAAGCATGCGTTTTAATCAACTAATTAAAAAATAAAAATATCATGTTATAACAACTTTAAAACATAATATCACCATCAAGATTTAATCACATATTAAATTATATGGTTAGTACCTTAGAGGATTTTAAATCATTAATCTTATAAATTTAATCTACTATTAAATTTAAAGAAAAGATACCAAAAGACACTCTTAGTAACCTCCATATATTTTAATCATATTAAAATATGATATTTCATGACAATTAATCACATATATTAAAAGCAAAAAAAAAAAAAAATCAAATTAATTGACATGAATAACAATGGTTACTAACAATTTAGTAACTCCTCAAATTAACTAGTCAATTACTACAAATAATTAACCAATTAATATAAGATTTATTATTTTAATTCAATTATGACTTAAATATGCAATTAATCACCCTTAATCAATTATTTGCAATATTGGAATATACTCAAAAATATTAAACTTAAAAGAATTAAAAAAAATATGAAAAATTTTTGTAACTGCGTGCCAAGCAGCAGTGCACAAGGCACGACTGCCACCCAGCAGGCAGCCCTGTGCTGGCCGCAGCCACCAGCGAACACAGCCGCCGGCCACGCTGCCGCAACAGACCACAAGCCACCCTGGCCACAACCAAGCAGCCGGCCACGCTAGCCGCAACCAGGCGAGCCAGACGCACCGGCTGCAAAGCACTGTCGCACAAGCAACTTCGCTCAGACAGCCCTGTCGCCAGCCCGCCTTCGGCCGGCGTCGGTCCGGCGTCTTTCCGCCTGACCACGGCGGTCGGAATTTTGCTTCCCTCCCACTCAATTAGTCACAACAATTGTGCACAATTTGAGTGAAATTAACAACAATTGATTTGGGGAAAAAAATTAGGGTTCATATTAATTTAACAAATATGAATTCTTGAATCTAATACACAAAATCTGATATTTTGTGATTTTAGGTTTTGACATAAAATCTAATATACATCAAACACCTCAAATAATTAAGTTCAAGAATTAGGCAAATAGATATATAATTCAATTTAAATAAGAAAAACAACAAACTTATTTTTCCTACAAAATTCGAATCATATATAAAAGAAAATCAGAATTTTCCGGTCACTTGGTCGAATTTTGAGTATAATATATACATAAAAATCCAATTTTTATGTTTCCAATCAATTAATATCATAATATTAATTATGCAAATAAAATCATATATAAATCCCTCCTTTAATCGAATTAAAATAATAAAAAAACACATCATACAAATGAGCATATTAATCTATGCAATAGGCTAACTGATACCACTGTAGGAGTTTAGATGTTTAGAGCGAAATTTCAAGAATCATATTCTTTACATCTAACCCAAGAACAAATTGCATAAACTAACATGAATCAAATAATATATAATAATATATACCTTTGATGCGTGAATCCACAGAAGTACTAGCTTCCAAGTGAGATATTGTAAGAACGCCAAGCGTCGTTCCTCTAGTGTTGGTCCACGAACAACGGTTAGATCACCACGTATGCTAGTACGGAAAGAGGGAACTTTTCACTCTTTACTTTGTATGGTGTTTGGCCAAAAGATGATGTATTGTGTGCTCTCTTTTGCAACCTCTACATCAATATATAGAGTGGTTACATTGGTGGTTTCATGAGGCTTAATTGACCACATAATGTCATACATTATGAAGCTTAATTAGGCACATAAAGCCACTCTTTATGAGTCATTCAATCACAAGAGTTACAACTCTTTTCCTACCATCCATATGACCATCCAAAATGAATTTGGATAAATATTTAACCTTTGTTACAATGTGTGACCTCATAGGACCCAATCAATATTAGTAGTTAGCCTAATCTCATTAGTCCAACAAACCGTAATTTAGCTTCTAGCAAAACGTTACAGTCTCCTAATATTATTGAATATATTATCTCTATAAACTTGTCCAAGTATAATTTGTCTGCCACTCACAAAGCCAGATGGACTTGGGGAGATTATGTCTTAGAGGTCTCTCCGCAACGAGAAAGAAAGTGTGCCAAGTCTTGCTCTGATGAAGACTAAAAAAACGATTTAAGGTGGCATAGATTACCCTTATTTGTGTGGTCCGTTCTAGTAACAGCATTCCTACTTTTATTATCACTTCCGGTACTGGCGAAAATCTTTTAGGGACGCATCAAAAGTCTCGTATCGACTGACCTTGTATTCCTTTAGATTGGTTAGAAGAGCTCCGGAAAAAGCTGTATCTAGGGTGAGTTCTTTGTTCCGTCGTCGACCTCGAGACCAGTGGAGTCACCGAGATCGAGTTAATACTTAGATTATTACACTTGATCGAAGGACAAAATCCTTCATATGGTGCATATGGTTTTTATATCTAATCTTTGAAAATGTCCTCAGGAATGCATGGGAACTTGAAGCAATACTTTTCTGTTCTGATTGAAGGAAAAGGTATCCTGATCTTTACTTATGATGATTCCGAGGAGTTTCTGCCCGCGTTCATTCACTTCTTCGATGTCAGTTTTCCATTAGCAGTTGGTTTTTCTACATGATGAATTATTTTCTGCCCTACTCATTTCTGCTTAGTACTTGTGCAGATTATGCTGGAAGTGGTATTAATTTAAAAGTTTTGTATGTTTTCTTGGTTTTGCTGCTAGAATATACTCTATAGTCCGATGATGTCTTTCATGGTTCCTCTTATAATGTTTTGAAGTGTAGGCCTTTTACAATAGAGTTTGCCTGGTGGCTCTTCGAATGGTGGTAGTTTTCAATATAATGAATAAAACTCCAATTTTAAAATTTTATTTTGTTTTTTTTTTCAGGTAAAGGAAGTACAATTTTCAAAGGGGTCTCCTCTTGGGTCTTCTTTGTTGTGTGTAAGAAGGCAAGAGCTGATTGTCTTTTCTACTGAGCCCGCTTTCAAGGAAATGACGTTTCCTGTGGATGGAGAGGTTTGTTTTCCTTTCTTCTAGCTGGATGTGATTGTATTTTACTAGTAATGATCTTTTTTTTCTTCTAATAACTCATGTTTTACAACATCTCATTTTGCAGATCGTCGACGTTAGGTTTTCTCCGCAAGAAAACTTTCTATGTCTTCTGCGCATGCCATCACCCAATGAGCAGGTCTGTATTGTGGTGTCTATGATGTTGATATATAATTTGTTCCCTTTTTCGATAACCTATCATTTATCATTTCTGTTATGGGATGATGTTTCAGTATGTAAAGCTAGAAATTCGGGAGACAAAGACTGGAAATATCAGATTGATACATGACATTGAAACCATTACTAAATCTTATTCGATAGGACCTATAACTTTTCTCAAGTAATTTATCTTCTTCTCATCCATTAAGTTGTTTGTTTACGTTGTACTTGGATAAACTTTTCTCATGAAATTCCTCGGCAGGTGGAGTTATGATGATCATGATTTTGCTTCTTTGGGATCGAACCGTGCGTTGCTTATCTATGAAACCAAAACATTTTCTCGTGTCAAACCTCTCATTCTCAAACGAATACGGGCTTACAGCTGGTCGCCTTCAGCGTCATTACTGGCAGTTTGTGCTGTCTCATACGTTAGTTGCTTGACTCTACTTTTATTAATGTACTCATCTTATTTGCTTATTTATTTTCTTCCTCTATTGTCTATTTATATGTGCTTACATGTTGTGACTTTTGCAGATAAAAATTGTTGATATGTGCAGTGGTAAGGTGTTGTATGTAAATGCTTGGAAAGGGGAGGATGAGTATCGGCTTTTTTGGGAAGGTTCTGGGGACTACCTTGCTTGTATGTGTATTGGAAATGATTTCAACAGAGTGTTTCTTGTTTGCTTGAAGTCTGGTAAAAGCCAGTTCATCACTCCTCGTGGTCACTTCATTGATTTTGCTTGGCGAGGCAATGGGAAAGATTTTGCAGTCACGCAAAGAACTGAAAATGGAGAGCTTACCATCGTAAACTTTTACACTGTACGAGAGGATGAGAAGAATTTGAGGCTCAGAGTCGATACTGTTGAAGATATGATAGCTCATTATCTTCACTGGTCTCCAAATGGTCAGTACATGGTAATGAAGGGACCAGGGGATTCTGGAGAACTATACTTTTATGATGTCGATAACCATCAACGATTGAGCTCAGCTACCTTCATCTCCATGGACCTCAGTTGGGATTCTACTAGCAGGTATTTGTTGTTCAATGGCTTTCTGTCTTGACATATTATTTGGTTCAGTGACTAACAACAACAACAACAACAACAACATTACCCCAGTGCCTCAAAGGCTCCCGCCATAAGGCGAGGTAAGGGGGGGTCGGATGTACGCAGCCTTACCCTTGTGTTGCATACACAAAGAGGCTGCTTCCGGATGACCCAAAATGAAAATTGCGTCAAAGATGCATTATGGTTCACTGACTATTCAGACAAAAAAAAAGCGGGATGTTGAGGTCGATTTCTTACAATGATGCATTATCTGTATTCCTTGCGTGCAATATCTTATAACTCCCCCTGTAGGTTTTTCTTAACACAAGCTCATCCGGAAAACTGGCTTCAACCAGTTGTGCGTATTTGGTCTTCACATGGGGTGAAGCTTATTGATGTTGGTCCTTTTTACTTACCAATGGTACTTGATTTCGTATTGGCTGTATAAATGTTTATTTCTTTTTCTACGTCTGCTTGCTTGGATGACTAAAAAGAGTATTTGTTTTATGGTAGCTCTGGGGGAGTAAACTGCCATCCATTGCTGGGAGCTCCCTGGATGTTGATGTTGGGAGCTCCATGGATGTTGATGTAAAAGAGGATTCGTTGAGCATAGCTGATGGTGATAAAGCTATTGGAAAGAGGCCAGCAGATACAAGTGGAGATTTGCCGAGTAATTTTTGTTCTCTTCGGCTGAACTCAACTGAAAATTAATGAACCGGAAAAGTGACCAGTGGTACTATGTTGAACTGAAAAAAGTTGAAAAAAGTGATAGCAAAAGTACTATGTTGAGCTGAAAAAAGTGAGAGCAAAAGTACTAAGTTGAGCTGGAAAAAGTTTAAAAAAAAGTGATCTCATGTGGTAAACTCACCACAATGGTACGATTGTTTATTGACAGATGTTATACGTAGTCCTTAGGGTTACGTATAAACATTTGATACTTTCCTAAATTAGTAAGAACAAATAATAACTAATAAAGATTTACGTATGATTTGCCAATAAGTTTCCAAATTAATACTATTTTGGATAAATTAGTTAATGATTATACGTAGTCCTAAGGGTTGTGAATAGTAAAACTCTCGTTTATTTTAGGGTAATTAACTAGGAAAATTAGATTAAAAAAAGTGGGACCTAAAGATAAGGAAAAAGATGAATAAAAAATGTGACATTTTACCAAAGATAGAAAAATTAAAAGTGTAACAAATAAAAAGAAATGTAACAATTATAAAGAAACGAAGGGAGTAATATAAGCCGATTTTTGGGTAACGACCTAATTTGTACCCTAAAACCCAAACTCAAAACCTGGTTCATTCGACCTTATTATAAAGTTATGAAGGGGGAAACTGTAACATCTCCGATATTTTAAATGATAAATTTCTAAAAATACCCTATTTGTACTCTTAGAGCTATGTATAAAATCGGATACAATAATTTAAGTGAAGAGCTATTCGCCGCCATAATTATTGTATCCGATTTTACATGCAAGGAAAAAATAAAAAAGTGCCTTCATATACAATGATTAGAACAAACCGAGACCAAACTCTATTTAGCTCGGCTCGTGTTCGTTTAGATTTATTCGAACTCGAGCCGAGCTCAAAACTTAACGAACCGAGCCGTTATCGAGCCGAGCTTTGAATAAGCGTTGACCGAGCTGTTGTCGAGTTGTTCACGAACAAGCTTGACCTATTATTATCCTTAGTTTATTTGTCTCTTTATTTATTTATTAATGAATACTTTTTCTTGTGAATTTATTTTTTAAACACTAAAACTATTAGCTTATCATTGTGTAATATTTATAACAAATATATTTCTAGATTCATACTTAATATAGTATTTCAATATATAAAAGAATAATCGAGCTTGTTCACGAACTTTTCGAGCCGAGCTTAGCATAACTCAGCTCGGCTCGTTAAGGCGAACTCGAACTCAAGCCGAGCCACAACAAGTCGAGCTTTAACCCAGCCGAGTCCGAACTGTTCGTGAACAGGACAAACTCATTCTCACCCCTAACAATGACCACCATTTTATTGTCAACATTCAATATTCTACACAAATTTAACAGGTACTTGTTGCTAATAAATAGCACCTTATAAACACACCCAGAAAAGAATACACATATTTCAGCTCCTCCGTTTATAATGCTTACAGTTCCTGATCTAACTACAGCTATACTTGATAGGACTGAATGCTAAGGTATCGTATGTTCGGCCAGGGTAACTATAGTTTCATATCACAAATATACAGGAGGGTTTTAATGGCAAAAAAAATTCGGCGACATCTCAACCGATATCCTAAATTCTCGGCTTGCTCGTCCTCGGCCTTCCATACACAAACTTCTGTTAACTTGCAGAGAGTAGTTTAGCATGATCATTTCCAAAAAAGGCACCTGTGTCCCACTCACCTGTTGTGGACGACAGAGTCATCAGAGCAACCACGACAGATCTCATGCTCGGCCTTAGATGAGGATTCTCTTGAGTGCACGCATTAGCAAGTTGTGCCAACTGCCCCAAAAACATCATAAATATACAATTTCTAATTGAGGAATTACCCAAGAAAGTACCAAAATATTGAGTAGAATAACTTTTCACCTTATATACAGAGTCGAGAGGATAGTTGTCCCCCATCCTAGGGTCCACCAGCTTTCGGATCTCGTTAGGATCATGCTTATTGAGAACGGGCTCAAACTGTAAAACAACCAAGAATAAAGAGACTATAGCTTTCAAGTTTCAACTCAGCTGAATCTTGCACACATGGTCAGCAGTCATCAAGGTTAAAATAAGGCCAAGCAAGAAACAATCTGTTACCAAACAAGAGAAAGAAAAGGGAATTGAGCGTACATTAGAGAAATTATTAAAATGCCCATCCTCTAAATTGTTTGGAAACAAATACTTTGCTATTTGGCCTTTTTCTTAAGGTTGCGGCATACCGGCATCTCTGCCTTCATAATCATCTTCTGCGAGTCCTTCCCCTTAATGATCGAGGTTAAGACAAAGATGGCGTGTTCACCCTCATGTAAATAACTGGGCCCTTATGTAAACAAATGGGCCCTTGAATAAATAACTACCTATATTTAAGTGACAGTCTGACGGAGAGTGTTAGTAATTGGTATAAAGACGTCAAGTGCTAGTGCTAAACCTTTTACTTTAACGATGGTCTGACGGACAGTATAGTAATTGGTAACAAGCAAGGACTCTCAAAGTCTCAAGGGGTAGTGCCACTAACTCTTTCCGTTCTATAAGTTTATCTTTCTAAAAAAGAAGTTTATATTAGGTAGTTATGTTACAAAAGGGCCGAATTATCTCTCCATGACATTCGTATTAGTAGTTACACGTAATGTGTTAGATGAGGTGCACGCAATCTTTCAAGTGTCAACGAGTCTAAACAACTTATCCCCATCAGCATCCATTGGGCTATCTGTTCATTTTTGTAAAACCAACTAAACTACCAGTCTACCAACCACTCACGCGCCATGTCTAAAAGGCACAAAGAAGTGGGATGAATCCGTGGTCTTCGAATCTTGAGGTGCAAACTATTAACGCGCAAGAATTACTAAAGGGTCCCTTTTATACAGGGAAGTGATGAGAATATATTCACAATGTTCAAGCATATACCCCTTCCTCTATTCGAAGGTGAAGAAAGGAAAATTGACAGGAAGGGGCTAATTAATTATGCAGCTTCTAGGGAAAGATTGTAATTATTCGAAGAGAGAGCAAAACTGACAGGTACAGTATGCTTATTTCGTATACAATATCTGCTTCTATGCAAAATTGTATTTTTTTTTGGTTTCAGCGAGTCATTCTTTCCCCTTTAGAAACCGAGATTAGAGGGTGGACAAAAGGCTTACCATACCGACTAGGCCCTTTGAGTCAGGACCTGTGACATTTTGCTTCACTACAGCAGCCTTAGCTGATATGAGCTCATAAAGAACAACTCCAAACGCATACACATCAACTTTTGGAGACACCTCACCATATTGGGCATACCTGTAATGAGCAAAAGGAGACATTCATGACTTTTTCTGAGTTTATATGAACAAACTCTATCAGTAAGCTACACAATCCTTCTAGCTATTGCAGAGTATGTGAATTGATTGAAAAGTACTCTCATAAGACAAGTAATAAGAGAGACATTGTTGTAATTGGTGACACGGGAAGGAGAGACAAGTTTAATCAGCCATCAGAAACAACAATCAATCCTTTCTACAATGTATGGCGGGAGAAAGAAGCATGGAACATAGGCAGCACACTGGGGGATAAGTAGCCTTGCAAAAACTAATGCAAAAGAAAGCAAAGACATCAAATTGGACCCACAACTAATATACTCCAAAGAACAGGACTTAAAATTGCAGATTGGATTGCAAAAACAAGTACATGTTTCTGGCAAGAGGGAATAATGGACTAACTGGTAAAGTGTCCACATCAATCAGTGGGACAGGTGAAAAGAAAGAGGAACTTTCTGACACTGGTAGCCTCATCCTTAGCTTACCAAATTCTAGATTATAGAACAGGAATTACATCTCATTTCCAAAATGAGATCTACTATCAATGCCTAAGTGAACAGGAAAAGAAAAAGGTTTTAAATTCAATCACTAGTAGCAGTTCTGCCCAACTCAAAGTACTATGTCAAATGAGGCAGGAAAGTTTCTTACTCTGGAGGCATATATCCGAATGTACCCACAAGACGTGTAGGAGCAGAATAATTTCCAACTTCAGTCAGCTTGGTCAACCCAAAATCTGCAACCTGCATAGGTGACAACATAAGCCAAAAATAGAAACACAAAAAAGGCTGCAACTATGGACAGAAAGTAATCAATCACACCTTTGCATGGAAGCTCTTGTCTATCAATATATTGGCCGATTTAATGTCCCGGTGAATATAGACAGGAACTGTGTGCTCATGAATGTACTCAAGGCCTCTTGCTGAATCAAGGGCAATCTGCACTCGGATTGACCAGGGTAGTGGGTCTTTTCCTGAAGAGGAAAAAGAATTAATATCTAGCATCATGCGAATACACGTGAACATGAAGATTTTTAAGGATAGCAAACTCACCGGAGCCACGCAAATGTTGGCTTAAATTTCCATTCTCTATAAATTCATACACCAAGAAAAGAGATTCCTCAACACAGTATCCAATCAAGCGGACCTGCCATCGATCACATAAAATTATAATCTACAATTTCTAAAGCCGATAAGGAAATATACATGAAATTTAAGCCACTTTATCCCTTTGATGTACGTAGTACTCGCTCAGACTAATCTCCCTCAAGTCTCAACCACCGTCATAAGTAGTCCAAGTACAATCAAGATCCTCCCCCCCCAACCAAAGTAAAAGGAAAAGAGATAGAGTAGGCAGTTTGCAAGTATGTCTGACAAGAAATTCAGCAGGATATTTGTCCCTTGTTGAAAGTCTTCCAAATATTGACTAATAGCATAAGCTGCCAATGAGCACCTCAATAAGTTACTCTTGAAACTCATGAAAAAGGCTGAACCCACAGGAGGAAATCGAAAAGACAGCAAATCTAACTCTCATAAGGCAGACAAGAAGCTATTATCTGAAAGCATATACTCTTTTCATTTGATATCACCACCTACTTTATTTCCCTTTGTCATTTATTTTATTCGTCATTTAAACATCAATGCACTACACATGTCCATTTTAAATATCAATATAATATTACGTGTCAGAGTCGTTTTTAATTTATTTAACATACAATAAGTAACTCCTTGAAACTTGTGCATAACTTTAAACGGTAGGGGAAAAGGACTGAACAAAGCAAACACTAAAAAGGTCTGAGGATAATTGCTGATCTTATAATTTTCAGAACTCCAATAAGATAAAGGATACTGCTTTCCTAAACTCCAAAAGAAACAAGATAAGCCAAATCAGAATTTCTTGAGCACAAAACCTCAGAAGTCAGAAATGAGCAATCAATGACAGGTGATGGAAATGAACAAGACGTGAAAGGGAGAAGAACCAAAGACAAAGAAGAGGAGAGACAGAGGGAAATCAACATAACCTAGGAATTGATGCTGATCAATTTGTTTTGGGCAACATCTATAAAGAAGAAAACTCCATGTTCCATTCTTGTATAGCCAGCAGCAAAAAAAGAAAGTACGAACATTTTCTGTCAGGTCTGTAACAAGTAAATGCATCCATTTGATAAAGCCCCTCAACCATTGTTTGTGTGCATGCATCTTCCCATGTGTGTGGTGTAGGGTGTGCATGTCTGTGTGAGTTTGTGCGAGTATATGGCCTCACATGTGTGTGTGAGTGCGCGCATGTGTGATGTCAATTTGTGCAGACCATTGTCATCTTACTGATCGCAGCATTTGCACAGTTCCAATGACTGGAAATGTGATTTCCACTCCAGTATAGAAAAACAATATCAAGTGGACCTTGTTAGATTTGTTTACTAATATGTAAACAAAGGAAGTTTGAAGGAGTAGCTTAGCTGCCAGACAACATCGTCACTTTCATGTACCCATCGAACAGCAGCCCTCAAAAATATTTTCTTCCAAGACCAATTCTGATCTATATCACCTCCCCAAGCCTAACTCTTTATGAACAACCGATCGTGACAAGTCGACCGATACATAACGAACGCACCTATAGATAGAAGCCCTATGTTGACCATCTATCCTCTTCCCGACAAGCCCCGCTTCTCCTTGGTCCACAGCAATAAAATGTAGGGCTACAAAAATAAAGCTTCGAAGAGTCGAAGACGAGTAATGCTAGGGAAAACCCTACTCATCTTTTATTTTCCCCCCATTTCATCCTTCCCCTCTATTATCTATATATCGAGTTGATTAGATGGGAGTGTTAAGTACCATCCTTAGAGACCCTATAAAAAGGCATCAATGAAATTTACATGACCAATTACTTATATCTAATGGAAGATATTAAGGGTCAAAAATGTGCATTAATAAAGACTGCCAAACAAACACCAAGAACTTAACAGGACGAAGAACGGAAGAACGGAGTACAATAAAAAGGAGACATACTAGTTGCAGATTACTCTTAGTGTCTTAGTGAGCAATTATATCATAAACATAAAGAGAGTGCACAAAGCATACCAGATTTAAGTGATGAACACGACTCAGAACGTTTAACTCAGCCTGAAATTCTTTAGACGCCATCATGTCCATCTTCTTGACAGCTGCTTTCTGCCAACGACTAATACTATCAGACATACAACTAAGGAAGAGACGATCAGATATCAACATACAAATGGAGAAAATACAAATCCTACCTGTAAACTAATAAATATGTACTTGGTAAGGAAATCGAGAAACGGATAAAGGATATAGATTTATGCACAGCCACATGGAAAGTGCCCTCAATATGTAGGTAAAATGATTAATATTGCACAAACCACAGGAATTTCAAAGTACCAGGAAATAGTTTTTTTTTTTAAAAAAAATTACTACCAATAATAAAAGTTCAGGGTGGCGGGGCAGTGGTAGCAATCAATTTTGCTTTACCAAGATTTAGTCACTGACAATGTATTGCAAGTTACAACTAGCTTTTATGAAGAAAGAAACAATTTCGAAGGATGCGATGCTACTTGATTTATCCATGTGTCTGATAAGGTCTGGTTTTAAATAAGCATTGCTAGAAAGCTCAGGCATCCAGACACTTAAAAACAACATAGCTAGCAACACTATATTATATATTTACTATACTCCCTCCCTTTCACAATGTCTAGTCAATTCACATTCTGGGTATTATAACGAGTTAACGACTATAGATTAGCTAAAGCGTAATTCTTATGCCATTTTTTTGACTTCATCAACAGCAAGGTCTTCTCGATAAATGCTTCAAGAGAAATCAGAAGCTTATTGTAAATATACACATCAGGTAATTTTTCAATATTAATGGAAAGTCAACTAAGCTGGACACTAATACACAGAAGTAAATCACAATTGAAGTAAAGTAATCATAAGAGTAACCCGTTAGAACCCCGTTAGTGATATCAAAAGAAAAAACTTTTCAGATAAAATACCAGTTTTAACAGATTTTGCTTATGGGCCACTTCTGGTAGTTTTTGGCTCCGAAAAAGACCTGATACCACCAATTTGCATTTGTACTATTCTCTAAATAGAATACTTTGGAACTAGAGGTCTAGAACTTGTCTGTAAGGTTGTTTTGGCATGCTAAAACCATTTTGCTTACATTTTATATCCCTGAATTGATGTTATATATATTTTTCTAAAGTTATTAAAAGATCGCAAACAATGAAGTGATGAACCACAGTGGCAAGCATGTGTCATTGTCAAATTAGCTCCTTTTCTAGCCAGGAAAACCCATAAGGTGGCTTCACTAAGTCAAAAGTCAAAACTTCAAAGTTTCTTTAACTCATAAAAGAAAAAACTTATTTTCAAGGTGATTCTGATAGGTTACTCTAGTCATAATTATGCCTGCCCTATCCCCCTTCCTACATTTATATGCCTTCGCGAGTTTGACATCCATAATCCACAGCAATGCCCATTTTCTCTGGTCTATATAGAAGGAGCGTAGCAAAATTAAATTTCACATAGAATCTTAGTTCCCAGCTAGCCATCACTCATTTCTCATTTCTATGTTTACATAGAAGGAGGTAGTAATCAAAGGTCAAGTTCGCTGATCTCTATAGTTTAGATCCATATCAGATGTAAATACTCCTTCCGTCCCACAATGTTCTTCCCACTTCTTGAATATATGTGAGGTATAAAATAATGAAGTGGGAAGAACATTGTGGGATGGAGGGAATACTACTGTGCGTCTCAACCTAAAGATTTGCAGATATCTAATGCAACAAATAATGAGTCCGATATTGTGTACTTTTCCCCTTGAATCTCTTCCCATAATAATCCAGAACAGCCATATGATAAGGTTTGTCAATGCTTCACAAGACCAATAAGCTGCACTACAAGAATTTCTACCACTGAGAACGTCAACCAGGATAATGCCATCGGCTAGCAACTAAAAATAAAAGCCACTGTCAGAAAAAGTGTCATACAAACCTCTCCTCTCAGCTCAGCATAGTAAACATGCCCAAAACCACCAGAACCAATCATGTTTGCCATGTTAAAGGTATCTGTTGCTTGTGCAAGCTCTTCATAGGAGAACTCAACTGCTTTGTCAACAGTAACACCCATGTTTCCAGCATGCCTGGAACTTAAAGTTTTATGGGACCTTTCATGAACTGTCATCAAACGTAAAGTGAGCGTTAACTTGTACCTTGGAATATGAAATCAAGACGACCACATTAAACACTTGACTTCCAGTAAATTAGCGCACATTGGTAACAGAGATGAAGATATTTGAAACTAAATGTGACGGTTAACTACTTCCAGAGGAAATAGCAATGTACGCCAATGACAATAGACTGCTCGTAAAATCTTCTCTCATTCTTACCCTAACTTTAAATCCAATCATAAAACAGACATGCAAAGGCTTTGGTCTTTTCACTTTCTATTTTCCCCTCTCTCTCCATTCTTGTCATGGGATAGCCGTAAAATAAGCTGCAAAAGCTTAACGCTTACCAGACGGCTTGTCAAGGAGTAGAGCAGCATTCTTCATTTTCTTTCTTCTCATATGCACAAAATATAACACAGCCAGCAAAATCACAGCTACCACTGCCACAGAGATACCAGCAATGGCTCCACTAGTAAGTCCTGCTTGCGCAAAAGGAAACTATTACTTCATGTAGCAATAAAGCTGAATTTATGATCTCATCGGTATCTCATCTACAACAGCAACAAGATCAATCCACAAGGAGTCAGTGAAGGAGGCCAAATCACCTGAGCTGGAAAAGCCAGAAAAAACAAAAAAAAAGTTATTAGATAATTTTAACCATGGCATGAGATACTTTTAAGTTTACTCTTAGGAATTCCGCACCACTACCCTAAGGTTTGTGATATCTGAGTTTGGATACATGCAATTTCCTATATATTCTGAAAAATATGACATGTATATAACTCCATAGATCTCTGTTTCATTCACATGCGACAAATAACTTCTAATGCCAAAGTTATATTTGGTACACATTCAGTATTGGACTTTCAGATTTATCAAGGAGTTACTTTGTTCTTGAGAAATTTACACTTTCAGACATTAATTTTCCTTAAATGTTTACTGCTAATCTCAGTCACAGATCCTGATCCAATAGCTGAAGATTTTCAAGCATCTTGTCTCCAATACTTGAGCATGGATTTAAGAAACCATACACAAAAATCAGCAACTAAGGGCAGACTAAAAAGGTATATACATCCAACATCTGAAGTAAGCATAGGGCCATAGAGTACCTACAAGAAACAACCTTGACTGTCCCAAAAACTAAATATCCGAAACGATAAGTAACACGGTGGAATTTCCCCTTAATATATATGCATACAGTATTATGATAGAATAACAGAACTTTACCTTGCGGGAATAGGCGGGTATTGTCCAGTTTTGTCTGCAATCGCAACATTGAATGCCTTAAGTGAAACAGTTTTTCAAAGTTCATAAGCATAAACCAACCAAATCGTTTCAGAGAAATCAGACAATCACATGAACATGTAGACAAATCTTACATTTTAGATTTCCTTTCCTTTTTTTTCTTCTTTGTTTTTGTTTAAGCTCCAGTAGGAGGGGAATGAGATGTCTTAAAGTGGAAAAAGAGTTTATGACATGAAAATCGCTCGATCACCTCTTAGAAAAGGATTGGCAAAAGAGTTCATGAAAGACAGTATAAGCACAAGAAGTAGACCATATACCAGGATTTTTAGGCTCTTATTCATTGGTGTCAGGAAGAATAATGCATGAGCTCATGACTGTCAACTACCATAGGTTACCACTTATACAGGTAGGTTCAGGGAAACACATAAGAAAACAGTTTCTTGATCCATCTCTTGGGATTTCTGTCCTCCAAAGTTCAACCAGATCAATATATATGTTCACTGGTTCACAGCTTTGCGGATATCCATTGATGCTTAATACACCCTCCTGTCTAAATAAAAGACACTCTATTTTAGATGATCACAAAATAACAGACTACTTTTACCCATAATGGTAACCTATGCCCTTAACCAAAATTCCAAAATAGGATTACATTGGTATGGTGGAGATGAAAGAATCTGGATAGTGAAAAGTTATTAATGGTTCATTGAGGGGCGGTGGGAGTTGTTCTTCTCAAATACATGGAACAGCAGAATGCTCGTACACATATATACATGGCATCACATTTCTCTGAAACAAGAAAGTAGAGCAAGTTTTATCTTTCCTTTTCTTTTGAGAGTGTGGTTGTTGGAATAGGGTCAATTAATTACCTATCGTATTACTAACAATGAGCATATCCGCTCCCGCTAAACTCACTTGGAAGAGAAAAACTCCTTCGAGTTTTATCTGGTGGTAGCATCATCAGAAGCAACAATTAAGGCCTTATCAAAACTTTGCTTGAAGTCTTTGTATTTTTTTTCCCTTATCAATGCAATAAAGACGTTTATGTGCTGCATGTATTTTTCTGGTTGGAGACATACTGGTTCGCAAGACTGAAAGAATTTATTATTTCAGCTCTGATTGTTTTCCATTTGGGGGTCACATAGGCCTGAAAATGCACTACTCCAATCAGTCATTTGTCCTAATTGGAAAATAATCATGCATCCCTTGAGTATCTAATGTTTTCACTAGAAATCTTGAGTTCACCAAAACTATTACCCAATACCTAACGCATGGTGCTTCTTGATCTACCCAATTTAATGCTATCTTATCTTATGCCATTTGCAAATACCTCCTCCTTCAAGGAAATTCAAAAATTCTCATTCAGAAGATGTCCTCATTACAAGGTTTTGAGATGGTAACTCTTTTGTTGCCAGATGGTTCTAATCTCCCACTGTAAAATAGTTCCACTACGGAATGCATGTATCGCTTCAACATTATCATAATATATCAAGTCTTGACCTCTTGTCACACTGGCTTTTTTCATGTTTACAGCTTTAGTGGGAAATCATAAATGCTCAAAAAGATTGAGATATTTTTTCGGCACAACCTCTGAGAGAATAGAAACTGAGACAAGTCCATCTCAACACTGAGTCACAGAAAATTTAGTTATTCGAGAGCATAGTAGAAACTTACCACCATTATCTTTGTACACTAAGATAGTAAGATGCATATAGCCTCTGCCCTACTCAAGCACAGAGTTTGTTCATATATTCAATTGACTTGTTATGGAAGAAGGTCTCTGACTTTTGAAGGATAGTTACCATCTTCTTTTATATAGGTGATATTTATGTTAAAATAAGGAGTAGCACCTCATGGATAGATTAAGCCCACAATTAGCCAAGAATATGCTACACGAGCACCTCTCACCAACCCCCAACACCCCCCCTCCAATCATAAAAGTTGACATGAAATTCAAACCCTTGCTCTAAGATGGGTGAAGGAATTACAAGTGATAGTGCTTACTCTGATCTTAACTAGCTAAGTTTTTTTTACAAACCACTCAGAAATGACTGAATGAGCATCAATGAGGATTAAACTCCTTATAGCATATACCTTGACACCTCTATGATCTGGTGCTAGTAGATAAAGTGAGAGCAATTCTGGCCTGTTTGGTAGATGGTAATAAATAGTGATAATGAGAACGAATTTATAGGTAATGATGTGCAAAAAGAAAGTCTCATGTAAAGTTCCATTACCATGGCATTATCATCAAACTTTCTTTACAAAATTACATAAGAGTAATAGTAGATTAGGACCCATTAGTAGATTTCACTAGTTGACATGTTTTTTATGAAAGATTAAGTATCGAGTATATTCAATGAGCATAATGACCTCAATGCTCAATGTATCCATTTGCAGAATATAATTTCCCCTAGCATAAGACTACTAATGTACCAAACACTTCAAATAGACTATTAATGCTAGTTCCAAGTCAAGTATGAAGATGGAAAACTGCTTTTCGTCATTGCCAAACCAAGCCTTATATTCAAATGCTAAAGTAAGCCCGATAAGGTGAGCGCCTGGCTTATCTTGAGCAAACATCATCAACAACAACAACAACAACACTACCCCAGTGCCTCAAAGGCTCCCGCCACAAGGTGAGGTAGGGGGGTCGGATGTACGCAACCTTACCCTTGTGTTGAATACACAAAGAGGTTGTTTCGGATGACCCAAAATGAAATTGTTGCGATAATGCATTGACCAGCCAACATCATTCAGATAAAATGATAAGTACAAAACAAGAGTCCAATCTTTAGAGAAACTGTAAACCATAGCAACAAAACATGGCCTAAGGTTATCCTAGAGAGAAATCGGCATAAAAAATACAACACTTAAGCAAAAACTTTAAGAGGGTTCATGATCACACCCAAGTTCCTATCTCCATCATATAATGCATAGCCACGAATTTACAAACAACACAATTACTTTTGCTCTTCAAAGCTAACATCAAGAAAAACAACAATAAATTCACAAGGAAACACCAAATCAATCACTTCCACATTCAATTGAGTAAATCAAACACAATCACAAACATCCAAACAACATCAAAGATCAAACACTGAAATCCAATCACAAAAAACCAATCTGGAATAAAGGAATACCTTTAGCAGGAATGAACACAATTCCAGTTCCAGCACTAAAATTCACACCAGGATTATAACTCTGCAGCAAACTCGATGTCGAATTCGTGTACCGGGTTATAGAGCTCAAATTATCCCCACGCCGAAGCGGGTAAGTCATGAACAAACCATAACTCTTATCAACATCACTATTCCCACAAGAGCAATTAACCACAACATTAACAGTAGAATTCTCAGGTACATTATTAACAGGGAAAGTATTAAACTTTTGAATCCAATTAACAGTAGTAAGACCAGAATAATAAGTGTTAGCAACTCTATTATAAGTATCACCCTTCATAAATTTATACTGAAACTTATGACCCAGAAACTGCCCATCATTAAGACAATCACAAGTGAAAGGAATATTGATTCTTGTAGTAGATTGAACTCTATCTTGGTCAGGAACACTTGGGTTATAACTTAGAATATCATTTGGATTAACTTCCATGAATTGGGATATGATTGTTATGTTTGATTTATCCCATACATAGTATGAAGCTAATGCTAAAGGACACCCTTTTTTGCATTTTGATTCTACCATTAAAGAGAAGTAACTCCATAGAAGAAGAAACAAAAAAGGTGAAAACTTTGTTTGAAGAGATAACATCAAGATCAGAAGAAAAACAGCAAAATTCAACTCAGAATTGAAAGTTTTAAAATTTGTTTTGGTTTGAAAGGTACTGTTCAGGAAGGGAAGAAGGGAGGGAGTAAGAAGCAAATTTGGGTTAAGTGGGTAGAATAATCAAGGCAGGCAGGTGAAGGTTGACCTTTTTTGACTAGTCGACGTAGTCGTTGACTGCCACCAACAATTTGAGTTGGAACTTGGAACAATTTTTTGTTTAGACTGTGTTTATAAAAAATTATTGGGTTTTTCTACGTGGTATCCTTAGGGTATTAGTTTTTCTAAGTGGTACCCCTCCAAAATAAAAGGTCCATATTGTACCCTTGAAGTGCAGTAATTGTCTAAGTCATGTCATTGCCGTTAAGTAACCGTTAACTTAAGTTGAAAAATTCCGTTAGTCGTAGTTAACTTAGGTTAGCTTATGTTAATTTTAATTTTGGTGGGAAATTTCCCCCCAATTGTCTAGGATTTATGAGTATTAAACCATCTACTTAGACATCTTCTTCATTTATCATCTTCTTCTTTCATCATCTTCTTCCTTCTTCACACTTTTATTTCTCTGCGAAAATGTCCAAATCTTCTGGGAAATCGTACTCGCCAATTTCACCTTACAAGTTAAAGTTTTTCAGACCCATGTGCGATTGTAGAGTACCTAAACCTGCAAAATTGAAAATTTCCTCTACTCAACCCAATCTGAGGAAGGGGTTTTTTAAGTGCGACGATTGTTTGTTCTTCAAATGGCTTGAAGAAACTGACATAAGGGGCATTGAAGATTCGTATATATTGATGCTGAATACATGGAGGATTTAATTTTCCAGTTTATTTTTGGGGTTTTTCGAAACAGAGATGATGGAAGTTTAATGAACTGATAATTTAAGGGGTTTGGTGGTTTTAGAATTTAATTTTCTTCTTTTTTTAAAGTTATTAAAGGCTGGTTGTTGTATTACGTTAACCATGGTTAACATTCGTTAATCACCGTCACTAACTACAAGATTAAAGGGTACTGTTCAGACAGTTTTTGCAGTTCAAGGGTACAATGTGGACCTTTCATTTTGGAGGGGTACCACTTGGAAAAACTGATACCCCAATTATAGAGGGAGCGTTATGCTTATTAATTACTCCATCAATTCTATATTATTTGCTACATATAAATTTTGAGCACTATTTACTTTGCCACTTTGAATGTCTTTAAATTTCCAGACATAACGGTAAACATGTTCATGTAGAATCTTATTTTATTCGTCTCAGTATGCATTTCTAAAATATATAATTTTTGTCATTTTAATCTGTACCAAATTTTAAGATATTGTTTTGAAATCGTTTCTTGGAAAGTGTGAAAAAGTGAGCGTATCAAATAAATTGGAAAGGAGGTAGTAGGAATTAAAAAATAAAAAATAGAATAGAATAGAGATAACAAACCGCCTACTTTTAAATTAAAATGAGGCAAGGGTCCAAGTTTAATATTTAGAAAGAGTAATCCATGTTATGACTATTTTAGTTCATTTTGTGAGCAAATTAATTCATTTAGTAATCACAATACTAAATCTATTCGGTAACTAGTTTAATCCATTTAGAGTTGTATTTATCATTTTCCATAATAAAAATAGTACCTTGAATAAA
Organism: Patellifolia procumbens; assembly: GCA_947645195.1. Classification (NCBI taxonomy): domain Eukaryota; kingdom Viridiplantae; phylum Streptophyta; class Magnoliopsida; order Caryophyllales; family Amaranthaceae; genus Patellifolia; species Patellifolia procumbens. Next base: position 10,046,866 of record CANSGD010000972.1, read on the forward strand.
AGCTCATTATAATAAAATCAAGAGCTCCTAAAGTATCTCTACCACCATTAGTTTGATTTTATCATTTTGGAGGGATACCACTTGGAAAAACTGATACCCCAATTATAGAGGGAGCGTTATGCTTATTAATTAGTCCATCAATTCTATATTATTTGCTACATATAAATTTTGAGCACTATTTACTTTGCCACTTTGAATGTCTTTAAATTTCCAGACATAACGGTAAACATGTTCATGTAGAATCTTATTTTATTCGTCTCAGTATGTATTTCTAAAATATATAATTTTTGTCATTTTAATCTGTACCAAATTTTAAGATATTGTTTTGAAATCGTTTCTTGGAAAGTGTGAAAAAGTGAGCGTATCAAATAAATTGGAAAGGAGGTAGTAGGAATTAAAAAATAAAAAATAGAATAGAATAGAGATAACAAACCGCCTACTTTTAAATTAAAATGAGGCAAGGGTCCAAGTTTAATAGGAAGTATTTAGAAAGAGTAATCCATGTTATGATTATTTTAGTTCATTTTGTGAGCAAATTAATTCATTTAGTAATCACAATACTAAATCTATTCGGTAACTAGTTTAATCCATTTAGAGTTGTATTTATCATTTTCCATAATAAAAATAGTACCTTGAATAAAAGCTCATTATAATAAAATCAAGAGCTCCTAAAGTATCTCTACCACCATTAGTTTGATTTTATCATAAGATGTAGCATCATCCAAACATGAGAACCTCGACATGCAAGAAAAAATTACAATCATTGCAATTCGTTTTACAGCACGATACCCCAAAGGTATAACAATTAACAGCTACGATTCATGCAATTCTTGTGCCCAAATTCATTATCCTTTCAATATCGACAACTTTTATGAAGACACCAAGACAAAAATAACTCTACAAATCTCCAAAATAGGCTTCGTATGTTGAAAGTACTATAAACATGCAAAATTGACCACTTTAGAAGAAAATAATACGTGGAAAACTTCAATTCCCTAACCACAAAACCAACTCGATTTTATGAATCATAACATCCAAATGCATAAATATTGAGGATCAATATAAATCTAATTAGGAATTAAATAGAAGAATGTGGGATTAACTCATCTATAAACCCTTAAAACTCACCATTTTCATGGAGTAAAAGGAGGAACATTTAGTTTTTAAGAGATAGATGAGTTAGGTGCTTTATAAGAACATTTAGTACAAAAAAGCTTCTTGGATTATATGATACTAAGATTATTATTATTACAGGTTTGCTGCACTAGGTTCAGGAACTCTTCAGAACTGAAGAGGCTGGGCTGGCTGAGTCTTCCTCCAAGTTGCCTTTCCTCCTCTTAGCTGACCGAGAGGATGATTTAGGATCAACAGGGCATGCACTTCCACTCCCCTATATTTTTCGCAATCGCATTCTCATACTGAAGAGAATGAAAGGACTTTTCATGGAGAGGATCCTGACCATCCAGAAGATCATCGTAGTTGAAATCATCAACGAGGAATGTGCCATTATCAGCATTTGACTGAGACAAGTTAGCATCACATAATTTCTGTTCCATATCTTCATCACCCAACTCAGGAGGTATGTTTTGACACACTCATACAATGACCATCATTTTAATATCACTGAATTCTTTAAAGCTTAATGTGCCTGCCTCTAATAAATATTTCCTTATAAACACACACCCAGGTAAGAATATACAATATTTTAGCTCCTCCGTCTATAGTTCTTAAGAGTTATTGGTTTCTAATAATCACAGGTACTTAATAGGACTGAATCGTAATGGCAAAAACAATTCGGCGACATCTCAACATGACATCCTAAATTCCCAGCTTGCTCCTCTTTGCCCTTCCTTGCACAAACTTCTGTGAACTTGCAAAGAGTAGTTTAGCATGATCATTTCTGAAAAAAGTCACCTGTGTCCCACTCACCTGTTGTGGACGACAGAGTCATCAGAGCGACCACGACAGATCTCATGCTCGGTCTTAGATGAGGATTCTCTTGAGTGCATGCATTAGCAAGTTGTCCCAACTTCAGAAGTATACAACTTCTAATTGATAAACTATCCAAGAAAATTACTTGCAACTTAAACCAACCAAAATATTAAGAAGAATAACTTTTCACCTTATAAACAGAGTCGAGAGGATAATTGTCCCCCATCCTAGGGTCCACCAGTTTTCGGATCTCATTAGGATCATGCTGATTGAGGACAGGCTCAAACTGCAAAACAACCAAGGAAAGCAGTAATAATCGGCTTTCAAGCCAGTTTAATCTTGCACACATGCTAACCAAGGTTAAAGTATGGATAAACGAGAAACAATTAGGTACAAACAAGAGAAAGAAAAGGGAATGGAGTTCACATCAGTGATATCCTTAAATTGTTTGGTAACGAACACTTTGCTATTTAGACTTTTTCTTAAGGTTGTAGGCTTGTAGCATCTCTTCCTTCATAATCATCTTCTGCAAGTCCTTCCACCTATCGGTCGAGCTTAAGGCAGGTGTGGTTCATTCACCCTCATGTAAATAACTGGGTCCTGATGTAAATAAATGGGCCTTTCTATGAATAACTACCTAAAAACTTTTTATTTTAGTGATGGTTGCGGGAGAGAGTTAGTAATTTGTAAGAATTGTAACAACTGTCAAGTGGTACTGCTACTCTAACCCTTTTGATTTAGCGACAGTGTTAGTAATTGGTAACAAAGACTTACAAGTGGTAGTGCCACTCTAACTTTTCAGTTTTATAAGTTGATTTTTCTAAAAAAGAAGTTCATATTAGGTACTTATTTACAAAAGGGCCAAATTATATTAGTAGGTTGTTTTCCACAAAATTCCTACTCCATGATATTAGCTATAGTGATGATGTAGTTACAAGCAATGTCTTACATGAGGTGCACATGGGGAGCACCAGGTACCCGGTCAATATACGTAGAACCGGATCCAGAACCGGTCAGAATTATTTCCTAGAATTTGGAACCTAACTTTGAATTGGTTGAACCAGATCCTCAATTCCTAGATTGGTCCCGAAATTGGTTATAGGTTGGGACCTATTCTATTTCTAACGCCGGTTACTCGGTTCCTTGTGAAAGTGATGCAAATATAATACTAACAAAGTCTGACTTTCTAGAATCAGTCTTAGAATCGGTAGGAATCAATTCCAATACCGGATACCCGGTTCCCGCATTCAAAAGCTGAATTGTTCATTGTTTAGCTGAAAAAGGACAAGAATAATAGCCATAGCATATTTATATCAGCATCACACTTGATATACAAGCCTAACAGGACCAGATCCACGGCCGGACCTGCTGGGTCCACCAAATCTGAGTTTGGAACCGGGTACCCATTTTTTTACTCATTCCTAATTCGCAAGTGTAAACAGGTCTAAGAAACGTGTTCCCTTTAGCATCCATTGGGTTATCTTCTCTTTTTCGTAAAACCAACTTAACTACCACTCATGCCATCTCTAAAAGCAATAAGAAAATGGGGGTGAATCCGTTGTCTTGGAATTTTGAGGTCCACAATAATACTCTCCCGTTTGTTTTTAATTGTTACGGTTTGCTTTGGGGGATAACTAAGGAAATTTATGAAATTTATGCAACGATTGGTTGGGGAATAGATAAACTTGTTTTGCGAATAGATAAAATATGAGAGATAATGTTGTAAAAGCAAAAAGCGTGGGGTAATTGGGTATTTAATGGGAAAAGAAAAGGGCAAGTGGGTCCCAAAAGTGTGGGAAATTGGAATATAAAGATGTGAAAGTTCACCAAAGATAGTAAAAGTGAAAGTGTAACAATTAAAAAGAAACGTTCAAAAAAGAAAAGTGTAACAATTAAAAACAAAGGGAAGTAGTAATGCTCAAAAATCACTAAAAAAGTTCCTTTTATACAAGGAAGTGATGAGAATATATTCACAATGTTCAAGCCATACAACCCTCCCTCTACTCCAACGTTAGAAAGAGGAAAATTGACAGGAAAGCTAACTGGTTATGCAGCTTATACGGAAAAATTGTAATTATTACAGGTGCAGTATGCTTATTTGGTATATAATGACCACTTCTATGCAAAATTGTATTTGTTTGGTTTCAGTTAGTCATTTTTCCCCTTAGAAATCTGGTTAGAGGGTGGACCAAAGGCTTACCATAGCGACCAGGCCCTTCGAGTCAGGATCTGAGACATTTTGCTTCACTACAGCAGCCTTAGCTGATATGAGCTCATAAAGGACAACTCCAAACGCATAAACATCAACTTTTGGAGTCACCTCACCATATCGGGCCCTGTAAAGAGCAAAAAGAGACATACATGACTTATTCTGAATTTACATGAACAAAATCTATCAAAAAACTACAAAAAAGGCATAAACATCAACTTTTGGAGTCACCTCACCATATCGGGCCCTGTAAAGAGCAAAAAGGGACATACATGACTTATTCTGAATTTACATGAACAAAATTGATCAAAAAACTACAAAAAAGGCATAAACATCAACTTATAGAGTCACCTCACCATATCGGGCCCTGTAAAGAGCAAAAAGGGACATATATGACTTATTCTGAATTTACATGAACAAAATCGATCAAAAAAATACAAAAAAGGCATAAACATTAACTTTTGGAGTCACCTCACCATATCGGGCCCTTTAAAGAGCAAAAAGAGACATTCATGACTTATTATGAATTTACATGAACAAAATCTATCAAAAAGCTACAAAATCCTTCTCGGCTTTGCATAGTATGTTAAAAAAAAAAGTTCTCACAAGACAAGTAATAAGAGAGGCAATTTGGAAAAACGGGGAGAAGAAACAAGTTTCTGGCATGCTTTAATCAGCAATCAGAACCAACAATCAATGCTTTCTATAATGTATTGCGGGAGAGAGAAGCCTGAAAGATAGACAGCACAGTGGGGGTACATAGCCTTGCAAAATTGGTAATGCAAAAGAAAGCAAAGACATCAAATTGGACCATAACTGATATACTCCAAAGAAGTAGGATTCAAATTGCAGAATGGATTGCAACATGTAGTAACAATTAGAAATAACATTAATTTTAATAATGAAGATTAAGTTACAGTTAAGAAGCAAGAAGGTTTCTGGCAAGTGTAACAGAAATGCAATGATTTGACGGAGTATAATGGACTAATAACAGTAAAGCGCCCACAGCAATAAGTGCCAACATGACACCTGTGAGAAAGATCAAAACTGAAGTTGACTAAACCTCCGTTTAGCTCTACAGAAAACAATTCTCCATGAAAACATTTTCCAAGAGAAAACTCAATTATAGATTAGTTTTCCTTTGTTTGGTTCCTTACATGAAAAGTGAGGGGGAAAAGGAATAATGAAAAGGAAATAGAGAACAAATTGAAGAAAGGAAAAAGGAAGGTCACCATTTATAAACCAAACAAAGAAATGAGGAAATTAATTTTCCTAAAAAACATTTTCCTTGCAGTCAAACGGAGCCATAGAGAGGGAGAGGGAGAGGTGAAAAGAAAGAGGAGTTCTGATACTCGTAGCCTTATCCTCTATGTTACTTCAACACCCTTATTTACCTCAAAAATTGTGTATCGGGTCGTGTCGTGTCTATGACACTTGGGTGCTACGCTTTTAACAAAAGCCTTGACTTTCTTCTCCAAAATAGCCGAGCCCCACATTTTGACACCAGTATACGAGTAGACCCTTAATCCATGTCTAAATAACAACCTTATTCTTAGGTGCGCAAAATCCTAGATAATAGAACAGAAATTACATCTGACAATCCTGGATCATAGAACAGAAACTACATCTGACAATGTGCACGGTCAAAACAGCATATTAACAAATCATTTTCAAGATCCACTATTGATGACTAAGTGAACTGGAAAAAAAAGAAAATTAAAAATTTGGCACCACTAGTATCACAGAGTTCCAAATTATGCATTGATAATTGGAAACCTATATTGTCGGATGAGTACCGGTAAAGTTTCTTACTCTGGAGGCATATATCCGAATGTACCCATAAGACGTGAAGGAGCAGAGTTATTTCCAACTTCAGTCAGCTTGGTCAACCCAAAATCTGCAACCTGCAAAAGTGACAGAAGTAAGCCAAAGAAAACACAAAAAGGGCTGCCACTATGGACAGAAAGTAATCAGTCACACCTTTGCGTGGAAGCCTTTGTCTATCAGTATATTCGCAGATTTAATGTCCCGATGAATATAGACAGGGACTGTGTGCTCATGAATGTACTCAAGACCTCTTGCTGAATCAAGGGCAATTTGCACTCTGATTGACCAGGGTAGTGGGTCTTTGCCTGAAGAGGAAAAGGAATTAATGTTTGGCATCATGTCAATACAAACTCACACTTACTCCAGTCTCAAACCCGAATATAGAGGGAGAGTTGCAATCGGTTTGTGACGGCCATCGTAAAACAAAGTCATACATCATGACACAAATCGAAATATGAAAATCATTGGGGCAACATACTGCACTTCATAGGCCCCCGTGTAACGTTGGGTATGCAAGGGTTGCTAGGTTGTCGCCCGGCAATGGCGCGCCACAATGGGATGGTGTCAAATATTCAAGGGTTCTCAAATTACGGACATATGCAAGTAAAGAATCTAGTGCATGGTAGTGGTAACTGATAAGGGTGATAAGATGTGTTTGGAACATGGAACGTCGGCTCTTTGACCAGAAGATCGACGGAGCAGGTGCAAGATTCATATAATGTATCATCAAGAGACTAAGAGGGCTCGTAGAAAAGTAAGAGAAATAGCCTCATGAGGTTATAAGATTTGGTATTATGGAAAGTATAAGAGTAGGAACGGAGTGGGCATCATCATTGATAAGGAATATATTGATGAGGTGGTGGAAGTTTCGAGGAAGAGTGACGGCATTATGAGTATTAGGTTAGTTGTAGTATAGGTGTTGAGGTTGTAACTACCATAATCGCTTATGCACCAAGGCAGATTGGATGCATCTATTAAACAACAACAATTTTGGGAGGATTTAGAGAAGGTTGTGCAACGGGTTCTGCCTTATTAGTCAAAGATTGATCATTGGTGGGGATCTCAAAGGACATGTAGGCACAAGTTAAGTTGGTTTTGAGAGCATTCATGGAGGTTTTGGGTGTGGGGAGATAAATGAAGTAGGAAGTGGTATCTTGGATTTTGCATTAGTGTATGATCTTAGTATTATGAGCACTTGGTTTAAGAAAAGACAATCTCACGCATACAGTGGAGGCAACTCGAGTCAAATTGACTTCTTTCTAGTAAGGGATGCTTAGAGAAAGAGTTATATAAACTGCAAGTTGATACCGTGTGAGATCACAACAGATACGTTTCGGGTTTCGGTGTAACGGAACAGATACGTTTGTCACGGAATGCGATACGGTCATTAGACACGAGTATGGTTTTCAATCTTTTAAATGATTAATTGTATCCCAAAAATAATATACAAAAATAAATACAAGGCCACCTGTTATGTTAAAAGGAGTATAAATGTATGGGCTACCCCACGTCCCCGCCTGTCAGTGGCGGAGCTACACTGTACCACGGTGGTGCACGTGCACCACCTTAAAGAAAATGAAATTCTAAGTTTTTTTATTCCCCTTCCCACAAACCCAGACTCTTCTCTTCTCTTTCATCGGTCCAGACTCTCACAAACCTTCCTCAATCCACTGGTGCTATGGCGGAAAATTGAAGGTGATCAATCTGCCACCGTTGTATGATTGTGCGTCACCTTACCGAGTCTAGTACGGGAAAATTCTGAATTGAAGAAACAGAGAAAGAGTCTTGGGTGAGTGGATGATGATGCTCTTCTTTCATCTTTCAATTTCTTCTCTTTTTTCGATCTCTTATCTTTTTAATCATCAATCTTCATAATTGATGACTTTTTGTTTAGAATTTAGTTTGCCGTTGTGTTTTGGTTGATGCTCATCATCATCTCATCAAGTTGGTTTTTGTTAGTACTTGGATTGATATTTTCGTTTAATATGGTGGAACAAGTTTTTTTGTTGATTTATCGGCGGATAAATAAGATCCCCTCAAAAAGAAAAAAAAAGTAACGTTATTTATTGTAGCTAGTACATATTTCAGTAAGATACTAATGACTTAGTTTTAACAATGGCATTGAACATCACCAGAACTTGTTAATTTTGGTTGTACCTTAAAGATTTCACCGTTTTGTTTCGGTTTCTGTTATAGTGTAGAGATAATATCGTATATATCTTTTTAATACTATGTACAAATATTTATTCGTTGTATTTCTATTTTTGAGGGGATATTCTGATTGCTAATTTCGTCATAAAAGTATGAGTATAAACAATCTCTAATGATATTTGTGACTTTTTCCGTAATCAGTTTATGGAGGAGAATAATAAAAAAGACATGAATCGAGTAAACTCATTTAGCTTTAGACTTTTCTGGATATCTACAATTTCATAGCTTGAAACCTGCTAACTTTTTCGATTTTCCCCTTGCCCGGTATTTATTAGGTCATAATAAACAATGCCTAAGCTTGTCCTCTGTGAAATCGTGGAGGAGATATACTCTAAATCGCAATGCCTGCTATAGTTGCTAACTGGTGGTTTATTGTTTCAATATACAAGGTAGAGTTTTATTTTTCTCTTGAAAATTGATTAATTGAAAAATAAAATACTAGTTCACTTGTTATGGACGTTTATTTTCTTGTTTTAGAATTGAGAATTGTTCTAATTATTTATATTTTTACTTTTGAAATGAAATTTATTACAGAATACTTTTGATTAAATTTTTTTTTTAATATGTGATTGGCAATCTGAAAAATCCTAAATCCGCCACTGCCGCCTGTAATGTTTTAAAAGAGTACGTAACCCTTTTTTATAATTATATTATATTTAAAAAAACATGCATATTATATCATCACCCACCTAAACACCTATCCAATTTTTAAATCGAAAAAATGTCCTATACTAGGCCCACTACTGAATATCAATAAAAAAATATTTGAAAGGGACTAAAATTTCATTGAAATAAATATTAAAAGCCTTTTATTAACAATTGAAAGGGTGGGAATTAGGAAAACTACTGCTGGCTAATGCCTAATGCCTAGCGCCTACACCTGACCTAAACATAAAAGTTGAATAAATTTTGATTTTAAAAATAAGTACATATAAGCTTTAAAAAAAAGAAAACTAGTGGGGACTAGGGCTTGAAAACGTGTTACAGCGGTGATAGAAGAGAGAGAAAGTGAAAGATGAAGAGAAGATGGTTATGGATGGGAAGCTTTATTTCCCAGATCTAATAATTTCTAGAGCTTATTCGAAGGAAGAGAAATAAAGATGAGGATGAAGTCACTTGTCGTCCTCTGTCACCTCCGGCGAGTTGGTGGCCACCAATTGCTTCCTAAAATCCTAATCACGAGTTAAGATTTCCCCCAAATTAGGGCGAATCGAGTTGGTAAGCATAAATCTATTAAAAAATTTGTTGTAAGTTCAAAACTCAAGCTATCTCTGCTTTGCTGCTTTGTAACGGCCGGATCGGGCGATACCGAGTTGTACCGGTCGGAACGGACGAATCGAGCAAAATAACGGGCTTCTATAAAACAGCGTTCTGTATCGATCAATCTCGGTTCGCCAAAGTTGAAATCCGTGTCAACTCGGGCGAACCGAGTTGACTCGGCCGTTATTTTGCACCATGTCACAACCACCATCATCGACTAGTGGTGCTTGATATTTGGGGTAGGGGATCTTTAAGAGAGAGAAGACCTAACATAGAGTCGCGAATCAAGTGGTAGAAACTTCAGCATAAAGAGAACTTTTTAGCCCCGAAAGAGGTACTTGGAGGATCTAAAGGAATTGTACCGTCAAGTAAGGACACATCTTGATGGAACGAGAGGTGTAACAAGCGATAAAGCGCAAGCGAGAATGTTAAATACTACTTGGGGTAAAATTGAAGTGATGCTACCTATGAGAAGTATAAAGAGGCTAGAAGAGAAGCAAAGAAGACACTATGAGATGCTAAAACAAAGGTTTGTTAAAAGCTTTATGCAAGAGTGGATAAAATAAGGGAAAAAGACATCTATAGATTTGCAAATATGAGAGAAGGAAGACATGAGAAATAAGGAAAGTTAAATGTGTCAAGGGTGTCAACCAAAGAGTTCTTGTTGAGGATGAGGAGACAAAGGATATATCGAGGTCGTACTTTGATACCATGTTCAATGGTGATCACGCGCAAGATATTCCGCCGAGTATGTCAAATCGAGAGTTTACGAGAAAGATTGAGAAGGGAGAACTTATGACAGCATTTAAAAGACGGGATCGAAGAAAGCTAAGGGACGGACGACATACCTATAGAAATTTGGAGGTGTTTGCAAGGAAGAGGAATCAAATGGTTAACAACATATTTCAACAAAATTTGGAGAAACAACAAAATGTCATCGAAGTGGAGGAAGAGTACTTTGATCCCTTTGTATAAGAACATAGGTGATGTACAATTATACTAACTATAGAAGAATTATGTCAATGAGTCATACGATGAAACACTGAGCAAAGACTTAGGAAGGGAAGATATTGGGAACCAATTTGAATTTATGTCAAGTAGACCGACTCAGAGGAATCCATCTCATGAGACAGATAATGGAACATCATACATCATCAGACCATGAAGCACGGGTATGCCCTTAAAGGAGCGAATCGTGTCCCCGAGTCGGGTACGCCATGGTACGCCTTGGGTACATCCCCTAGATGTTTCCAAAAAGTGGGTATGGTTGGACAATTTGGGTACGCTCATGGTTGAGAGCGAGGAAGAATCAGCACTATGATGAATTCATTTTCAGTTTTGTAATTGTTTTTCTTTTGTAATTATGTAGTTTATTAATTATTTAAGTATGGATTTTATTTTTAAAATAATAAATTATTTTTGGCGAATCCTTGCCGTACCCGTACCCAGGAAATTTCTATGTGCCGTTTTCCGTCACTATATTCGTATTCATGCTACTTGGTCATCAAATAAGAAGAAGAATCTACATATGATTTTCATTGCTTTGGAGAATGTGTATGATAAAGTATCAAGAGAAATACTTTGGTGGGCATGGGCAAAGAAATGTATTTCACAAATAGATAATGATATCATCGAGGACATGTATCAAGGAGTCACCGTGGGGAAGATAGAAGAGTGTGATACGAGTGCATCAAGGTTTTTACTTAGTCCCTTTCTCTTTGTGTTAATCATGGACGAATTAATAAGGTCAATTCAAGATAATATTATGTTGATTGATGAGATACAGAAAGATGTTGAAAGTAAGTGAGAATTGTGGAGACCCACCTTAGACGCCCGTGATTTTAGATTGAGCAAAGTATTTAGTGTAAGCCCTTAGTGGGTTTAGAAGGAGCGAGGCAGGGGCGATCACATTGGATGGTAAGGTGGTTCAAGGATCGGATGTCTTTCGCTACATTGGATCTACTCTCGAAAATGATGGAGAACTCGGTGGAGATACAATCAATGCAATTAGTTAAAGTGGAAAAGCGTCATCAGTTCTTTCCTTTGTGATTCTGACATTCCTCATAGATTGAAAGGATAATTTTAAATTTCTAACGCACGACAATTACGCCATCTTGTTATATGGCACCAAGTGTTCGACAATGGAACAATGCCATAATCATAAGATGAAGGTGATGGAAATGCGTATGTTACGATGTATGTGACCACATAAAGAAGAACCGATGCAAAATAAGGTGATCAGAGAGAAAATTGGAGTTGCATCTATTGAAGAAAAGATGAGGGAATATCACCTAAGATGGCTCGGTCATGTGAGACGGAGACCAAGTGATGTGTAGGTTAGAAGACTTGAAGATTAGGGAAGTAATCAGATTGTAAGGAACAGGGGAAACTAAGATGACTTGGATGAAAGTAATTGAAAATGATATGAGTTTACTTGGGATTAATGAGAGCATGGTGTTGGAGAGGATTGAGTAGAGAGAAAGGACTCATGTGGAGGAAGGGGTGTGTATACCATATTTATTTGTTGGGAAATTAGGCCTAATAGCCAAAACACACCCTGGTTTTCGACTTAACCCGATGCCATTGGGGTTGCTATGTGTGGCTAAAATGCCATTACTACTAACGGACGTCACTTCACTAACCCTAACCCTAACCCTAACCCTAATTTCCCCCTCTCTCTCTTTAATAGCCATAGCCACCCTTGATCCTCCTCTTCCTCCCCTTTCCACGGACCACCAGCCACCTCAACCATCACCTCCTCTCTCTCTCCTCCTCTCTCCTTCAGAAAAACACGGTCCATCACCACCTCGATAGCCCCACCGCTATTTCTCTCTTTTTGTTCCACGTGTGGGTGGTTTCTGGAACCCAGATTCGAAACGCAGATCTGGGTGGTTGTGACTGGCGACGGTGGTTCGATTTGGAGGACAGAAGCTGTCGTCTAAGGCGTTGGTGGTGGTTAGATTGGGTTGGGGCGACTTGGTGGTGCGGTTCAAGAAGACGTGGTGAGTGTGAAGGTTAGCGGTTAGGGGGTCGATTTGGTGTTGAGGAGCGGTTGGGGGGTCGATTTGGTGTTGAGGAGCGGTTGGGGAGTCAATTTGGTTGTGGTGTTGGCGGTGAAGATGGTGCCAACGGGTGGTGTTGGTGGCTGTTGGTGGTGGTGTTGGTGGCTGCTGGTGGTGGGTTATGAAGGAGGTGGCAGGGTAGAGGAGGAGAGAGAGACGGTGGGGGGTTAATTTTCTTTTATTTTTTTTATTTTTTTTATGTTTTCCAATTAAAACTAAAGTATAAAGGCAGAATAATTAAAGGTATACTTAACATCCGTTAGTAGTAAAGGTATTTTGGCTATAAATACGGACCCCAGTGGCATATGAGCTAAGTCTTAAACAAGGGAGTAAAATAGCTATTAGGCCTAACCTCAGGGTACCTCAAGAAATTTCCCTTATTTGTTTATCCTCATTGTATTTGTTCTTCATTGTGTTTGGCTTATTTTTAAATTTTTTCACACTTAGCCGACCCCATATCATTATGGAAATAAGGCTTTGTTATTGTTGTTGTATCATGTCACTGAAGAATTCCAAAGATAGCAAAAGCAAACTCACCAAAGCTACGCAAGTGTTGGCTTAAATTTCCATTCTCTATAAATTCATACACCAAGAAAAGAGACTTCTCAACACAGTATCCAATCAAGCGGACCTGCAATCGATCACATAAAACTGTAAGCTACAATTTCTAAAGATAATACGGGATATATACATAAGATTAAAGCTACTTTAACCCTTTCATGCATCTTACACAATAATTTCTTAGAATAATCTCCCTCTAAGCAATATCATAAGTAGCTCAAGTACAATCAAGATCCCACCCACCATTCCAACAAAAGAAAAGGCGGTGATAGAATAAGCACTTTGCAAGTATGTCTGACAAGAAACAGAGCAGGATATTTGCCCCTTGTTGAAAGCCTCTCAGATATTGACTGATGGCATCAGCTGCCATTGAGCACCTTGATAAGTTAACTACTTCTGAAGCTCATGAAAAGGGATGAACTTATCGAAGGAATTGAAAATGGACGACAAATCTAACTCTCTCAAGGCAGAAAAGAAGCTACTCCCACCGTCTCCCAAAAGATTACTCATTTTTTTTCATTTTTGTTTGCCCAATTACATTTCTCATTTCCTTGTATAGATATGGTCCATCAAATATAATATTATTTTCCTTACAACAAGCACTTCACCCCTCTCTCTTAATAAACAATTCTAAATAATATTCAATTCCTTATTTTCAATTATAAAATGAAAATTTAGGCCTCACACCAACCTCCCTCCTCATCATGCCGAAAGATATGGAAAATCCTTTGGGAGATGGAGGGAGTATTATCTGAAAGCATATACTCTTTTCATTTGATATCACCTCATTACTTTATTTCCTTTTGTTATTCTATATTTTATTCGTCATTTAACCATCAATGCACAACACATGTCCATCTAAAATATCAATGTAATGCATCAGAGTTGTCTTTAATTTATTTTCTATACAATAAGTAACTCCTTGAAACTTGTGCATAACTTTAAACGGTAGGGAAAAAGCACTGGAAGAAGCAAATAAAAAAAGGGTCTGAGGATAATTGCAGCAAGTTCTCATCACTGTGACGTCCAACAAGATAAAGGAAATTGTTTTACTAAACTCCAAAAAGAAAAAAGATAAGCCAAGTCGGAATTCCTAAAGCAATAAAACCTCAGAAATGAGCAGTCAATGTCAGGTGATGGAGATAACAAGGGATAAGAAGTGGTAAGGAGGAGGAACAAAGACAAAGAAGAGGAAATAAGAGGAGAGACAAAGAGGGAAATCAAGATAACCAAGGAATTTATGCTGAAACTCCATGTACCATTCTTGTATAACTAGCAGCAAAAATAAGGGGTAGGAGCATAGTTTGTCATGTTTTTAACAAGTAAATGCTTCCCTTTGATATAGGCCCTCAACAAGTGTTTGTGTGTGCGAATATGCATATCTGTCTGCACGTTTGAGAGTATGTGTGCTCACATGTCTGTGTGTGTGTGCGTGTGTGAATTTGTGCTGAACATTGTCATCTTACCCGAGGGAGGCCTTTGTACATTTCCACTCCAATGTAAGAAAAAACATCAAGTGGGACCTTGTTAGTTATTTTCAATGTGTATTTTCAAAACATCAATATTTTATAATTTTTACTTATACGTGAATAAAGGGAGTTAAAGGAGCCTCTTAGCTGCTAGAAACCTCCGTTATCATAAGACTGCTCATGGGATTAAACCTCATCCGGGGAAGGGGTATGGGGTAGGTTGTACAAACTTTCTCCTTTGGATTTCCACCTACACCATGGTTCTGTAGTCAAATCAATATTGTCACTTTCATGCACCCATCAAATGGCAGCCCTCAAAATATTTCCTTCCAAGGCCAATTCTGATCTAAACACCTCTCCAAGCCTAATTCCTTGTGAACAACCGATCGTGATGACTGACGAGTCCACCGATCCATAATGAAAGCACTTATAGGGAAAAAAAAACCTTTGTTGACCACATACCCCCTTTCTCCTCAGTCCATGGAGACAAAATGTAGGGCCAGAAAAATTAAGCTTCAAAGAGTCTAAGACGAATAATGCTATGGAAAATGTTGGAATTAAAGGCTTGAAAAGCATCCTTGGGTTTTCTCCAAGAGCCCGGATCACCAGCTAAGGCCCCTAAATGCCCGCTCAGTGATAAAGGAGGTAGGGGTGCAGAGACAGCCAGGAGGTTTGCCTAGAAGCAGCCACCCTTGAAAGAGTGCATAATAGCTCACTGATCGAGCGCTCTTGCGCCAAGGTACCATATCACCTATGGAAGGGAGTTCACCCTTGTTTATTAACTCCCTCTCTCTCCTTATTGTTTGAGTTGGTTACTTGATTGGCTTTTGTAGTTGGAGAACATGTTGGGGCTTGAGCTTGTATCAGCCTATCACACACACACACCGCCCGCCCGGACCGGGGTCGGGTTCTGGGAAGAGCTGAAGCTTATCTTTTTTTTTGGACCCGGTCTTGGGTGTGTGTAATGGTAACTTGATGCACTTTAATGTTTTTAAGGTTACGGTGTTTATGGCCATTGATTACGTCTCTTGATTCCCTCTGCCCATTAATTACCTTCCGTTTTTATGGTCTGATTATTTGCTATATAATCATACCATCTGCTTCACACAAAATACATTCGGTTTCCTCCTCTCTTCTTCTCTTTCTCCCGGGTACGTGCTACACAATCTCCAAAGCTTTTCTCTCTAAGTCACATCTGAGTGGTGACTTAGAGAGGCTGATGTGTTAACATTGGGGAGCTCCGGGGAGTTGCGACTACCACTATAGTAGGGTCGTAATTGCTTTCAAGTAAGTGGTCTTCTACCACGACACAGCCTTGAAATCGTTTTTTTATTCCGCCATTGCAATTGTCAATAACTAACAGAAAACCCTACTTCGTTTTGTCTACCTCCCATTCCCACCCCAATCTTTTCCTCTCTATACATCGAGTTCATTATATGACGTCGTGACTTGTGAGTACCGTCCTTAGGGACCCCATGTCAAGGCATTAATGAGTTTTACCAATTACTTGTATATCATGGAAGATATTAAGGGTCAAATGTGCTTTGAAGACTGCAAAAGCAAACACCAAGAACTTAATAGGACAGATTGAGTACAATAAGAAGGAGACACAACACTCGCAGATTACTCTTGGTGAACAACTGTATCATAAACATAAAGAGAGTGAACAAAGCATACCAGATTTAAGTGATGAACACGACTCAAAACATTTAATTCAGCCTTAAATTCTTTAGACGCCATCATTTCCATCTTCTTGACAGCTGCTTTCTGCCAATAACCAATACTATCAGACATACAACTAAGGAAGAGATGATTAGCTATCAACATACAAATGGAGCAAATAAAATTCCTATTAACTTTAAACTAATAAATTTGTACTTAGTAAGGAAATAGAGAAGCAGATAAGAAAATAGATTTATGCACATGCACATGGAAAGTGACCTTAATATGTAGGTAAAATGAGTAATATTGCACAAACCACAAGAATTTCAAAAGTACCAGGAAATAGTTTTTCATATACTTATAATTTACTACAACTACAAAGAAGTTCAGAGGGGTGCAGTGGTAGCAATTCAATCTTTTCTTTACCAGAACCAAGCTAGTCAGTTACTAGACAACATATTACAAGTTACAACTAGCTTTTATGACAAAACAAACAATTTCAGAGAATTATTTCAGATAAACAACAAATCAAATGCAATGCTACCTGACTTGTCCATGTGCCTGACAAGGTCTGGTTGTTTGACTACAAATTACTTGAAAGTTCCGGCATCCAGACACCTAAAATGTTGCTAGTAACACTACATTACATATTACTATACTTCCTCCATTTCACAACGTGTCAATTTGTATTCAGGGTATTCTAAGGACTATAGATTAACTAAAGTGTTATCCTTATGCCAATTCTTTTACTTCATGAACACCAAGGTGTTCTCAATTAATGCTTCAAGAGAAATTAGAAGTTTACATTGAATCTATGTGCATCAGGTATGTTTTTTAGTATTTATGAAAAGTCTAGTAAGCTGGACACTAATATTTACAGCTGAAGTGAAGTATTCATAAGAGTAACCCATTAGGAACCCCCTTAGCAATATCAAAAGAAAAAACTGGTTTTCAAACAAACCACCTACCTTAATAGATTTTGCTTACTGAGGACACCTTGTGCCACTTAAGGTAGTTTTTGGCTCCAAAAATTACCTGATATCACCAATTTGCATTTGTACAAATTCTCTAAATAGACTTGTCTTAAGGTGGTTATGACATGCAAAAGCCATTTTCACTACAAATTTATTTCCCTAATTTGAAATATATATTTTTCTTAAGTTATCAAACCATCGCCAACAGTGAACCTTGTGACAAGCATATGCCTAATTATGAGAGCAAGATTGTCAAATTAGGTCCTTTTGTAGCCAGAATAATCCATAAGGTGGCTTCACTAAGTCAAAACTTTTACACCATATGGTTTCTTCAACTTGTAAACAAAAAAATTTAAGGTGATTTCTGATAGGATACTCTAGTTATAATTATGCCTGCTCTATTCTCCTTCCTACAAGTATATGCCTCATCAAGTTTGCATCCATAATCCACAGCAATGCCCAGTTTTACTGGTCAATAAATGGAGCTTAGCAAAATTAAATTTCAAATAGAATCTTAGTTCCCAGCTAGCCATCACTCATTTCTCATTTCTACATTTTACATAGAAGGAAGTAGTAATCAGAGGCCAAAATGGCTGATCTCTATAGTCAGATCCATGACATACATCTCAGATTTAAATACTACTCCATGTCTCCACCCAAAGATTTGCAGATTTCTAATGCAACAAATTATGCATCCGATAGTGTGTACTTTTCCCTTTGAATCTCTTCTGATAATAATCTACAACTACCACATGATAAGGTTTGTCAAAACTTCACAAGACCAATAAGCTGCACTAAAAGAATTTCTACCATGGAGAACGTCAACCAGGACAATGCATATCAACTAGCAACTAAAATAGAAGCCACTGTCAGAAAAAGTGCCATACAAACCTCTCCTCTCAGCTCAGCGTAGTAAACATGCCCAAAACCACCAGAACCAATCATGTTTGCCATGTTAAAGTTATCTGTTGCTTGTGCAAGCTCTTCATAGGAGAACTCAACGGCTTTGTCAACAGGGACACCCATGTTTCCAGCATCCAAGGAACGTAAAAGTTTATGGGACCTTTCATGAACTGTCATCAAAAGTGAACTGAGCGATAAATTTCACCTTGGATTATGAAATCAAGACAACCACATTTAAAAACTTCACTTCCAGTAAATTAGCGCACATTGGTTATAGAGATGAACCGAGTCTATTATAGACCGGGTCTACACTAAATTTATTGTAGACCCAGTACAAAGCCCAAAAGTTAAGATTTTGTAATTAAAGTTAAGGTTTATCAATCAAAAGTTAAGGTTTTGTAATCAAAAGTCACATGTTATGAATGAAAAGTTAAGGTTTATTTCAAAAGTTAAGATTTTGCAATTAAAAGTTAAGGTTTAGCAATCAAAAGTGAGGTGGTCTACACTATTTTTAGTGCGGACCAGGTCCACCCAAGAATTTCTCTTATGGGACGGTAAACTACTTTCAAGAGGATTAGCTATGTATGCCGATGACAACAGACTGCTGGTAAAATCTTCTACCCTCCTTACCCTAACTTTACATCCAATTATAAAACAACCATCCAAAGGTTTTGCCCTTTTCACTTTCTATTTTTCCCTTTCTTTCCATTCTTGTCATTAGATAGCCGTGAAATTAGGCTGCAAATAAAAAGCTTGACTCTTACCAGGTGGTTTACCGAGGATTAGAGAAGCATTCTTCATTTTCTTTCTTCTCATATGCACAAAATATAACACCGCCAGCAAAATCACAGCTACCACTGCCACAGAGATTCCAACAATAGCTCCGCTATTAAGTCCTGCTTGTGCAAAAGGGAACTATTACTTCATGTAGAATTAAAGCGGAATTTATGATCTCGTTGGTATCTCATTTATAGCAGCAACAAGATCAATCCACAAGGAGTCATTGCAGGAGGCCAAAGCACCTGAGCTGGAAAACGCAGAAAAGCAACAAAATAAGTTAATAGATAATTTTAACCATGGCATGAGAAACTTTTTCACTTTACCTTTAGGAATTCCGCACCACTACCCTAAGGTTTGTGATATCTGAGTTTAAATACATGCAATCTCCTATATATTCTGAGAAACAAGACATGTATATTAGTATATACCGCCATAGATTTTCGTTTCATTCACATGCGACAAATAACTTCTATTCTTCTAATGCCAAAGTTATACTTAGTACGCATTCAGTATTGTACTTTAAGATTTTTCAAGAAATTACTTCGTTCTTAAGAAATTTAAATTTTCACACATTAATTTTCCTTAGATGTTTACTGCTAATCTCAGTCAAGCAAAGAGTTAGTATCTTATCTCCAATACTGGAGGATTGAGTTAGCAAAACCATACTCAAGGATCTGCAACTAAGGGAAAACTAGAAAGGTATATGCATCCAACATCTGAAGTAAGCATTCACTACTTCAAAGAAACATCCTTGACTATCCCAAAAACTAAATTTCCGAAACGAGAGGTACTATGGTGGGATTCCCCTTAAGATATGTACACGGTATTATGGTAGAATAATAGAACTTTACCTTGAGGCAAGAGGCGGATATTGTCCAGTTTTGTCTGCAATCACAACATGAATGCCTTAAGTGAAACAGTTCAAAGTTCATAAGCATAAACCAACCACATCAGTTTTAGAGAAATCAAACAATCACATAAATATGTAGAAAAATCTTACATTTTAGATTTCCTTTTTTTATATCTGTGTTTAAGGCTTTAAGCGCCAGTAGGAGGGGAGATGAGTTACCTTAAAGTAATCAGAGAACTGAAAATGGTTCGATCACTTCTTAAGAAAGGATTGGCAAAAGAGTATGTCAAAGACAATATAAGCACAAGAAGTAGACAATGGGCATGTTCTCTACAACTTATTTTCGGTTTACTTTTCATTTATTTTTCAGTTCAGTTCACTTCATCTTTTTTAATTCTCAGCCGAAGAGAACAGACCCAATATACCATGATTTTTAGGCTCTTATTCATTGGTGTCCGGCAGAATGAGCTTATGACTGTCAACTACCATAAGTTTTTACCACTTATAGAGGTAGGATAAGGGGAAGGCATAAGAAAACAGTTTCTTGATCAATCTCTTGGAATTTCCGGCCTCCAAAGTTCAATCAGATCAATGTATGTTCACTGGTTCACAAGTTTGCTGATTTACATTGATGCTTAATACACCCTCCATCCTAAATAAAGACGCACCCACATGGACGGAGAACACATTCCTCCCTATTTCTTACCTTTCTTTCTTCCATATATCCTCCTGTTTCTTTTACATTTTCCCTTTGTCCTCGAACTTTTTGTTATTATACCTTATTTTACATTACTAGATGATAACTTATTCGACCTTATTAGACCTTATCGCCTTATTCGACCTTATAGACCTTATTTAAACTTATTTTAACTATCTCATTGTAACTTGTGAGCATATGTGAACTTATTTTTTCTGACGAGGACTGAAAATAATGAGTAGAAAAGAACAGACCGTACCAATAACACAACCACTATTCCTTCAAAGCTAAAATAGGGATACAACAATGAATCCATGGGGTAACTCCAAATCAATCACTTCTGAGTGATTAAACAGAATGACAAACATCCAAACAACATGAAAGATCAAATACTGAAATCCAATGACAAAAAACCAAACTGGATGAAAGAGTACCTTTAGCAGGAATAAACACAATTCCAGTTCCAGCACTAAAATTCACACCAGGATTATAGCTCTTCAGCAAACTCGAGGTCGAATTCGTGTACCGGGTAATAGACCTCAAATTATCCTCAGGCCGAAGCGGATAAGTCATGAACAAACCATAATTCTTATCAACATCACTATTCCCACAAGAGCAATTAACCACAACATTAACAGTAGAATTCTCAGGTACATTATTAACAGGGAAAGTATTAAACTTTTGAATCCAATTAACAGTAGTAAGACCAGAATAATAAGTGTTAGCAACTGTATCATAAGTATCACCCTTAATAATTGTATACTGAAACATATGACCCAGAAATTGCCCATCATTAAGGCATTTACAAGTGAAAGGAACATTGACCCTGACAAAAGATTGAACCCTATCTTTGTCAGGAACACTTGGGTTGTAACTCAGTATATCATCTTCAGTAGTTCCCATGAGTTGGGCTATGAATGTGATGTTTGTCTTATCCCATACATAGTATGAAGCTAAAGCTAAAGGACACCCTTTTTTGCATTTTGATTCGACCATTAAAGAGAAGCAACTCCATAGAAGAAAAACCCAAAAAGGTGAAAACTTTGTTTGAAGAGACAACATCAGTATCAGAATTCAGAAGATACACATCAAAATTCAACTTAGAAATGAGAGTTTGGTTTCAACTTTCATGGGAAATGTAAGAAGCCAACTTGGAGTGAGTAGAGTAGACAAGGCAGGTGGACCCTATTTTGACTTGTTGACGGAGTCGTTGACCCCCACCCAACAATTTGAGTTGAAAGTTTGGATTTAGGGGTGAGCATCGGGTATCCGGTTCTTGATCCAGAATCGGTAGGAATCAGCGATTTCAGAACTGAAATTGGAATTACTAGGATTGGGTCTGAATCCAAATATTAGGAAGGAACCGATTGAAAGTGGGTCCTATTCTTGATAGTAAAATTATAGGCACGGTATCCAGTGGGTACCCGGTTCAACTGGTTCCAAGACCGGATTTTAAATGCTTATGTAATGTATGTTTAAAACTTGAAGGTTTTTAAGACGAATTTGTTTATCAAAGCGTCAAATTACGTTATATATGATGCTTATTTTCATCTAAATAAGAAAAATATAGTATCTAAGTGCAACTGGGTAGCGGGTAACCAGTATTGAAACCGGCCCAATAGACCAAATAAAAATTAGTTTTGCGGGACTAGGTACCTGGTCAAGGGACCGGTCCCGATCGGTTCTGGTTCCAATTCCAAAAATTAATGGGTTCCCGGTCCAACCGGTTCTGAGCAATATGATCGGGTACTCGGTTATGCTCACCCCTAGTTTGGAACATCTCTTAAGGTTGTGAGACTTGAGACTTGTCACTTGTGAGTTTGTGAGCTTGTGAGAGTTTATTTGCTCAACAATTAAGACTATCGGATTGCTTTTAATGGCCCTTTAAATGGATCTGGAACCTTGATCTATCATCTAAGATCATCTTCACTTGGTTAATTCTTCAAAATAGCCTAGGAGTCGAGGTTACCCTACACAAGAAAAATTATCCCAATAGATAATTGCATGTTTTGCCTAACCCAATAAGAAATAATAGACTTACCTCTTCTCTGATTGCTTGAAAGTGAGACCCCCTGTTGCGAGACAATAACACCATCTCCTGGCTAAATGAAGTCATCCACCCCAACTCGATTGTCTCGATTTTATCTGATCTCAAATATAAAAAAAATAAAATTTGCGCTACACCTTCCTCCTCTGGCATATTTGAAAAGAGATTAATGGGTGTTTATCCCAAAACACACCTTTTGACCCCTCCAAAGAACTCTCCTACGAGCTAACTTAGCTCGTAAAGAATGGTTCTTCAGATTCACTTTAGACATGGGTCTCTTAGCGGCCTCCCCCTCACAGAGGACACCCATTCCCCCTCTAAGTTCTTCTATCTCAATCCCTAATCGCCTGCTTGTTCATTGGTCTCCTCCTCCTCTAGACTCTTTCAAAATCAATTTTGATGGCTCGATCAATAATGGTTCGGCAGCAGGCTTCATCAATAGGGACGAGATTGTAATGTCAAAGCAGCCACAACTTTTAATTTGGGTACGCAAATATTATAATAGCAGAAGCAACAACTCTCTACAAAGTTGTCCTACAGCTCTCCTCCATTCCACATAACAGCATTATCATTGAAGGTGCACCTAGTCAACAGGGACGAGATTGTAATGTTCACGTGACAATCTCCTAGTCATCTGGATTGTGAATGTAGGCCACCTAGTCAATGCCTTTCTTCACGTAGAAGTTTCAAGTCACTCCTCGCTTTAACCCAACCTTAGTTCAGATACATTAGGGGAACTCCTCGTACGGAGGGGCTCCTAATGTTATTTTTTTCCCTACTTTTTCTCACCTTCCCAAAAAAACAAGGATGTATAAATATTATAGTTTTTTTTTTATTACTATAATTTTTTAAAATGAAAATTAGGTGGATCATTCTCACACTCACTTAGCTATTAAGCATGCTTCGTAGCTTACTTTAGGTAGTCAATAAAAAAAACACAATTATTTTATTTAAATCAGACTTTATGTACTACTTTAGGTGGAACATTTCTCTTGTTGAGCTTAGTGAAATAAGGGTTTTTTCGTCAAGTTTAAGCGATAAAGGCAAATATAGGAGACATGAATAAGAAGGTGAAACGTGTGTGGAATATCAAGCAAGAAAAGGGGATAAAACAAGGTAAATTTTTGTGATTGTTGTTTTTATTGCTTAATTCATTCTTTATTCCTTCATTTGTTGTTTATTCCTTAATTAATTGTTTATTACTTGATGATTTTTTTTTCTTAAACTATGTTAAAATCTGGGCACATTTTTACTCCTATCTTCAAAATTAGGATTTTGTGTAAGCTCGTCTTTTAATAACAATTCCTTGTTGATTCATAATCATTCACATGATAATATTGTCATTCATTGTATAATTCATGATTTTCCTGATTTGGTGCCCTAATTATGATTTAAAGTATAATTTTGGTGGTTGTTTTCCTCCCCTATTTCCATCTATTTTCTGAGAAATTCCTTAAATTAGTAAAAATAGGTTTTTTTCACTCCTCAAGAAAGAGGCCAATTGACCAATACGGTAAAAAAAATGAACCCTTTACGACACTTTGGTCAATAAATTATCTCAGGCGACAATTTGGTAAAAAAAGAGAGCTCAGGCGACAGATTGACCATTTTTTGTGAAATTTTCCGTTGAGGATGATGCGTGAGCATTATCTAAGTCAATTTTTTTAAATACTTTGTTTTCACATCTCTACAAATTTCCCACCGGTCATTAGATAAAAAAAAGGTTGTTACTAAACGTAGAGCGTATTTACCACCTCACATCCCGTATTTTATAGTAAATTGTCTAAAATACCCTACTAAACATAATTTGTGTCCGGTTTTTTTAAAAAAAATTGAAATTTGAATTTTCACGGAACCGGATGGACTTTTCAGTACCAACCGGGTAGAGGTTCCGGAAAATCCATCCGGTTCCGTGAAAATTCAATTAAATTTTTTTATTTATTTTTGAATTTTTTTAAAAGGAAGTGAGTAACGGAAGAGGGGGTAATATAGAATTTTCTACCACGTATTCATAGGTATACGAGCTGTGAGCTAGTAAATACGGGCTGTATTTAACCGCACACTAAAAAAATCAAATCAAATCAAATTCTACAACTCTACAAGTCTATTGTTCTATAATTTCTGAAAATTTATGAGAAAATCAAACAACATAATCAAACAAACCCAAATTTATGCATAAACCCAGATTTATCAAGTTGATCCAAGGTAGAATGAGTATCACCCAAGTACCCAACAGCGTAAACCTAGAAAAAGAAGCGAAAAGATGGTCCGAATGACTTGGAATTCACCATTAATGTCACATAGCTCGAACGACTTGGAAGTTCGTATGCCGTATCTTGGATCTTAATTGGGACTTCACAAGATGCGACGGTGCTGCGGGCTATTTTGAGGAGAACTGGGCTGAGATCTGGGTTGTCATAGAGGATTTGTGTAGGTGGTTGCTATGGTTTCTGTGTAGGTGAAAAAGTGCAGAAGATGAAGATGACATAGTGGAGAAAATGAAGAAGAGGTTAATGGGTGAATTTTTATGTAATGTGATTTCTAATTCCTCTGCATATGGTGAATTGGTGAGGCTGGTTTGTATTTGATGGGTGAAATTTTTTGGAATTATTGTGAATTGGCAGAAAAACTAGGGTGATTTGCAAGATTAATTCCTTCTTCTTATGATCGATTCTGATTGTTTTTTTAAAGAAAAATAGATTTGATAAATTAAATGAATTGCAACTTGTTAATTCACTAATTAGCTTAGAATTATGATTATTCACAACATTTTCAAGATAAAATTCCTTATGTTGACATTTTATTCTACTGGTTGTGAATTTGCTCGTAGCAAAGATTTTTTTGGAAAAGATTTATTGAAATTGTGATAAAAGGGCATTAATTAATATTGTTGAGTAAGCGAGTGCAAAACACGCATGATCCTCATTGAAAATTTTTACAAAAATTGGTCAATTTGTCGCCTGAGCTCTTTTTTATTACCAAATTGTCGCCTGAGATAATTTGTTTACCAAAGTGTCGTGAAGTGTTCATTTTTTTTACCATATTGGTCATTTGGCCTCAAGAAAGAAGCAACTCACTTTCTTCAAAGTTAGAGCAATATACGTGAAGTATACAAAAAAGAAGATTTATTCCAATTCTAAATTTGAAAGAGATCAGAGAGATTTTTTGGGTGGAAGAATATGACCATTGAGCAATAATGAAAATAAGAAGTGAATTGGTGAAGTAGTTAATTTATAGATGTAGGTGGGCTCTACCCAAACAAATTTCTTAATAACAACTGTTAAAAGATGATGTTAGACAAAATTTGAAACAATTATAAGTACTTAAACCCTGTTCAGT
Organism: Patellifolia procumbens; assembly: GCA_947645195.1. Taxonomy (NCBI): domain Eukaryota; kingdom Viridiplantae; phylum Streptophyta; class Magnoliopsida; order Caryophyllales; family Amaranthaceae; genus Patellifolia; species Patellifolia procumbens. Next base: position 10,072,649 of record CANSGD010000972.1, read on the forward strand.
TCACCTTAAAATAATAATATTCAGTAAAAATAAGTTTAGTTCAGTAAAAATAAGTTCATTTAAGCAAAAATAACTTCATTTCAATAAAAATAAGTTTAGTTCAGTAAAAATAAGTTCAATTCAATAAAAATAAATTAAGTTCAGCAAAAATAAGTTAAGTTTAGTAAAAATAAGGTGAACTGAACGAGCCTTAAAAGTTAAATTAAAAATAATAATTAATAATTTTTTTTTTCAAAAATTGTAGAGTTCATAATTTTTTTCACACAGTGTACAAAAACAAAAAAAAACTTTCACTAAAACAAAGGAAACACACAGGAGAGAAGTCGAGAGAGTAGAAAAGAGAAGAGTAGAGTTGCGCCGTGGTGCCGCTGCTCTTCATCGCATCGTTTCCAGTGCGGCCGCTCTTCCTTCTGTAAGTTCACTTTATAATTTCAATTCTATGGATGTTTTTTGCCATTATTATGATCTTGTGTTAGTATTAATTTCGATACTTTTCGTATTATTGTGATTTTCTGCTATTTATATGGAATGCAAGGATGGATGAAATTAAACTTTATGCCTGTATGTCTTTATTTGACTACCTGATTAACCTCTTTTTTTCCAATTTCTTTAATGTTATGAAGTTGTATATTTGTTTGCAAAAATCAGTCAGTTTTGAACTGGAGGTATTGAATTTAAGAGTTCAGTTCTAAGCTAGAGGTTTAATGTAATACAGTATTTGGTTAGGAATTGTTCAAAATATGAGTAAAATAGTGGCCGAACTTATGACCTAATTCATGTTGTGAAATAAGTGTTGTTCATGTAATTTTATGTTTGATACTAAAGTTTTTGGCATTTCGATTTTCGATCTTGATTGCTGAAATGTACGGTACCGTTGTTTTGAGTTATGATTTTACACTTTCCTTAAGATTGCTCAAGTAATTGAAAGCTAATTCTAGTGCTGATAATTTTGTTTCGTCGCATATTGGTGCTAGACGAAATATTACTCCGTTGTTGGTGTATCTCCAAGCAATTTGAGATGAGGCTATTAACCCACAACATGCTTTCTTCAAACATAAAAGGGGTTGAAAATGGGTTTCCTTTAAAAATAGAGGCCGAGAAGGTGGTGGAAAAGCAGGTTGATATGAATATCGACTTCCTTAAGAACATTTTCACCAAGATCGAATGGAAGCCCTTTGTTGAAGCTGCCAAGACCTTGGGTTTTGCTGAACTTCCTGAAGATATTGACAGTTCTTTACTTGATTCCCAAGATTTCCTCTCCAAATTTCATCATGCCCTACTTGAGATTCACCTTGAAGAAGGCGCCCTTCTTTGCCCGGAAACTGGCCGCAAGTTCCCTGTCAGTAAAGGTATTCCTAATATGCTCCTTCATGAGGATGAAGTCTAATTTTTTAGAATTGATATATGTTTGTTGTTCTTCCTTTGTAGTAGTGAATGATAAGTTGAAAGTTGTTCTGCTGAGCTTCTGATGTTAGTTTTTAGGTGTTGTGTCTCCTCAATGCAAGTGTAGATTTTACTGGCCTCTTAAGGCTGTTTTGCAGATTATATAGGAGTATCATTCCGTGCCGTTCTCAGTGCTTTCTGTTTATTATCAAGCTGGTCAAATTTTATGTACCTATCCAAAAATTCAAGTCCTATTTTCATGAGATTTGATGGAATTTGTTTCGTTTTTTGACTTGAAGTAGGATGGTTGGTCATGTATAGTTGTATTAAAGAAAAACACATCACCTTCAATTTTTCAAAAATCATGTCCTATTTTCCGCTTATTGAAATGAATCTTTACTAGTACCTTGATTACAAAACAATCCTGATGCTCTCAACAAAATATAAATCTTATCTACATAGAATATAGGGTAGAAAACCAGACATGAGAAAAACAAACCAAAAAATAAGGGGATATCTGACAGCGGAAGATTGCTATGTAATGTGTATGGTGTAGAAGATCAAGCTTCTGTCTTTACATCTAGAGGTTCACCAGCTGCATAGGACTTATTTTGCCCAGGGACGTATAGAAAGAACAATAACTAGGATGATGATTAGTAGCAGAATTATGGCGAAGCAAGTCCATTTTCGAGTATTCTTCTGGTGTTTTTTAGCTTGATGCAGTTGGTTCGTACCTCTCTGAACAAAAGAGCTGGCTCTATCAACATTGGCCTCGATGTCATCTAACTGCTCCCCTTGATGCTGAACCAATACAGCTATGTCGAGAAATATCTGATGTAGTTCCTTCAAGTTCCTTTCAATGTCTCTGACAGCATCATGTCTTTCTTGGATCTCAGCTATTGTATCTAGTATCTGTCCTCTTCCCTGAAGATTCATAACAAACAATTTTCTAATATTTAGTCATGATTGCCTTTTAAATACAATATTCACGTTGGGGATCAATGAGAGTGAACAGGTTTTCCCTCAATTACTTCTGTCATTCTTGATCACTTGTACTTAACTGCGTCATTCGTTGGCCTTTTATATTAGGAAATTCAGTTGGGGATCAATGAGTATGATAGTGAACAGGTTTTGCCTCAATTTTTTCTGTCATTTTTTATCACTTCTACTTAACTGCGGCATTCGTTGGCCTTTTATATTAGGAACTTCTGAAGCGAGTATGAAAAGGGACGACCCTTTTATTTCTCTTTTGGGTGCGCTTTTGTTGGAAAGATAGTCTAGGAGGGGATTGAAAATCTTCTTACTTTTGAATTTGGGAATGTTTTAGCCAAAATATCTGTGGATTTATTTAGAAGAATGACTGTCGTAACGTTCTTTGGTTTTGAGGTTGATGCCTAGAGCTGAAAAAACTTGACCCGCGTACCACCACAGAAACCGGACATGAATTAAGTGAGCTTAGTGTTTCACATAATAAAAAATGGGCTCCTACACCTAAAGACCAGAGAAAAGAAAAGAAAAAGGTCCCTTATTTTTAGAGGTTTCTTCTTTTTAAAAAATTTGTCCGAGATTGCTAAAAGTATTAACACTGTCTTCAAATATTCTCGGCACTGATAAATTAGGGTTTGTTCTATTCGACATCTGAATTCTGATTCAATACTGTGGGATTATATATTTTAGCCATGCATCTGTATGTGACATGGTTTTAAATCGCGGCCGTTATATAACGGATTTGAAGAAGACCGAAACGAGATTTACCGGTTTGTCACGGTTTCTCAAACCTATTATGAACCTAAGTTCACCGCATCACACCATATTTACCCGAGATCTCGCACTTACCGGTATGTGATCTTATATATTCCCATGCATTTGATTTGTGGACGTTCATGTAAAAAAAAAAACAGAGAAAGAAGGAAGTGGCTGTGACAAAACAAACCTGCTGTTGGATGGCTTTCTGCAAGAAGGTCTCACTTTCCCCTGTACTAATTAACAGATCAACAGTTTTCTCATCTGGATTTTCTCCTGTCACTGTAAAATACCTCCTCTCAATCGTTTCTTTGTACTCCTCATTGATCTTCTCTCTTAGCTCTTGAAACTCCTCCATCTTGTCCTTTAGTTTCTTCCCTAGCCCCCCAACCACTGAGGTCCTAGTCCGGTCAGTCGTGCTGCCAGGGCCACATTCTGGCAGGCCCCGACTCACAGCGTTGGACCGGTCCAGGGCCTGGAGGCGGTCTTTGATGAGCTTGGCCTTTTTCAAAGTCTGGCTTACATCCTGGTCCATCCTAGACCGGAGTGCCTTCACTACACTGGCGTTGTGGGCTGTTTTGCTCTCCTCATGGGCTGCCCTCAGTTTACGGTGAAGCTCCTCTATCTCCTTCAAATCTCCATCGATTGTCGCCACATCTTCGAAGAACTTCTCAAGGTTTACTCCGACATCTGCCCCCAAACCCATCTCTATGTCGCCGGAGTTGTTCTTCCGGTGCTGCGAGAACGAACTTGATAATAAGTTGTTCATTTTTATCTCTGTTAAAACCAATTATAATTTAGTTGCTGATTATGTTGGGGTTGGTTTTTTAATCTTTGAAGGGAGAAACTCTTGAATGATTTTTAAGGAATTGGGTTTTCCTTTTCTCCCTTGTGATGGGTTTGAAAATAGAAGGAGTTTAATAGTTCAATATGCATTAAAAGGAGGAATTCTCGTCAAAATGGGGTTACAGATTATTCAACTACACTGCTTTAGAGAGGGATAGAGTCAAGATGAAAATTTAGGTTGGATACTTAGCATACAATCAACCGAGTACAAGAAAGTGGTAGGAAATATCCTGGGAAAGTCTTTTCAAGGATGTTTTTAGCATTTGGAGAGGAGAGTTTCCTTATTTATACTTTTCATTTATGTTCTTTAGAATTACAAACGACAATCATGAGAATGATATTTTAAACTCCCGTCTTGAATATCACCTCTATTTTTCTGTTAAAGTATTTTGTTAAATTAGACTGAATTAACTTTTATGAGATTCTAGTACGTACTGTAAAATATTTGTTTTTCGAACAAATTTGTTAATTGTTCTACGACATCTATGATAGTTTTTTTTTTGGTGTAACGACATCTATGATAGTACATATTCTATAGTTGTTTCATTTAGAAACAACTAAATTTTAGGGTCTAATCTGTCTAGATAATTTTCAATTTAGTTTTGTTCAGTTGAACTCTGGATATTAGTTTTACTCTCGCTTATCATTATTTTTTTCAATTCAATTTAATTCAACTCATCTCGTTTACGACAAAAAGAACAGAACCATAATCTAATAGATATCCTCATACTTTGACAAAGAAAAATAATCAACAAAGGCATATGGCTGAGGTAGGGAGAGAAAGTGATCTTTGATCTTTTTATTATTTGACCAGGTAGGAAGGTATTGTATTGAGACTTTAGTGATATTTTTGAGGGTGTGGTTTCGTCTTCAATGTATTTTAAAATGTAGAATAGTGAAAAGGGATGTGAAGCGTAGAAAATCAACGCGTTGTAGGCTTGAAGGAAGCTAGATTCTAGAAGACGTTGGCGAGGTTAAGTCGTTGGATTTGGAAGGGGACATTAATTTATTTAAGTTAATAAATTTTCTTACACCATGTGGCAATTAGGCATGACTCATGAGGCTCACCAATTAAATCGTACTTCTATATGGACTAGAGGTGTCAAAAACTGATCCGATCCGATAATCCGATTTGGTTCGACAATTATCCGATCTGGTTCGATCCGAGTTGGAATGTATGCGAAATCCGACCGCTATCCGACCCGACAGTTATCCGATACTGACTTGACCCGCTTTGATCCGACTCAAACCGACCGAAACCGATCTGAAGTCTATCCGAAATCGACTATACCCGATATTCTAAGATCCGTATCAGACCGACACCCGATCTGAAACCTATCCGATACCCGGTTCAACCCGACATTTAACCGAGTTGAACCGATCTGATTTTATCCGATCCGATTTTGATCCGACTTGGTTCGATCCGATCTTGACTCGACCTGATTATATAATTTTATTAAACTTTAAACTATCTTTTTTCATTAAAATAGACATCGAGTTTTTATAAAATAATTTTAATAAACTTTACATTATTTAATTTATTAATTAATTTTATGAAACTTGAAATTATTATTTGTCATTAAAATACTCACCGAGTCGTCCTTATTATTTTATGTATTAAATAATTTTATTAAATTTAATTTAATGATTTTATCAATTAATTTATTAAACTTTAACTTAAGTTTTGTCACTAAAATACTTATCAAGTCATCCTTAATTTATTTATTTAATAATTTATTAAAATCTCAAACTTATATTTCCAATAGTTATCTTTCATTCTTTCTTTAGTTCTTGGTAATAAATCTTATCATGAAAATAAATATTATTCATCAACTTCAAACATACAATAAAATGAGTGTCCTAAACTTAATCATTTGCAATAAACAATCAACTTCTTCAACAATTTATTATTGTCAAACACTATTTTAATTAAGTTTCTAATAATATTGGTATAATTTCTCCATTTTACTTAAACATTTAAAAGGGTAAAATATTCCATAATAAAACCAATATTGAAGTGCCTATTATATGTGACAATGATAATTTGCTTGATTATATATGAAACACCATTCATTAATAAATCAAAAATAAATTACCGCAAAAAAAGAAAATTATATTTAGATATTGAATAAAATCTCACAAATTCATTACATTATAAAAAACAAAATACATAGTTACATTACGATATTTAAAAGCATATAAAATATGATAACTACATCTAGTTAATACAATTATTTGAGCTACAATAGATTTAATAACAACTAACGAATAATATCAATCTTCTTATTTAAGACACTTGTAATTCTTTTTGGAAAATTCTACATGTAATCTCTTATTTTATCGAAGGTGATTTTATGGTATTGTTTATACTTTTGTTAAGGCATCCATCATTAATTTTCAATTTAATTGATTGATTCTTTATCAAATTACATTTTGAATCCTTTCAATCTTTTTATGACAAAGATTGAAAGTTTAATTTGCAACCCCGAAATTGAAAGGAGATGCTACCCACAAAACAAGGGCAAATAAACTTAGATGTAATTGCAAGAATACTGATTCAAATGCTTCTATCTATGGCCATAACGACTTTCTTTGTATCTCAATGGCTTTCTCATTAATTTATCCTTTGTTTTCGTTCACGCAATGAAGAATGCCCAAATTGTTACCAAAATCCATGAGTCAAATTTTCGAACAAGGCTTGCGTTCAAACATTGATTCCAAAAATAGTTGAACAAATAAAAATCAGATAAACTATATTGTTGCCTATGGACAAACCAAATCAAAACCTAATAGATAGTATGAAAGACAACAAAGACAACAAAGGACTTCAAAACAAAAAAAAAAGAATCAACATAGATTCAAAAGGACCAAACAAATTAAAAATTAGGAAGTCCATAATCAAAACAGATACTTGAGACCAGAAAAAAAATGAAATAACCATAAAAACGAAACAAAATTTTAAAAACAGAATGGTTAAAAAGCGAAATCAAACCCAGAAAAACAAAATACTTAAAACGACATAAAAATTAATTTCAAACTCGAAAAGAATTAATCTATAAATGAAAATAAAAATATAAAACGATATTCCAAAACAGAATTTTCGAGTTTGAGAGCAAGAGCCTCTTGGAATCAAGATCTACGAAAATCTTCAAGTTGAATGATGAGAGTAAAAACTTATCTCTCTTTTATTGCCAATTATCCATTCGAAACTCTTGAAGTATATGGTAGATATATAATTTCAGTACTACACTTGTTCTTGAAAAATCATGGATCAATATATAAAAATTCGAAAGAACATGAAGATAGGAGTGAAACAAAACTGACGAAATGAAAGAGAAAAAAAGGCGAAAGAAGTAAACTTACCTAAAAAAGAATGAAGCAGAAAAAAGAATGGACAAAAATATCAAATTAGAGAAAAATAAAGCAAAAGATGGAATATGAAAACCAAAGGGGGGGAGGGGGCGGATGAAAATTGGAAGGGGTGGGTGGCTAGGGTTTGACTGAATACTTGAAGAGATGGGAAGAAGAAAAAAAGGGTTTGGTTTTACATAGGGGGTAGGTTTTGAAATTTTGGGAGGTAGGAGTAGAACTTAAGAGAGGGAAAAAAAGGTGTTAAATTTTTAAGTTGAAATTTCTGAATTTTGAATTTAAATTTCTATTTGAAATGAAATTAGATATACATATACTCTTTGGTTTTAATTTTAAATTTTTTGAATTTGAATGTTTTAACTTTTAGTCATATTATTATTGTCATTTATGATGAATTACTATCATTATAATTATGATTATTACTATTATTATTAACTGACGTAAACTTATCTTAATAATAGTTCAATTATTATTGTGAACTAAAATTCGTGAACTTTTACAGCACACAATCCGTTGATTTAATCTTCTTATTAAATCAGTATTGATCCATCTAATACACTAATCTTATTATCTAATACGCTGATTTAATATATTGATTCTTGATCTAATACATTGATGACTGAACTAATACGTAGATCTTAACTAGTTGTTTGATCGATCTGGGACATATGTAAATTGAGATGCTTCACTGTCTTATTCCTTTATCTAATATATTGATGATTAATCTAATACATTGATTTTAAATATCTTAGAAGTTATACTTTGATCTAATGTATTGATCCTTCTAATACCCTAATCCTAACTATCTTATACGTCGATTTAATATATTGATCATTGATCTAATACATTGATCTTGGATATAATATATATTGACCTAATACATCGGTGATTGATTTAATACACTAGGAGCATATTGATGATTTTTTTAATACACTAGGAGCATATTGATGATTTTTTTAATACACTAGGAGTATATCGATGATTGATTTAATACACTATGAGTATATCGATGATTGAACTAATACATACATCTTAACTATTTGTTTGATCTAGAACATAGTAAAGATATAATACACCGTTCTTCATTATCTTGTTCCTTGATCTAATACATTGATGAATGATCTAATACATTGATCGTAAGTATCTTATAAGTTATACATTGATCTAATGTATTGATCTAACGTGTTGATTGATCTTATACATTAGCATTACTAATCTTAAATGTTCAACTAATGTATTTGTTTTAGTTTTATTACCACTATTACCATTAATATTGTTTTTTTTATCATTGTTATTATTACTGCTACGTCTACTACTGAAGTACTGAACTACTATTACACTACTAGTAGTACTACGACTATTACCACCACGACTAATACTACTACTACTACCACAACTACCACTACCACCACCACCACCACCACCACCACCACCACTACTTTTACTATTACTATTACAAACTTAGAGCAACAACAACAATCTAATCACATAATACTTCTTTGTTTACTAGATATATTATAACATATGATTCTAAATTAATCAAATGCATTAATTCAATGTTAGAACAGTCACGATATGTTAAACACGCAATAACAAGCTGATGCAGCAACCCATAATAAAACATAACCAAAAGCAAACATGCCACAAAAATGAGTTATACTAGGGGTACTAATCGAGGGAGAAAACTTGCGAACTATTCGAGCTCGACTCGAGATACTAATGAGGTCGAGTCAAGATTCACAAAACTCGACTCGAATCTTGCAAGAAACTCGAATGATATAATATAAGGTTAAGATATTGAAGTTTTATATACAACTTATCTTATGGGTGTAAAGGCGATCAGAAATCTCGTTAATAGCTCAAGATTGACTTGAGTCAAATCCAACTCGATCTCGTGCAAATTGGTCAAAACTCGATCAAAGCTCGACTCGAGATCTTAAAGATATGAGTTGAGTTATGCAAAACTCAATCCAATTTGTTATCACCTCTAAGTTCGACCAGAAATCGGACGAATTCGACCCATAGATACCCTGAACCGAAATAGATATGACCCAAAGGCCGTAGAACCCGAATTGACTCGTACAAACCCGACAGTTACCTACTCAACTTTACCCGAATCCGTTAATACCCGAACCGATATTGATCCGACCTGCACCCGACTAGGGCATGACCCGACTTTTCCCGAAACCAAACCGATCCGATCCGATTAATGGTGATCCGAGGCGGGTAATCAGGTCCGACCCGATCACATCCGACCCGCTGCGAGCCCATCCGGAACCGACTCAGTTATCCGAATTGACACCTCTATATATGGTATTCGATATTTAAGAATCAAGCATTTTTTTAGGGAAAAGCCAAGTGCATATATTAATTTAGGCGAAGCAAGCATCTGAGGGTCGAGGGAATTACCAACTCCCAAAATGCTTTAGTATAGTTGATCTGTTATTCTTTTTTTAAAATTAAACAATTTACCAAGGCTCGGCCTTCATTCGTTTCAAAATGCAATTTTTATTTTACTATTTGCAAATTATTAAAAGAAACAGTCTGATTTTAACATAAAGTTAGATCAACCTAAATCCACATTCTACAAAGAAGTTCATTCCGAAATGAATTAAACTTGTCACTTGTTCTTTCTTAATATTGGACTTGGATTATTGCCTAACTTTAATTTAAAAGTAAGCGGTCTCTTAGAAGATTAGCTGTTTATTATTCTAAAGAAAAGTGTTCTCTCTTCTTTCTAATAAACCCTCGATCCTCTTTCGAGTTTCAACCCCTTTCTCAATCCTCTTTCCATGTTCTTCCTTGCTTTCTCCAGCCTTAGTTTTTTCCCATATTGATCCCAAACTCAGGTTTTTTTTGCAAGCAAGAAGAGAGGTTCTTCGGATCTCATTTTTGAAGCCGCCTTCTCAAGTAGCCTTGCTCCACATATGTCCAATACTTGACTTTGGAGCCACCCATTGATGAGTTTTTGTCTTCGCTCTATGATCCAAAACGACTTCAATGCTCTCCTTGGACCACCTTTGCTTACCATGAAGGAGCCCGATTGCTGCAACCAACTTCTCAAAGAAGTAGCCATGTAGAGCTTACATCAAAAGCTTGTTTAATTTGTGTTCTTGCTTTTATTTTCTTGTCATTGTTGGTCTATCTCTAGGATAGAGAGACTTTTAATTTTTATATCAAGCTTTCAAGAAAGAAAACATAAAGATCGATAAGAGATGAATAAAGTCATTTGCTTTGAAAATTGAAGTCGTTTTTATACTTATTTTCAATTCAGAAATATTGTTATTGACAATTTTAATCTTGACAGATGAAAAATCCTTTTGTTTAAGGTGATACATACATCATAGTCCAACATTGAAAAAATGCAATATAATTACAAAAGAAACCAATAATACTATTCATATACCAAGAAAGAATAGAGGTATTTACAGAAAACGGCGACAAAAAATACGAGATAATCCCAGCTAAGCTACTGCAATTGACAATAGAAGAACACCCCAATATCTGGTTCAAGAAATGAGCTTCTTCTTCCCTCTCTCGAATAAATTTGTGCTTGATCAAACTTGCAGCTCCCTCATATTCTAATTTCTAATTACTTCATCCGTTTTCAAAAGCTTGCAACAAACCAAATTTTTATGTGTCTCAAAAAATCCCCCTTTGTTGCAAACTTTTGAAAGCGGAGGAAGTACATAAAATAGGACAATAAAAGGGGATTTATGATCACATTCACAAGACACAACTACTAGCTACATAATGTATTAGATCACGTAATCATCTATTCGGAAGATGGAGAAGGACAACCAAGTTACTTCTTCCAGGGTTTTAAAGAGAGAACGACGATTAATATGATGATAAGTAACACAACAATGGCGAAGCAAGTCCATTTCCGAGTACTCTTCTGATGCTTCCTAGCAACATGCAACTGCTGTGTTCCTCCCCTCACAAAAGAGGTAGCTCTACCAACATTAGCCTCAATGTCATCCAACTGCTCACCTTGAAACTGAACCAACACTGCCATGTCAAGAAATGTCTGGTGTAGTTCCTTTAAGTTCCGTTCGATGTCTTTGACGGCATCATGCCTCTCTTGGATCTCAGCTATTGTATCTAGTATTTGTCCCCTTCCCTGCAATTGCATAACAACGGTTCACATAACAGTTAACCATGTCTTTCATCGCAGTACACGTAACAGCATTCACCTCTAGATGGACAAAAATACTCTATGATTGTAGGTACTCTATGATATTCAATAATTGGATGAGTCGATCAATGTTATCAACGGTCTCAACTTTCACGGAAATCAGAGTTTAAATCTGCTTGGAAGCAGAAATAAATCTTTTGGATCAGAGGTTTCAAATAGATACATTCTACACAAACTTCGACCTATTGTATGAGCTACAAATTTTCAAAAGCCAAGTTTTACCAGTTACATTCCCTCCTATACAATTGTACTGATTACTTATCTAATAAACTCTAGTTGTTGTGAAAATGTAAGTGCTCAAACTCTGTGGTCCTAACAATCGCACCTATAATCTTCAATACCAAGGATGATTAGAATACTCCATAACCCGTTCTTCTTCAAAACCCTTCAATTCAAAACACGTGCACGACCTTATAATTCTTCACGTTTCGAGCAACCCTAACACTGCTATAATCTATACCATGTCACCATCAACCTCTCTAATATGATCCGTAAGTTTTTTCTATTTTCTTCATTTTGTCTCCGTTACCTCCCTCAATGAATTACCGTCCAACTCAAGCGTATCCTAATCTCAACCAAAATTGGAAACCCTAGAACTTATCTAAATGCAACTTTTCAATAATAAACAGCCAAAACTAAGAATAAAAACTCCATAATGTCCTTACCTAATGATACATTAAAAATACCAAACACCACCTAATCACCTTCAAGAAAACCAAATTGTCCATAAGGCTAAGAATGAAGGCAACTAAAGTCCAATGTAGATTAATTATTCATGAAAATTAGTGTTTTACAACTTTCATCTACTAACACTTGATATACTTACAGTCTGTTCTCCTCATCTTATTTTCAGTTCAATTTAGTTCAACTTTACACAAGACTTTTGCTCTCACATTTTACTATTTTTATTTTCAGCTGAAAAAAACAGATCCCTAACACAGAGTTAACTTGAATTACATATAACCTTTTTACCTTAATATACTAGTCCTATAGTTTTTACGATCCCAATATAAGACATTTCTTATGAAATATCAACCTATAGGTTTACCAGCAAAAGTTGCAACTAAAATTATCGATCCCTGACACGACACGACAACACGACCTAAATACGAAATTACGAACAGAAAACACGAACAATACTCTACTTGAAACCAATCCGAGCTCAACCTGTTTGGATCAATTTGTCATATTATCCAATTATCTTTTACATGGTTGTTGTCTTGTTAATAAATATTATTAACAATACGAAATAAACACGAGCGCAATACGACAATTTTGACACCTCTCGTTGCCACACTTCAACCTCAAAACTTTCCGATTTACAAACAAAAATAAAACGGACGAAAGAGAGAATAGAATAGAATCAAAAACCTGCTGTTGAATCGCCTTTTGCAGAAAACTCTCACTTTCACCAGTACTAATCAACAAATCAACAGTCCTCTCATCAGGATTCTCCCCAGTAACAGTAAAATACCTTCTCTCAACAGTTTCCCTATACTCTCCATTAATCCTCTCTCTCAATTCCTGAAACTCATCCATCTTCTCCTTCAACTTCTTCCTCAATCCACCAACAACCGACGTCCTCGTCCGGTCCGCCGAGCTCCCCGGTCCACATCCAGTTAAATTCCGGTTCGCCGCATTACTCCGGTCCAACGCCTCTAATCTCACTTTCACCATTTTCGCTTTCTTCAAAGCTTGGCCAACATCAGTATCCATCTTTGATCGGAGCTCCTTCACGGACTTAGCTGTGTGTGCAATCTTGCTATCTTCGTGTGCCGATTTGAGTTTTGTATGAATTTGTTCTAGCTCTTTTAAATCGTCTTTGATAGTTTCGACGTCGTCGAAGAATTTGTCGAGGTTTACGTTTGGTGTTGGTGAGTTCATTTCTACGTCGCCGGAGTTTGTGGTTTCGCGGTACCGGGAAAATGAACTTGAGATTAGGTTGTTCATTTTGTTGGGGTTTTGAGATTGGTGGATTTGATAAAAAGTGGATTAAACTAAATAGAAATGGGAAGTAGAATATTTCAGAGAGGAGGAGGAGGAGGAAGTCAATGGGAGAACGAAGACTTGACAATTGGGAATTTAGTTAAGTGCAAGTTGTGAGTTGTGACAGAGAAAGGAGGGAAAGAGGGAGTAGTACATCTTAGAAGAAGGAAGGAAGAAGTATCTACGAAAGTGATGTCGAGCCGTATAGGTTGGGTAGTTTGATTATTATTATTAATGAGTAAGAGCATCACCTGGGTGTACGGTGCATACTTTCGAGTTCGGATATCGCTTGGGATTTTGTATGCTACAATTTAATACTCTCTCCATCCCATTATTTTTATCTAATTTTTCATTTTCACGAAAAATAAGATTTGGAGAATATATATCGTGGTCTTAAAAAAAGTAAAAATTATTCTTGTCAAAGTTTAAAAAGGGGAAATTATGGTCTAAATTTGGATGTATTTTTATTATTGATTGTGGTCCATATTTGAACCATAAATCAAGAGCAAAATTGAAAAGAAAAAAAATACTTAATGTGGATAAAATTGGGAAAAAAAACAATTACAACATGAGGGGACTTTTGGAAAAAAAAAATTATAAAAGAAAATTATAGAAATGGGATACTTTTTACTTAATGTGGATAAAATTGGGAGAAAAAAACAATTGCAACATGAGGGGACTTTTGGGAAAATAAACATTTTATAATAGAAAAGTATACAAACGTGATATTTTCTATGGACCGAGGACCGAATCAACTCCAATCCAGATGGCCTGAACCTCGGAATTCTAGCTCGATCCGATTCCAGACTTATTTGGACTGATTTGTATGATTTTTTTCAGTTTCTATTAGATTTGTTTTCTACTTTTTCGAACATATACATCTTTTTGGAGTATACTTTTAACTCTATATTCGTTTTGAAAAGCAATGTATAAAAATGATTAGTGCCTTAATGGTATTAAAAAGTAACAGTCTTGAGCATCACACTTGATTTTACAAATTACGTATTTTCTTCGTTTCGAATTAGATGCTATATTTTGCGTAAAACGGATTTTTAGACAAAATTTCTTAAACTTAATTAACTAATTGAAAGTGGGAAGTGAGTCATCTAATTAGAATAATAATCAGCTATCCATCCACCACCACTTCCCCCACTCTCTCTCCTCCAACTCCAGCACCTGACTCACCTTAACTGCCACCGAGACCCACTGAAAAACACCCTAAAGCCACCTCTACCCATGAACTTCATCACATACACCACCCCAAAAGCCACCTCCACCCATGAATCTGACTACCTCTCTCCCTCTCTCCTCCCTTATTCATCTTCTTCTTATCCACAAACCATAGAATTTTCTATTTTTTGTCATAATTCTTGCTCAATTCCCAACAGCACGTTGGTTCCTCACCAAACTTCGGTATTTGTCGTGGACGGTGGTTCCTCACACTGTCACGCTTTGCAGCTTCATTTGCAGACTTTGGTGGTTGTTTTTCATTGCAACCTCACACTGTTGCACTCTATCTCGCTCTTCGATCTCCCTTTCTTCTTTCTTCTTCGATCATTGGTGGTGAGAATGAGGTAAGGTTTATAATTGTGAAATGAAAATGGTAGATAAAATTGATATGAAAGAATGAGGTAAGGAGTGAGAAATTATGAGGAGTCCCATAAGCGCGATTGCTCTAAATATTTAAATTAGATCATGTTATTTTAGACTGGATTAGTTACAATTAATTTAATTTCAATTTAGATCAGTTTATTTTTTCCACTTAGTCCAATTCCATTCATCTTAAGAATTTTAGTTAGTGAAACTATTGGTTCAGACCGTCTGACCCAATATGTTCCGTCGGACGAAGCCACCACCAGAAAACCACGGGCTTCCGTTCGACACTCCCAAGCGCAACCCACATGTTTCCCTCCCAAGCGAAGCCACACGCTGCTCTTACTCACTCTTTCTCCCTCTGCTCCCTTGGTGGTTGTTGCCACCACCACCGAGCGCAGCAACCACGCCAAAAACACCACCCAGAACCGCCCCTATGCCACCATAAGCCTTGCCTTTCCTCTATTTGCTTTCTCGTCCTCCTCTGCTGCTCCTCAGTTCCCCGTTCGCTGCTGCCGCTGTTGCGTCACAGCGACACCGGAGTTCAGCTCCAGCCTCCCCTTTATGCTCGCCGGCCGCGCAGCCAACCGCCAACCGCCAACCATGACCTCCTTCTTCGTTGTAAGTATGAGCAGTATATACGCCATTGAAGAAGCAGATGAGAAGCATAAAAGGTGAGAATGATTTTCAGTTGGAGTTTGTTTTGTATCAGTTGAAGTTTGTTTTGTTTCGGAGTTTGTTTTGTTTCAGTTGAAGTTTGTTTTTGTTTCAATTGGAGTTTGTTTTGTTTCAGTTGGAGTTTGTTTTGTTTCAGTTGGAAGTACTTATGTTTCAACTGAACAAAAATTGAAACCAAGTGAAACAAAAATGAAACCAACTGAAAAAAAATGAAACCAATTGAAAAAAAATGAAACCAATTAAAAGTGGTCGAACGCGTCTGACCCAATACCTTCTCTTTTAGTTAAGTTTAGCTCAGTTAGTTTAATACAAAAGAACAAAGTCGTCGGATTGAGTATTGACCCGCCCGCCACCAATCAACTAATGGCTCCCAAACTCACATGACCCCGACCCAACATAACCAGATCTAAATAGGCAAAATCTTTTTTCTCTCCTTTGATTTCATTCTGCAATTACATCGTGATTATCGAAATCAATATTGAAGATGGCCTTACAAAGAATTTTACGGGAGAAATGTTTGCAGAAATGCAAAAATCATTACTTTCTATCTTCAAGATTCTCCACTTTAACTTCTTCATCACCATCTTTGGAAACACCCAAAATCCCTGAATTTGATTACAAACCGAAAACTTATGAAGGGCCATTGGCTGATGATGTGTTGCAGAAGCGCAAAAAGTTTCTGGGTCCTTCTCTTTTTCACTACTATCAAAAGCCTGTAAGTTGCGTTCTTGATTCTCGCACTTATTTACCCTTTACAGTGTGTTTGGTAATTTTTTAGTAAAGGAAAGGAAGAGAAGGGAAAGTAAGGGAAAGGAAGGGAAAAGGAGGGAACTAACCTTTCTAATGTTTGGTTGATAGGAAGGAAGAGAAAAGAAAGGAAAATAAAATCTACATCAAGTTTAAGAAAAGAGGAGAAAAGATGAGAGTTTTCCCTTTCCTCCCAAATTCCCCCAATTTTGGGAGGAAAGGAAAGAAGAGATTTTTTAAGTTTTCTTTCCAGCCATTTCCTTTCTTTTCCTATCAAATCCTTTATAATTTATTTTACCAAACAAGGGAAAACCTCTTTTTTCCTTTCCCTTCCTTTCCTTTCCATCTAATTCCTCCATACCAAACACACTGTTAGGGTCCGTTTGTTAGGGCGTAAAAGTTTTTCTTTGGAAATTGTTTTCCCATTTTACGTTGTTTGGTTTAGAGTAAAACATTAAAATTTAAAACTTTTTTTCACCTTATTGAAAACATTGGGAGGAAAACATTTTCCATCACAAGTTTTCCTTCCATAATTGAAGTAATTGATTTTCAGTTCAACCAAACAATGAAAAATGCTTAAAATGGAAAATCATTTTACATGCAATCAAACAACGAAAAACTTCATGAAAATAAATTTTCCAATGCAAAAGGTTTTCCATGGAAAACCATTTTCATCCGAAAACGTTTTACACCCTACCAAACGGAGCCTTAGTCTTTGTTTATGTTTGATCATCTTATGTTTATTTACATTCTTTGTTCAATTTTTTGTTTTATGGGTAATTGGGTATGATATAGATGTTGTTGTTGATCATTTACTGACATTATAATGATTAGGTACCGGACATTGCTATATCTACCCATTGGGTAGGTGACCCACAGGGTATTAAAATATTATTAATCATGTTGAGTTGGATTCCACTATAACTATACTCTATTAGTCCCGTCAAAAAAAACTGTACTCTATTAGTGGTGGGTATTCTACCCAGTGGGCGGACAAAGTTGTTTCCTTAGGCAGATAGGCAGGTGAGGTAGTGTGAAGTTACCAATGAGAGATTTCCAAAACTAATGCAATATCAGGTTTTTTCTCTTTTGCTGTTGATGTATTTAGGGTTATGTTACTCCGATACTTCTAATTTCGACAAGCTTTGCCAACTTGCTAACTGTTCTATAGTAACAGTGGATATAACAGGGCTCAATATGTAACATTCATCTAATGGGGGTGGGGGCCATAGGTCGAACATTTTTTTTTTGAGGTACTTACGTGGTAAAGTGATATATGCGAAGATTAGAGTAGTATGTGCAAGAAATAAATTTGTATACATATGATGTATAGGCAATGACGATTGACGAAAGTAGTAAAAATTTAAAGTACAATAGTATAGACTGTACAGTATGCAGTATATGACTCTATTAAGTACTACCGTAAAAACATGCTTTCTACTTCAATTACAACTTGTACCATTGATATACATAATGTTCCTATGTAATGGTTAATATACACTAGGCGTTCTCTTGTGTCAACACGACGCTTGGATAGTTCCTTTTGAACTTAAAAGACTTGATATTATTCTATAAAACGGCCGAGTTTGACACCCGAACACCCATATCCGAGTAGACACTTGCAGTGAAGTATGAGTAACATAGCGTAGGTGACACTCGTATCTTGTGCTACTAATGTATTTAGAAGAATTATCAAAGATTTCCGCGGGGAGATCTCCATGTTGTGAAATATAGTACGCGGTTGTTCCTATATATGCTCTAATCTGTCGCCTATGCTACTTGAGTCAGAATAAAAGGAGAACTCTGTACTTAATCAGTTTGAACACTCCCAAATGTTAAAGCTCACATGAATTGTCAAGGTCATATAACTTTCTTGTTGCTACTGGTCTTTAAGACCTTAACACTTTGATTTTATTTGTTCAGCTCAATATTGTGGAGGGCAAGATGCAATATTTGTTTGATGAGACAGGCCGACGCTATCTTGATGCGTTTGCTGGGATTGTCACCGTGTCTTGTGGACACTGCCATCCTGATATTTTGGATGCCATAACAGAGCAAAGTAAACTTCTTCAGCATGCTACAACCATATACTTACACCATGCCATAGCTGACTTTGCAGAGGCATTGGCATCAAAAATGCCTGGAAATTTAAAGGTTGCTTCTCTTGATGTATTTCCCCTGCCTTTTCGATTGGGTAACTATATGTTTATTATAGAGTTTTTAAAATGTGTCTCACGAAGCTGCCCTTCACTTCTCATGCCTCGCACACGACGTCTTCATTGTTGGTTGTCATAGACGTATTTGTCCATTTAACTACTTGAGTGTCGCTCTTCATTTCACACAAAACGACTTGCTTTCAAGGCTATTTCTCAAAGTCATAGTAACGACTTGCTTTCAAGGCTATTTCTCAAAGTCATAGTCCGAGTCTTATCTTTTAGTTTATGAGCTGCGACATAGGGACTCTTAGTTTACAATTTTGCCATCTACTTGTAAATTGATTTGGTAATGTGCCCTCTAGCATTTTAGTGAGGTTTACCAACAAGCTGAAACAATTTGTTTCTTTTAAGATAATGATTTTACTAGCTTTGTGCATGACTCAGTGTTCATTTTTATTTTCACAACTTACGTTTTGGCACAGTGCATATCTTCACTTGATTTTGAGATGACTTATATCAATTAGACATATTTTTTCCACGATAACTCCTCATCGGGCTTCAAGGGTATACGTTCAATTTTCTTAGTTCCTCTAGTTAGCCTAGATTTAATATGCTCCCCTCCAGACGTCTAAATATCTCCCCCTTCGCTGTTTTTCTCCTTCAAGCAGCCAAGCTATAAGTTAGAGCTGAGGTGATGACCTTTTTGTGGCTCATAAAAGCAAGTTTTTTTTGCAGGTTGTCTATTTTGTCAATTCCGGGACGGAAGCTAATGAATTGGCCACAATGATGGCAAGGCTATATACTGGTAATCAGGGCATGATTTCATTAAGAAATGCTTACCATGGCGGGAGTAGTAATGCACTTGGATTGACAGCTTTAAACACATGGAAATATTCACTACCGCAGGTTTGTCTCTCTGCTAACCCTGAAACTTTTAGCTCTATTTGTATTAACATCGTGTCATGCGAGACCTTGTCAAGTAGTTATTTGTAGCTACTGCCACATTTCATAGTTGGACATGATTCTCTTTTCTCCGCCATAAAGTAGCATTAGATTGTACGTGATGGAATGAGAAATTCACTGAAAATATGATTGGAGAATAATGAATCATTCAGCTTATCTCTAATATGGTGCTGGGTACACAATTACAATTTTCTTCCAGTCCTTGCCTCTTTTGACTACATTTTCTAATGCTGATGTCATTGTTGCTTTGTATACTCATGTACTCAATGTGTATCTTGGACCTTGAGAGGTCTTAGTTCTAACATCTAGATTGGACAAAGTACATCAATGAAGGTTCTACCTCTGCCGTCATTGAAAATCGATCTTGTCTAATTTTTCTAACGATGTGGAGCGTTGCTTTTTAGTTATTTCATCCCTGAACTAACAAATATTCTGATCTTAAAGTTGAACTGGTTTATTTTGAAACTTTTAAGAGGTTAACATAAAAACAATTAGCTTACAGTACTGCTTGGATGATGATTAATCTGCCTTTTTGTGACCTTAAAACTTTTAAGTGAGATGAGATGTTTGTGTGGATGGTAAAGTAGCAAACAATTGCCCTGAATAGAATCAATAGATATGTACTTCCTCTGTTATTTTATACTTGCATCATTTCCTACTTTTAGAAGTTGCAAATTATTTGCATCATTTCCTTTTAGGGAAATTGATTCTCTCTAACTCTCCCATATCACATGGGTCCCTGCCCCTTTGTTTATTCTCTCTAGTCTCCTCAAACACCGTGCCCGTGTTTTGCTTATTTGTCCTTTTGTCTATTCTAACATACTTATAATTGTTAGCTGGAGTGGTCAAAGATCTTTCCCGAACACTCTTTACCATTTTAGTTATTGTAGAAATCTTATGGGCTTTGAAGTACATCGACAGTCATGGGTAATATTGTAATGACATGATGTGATACTTTCGTTAAGAAGAACCTTAGTGTAACATGGTTCTTTCTTCTTACATGGGCTAAACTGATATCCTTATTCAACATATTTTTTCTTCGCACTTGTTTCTTATTCTTTTCCACCCTCCCCTGTCTCTCTCTGATAGGCCGTCGTCGAGCCTACCAAAAATAAAAACCTAACTCGGTCTCTCTAACTAGGTAGAAAGGGCAAGTAAGGGTCGATCCCACAAGGACTAAGGAGAGCACCGAAAAGTAATGACTTATGATAAGCTAGGTCGAGTCTCATTTTTTTGGAGTAAGATTTATGAGTGAGAATAAGAAAAAGAAACGATATTAAAAGGGTCTTGGGAAAGGGTATCCACCAAATGATTCATTCATAAATCGAGCAATCAAAATAAGGGATCAACAATGGGGATCAATTGAGCGGAATAGTTCATCCAACGGTATTCTGACCACTCTTTCGAGCTAGTTAGATTGGTTTAACCTCCTACCAAAGACCTATTTTCATGGCTAAGGCATTCAACCAAGCATATCCATAAACATGATGAACAAAAACAAGCAAACCTATGTTACTCAGACACGTTTTGAGTGTCTACTCGGATACGGGTGTCCAAGTGTCCGACTCGGCTATTTTGTAGAAGAAAAGTCAAGTTTTTAGTTTAAAATGAAGTATCCAAGCAAAGTATCGTGTTGGACACGACACGACACGACACCCGATTTTTGAGGTAAATGAAGGTGTCGGAGTAACATAGAAGCAAACAAATCCCCTAGGCTAGGTAGTCCCTATTTTCATGGTCCTTCAAGCCTAAAAATTGATTTGAGGCAAACCCTTAATTTCATCTTTCGATCCTTCATCAAGGGTGCCCAAATTATGCTTTTATGATGGCCAATCATACAAACATACATAAAAATCCCAAATCAATCAACCAAAATTAACCCAAGTCAAAGCCCAATGTTCAATTTCAAGGTTTATGAACTCATCAATGGCTTCAACCTTTTCCCAAAAAAGAACTACTCACACATCATGAAAAACTATAAAATAAAGACATTAACAACTAAATAGCATGAAAACAAACACTAATCTAAGGTAGACAAATAAATTAAAGAGAAGATAGATGTAAATAAGTAAACAAAGCAATAAAACATAAGAAAGAGTAAGAAATTCTCATTAATATTGCAAGGATGCTCAAAATCTTCAAGTCTCCTTAGAATTTTCAAATCCAAGCTTTATTTTAGTTTTTCTCACTTTCTCTCTAAACTAATCTATGGAGGCTAATCCTCTTTTTGAAACCCTAACTAAGTTACCCTCTTTCAATGGAGGCTAATTTTCCCAAAAAAGCCCTCCTCAAAAGTTTGGGGTTCGTCCCTTTTAAGGGGCTACAAAAATCATTCATTAAACGGGCCTAAAACCGCAAAACAGGAACTCCCAGCGGACTCGGAGCGCCCGCTCCAACCATAAGCGGAGCGCCCGCTCCCACTGGCCAGACAGCCCAACTTCGAACGATCATATCTCTCTCGTCTTTTATTGGAATTAGGCTTATGACCAGTCATTGGAAAGCTCTCGAGACAAGCTTTCATCTCCAATTGGAATCACCTGAAAATGTTGAGTGAGCTGGGAGATATGTTCATTTGAAGTTGATCCTTGTGCACGAACACCTCCAAAATGTGTTATTTTGCTTTGATTAAGTCTTTTATACTCGGTGTGTGGGATGCCAACCTTCAAGGTCGATCCTAAAACATCAAATACACAAGGAATCAATATAGAACCTGTAAAGATAATCAAAATAGCTAATATTTACAAATGAGTTATGATTTACTCAATTATTCTAAAATAAGCAAAATAAGCTAGAAAATACAAAAAGTGGAGGATAAAAGACTCTAAACAAGGGGGGGAAATAGGGGTTTATCTTGGTATAAATATCACTCATCACTCTCTTGCCAAGATTTCTCATCCTATATCTATACCGTTCTTAACAGGTTATCTTCTTGCTATTTACCTTTACAATTAACAAGTGTGTCTGTCATTGAAAATGGTCATCATGTATTCATGTATCTAGGCATCCTTTGATCCTCAGTTTATACTTTTGTGAGTGGAAGCATAATTTAGCTCATGCTCCCAAGCCCTTCCTAGCTCTTCAAAAAAGCCCTATTTGAAATGCATAATTTAGGTCATGCTCATATTGAGTCTGTATGGGGTCTAACTAGCAGACCTCCAGCTGGCAGCAGCCTGCCACTCCACGTCAGAGCGCCTGGAGCAGAGCAGACCTCCTCAGGCAGACCGCTCCGGACATAGCCTCTAGGCTGGAGTTTAATGAAGGCCTCGTTCCACCTTGGCCCACTTCCAAAGAGGCCCACTCACTTTACTAGGTCAGTTACAAGTCCATGTCTCATATAAATACCCATGCCCATGCATGGGTAAGGTACGTTCAATCAAACACTCACAAAATACTTGCACTTGATACTCGTTTTCTCTCTACTAGAGATCTTGTGCTCAATTTGGACTGACTTAGGCATCGGAGAGGCGATCCTCGGAACCACCCCCGAGGTTTCTCCTTGTTTTGCAGGTAACCACCACCACGAAGGACGTTTGGGAGCCACGATTCCACCGAGTACCCACCACCACATTCACCGTTGCTGTCTTGGACAGAAACAATTTGGCGCTAGAAGGAGGGGAAGAGTAGAAAAGCCCAATCTACAACTTCGCAATGGTGGTTCCAACCTCAGAAACGCTCGGTTCCGACAGTTCAGGAGGAGAAAGCAACTCTCCACTGAGAGAAACAAACACGAGATCAACAAGAAGGGTAGTGCTGCTACCACCAGATCAGGCAGGAGGGAAAACACCATCACCCCCCACCTTGAAACCAGGCAGACCCCACAGCCAAGCAGCTTAGTGGTCATGCCCACACCGGAGCAACTTCAAGCAGCCTTTCAAGTGCTGCAGTCTGCTCAACAGTTTATGCAAACTGTTGGAAGCCAACCTGCTCTAAAGAGAAAAAGAACTGGAACACACGATTCAGTTCGAAGGCACCTGCGGCTGTCATGTGAAGAGGAGAAAGCCACAGCAGACCCCTTATGCGGGTACAATATGACGAACATCAAACCCACCCCGACGTCGGAGTATGGCCTATCTAGCCGCTCTGGACCCGGGTACATCTAGAGGGGCTGGCAGGAAGTAGAGTGGGATACTGAAATAATGCAGCAAGATCATCCCAGTATGTTCAAGGAACCGACACCCACAGGGTATACGGCAGGCTCAAGCCGGAGATCTGTCCACAGAGGAAATCCAAGGGGTGTGGCCCAGAATGTCCAGCCGCGACCCAGAACCAGGCACAACTCAGGAGCTGAAGAGGCCCTGTCTGCGCCCGGTGGCGGAACGGACAGAAAGCATGTCAGCCTGAGATTAGGAACAATACCAGAAGAGGGCTCTGGCGATAATGGAGCACCCACAGACCTCAGAGGACTCATAACCCATAGAGTCAACTCCAGACCCATTGTGGTCTCACCAGCAGAGGAGATTAGATCTCCTTCCAAGTCTCCCTTCACACCTGAAATCATTGCGGCCTGAGTGTCGAAAGCGAAGCTCCCGCCCAATCTCAAGTTCGAAGGGGAGGGAGACCCAAAGGAGCATGTGGCAGCCTTTGAGACCCACATGGAACTAGGAAATTACAATGAGGCCACATGGTGCAGACACTTCCTTGCCACTCTGACAGGGATAGCACAAACCTGGTTCAGGACTATTCCCCAGGGAACGATTGCTAACTTTGATGAACTGAAGAAGAGATTCAAAGAGCATTTCGTTAGCGGAAGTAGGAGGAACAAATCCACACATGAGCTGCTATTGCTGAAGCAGACTCAGAATGAAAGCTTGCGGGATTTCATAGGGAGGTTCAACAAAGAGCTGGTGCACGTCCCAGAGCTAGAGCAGAAGCTCGCTCTGCACGCTCTGAGGAACGCCCTACCCCACACCAGTAAATTCAGAGATGATCTTAAATGGGTCACCATGAAAGAACTCAGCGTGGCCCTGGCAGAAAAATACATAGCTGTCGAAGATTTCAACAAAGCATCGACACACGGAGCAGAAACAGGCAGACCTGCTAGACAGGATACCAGGCAGAATGAGCACCAGTTCATGGGAGGCAGACTGAATTTTGGAGGCCCCAGGCCCCATCAGAGCAGAGGGAGAGAAAAACAAAAAGAAGCAGAGAGAGAAGCAGACCGGCTGAAGGCCTAAGAGAAATATAACAACTATAGCAACCTCAGCACGCCAAGGGCTGAGATCTTTCTGACCCACAGAGATGACAGCAGGTGGCACATACCACCACCCACCAAGAAGAGAAGCTAGGCTCAAACATGGCAGACGAGGCTACTTCAAAGAGTACCTCGCCTGGAATATGGGGATCAAGGAGAAGGAGCAACAGAGCGAAGGGCAGACATTGCAGGACAAGCGAGCAGAGATCAAGGAAGGGGAAAAGAAGACGGTATACGTCATATTTGGCAGTTCTAGCTCGATAGGGGGAGAGAGGGCTCATCTAAGGCAACTCACCCACCCCAACCTCTACTCCATCAACCAGGCAGAGCTGAGCCCAGATCTACCAAACATGACCTTCACAGCAGAAGACTGCAAAGGCATCAGTTTCCCGCACTCTGACTCTCTTGTGGTCACTCTGGAGATTAGCAGGATAGATGTACGAAGAATACTGGTAGATGGCGGGAGCGCCGTGAATATCCTTTATAAGGATACCTTCGATAAAATGGAGCTAGATCGTTCAATGCTGAAGCAAGGAGGAACTCCAATCGTCGGATTCACGGGGAATTCCATCATCCCAGAGGGGAAAATACATCTGACAGTGACCACAGAGGGGCAGAACGGAGTGAAGAGAGCAGTAGTACAAGAGTTCCTGGTGGTAGACCTCCCGTCACCATACAACGCTCTGATGGGAAGGAAGTTCATCGAGGCAGTACAGGGAATCCCGTCAAACCATCATCAGACCATGCTTTTCTTAAGCAGTACTGGAGAAGTGGGCAGACTGAAGGGAGACCAGAGAGCAGCTAGGTCATGCAATCTGACCGCCCTAAAGAAGGATAAAAGACCTCCTCCTGACCACTCTGGGTCCAGGAGAAAGAGGAGAAAGGAAAAGAAAGAAGGAAAGAAGAAAGAGGCCGAAGAAGCCAAGAAGGACCAAGCTGAAGAAGCCGGGAAAGAAAGAAAGGAAATACCAAAGAGGCCAAGCAAAGAGAGGAAGAGTGTGCTGCTATCAGTGAGGCCGATGCTCGGCCAGAAGCAGAGCAGGAGGCAAATAAGCCTGAACCGGGGGAAGAGACCGAAGAGGTACTCTTGGGACCGGAAGAAGGCAGGGCAGTCAGGATAGGTAAAGACCTGGATCCTGAAACCAGAGTCAACCTGCTGGTGAAGGAGAATGCAGATGTGTTCGCTTTCTCGGCAGCTGAGATGCCTGGGGTGGACCCAGCCACCATCAACCACAAGTTAAACACCGCTGCAGGATACAGACCTGTGAAGCAGAAGAGGAGGAACTACTCTGCGGAGAAAAATAAAGCCATCGAGGAAGAAGTTCAGAAGCTGCTTGAGGCAGGGTTCAGAACCCTGCAAATATCCAGAATGGTTGGCCAATGTGGTAATGGTTAAGAAGACGAACGGGAGCTGGAGGATGTGCGTTGACTTCACAGACCTCAATAAAGCCTGCCCCAAGGACTGCTATCCCTTGCCAAGAATCGACCAGCTGGTAGACTCTACCAGTGGGCACGCTCTGCTCAGCTTTATGGACGCGTTCAGCGGATACCATCAGATCTTCATGGACCCTGCAGACAAGGAGAAGACGACATTCATCACCCCTATCGGGGTATTCTGCTATGTCATGATGCCCTTCGGGCTGAAGAACGCAGGCGCCACCTATCAAAGGCTGATGGATCAGGTCTTTGTCGGTCAAAGGGGAAGGAATTTGGAGGTGTACGTTGATGACGTCATCACCAATAGCAAAACTGAGATTGACTATATAGCAGACCTAAAGGAGACCTTCGCCAACCTCCGCAAACACAGCATGAAACTGAATCCTAAGAAATGCGTGTTTGGAGTACGGTCAGGGAAATTCCTGGGCTATCTGGTCAGCGAAAGGGGGATCGACGCTAATCCCGACAAAGTGAAAGCAGCTATGGATCTGCCAGAGCCTAAAAGCATCAGAGACATCCAGAGGAGAATGACGGCCCTGTCCAGATTCATAGCTCAGTCTGCAGAGAAAGCTCTCCCATTCTTCAAAATATTGAAGGGGAACAAAGAGGGTGGGAAGCAGAGCAGAAGGAGGCATTCCAGAAGTTGAAGTCACACCTCTCTGGCCTGCCAACACTGGCCAGACCCAAGACAGGGGAAGCTATCTTCCTATACATTGCCGTCACAGCTGCAACTGTGAGTGCAGTCCTGCTGAAGGAAGAGAACAAGAAGCAGCAGCCGGTATATTTTGTAAGCCACACCCTCACGGGTGCAGAAACACGCTACCCATTGATAGAGAGGGCAGCCTACGCAGTAGTGCAGAAAGCTGAGGCCATATTTTGACGCACATCCCGTCACTGTGCTGACAAATATGCCTCTGGAAAAGGCAATGGAGAAGGTAGACAAATCAGGGAGAATCATGAACTGGGCCTGGAGCTGACAGCTGACAGGATTCGGTATCAAATTCGCCCCACGAACCGCCATAAAAGCACAAGCTCTAGCTGACTTCCTAGCAGAGTGTGCCTATCAGGAATCAGTAGGAGAGCCTAGAGCCTGGGAAGTCTTTACAGATGGGTCTGCAACCATCAACGGCTCTGGGGCAGGCGTGGTCATCAGAACCCCAGAGGGGAAAATCATTGAATATGCCTTGAAGTTCATGTTTTCGGCAACCAATAATGAATCAGAGTACGAAGCGGCCATCACTGGATTGCAGCTCTGCCAGACCGTGGAAGCCAAGCACGTCCACCTCAAAATTGACTCTCAGTTGGTAACCAACCAAGTCAAGGGGGAGTATGAGGCCAAGGAGCCGACGATGCAGAGCTACCTAGCCAGGATGAGGTCTCTGATTTCAAATTTTGAAACTTTTAGAATTGAACAAGTGCCTAGAGCACAGAACGCACAAGCAGATGCCCTGTCCAAATTGGGAAGCAGCAGTCTGCAAGAGCTGAACAGGTGTGTTCTGGTGGAAGTCAGACCCACCAGTGCAATCTGCGAGGATGCAGAGCGAGTTTTGGAACTGGAAGATATGGCAAAGTGGATTAAGGAGATCGCTGAGTATAAACAGACTGGCAAATTACCAGAAGGGAAAATGAAAGCAAGAAAACTCAAGCTGACAACATGCAGATACTGCCTGATCGGGGACGAGCTATACAGGAAGTCTTTTTCTCTGCCCCTACTCAAATGCGTAGGGTAGAGAGATGCAGACTACATTTTGAGGGAGATTCATGAGGGACTCTGCGGACACCATATCGGACCAAGAGCTCTGGCCCATAAAGCTCTCAGAGCCGGTTATTATTGGCCCACAATGAAAGCTGACTATGAAGCTCTGGTGAAAAAATGCGACAGCTGCCAGAGGTTTGCGCCGAACATCAAGCTGCCCGCAAACGACCTCATGCCAATCTACAACTCTATCCCATTCGCCCAATGGGGGCTAGACATCCTGGGACCCTTCACAACGGCCCAATATCAGAAGAGATGGTTAATTGTGGGGGTAGATTACTTCACTAAGTGGATAGAGGCAGAAGCCCTATCCACCATCACAGAAGCAGCCGTCAGAAAATTTTTGTGGCAGAACATCATCACCAGATTCGGGATTCCGAAGGCTTTCGTCTTCGACCACGGTAGACAGTTTGATAAAATGCCCCTATCAGGGTGGTTGGAGCAGTTTGGGATCAAATATGCCCTATCTTCAGTCTGCAACCCTCAGTGCAATGGTCAGGCCGAAGTCGCTAACAAGCAGATCCTGATAGGCCTACAGAAGAAGCTGGAGGAGCAAAAAAGCAAGTGGCTAGAGGAGCTGCCTAACACTCTGTGGTCGATCAGAACCACAGTCAAAGAATCAACTGGGCAGACCCCCTTCCACCTGGTATATGGTTCTTAAGCTGTCATGCGTGTTGAGATCGGGTCCGAGAGTCTGAGGATCAGCCTATTTAAGCCAGGTCTGAACGACGAAGCTGGGACAAATCTAGATCTGCTGGATGAATACAGAAACGAAGCTAGGTTCAGAATGGAAGCCTACAAAGAGTCAGCAGATACTATAACCGGAAAGTGAGGGCTAGGCCTCTGGAGGTAGGGGATCTAGTACTCAGAAATGCAGCAGTTGTGCAAAAAGACAAAATACACGGAAAGCTGTCGGCTAAGTGGGAGGGACCCTACCAGGTTAGTGAAGAGCTACACCCCGGAACCTACAGACTGAAAAGAATGGATGTAAGTGAACTGGAAAGCAACTGGAACGCCCGAATATTGAAAAAATACTTCGTGTAACCCAGATTGTATCAAAGCGCCCATGAATGAAAGGCCTTTGAGCCACCCTTTGTCCACCACTCTCCATTTCGCATTAAACCCCCGTCCCCTTATCAATTCTTTATGAAGAACAAAATGCCAAAATCAGATAGACCCTTAGCAGACTGAGAAAAAATACCACAGTCTGGCAAAAGAAAACAGGTCTGAGTCAGACTGAAGGCTGAAGAGCCTATTCAGACACAAGTAAACTATATAATGAAGAAAGGGAGCCGGCCAAAAGGTCAACTCTGTCCAGAGCCCCCGAGGCCCGCAGAGTGATCGGATGCCGGCTCGACTTACCGATGTCATAAAGCAGCAAGGATAAGTCATAGACACCTAAGGTTAATGGGGACGCCAGAGTTCCTAAGAACCAAAACGTACCCCGACACGGAAAAGATGGTAGAAGGAGCTAAAGGGTGAACCCCAAAACTCCCAGAATCATCGTGACTTAGGGCGTCAAAATACCCCCTTTGCTCTGCTATTGTTGAATCCTTGTCATGCATAAGGCAGAGCAGAAGTGTAAAGGGCCCCTAAAATCCCACCTCTGAGCAAATCTCACCGGCCACCAAGCCAAGTAAATGACAACGCCCAGATATATTGCTTGATGGCACGGCAGACTCATTATTAGAGCAGAACGCAAGTACTTAGCAGAAATAACAAAACTTGGTATGCATCAAATAGAAAGCACAAAAGTCAACAGAGGAACGCAACTCGCATTGCAGGAAAAATAATTGAAGCTTACATAAGATCTGGCTATAAGCCAAATCAGAGTGCTACATAGTACTACAACAACGGCGGCTACCTAATCAAAAGAAGGGAGCAAATACAGATGAAAAGGAAATGTTTGACTATTTAGTTACAAATATTACAAGATAAGTCAATTAGGATATCATCGGAGGGCAAAAACGGAGGATTGCAATCAGTTCAGCACAGGCTCCCAGCTCACCTACCTCAGCAACTCAGACAACTCAGACAGGAGTCACAAGAAGACTGAGGCGAAGCACGAGATAACTGCCCGAGTTCCTATTGCTTAGGAACGGAGCTGCCATCCTTTGCAGAACTCCCATCAGCTTGCTGCTCTGAAGACTCTCCCTCTGAAGGCAGAGAATAGAGCAACTCCAGATCTCTGAGCTCCTGAGTCACCGGAGGTCGCATATGCACCTGACTGGCGTAGGCATCCTCAAAGGCATCCCAGTTGAAAGAGGGCTGCAAATGCCAGAGAACCCTGCGGATCGCAACTTTGCAGTCCTCCCAGTACTTGTTCCCGAACGCCTCCTCCATCTGCACAGCCCGGGCAGCCTCCTCCGCCAGCAGCTGAGTCTCTTTCTGCTTTAGGGCCACCTCTCAGAGCTGCCTCAGCCTCCTTGGCTTGCAGAGCCAATTTAGCAGAGCAGCCTTCATGATCAGCCCGTATAGCAGAGAGCTGACCCCTGAGCTGCTCCTGCTCCTTCAACGCTGCCTGCAGCCGGGCCTCGGAGGTCTTCAGCTTAGTCTCCACTGTCGAAGCGCGAGACAACGCCTCACTAAGCTGGGAAGAGAGCCGGGAATGCTCAGCCGCGATAGCCTCTGCTTGCGCCGCCTGACCCTCCATGCGTTGGTTGACGGTCCGCAAGGTGTCGCGCTCCACAATCAGAGCATCCCTCTCCTCTTCAGTTTCGCGGCAGGTAGACACAATCAGAGAGTTTCAGCTTGGCATACTCTGCTCTCTGCTGTGCTACCTGAGCCTTAAGCTGCTGCAGTTCAGGGAGATCTGCCTCATGTCTACCCAACCCTACAGCATGGCAGAACTCCCCAATGAAGGCGCCGGCCCGCGCAGCCTGTAATCAAGGAAAAAACAGATCAAAAAGAAAACTTAATGTCATAAACAGATGACTGTAAAAAGGACAGACAACTCACCAGAGGGACATCTTGAACAACATAGTCCGGTGAGAAGCGACTTGCCAGAAGCTTCAACCACTCACTGGGATCAGGGAAGGTCACGGACATCTGCTCCCGCCCCTGAGCCTCGTGCTGGTCGTCCGCCGATTCCCTCTGCAGAGAACCTGAGCCAAAAGAAAGTCCAGTCAGTTCCACAGAAGGGAAAAGGCCGGAGCTAAGACCAGGTAAGGGGTACACACCTTTGGGGGCAACGTCGTCCTCAACAACAACAATCCGAGGGGAGCCAGCAGGGAGACGAGTCTTCTTCTGAGGTTTTTCCTCACTCTGCCTCTCTGCTGGCCTCTTCTGGGAATGAGAAGAGACCTCAGGCTCAGCCACAGTCTGCTGAGCACCCTCTGCAGGGGGTTTAAGCTGGCCCGCAGTGGGAGCGGAGGTCTGAAGAGCCGCAGCAGACTGCACCTTCCTAGCCCTCAATTGTGCTGAAGAAAACAAAAGGTAAAAAATGTCGTCAGCAAAGTAAGGCACAGAACGAATTGACTCTACAAGAGGGAAGAGAGGAAAAGGAAATACTAACCACACGCGCCAGATCCTCGGGAGTAGGGGCAAGGACCTGCTTAAAGCCTCTGGGAGGAGGAGGAGCAGCCTTCTTACCAGGAGGAGTAGGCCTCTGGACAGGAGGAGTAGACTTC
Source organism: Patellifolia procumbens (assembly GCA_947645195.1). Taxonomy (NCBI): domain Eukaryota; kingdom Viridiplantae; phylum Streptophyta; class Magnoliopsida; order Caryophyllales; family Amaranthaceae; genus Patellifolia; species Patellifolia procumbens. The sequence continues at coordinate 10,104,324 of CANSGD010000972.1, forward strand.
TGAACAGGGGGAGACACGACAGTCTCCACCACTGGGGCGGAAGCCAAGCTCTGCTGCTCCACCCTCTCATGCTGGAGAGGCTCCACCACCTCCTGGTTAGTCTGAACAGGCGTAGGGACGGCCTGTCCAGCGGAACCTATCACATTAAAATAAAAACAGGGAAATCAAAAAGGTGCAGGTAAAAAGAAACCTATAAGAAAGAGCAGTCTGGGTCTGAAGAAGACACCTACCTGACTGGCCCTCACTCTGAGTGAGTCGTGACAGTCTTAGCAGCCTCCGCTCCCGTCCTGTCAAACTCTGTCATGGCTTGGTGAGACTCCTGACCAACCTCGTCAGGCTGAGTAGAACCACCCACTGGAGTAGGTTCTTTCTCCGTCCTGTCAAACTCTGTCGCCGCTTGGTCAGGCCCTCCCATGGGCACATCCTCCACCACAGGCGGTTCTGAAAGTAAAAAGAGAAAATGAGAAGCGATTAGCAGAGTGCACACAAGCAGAAAGAATACCTTGTGGTTCATCATAAGTAATACCTGGTTGCGCAGGAGGAAGCTTTTGCAGGGGCTCAACAATCAGAACAGTCCCTTGCAGAGTGCTGGCCCCCTCTGTAGATCCATCATCATCATCGTCTTCCGGCAGATGTGCAGCACGCCGGGAACGATGGATCTGCAGAGGAACAGCCGCCGCCTCCTCCTCGTCATCAGATTGAATCTCTGTGACAGTGGGAGAGGGCCCCCCTTGCGGCCGGGACGTCCCTGGAAACCTATCCACAAGTTCCGGGCGCTTGGTCCGGAGGGAAGGATGGTCCAAGGAGGTAGTGTTAATCTCCCTGATGAAATCAGGGACGGTGTCTCTGGGTCAGGTACCGGACGATACCTGCGACACACTGAAGACTGACTCAGACCCAGCTCCCAAGGAATGGCAGACCCCAGAGTCTCTGCAATATTAGAATATTCGTTAGCTACAGCAAGTCAGAATGCTGAAGGAAAATAATGGAAAGGGGCAGAACATGCCCGCCAGCTCAAAACCCACCCTTAACAAACTGTCTGCACGGAGCTGCAGCACAGTACAAACAATGAATCACAGCAGAGTGGAAAATGAGAAGCAGAGTTAAGGGCTGGCAGAGTGCTTACCAGTAGTATAGTCAGGGGACAGATGGCCTATCCTCAGGAAGGCATTCTGACACATCACATAGTGATGCGGTAACCAGTACTTGGGAAGAAACTGCTTCCCGGCAGTAACCTTGGATCTGGACTTGAAGTAGTAGTAAGCTACCCTCTCGTCCCAGTTCAGCACATTTGGGTCCAACTGCTTCTGGAAGTTAGGCTCGACAGGGCGCAGAGGGGCCTTAAATTGATAAGGGTGCCCTTCCTCCGTCGGTACCCTAACAAAGACAAAACTATCCCGCCAATCTTTCAGACTGAGATCAACGGGATAGACCGTCAGATGATTGGCCCGCACCGAGCCGGTGAAAAAGCTGTACTCCCCCTGCCTATTAAAGTAAAACAGACATTGAAAGACTTTCATGGTGAGGGGGAAGCCTAAAGCTTCACAAACCCAAATAAACCCCAGAATCTTCTTCAGAGACTGGGGATTGACTTGGCAGAGAGCCATGTGATACCGGCAGAGAACCCACTCCAAGAACCAGTGGATGGGGAATTTAAGCCCGAACTCCAGCTGCTTCATATAAACAGCAGTGTACCCCTCTGGTACATCTGCCAGGCTCTGACCCTCTCGGGGAAGCACTACCCAAGACCTGCGAAGCGGCTTGATCTCCGCAGCAATCTCAAGGTAGTATGCAGCATGGGCCCGTTTGAACGCTTCTGCAGATTTCTTCGCCAAATAAGGCTTACCCTTGCTGTCGTAAAGGGCAAGACTCCGCATCTCATGGTCGCTGTACTTCCATTTGACTGCGGGCAGAGTGGGCTTAAACTTGTAGTTGGGAGGGAATCTGTTGGTTTCAGGACCCAACGACTCCTTACGAAGACCGTTCCAGGGGTCAAAGATCTCCCATTCCTCCGGAACCACCTCGTCCTTACACCGAGGCAGATCCAACTTAAAAAACGGGGACTGAGTGTCCATCGGGTAAGGCTCATCCGGCTCGGACGAAGAGGTAGATACCACACCCTTCCCACGGGAAGCAGCAGATTGAGAAGTAGACATTCTACACAACACAAGAAACAGACGACAACACATCAGACTTGCAGTCACAACACAAGACAGTCTGGCACCTCAGACCTACGGACTGAGCTACCAGACTGGGGGGCAAGGATGTGTATGGTATGTGAAGATCAGAAATAGCCAAGAAATAGGATATTTTCTTGCTTTTCTTACAAAAAGATACATGCAAAAATAGCACCTCAGACCTACAGACTGAGCTACCAGACTAGGGGTCAAGGATGTGTATGGTATGTGAAGATCAGAAATAGCCAAGAAATAGGATATTTTCTTGCAAATAACGCAGACCTCCAGCTGGCAGCAGCCTGCCACTCCACGTCAGAGCGCCTGGAGCAGAGCAGACCTCCTCAGGCAGACCGCTCCGGACATAGCCTCTAGACTGGAGTTTAATGAAGGCCTCGTTCCACCTTGGCCCACTTCCAAAGAGGCCCACTCACTTTACTAGGTCAGTTACAAGTCCATGTCTCATAAATACCCATGCCCATGCATGGGTAAGGTACGTTCAATCAAACACTCACAAAATACTTGCACTTGATACTCATTTTCTCTCTACTAGAGATCTTGTGCTCAATTTGGACTGACTTAGGCATCGGAGAGGCGATCCTCGGAACCACCCCCGAGGTTTCTCCTTGTTTTGCAGGTAACCACCACCACGAAGGACGTTTGGGAGCCACGATTCCACCGAGTACCAACCACCACATTCACTGTTGCTGTCTTGGACAGAAACAGAGTCCATTGATTTTAATCTTGACCAACTATCAAATTTAGTTCAACTAACTATTGTGTTGCTTCATAGATTGTTTGTCTTAACAAAAATTTATGTTGTTGAAATTTAGCAAATACCAAGGACTGTTAAGTTTGCGCAGCTGGTCGTAGACGGGACACAGTAGGGTTGCTTTTGGTAACAACTCTTGGTATGTTTACATTATTTTAGGTTAGCTGAGCGCTTCGCAAATCTTAGCTGTCCTTTCTTCAATTAGCAGAGACATTTATTTATTAGGGAGGTAAGCATATTGTGCTCCTTTTTGCTCCATTTAAAGTGGTTTGCATCCCGAGCAAGATGATTTTCTCAACCGCGAATCTTGGCTTGCCATCTAGATGTTTCCTTAGAATTAAGTAGATGAAACCTCTCTTTAGCCTTTCTGTCGTCGTGCTGTCCAATTTTTTCTTTCATCTATTGGTAGAGTCTTCAAATAGTTTAGTGAATAATATTTAATAGTTACCTTCATGCCTGTTGGCATTGTGTCACCTTGATTGTTAAGATCTAAAATATGTTATAGTCAAGGAGAAAGTGAATGTTTGTGCATATGCAGGGTGACATTCATCATGTGATAAATCCAGATCCCTACCGTGGAGTTTTTGGCTCAGATGCTGCTTCTTATGCGGGGGATGTTCAAGATCACATTGATTATGGTACATCTGGGAAAATAGCTGGCTTTATTGCTGAAACAATTCAGGTTTATTTTTCTCTTTGCCATGTTCTAGAATTTCATGCTGCTAGCTACTACAACTTAACGTGTGTGTTTGGTTCCTGATTAGGGTGTTGGTGGAGCAGTTGAATTAGCTCCTGGATACTTAAGACTTGTGTATGATATTGTACGTAAGGCTGGGGGTGTCTGTATTGCTGATGAAGTGCAAACTGGATTTGGTCGCACAGGGAGCAATTATTGGGGCTTTGAGACACAAGGTGTTATTCCTGATATAGTGACAATGGCAAAGGTCTCTCGGTTTCCTAATGCATTTAAAGTGCTTGGTGGTCACTTCTTTAAGGCACTGCTGCTGATGATATTATTGGTGCTAACCAATCATATATAATATATGTTGCAGGGAATCGGCAATGGCCTACCTTTAGGAGCGGTGGTGACCACGCCTGAGATTGCTAGTGTAATGGCTCAGAAAATTCAATTCAACACTTTTGGGGGAAACCCTGTATGCTCTGCAGGTGGGCTTGCAGTCTTGCGGATAATTGATAAGGAAAAGCGTCAACAACACTGTGCTGAAGTGGGTTCCCACTTGATTGATCGTTTGAAACTTCTGCAGCAGAAGCATGATAGTATGTGCTCCTACTATCATAAATATGAAAAACTTGTGGTTCATTGTTCATTTGATTGACTTGTTCTTCTAGTTTCTATCTTGTTCATTGGTTAGCAATTTGTCTAAGTTTCTTTCTTTGGGAATGTGAACTTTTTTGGGAAGTAATCAATTTAGTAACTAAGGTTTCATCGTATCCTGCAATATTTAATTGATGGGTAGTCAATTTAGTTCTTCTAAACTGCGAAGCTGTGGAGGTAATAGCATGACTACGTCAACTACCTACTTTTTTTTGGGATTGTTGGGAAGATAATGGTTACTGTTGGCGGTATGACCTTATGAATTGTTAAGAGTTTTTCTCCTAGTAGTGTAGCTATACCTTAATTATGTTTTAGGAACTATGTCTAGCCTTAACCTAATTGTTCCGGGTACAAAGGCTTTATACTATGTCAGGCAGGCTATTCCAATGGTGTGTAGTGGTTTTAAACTAGAACTTTTGTTCATCTCTATGTGATGGTAGGATGAAGGGGGCCAAGAGAAAGATTTACTTCCAATACATGCTTCATTTATGGCTGTTATGTATTCCTAGTGCACAATATTTCTCACTTTTCATAGCTTGCTGAATAAGTTTCTTCTGTTAGGCTACTCTGGTTTAAACTCAGTATATGCTGAATAATGTTTGTTGTATACCAAGATATCACTAGTTAACACTATCTTCTGCTTTGTGAATTTTTGTTTCAGTTATTGGAGATGTGAGGGGAAGGGGTTTGATGGTGGGGATAGAATTGGTCACCGACCAGAAAGCGAAAACTCCTGCCAAGGCTGAAACCGGAGTGTTGTTTGAGAAACTCAGAGGTAAAAGCGCTTAAGGTAGCATATGGTTTTATTAACTTTCTACAAAGGTTTCTTTACTGATGGTTGCCAATGTATTCACCTTTTTCTATTTAGAGCTCGGTATTCTTGTCGGCAAAGGCGGTCTACATGGAAATGTTTTTCGAATAAAACCTCCGATGTGTTTCAACAAAGATGATGCAGGTGATTGTTGCACCTCTTCTTTTTCTGTTTTTAGATCCTAATATGGGTAGTAATGGATTCTAAGTGAGCTTGGTGCTATAATAGTAAAGGCCTGATGCGTGCGAACTTGTTAAACTAAGCCTGATTTCCATATTTGGATGAACCCTAACATGATACTGATGAATCTTGTTGCACCCTACTCGTGCAGATTTTCTTGTTGATGCTTTGGACTATTCCATGTCAAAGTTGTAGATACCAGCTTCTGACAGAAACTGGTGTCGGTTTCTCTTAGAAAGAGACGGCCAAGATTTACAAAGTTTATGTTGATTGCTATACATCTTACGGGCTGTGGATTGCACAACTAAGAAGCAATGGAGCGAGATAAGGTTCATACATGGAGTCAACGTGCCGAGAACGAGGGAATCACAGTCCACACTGAAAATTAGCTTCTTTGATTTGGGGGGTGGGTGGGTTGAGGATACATGGGGGGGTCAAGAATGCTTCAGCCTTCAGATTCTTTGTTTTTCTTCACTATTGTGGTAGATATCTCATATGTAATTAATGGAATAAATCTCCTGATTTCATCTATCAATAGCTTTGTTTCCTTATAGTTGAGTTTCCTGATCTTTTTTTGAACAGTTGGCTTCTTATGGCAGGTGCATATGCATACTTGCAATACAGTTCCTGATATTAATTTGGAATGAAAAACATAAATAACCATTTTTGCTTAATTTAGTTCTTGGATGGGTAGGTTATTTTTTTTTTACTTATAAGAGTGATGATCAAATGATAGAACTTGTAGATATCCTTCTCCCAAACTTCAAAAGTCAAATGCTCACCCACCACCATAACCCCACACGGCCACACCCACAATAACACATTGCATGCACTTCAGTGGGCGCACTATAACTCCACCTACTACCTATTCATCACATCTTTTCCCTCACAATAACAGATGGAGTATTTCCATACCAAGTTGAGAACAAGCTTCTATGACTCAACTCTCAAAACAAGTTAATGGGATGAGGCATTTGATTGGAAATCAAACCAAGCTATTTCTCCTTATTTTTTTAATACTTGCACCATTCTCTAAATTAGAAAATGTTCAATTTATTAACATCGGGTTCTAATTGACAATGGATTCTATATATCTTTTCTAGCATATGGGTTTTTCTTGTTTTTCCGGCTCTCTCTAATCCTATTGCACACAATCTCTAATCCTATGGAGGAGACACTAGTTACTTGAAAACAATAAGAGCATCACCACTCATGAACAAAAAAAACACATCATCCCTCTCTCTCTACCACTTTCTCACTCATCTCAAAATTTTTATCAGGTTTTATGATCAATTTGATCAAAGGCACCCCACTCATGATCAATCAATTACTTATATATTTAAAAATTAAAAAAATTCAAAAGTATAGCAAAGTGGGTGTCTATTTGTAGATCTCAAGAAAATATAACCATTGGTATTTTTTATAAATTTTTTTACTTTGTAGATTGTCAGATATTTTATTTTGTAGTTTTAAACAAAAAACTGTTGCCACATGTCACTGTGTGATTGTGCCAGTTTTTGCTTTTCTCATGAACTAGTTGATCACAATGTGATCTATTTCATGATTGATCACAATGTGATCTACTTTCACTCATGAGTGTAGGCCACTTTTTTTTGTTCATGCCTTATGATCTATTCTTATGATCAAATTGATCATGAGTGTAGTTGCTCTAATAAGTGAGATATAGTGAGTGCTTTCATTATATTTCATGTAACTTCAAGAAATAAATGAAGGTACGTTTTCCTCTACCGTTGCCAATAGTTTCATCAATCCTCCAATTTCGTAAGTTTGAAAAAACGACAAGTAATATAATTTTACAATTGTGAGATGAAATGGATAATACTTTCTCGGTCCCAAATTAGTGTTGATATCCTTTTTGACATATTTCTTCTATTGTCTTTTTCTTCAATATTGAAGAGTACACTCATCCTTGTGCTTTATAATTGCATTAATATTCGTGCCAAATCCTTATATAGCTAGTAATTTGAAAACAACGAGAGTACAAGATTAAAAGTTTTATTTTTAAGGTGCAAGCTGGTTTACTACGCTAACCCTTTTCAAAATCTCAAACTTAATTTAACATGTTTATTATGACTCATTTAAGTGTAATTATATTAATCAGATCAACATACTCAATTAACTAGATTGAACATCCCAACCTTAACTGTAATACCCTGAATTTTCAAAGCTTATTTTATTATTTCTTAAGCTTTAATATTATTTTCCACTTAAATTTATCTACCGATAATTCAAATTTATTTTATAATAATGTTTATAATAAATGATTTCATTTAGTTTTTGAATTAATAATGTTTATTAAAAATGATTTATTTAGTTTTGAATTATTTAGTGATTTTATTTAAATGATTTTATTTAAATATATTCTTTTTACAAACTAATTATTCATTTTATTATTATTGAAATATTTACTTGGTTGTGGGCATTCTTATTCAAATCATTGTCCATCCACATTGACAAAAACCCATTGAGAGTCCAACCCAAACAAATACCAAAGTCTAAGTACCTTAGCCCAAACAAAAAAAAAAGAGAAAAAAAAATAAAAACACCAAAATCAGAAAACAAAAGTCTGATTCACTCCTTCTTCAACCTTCCTCCCTCCCTCATGTGACTACAACACATCCAAGAGCAAAAATCCAAACACTCTATCACTCTTGTCAGATTTCATCAACACTTCAGCTAAAACTTAGGAAAATCTGAGCAAAGTAGTCAAAACAATATCAGATTTTCAAATTCAAAGATCTTCACCATTGATGGAGTTTGACTCCAAGCTCAAAAATCTGACCCAATTCCTCTATAAATACTGAGCTACACCCATGCAATTACTCAAGCAACCCACTACATTCTAAGGTTGCTTCAATTTCTCCCTCTTCTATTTCAATTTCTGATTTTAATGTTGAAAATAAAAGAAATTTTTTTTACAAATTTCACCACCAACTGAACCACCTTCGCCCCACCTTTGAAACCGCCGGAAACCACCACAAAAGCCGCGCCACCCTCGCCGCACAGCCACGCACAGGCACCACCACCCAACCTTCTCTCCTCCTTCGCCCAAGACGCACCCAGCCCGCACCACGCTCAGCCTCGCCCTTCCCCACCACTCGCCTGAACTCGCCACGCCAGACCACCGCGGCCCCACCGCTGCTGCCGCAGCCCACAAACCACCAGCCAGCACCACCTCCTGCTGCCGCAGCCCACAAACCACCAGCCAGCACCACCTCCTCCCTCCTCCTCTGCTTCTTGCACGCCCTCCTCTGTTTTTCTTTTTCCCCTGTTCTTCCTTAAACTGATTCACTGAATCAGTAACCTCCCCCCCCCCTTTTTCACGTTTTATTTAAAAAAAAAAAAAGATTTCTTTACTTATTAAAAATAATTGGTTGCTTAATGATGTTTGACTTAGTCTTTAATGACCTAAATATATTTCTTATGTTTATAAAATAAAGTTAGTTTTCTATATTTAGAATAATTATTTAAGTTAAAAAAAATATTAAAAGTTTAAGTAATCTCTAAGTACTTAAAATGATTTTTTATAAATAATTTGAAACCATAAACTTTGATTTATGAAACTCTTTTAAAGTAATTAATAAATTTTATTTAAGTTATTTGAATTATTTAAGTTATTTATTTTATAAATAAAATAAAGGGGTTATTTAGGAAACTAATTTTAGATCCCGTTTAATTGTAGATTCCGAGCTAGTAGAAGAAGATTATCAAGAGTGCGATCAACTCGTGGCTTAACTTCGGGCACGCTTCAAGAGGTAATTTTCGATGTCCATCTAAACGTAGATCCCGTAGTATAAAATATTCTAATTACGTGACTATGTGATTTGAGTTATTATTAGAAATGTGGATTATAATTATGAAAATTATTAAAGCTATTGACTTAAATACGGATTATGAATACGATTAGTAAGATGGCTAATGACTATGGATTATGGATATGGATCATGAACATGGACTATGGACTATGACAATGATTATTATAGCATCGTTAACTTCGTAATTAAACTCGATAACGACTTAATCTTTTATCCTCGGCTTTTGTTTAATTAAAGATTAATATTGTTATTATTATTATTATTATTATTATTATTTATTATTTATTATGAATATTATTATCACTAGTATTATTATCGTTATTATTATTATTATCATTATCATTGCTACTATGCTATTATCGTTATTAAAAGTTTGAAAATAAAAATTGATAATGGATTGGTTATAAATTGGAAAATGATGGATTATTAAATTTACTAGTGATGGTTTGTATTGAATGGAAATAAGCTTTTGGATAAGCCTTTGAATAAATTGAGTTATGGATGTGGGAATGAATATACTCGTACTTGGTTAAATAAGATGATGTATATGTGATTTAAGTGATGACTTTCATAAAATATATTAATCACTTAAAGTGGAATATCGAAAGGAAGTGATGAACAGGTTGCCCTGTATGGGAGGTTCAGCGGCCACCTACAGGTTTTCTAGTTACTATGCTGCTTTTTCTGTTATTTGTCTTCCTTCTATCTTGATGTGTTCCAAGTTAGAAGGGGTGTGCACACTAGGGACTCTGTTTTATGGCCAATGTTACTTTTTGTGGGTGGATTTACGTGGTGTATCACCGGCCCACATGTGAGTGGATTTACGTGGTGTATCACCGGCTCACATTAGCAAGTGGATTTACGTGGTGTATCACCGGCTTGCTAGCGTTCTCCTTCCCTTTCGTAAATGAATTGGAATATTATATTGATGTGACCTTTTAACTGTATATGTGCAAAGCTTTTCAACTCGACATATATATTATTTTCAATTATTTTAACTTAAGTACTTTACGGGATGGAGTTGGAATTACTCAGTTTATCTGATTTTTGGGAGCTTGTCTCTCTTGTCTTTTTCAATGTTCATTTGCAGGTGGGTGATCGAGGGGAAATTTGAGAGATCAACTAGAAGTTGTCATCCACCTAGTTTAATATTATTTTTGCTTCCGCTGGAACTCTGAAACTCGTAGTATTTAGTACTTAACGAATAATTTCAATTTGGTTGTAAGGATTAATTAAGTTTGGAATGAATAGGTTTTAGTTACTTAGCCTTGCACTTAATTCCAAGGAGTTGAGTGCGGCGGTAACGCTCCATCCGAATCGAACCCTCGTTGATTTCCCCTCAAACGAGTTTTATTTATATTAAAAAGGGTTCGGTTTGGGCGGGGTGTTACATTAACTCACCATTTTTGGACAATAGTGTACCTAATCCTAACCCTAATCAAAATGTCGTATTTATTATATTTGGATCTTGCTAACGATCGCCCTTAAACCTTTAAACAATATTCAATATATTTTCCAAAATAGCATTAACTTAATGCATGCCAAAACCACGTACCAATTATTATAAATAATATTTATTTAGCTTAATAATTTCACTTTTAACTGCATACATAGTATTATACTTCCTCCGTTTCATTTTTAAATGCGATAATGAGTATTAGTTGTGAGATATAAAATATTCATTTGTTGCATTTTAAACGAAACAGAGGAAGTATATATTTTACGAATTTCCCAAATTCTCCCTCTCATTTTTTCAAGTTTGTTGTAAAATGTAAATCTTTATTCTATAAGTGAAAAGGTGGGGGACACGAAAAATCCATATTATTCTTTTTTTTTTTAAATTTGTAATTAAAAGGAACAAATAAGTAACTTTTTCATTTTGAAAATACATCTTAAATAAATTATCGAATTTTCTTTTCTACTCCTTATTTTATATGCTTTCGCAGGTGCAATGCGCGCATTTAATACTAGTAGACTAATTAAGCTAAGAAAGTGACCATCACTCCGGAGCCAACACCTCACCGGCGCACAACAACACCTGCAAACCTCACTCATTATTATTGAACACAAATAACATTGAATGTCTTTGCGCTGCTTCCCATTTCCATTCCAAACTACAAGTGCTCCCTCCACTTTCTCTCTCCTTAAACCCTTCTTCTCTAGAAACCGTTCTTCCAATCTATCTCCTCTCCTCTCTCTCTCATCCATGTCTTACCGCCCTAACAATCCCGGCGGTCGTCGCGGCGGCGGCAGAAACCGCGGCGGAGGAAATCGCGGCGGAGGCGGAGGAGGAAGAGGCGGTCGTGGTGGCGGAGGCGGAGAGCAGCGGTGGTGGGATCCAGTGTGGCGAGCTCAGCGTCTAGCGCAGAAAGCAGCTGAGGTATTATACATTTTGTGTTTTTTTTGCATGGTTATGAAATTCTCAAATTCAACTTTAGATTTTAGTAGGATAATGTTGAATGTTTGATGATAGTATGAAGTGTTGGATGAGAACGAGTGGTGGAATGAGATGGAAGGATTGAAGAATGGAGGTGAGCAGGAGTTGATTATTAAGCGTTGTTTTAGGCGGGAGGATCAAGAGCTTCTCTCTGATATGGCGCAACAGCTAGGGCTTCATTTGTAAGTAATCGGAGCTTTTAATACTCTCTTTAGTCTTTTGGCGGTGTTGAATTTTGCTGTTCGGAATTAGTGCTTTTGCATGTGTGTTTTCGTCGTAGATTAGGTGGTGATATAATATTCATGTGTTGTTGTTTTTGATGATATAACAAGGCTAATGAACTAGAATTGCAAACGAGCATGGTCATGTGTTTATTTATGGATGATTATTGTAAGAATTGCTCACGAACCGAGACTCAGGTCCAATGTTTAATGACTTTGGCTTGCAATTAAAAGGAGACATACCTTCAAATCTTCGGATTTTTTTTTAAAGGGCTCTTATGTGAGAGGGCGTGATAGAGTTTTAAACCAATCCTGGTCCTCAACCGTCAACTTAGACTTTTGGTTGAGCTTATCGGGCTCATAGCTATAAGAACATGTGTGACTTGTGATTATTTCGGAACTTGATTTCTAATTTTCCCGGTGTTTCTACGCGTGATATTCCTATATGTTAGATTGCAATAAATAATAAGCACATTTCAGTTGTTGCATCTGTATAGACTATTGGTTTGTATCAATTATCTCATAATACAAATATTGGCATAACTAGCCAAGTAGAGGACGCTCATGACGGCCTTTTGAGCTAGCTTCTCTAACAGGTTTTCTTTTCTGCTTTGTTGAATTTGCTTCATGGTGGTCTCTTCATTTCCCGTTTCTTTCCATTTTTGGTGATTATGGAAAGAAAGCCATGCATATAACAAAGGAAAGACGCTAGTCGCCAGCAAAGTTCCCTTACCAAATTATCGTGCAGATCTAGATGAACGTCATGGATCCACACAGAAGGAGGTATGATGATAAAAAGGTGAATACAATGTCTAAGTTTTTGGCAGGCTGATAGTTTACTTGTTACAAACATTCTACAGATACGTATGTCTACCGACATTGAGAAACGGGTTGGTTCATTGTTGGATACTTCTAAGGGCGGAAGTTCTTCTGAAAAGTCCATTGGTGCATTTGCTCAAAGTTCAAAGAATTCATCATCGTCAATGACCTCTGTGAAACCAGTCTCTGTTTTAGAGAATAATGTTGCGAAGGAAAAAGTTAGTCATGAACTCAAGCAGCAGGAGGAGAAGTTGAAGGTTTGTATTAATTGAGTGTAGCTTTACATGTGATTTTGTTCACTATCAGGAATATATCTTGTGACTATTCTGAGTTAGTTTCACAATTCCTTAGACATTGCCATTGTTTCTAGGCAAGTGGAAGTGTACAAGCGATGTGTTCATTCAGAGAGAAGCTACCTGCTTTCAAAATGAGAGCTGAATTCCTAAAAGCTGTTGCTAAGAATCAGGTGGGTTTTCACATCTAATTTTGATCAAGATATTCTTTTCCACGGGTTTATGATTTGATTGACTAATGTGTCAAACCTAAAGCTAGCTACTTTTTTTTGTAATATTTTTGATAGATTTGACTCTCTTGGTATATTAGACTATGTTGCTATGATGCTTGCATGTCAACCAAAACGGGTGGGTTGTAATATCTGCTCTGGATAGATACATAGGTACATATGGGACTTAATTATCTGAGGCTATATGAAACTGTTAATATTTATGGTTAAAAGGTCGTAACTTGTAAATTTATAATTTAACTTTCCCCGCCACAAAATAAAAACACCCTTGACCTTAGTGTGTGCTGCAGAAATTGCTGACTGATGACCTATATGTTTGTTTGTTAATTTCATGTTCTACCTTGCACCAAAGCATATGCGATATTTACTCTGTCAAGGTAGCAGCCTTTAATATTGTGTTAATTTTGTCGCCTTTTTGGATAAGACCCTTTTTCTTGTTCAAGAAGATACATGAAGTTATGAGTATGTCAATATCTAAGGCATTGTGGTTCCTTGTATTTGAGCTCATCCCTTGATGTAAGTTCATCTTTAGCTGTTGTAAAAGTGTGAAACAACAAATCAGCAGCATAGATGGTTTTGGTCCTATAAATGCTGTTCCCCTTCTATTCTTAACCAGATTGGGATATATTTTTGATACTTATCGCATTTCATGATGTCTTCTGAAGCTCCTATTCTGAAAAAAATTACTTCAATCTTTCCCCTCGGTTTTAGATTCCTTTTAGCTCTATGGTTGTTTGAAAAAGATCCTTTTTCGAAGAAACTCCAGTATATTTGCATTGTTTGAAGACATGAAAAGCTTGGGAAATCTGATATGTTTTTGGATTTAGGGCTTCGGACCTAGTAGTTCTTGAATGAATTTCTTTGGATAAAAGATCTTTGGATTTTTTATCTTCTTGTTTGTTGACTTGTCTAGGGGATTTTTTAAATCCTATTCCTAATTTTCTTATGAGTTTTCAACTTGGATTGAGGTACCTCTCTCTTGAACTAATGGAAAAATATTTGATGTAGAGGCTGCATTAAGCTTTATGGTGTTCCAATGTTAGAACTGGCTTGAGTTGATTCCTTTCGTGTTTACTTTTTTGTGTAAAACTTTTTTTTTAAAAAACTTTTCCTAAAAGCTTTTTAAAACTTAAACCTTTTAAAAAACTTTTTATCACACTTGTCGATGCCATCTCCTTTTGCTACGGTTTCAGATGACGATTCATGTTAGCCGACCCCAAATCTTTTTGGGGATAAAGCTTAGTTGTTGTTGTTATTGTATACACACTTGTAATGGAGTTTTTGCTGTGTGCATTGGCGTATTACTTGGTGTCCCCGTTTGGCTATTGTGGTTTGTGGTCTACGCTTCGAGCACTGTAAAAATTATGTCTAAGATCTTTCTACTTTATATGTATTGTTTTTCTCCTTGTAGGTCCTTGTTGTGTCAGGAGAAACTGGCTGTGGTAAAACAACCCAACTTCCTCAGTTCATTTTGGAAGACGAAATTGCATCGCTGCGTGGTGCTGAGTGCAGTATAATATGTACCCAACCACGTCGTATATCAGCTATATCTGTTGCTGCTCGAATATCATCTGAAAGAGGAGAGAGTCTCGGTGAAACTGTTGGCTATCAGATACGGTTGGAGACAAAACGTTCTGCACGGACGCGATTACTTTTCTGCACAACAGGAGTTTTACTTAGACAATTGGTAACGTTTATTAATCATTGATAAATTATCGCATGTATTCTTGAGTGTATTGGTGCATGTCTGATCTTCCTTTTCTCAACCGGAGCACAGAAGGATATAAATAGTAGTCATAACTTATAAGTGTCTATGGCACTACCTATATCTAAAGCTTTTCATTTCAATTGAGTGAATATAAATTGATATAAGGCTCAGGTTATTACGCTTAAGCACTTCATATCAAACAGAAAAGCATATTAAGCTCACAAAGGAGAAATAGCTTAGTTTTACCCTGCCGGTGTGCCCCTTCCCCACATATAAAAGTAGTCGAGGCTGACCCTCTGTATAGCATTGTCATCCTGTGCTAAGATGGGTCTCCAAAAAAAGGTTGCTTCATTAAGCATATCACATGGCACCATTACTCTGACGCTATCGATGCCTGTATAATGATAAAGTTTAATTATACAGGTGAGCTCTTAAACTTTTGTGTGCATGAAGACAAATGTTCCCATGTGATTGTATTTTATCCTCCCTCCATTTTTTCTTACTTATTCCACTTTGACTTTTTGGAGTACTATTATGTGTGTTAGTGATTCTTTCGGAATGTCTATTTCTATAATTTTTGTTAATAGAGAATTCCAGATATTGAGGGTCAAAGTTACGCATTGGCATATGTGAAAATTTAAAGTGGAACATGTAAAAAAGACAAAGCAGAGGGAGTACCTTTTGTAAGATACATTAAGATGTTTTGCCGGTAGCAGTTTATATTTGAGTTTAACATACATACATGTGTTAATGCGTTTCTTTGAATTCAAGACTTGCTCTTTTGCTGAAATAATGGAAACAACTGAAAACTTAAGACCGTAATAGAAGGCTCAGTTCTTACCTTTTCTGATTGGTATGGTGATGTTTAGTGCTGATGGTTTTAACATATGATTGTCAAATTTTCATGTTTATACCTGCTGCTTAATATAAAGTCTTACAGCTGTGTACCACTTTATAACTAGATAAGTTAATAGTCTTTAGTCTACATGCGAGGATGTGGAAGAAGATAGCACTCAAGTGCTTACTGTTATTTGCCTCCTCTCTGTCTGTTTGAAATCCAGCATGTTGTTTCTATGTGCTTGATGTGCACTGAGACTTTAGATTCTCCTGGTCTTACCTGTTAATTTTTCTGCTAATGTACAGGTTCAGGATCCCAATTTAACTGGTGTGAGCCATCTACTAGTGGATGAAATTCATGAAAGAGGAATGTACGAGGACTTCCTTCTTATAATATTAAAGGATCTTCTTCCTCTACGTCCTGATCTACGACTCATTCTTATGAGTGCTACTATTAATGCTGAGTTGTTCTCCCAATATTTTGGAAATGCTCCCACTATTCATATTCCAGTACGTCTATACACACAGTTCTTATGGTGGCAGCATGATTGTTGAGACTTGAGAACTATTGTGGATGAATGACCAAATATTTTATTCTGCTGTTGTACAGGGACTGACTTTTCCAGTTTCAGAGCTCTTTCTGGAAGATGTGCTAGAGAAAACCGGCTATATGATCAAACCAGAGTCTGATAGTTTCCAGGGTAGCTCAAGAAGGCGAGCAAGGCAATTGGATTCCAAAAAAGATCCATTAACTGAATTGTTTGAGGCATGCCTAAGCTCTCCATCTTACCACTCCCACTTCTGTCTTTCCTGCATCACTTTTGATCCATAATTTTTTTTTTACCTAGGATGATTTATTTGAAGAATTTCACAATAGCTACAGCTTTACAGTAGCCACTGTAGGAAATAGATCTACACAATTAGTAATCACTTGTACTATATGAAGCATGGAAATACCTGGAGGGTCAAGTTTCCACATATCTGAACCGATAAACATCTGGCAGTAAGCCAGTAACTGGGTATGAAATGCCTCAGAAACACCTCCCTAGCAGCTGAAATATTTCAGTTTTTCCAAACTTCAAAAATACTGCATTAGTTGGAGATGGTTTGGTCATCAAATGAAGATAAATAAAGACATCAAACATTTATGTCTTGAGTCTGATTTACAAATGCCAGCAGAGATGTGGATGTTTTTTTGGGTGGGTTGTAAGTAATACGGTCCTTGAACTAGATGATATAAACATTGCCTTTAATGAGGTCTATCTGCACTCATCCTATAATTGGTGGGACTATTATCCTGTTTAAGCATTCAACATTGCAGCTGTTATGATTGCTGTTGAAAAATCTTGTTTGCTAGTTCAATGGCCAAATATCTGATTTCTTTCTATATTTTCTATCCTACCTTTTTTGCGGTCGAGAAAAATATGCTAGTGCTATGTGGAGGATAATCAGTCTTCTAATGAAGTAGCTATTATCCCGTGTTTATAGAATATTGTGCATCCTATGAAATCAGAATGCTCCCTAAAGCGGAATGCTCTTCAAATACCTTATATGGGAACGACATGTGAGAATGAAGAGCAATAAGGATGATGTACTGACAGTAAATAAGGTTAAAATATGCTATAAGTCTTTAATTCCCTTCTAGTCTTGTACCGACGCAGGGAAATCTTGACAAATGTGAAATAAAATTTCCCGGGGATTCTTATAGTAAAAACTAAAACATAGACATAACACTATCGAAGCCTACACTACGACCTTCCTAGAGTTGATAATCAAGTCCCAACTATTGTGTGCTCTTCCCCAAATTCAGACCCAAGAAACTCTTCTTGATTCTCCAATTTACTAACTAATATGGCAGATCTTCAATAATTCTCCAATTGATTGCTCTGTTTACGTGGGCCGCAAAAATGCGAAAGAGAGAAATTATGAATTAGATACTCAGCTAAAAAAAACCTATTAGAGTTGGAAGAATCAGCAATCTCTCGATCATGTGAATTAGTTCTAAAGTCGTGAGTGGTTTCACCTGCTCCTTTGTACGATGTACATTCCATTGTCCACTTCTTATTATCTACAGTTTCATTTAATACTTCGTTTCTAATTCTTTCTGGTTACCTTCATGTGCTTTTCTTTATCGGCAAAGCAATATTATTGATTTTTGTAATGCTGAAAACTTTTACTTTCATGGGTTGTTCTTCATTTTGTTGCTAGTACTTTCATTTAAAAGATTCTAATGACTCAAACTCTCAACACTTCGCTTTGTTTTGGTAGGATGCTGACATTGATTCGCATTACAGAAGCTACAACATCAAGACAAGAAAATCTCTTGAAGCTTGGTCTGGTTCACAACTTGATTTAAGTCTTGTGAGTATTTATAACATTACTAGATGGCCAAAACTACTTTGCATTCCCTCGCCCCCTAACAAGCTATTAAAGACTGCATGCATTATGTTGGTTTTTTCTTTAAAATATAGCTCTGAGGTGCTTCAAAGCATTCCAATATTTCAGTCAATGAAAGGGCCCTAGAAGAAATCATCGTATTGCTTGGCTAATGTTGGCAATTTGGTGCATTTGATTTACTAGGTCTTTGTCGATCATGATCATGATAATGCTCCATGTAAAACCATGTCTTGCCATTGATGATTTATTTGGGGGCGTTCGTTATGGTATGTGGGTGTATTAGTGACTTCTCAACTAATGCAAAACTTGGATTCATTTACAAGAGGAATGATGTGTTTTTGTTCCAAATATCCCCTTTCAATTTTGAGATTGCGTAATCTAGACACTTCCTCTGTCTAGAACCCTGGTACCTATAGGGATATTCTCTTAGATACTATTTGAGCTTCAGGCTCTCCTAGTCTGTTCAAGTGACCTTCAATGCATGACAATTTAAAGCTGAAGTCAAGTAAAGTATCATCGTGTTTGTGTTTAGGCTCCTCTAACTAGCCTAACTATAGCTTTGAGCCAAGCTCAAGGTTCTGCTTGAGTCCGGCTCATTTAGGAAATTATGTTTTTAAATTTTGGCGGAGCTCATAGAGACTTCTTTTTGTATAACTTTTATTTGAGTAATAGATGAGTGGTTCTTGAACATAATTGAACAAGCTGTTAAGAAATATATATGAACAAGGATCCCAATGTTCATGTTCAAGCTCATTCTCCAAACAAGGTGTTATAATTAGTTAGTACTCTGTTTATTTTATAAAACAAACAAACGAGAAAGAGCTTTGGCTTATCCTGGACTCGAGCTGTTGACCAAGAGTTGAATTTCATTTTTGCCCCGAGGCATTTCCGTGGAACTAACTTTATATCCTTTTTTGATGTGCTTGTAGGTGGAATCAACAATCGAGTATATATGTCGGCATGAGGATGAAGGGGCAATACTTGTATTTCTCACTGGATGGGATGAAATTTCTAAGCTGCTTGATAGCCTTAAGGCGAACGGTTTTCTTGGAGACAGTGGAAAGTTTCTTGTTCTCCCTTTACATGGTTCAATGCCAACTGTTAATCAACGTGAAATTTTTGATAAACCGCCTGCAAGTACAAGGTTATTCTTCATCTTTTGGATCTTTGTATTTTGCAGCCGAGTTGGCTTTTGTTTTTTTTTACTGTTGTCCTCACATCCCTCTCTGGCATTTGCATCTACTGATGGTGATGCAAACTGAATCATATCTTCTATCCTGCCTCTTTCTTGGTTATCTCGTCACTGTACCTTGTAAATTTAGGATTAAATGGGCATATTTCTTTCGTTTCATTCTTAACCAATCGTAAATCAATATGATTGTCATTGTCACTTTGTGGTGCTTTCCAAGATCGACGTGCAATTTTGACAGTAGTATACTAGTATTCCGTTCCAACTGCATCATGTAGTGTACAAAATCGAAAATTTATGTTTTATTCAAAGAAAGTTCCTCTTATTAAATAGAGTGACAACCTCCTTTCCAACTTTCCTTAGTGACCTTCTAACATCAAATTTTCTTTTTTTTATCTATTTATTTTTTGTATTTCATACATGTGTTTGGGAAGGGGGCATCACTTAAAAAGAATAAGACGGTCTGTATAATTTTCTGATGATGTAAGTAATATATATTATAATAGGGATGGTTCTACTTATATAATTGAGGTGGGAAGAATCCACCTTCATATTCTGCAAGTTGCTGACGATAGGGATGAACAGGTGAAGAAGGAAATAGAAAATTGGAACTTGTAGGAATAAATGGGTCCAAAGTCTTACTCTTAATGAAATAAGAACACTGTTGACTGTACTTAAGATGAACTCTTAGTCTCTTAGTGATGCTAAGAATGCAACGTCAAAGTTGAGACATACTTTGTTGAAGAAGCAAAGTTTGAATATTCCTGGTATCCTCATCCATGGGAGATGTTTGTCATCCGCTGTAGATGGAGAAAGACATCAAATATGTCAGCTGGAGCTGCCAACATCATTTTTTCATGTGAAAATATAGTCAACTAAGTATGTCTGTCTACAATTTGTGAATGGTTTTGTTAAATGCGAAAGGAATAAAAAGTAATTTGAACAGACTAGGAGTGATCTTCCTTTATGATACTTTCTCCATTCCACATATCTTACATCATTTTGAAAATACAATAGAAGTATTCCGCTTACTACACCCGTGCCTGAGGCTTGCCTCGGTGTTGAAAACCAAGGTGATAAGATTCTATGCAGATACACCGAACTTTTTAATTTTTCATTAACTGCGCCTCATGGTTGCGTCTAGTATCTAGGGCAATTATTTCCTCGGTATGGTAAGGTAACATGTAGCGTTGCTTTGCGGACCGTGTTAAGTACTCACCTATCCTTTAACCTATGCATTCCTAACTCTTTAGGGATGGCTAACAATAGAAATTTTAACCAACTTTATGGGATGGTGTCATTGGTGTGAGTAAGATCCAAGAGTATGGTTCTGATAGTTTTGCCATTTTGATAGAGGTAACCTTGATGCTCGGTGAAGGGGTGATCAGATCATTAGGCAGAGTGAGAGAATATCAGACTTGGCTTGTTTATATCTCACCACGAGATGTAGGTAGGAAATTTTGGTGTTGTATATTTATGTAGCATGGTCCAATTAAAGATTGTGTTTGTTCAAGTCATTATTTTGTTTTGGGATGTGTGGTCTCTTGGTAGCTCCTACAAATCTTTTCGAAACTGCTTCTCTGCAGCATATGCCCATGTCTCAGTTTTCTGTGTTTTCTTTGGGGCTTTTATTTTAAGCCCCACTTTTAGCTTTTATACTGTTACCATTATTATTTAGCATCATAATCCTATCTTCCCTACTCTTTCATCTTGCAACAAAGATAATGATTAAGAATCAAGTTTGTGAAAGGAATTTAATTAATGTGAGGACGTTTTCTCTGTGAAAAACTATCTTTCGTAAATATCAATACTGTTATTCAACTATGAAAGTATTACTCCAATGGGTTACTGAGACTTTCAATCGACACTCTAGCATAGCATTATGTGCTGTTTGTAACAGTCGATGGTGGATTGACCTAAATGGAGTATTAGGTAGTCATTGTAGCCTGTAGGATAGAGAAGTCTGTATTGGTTGCGTGACTTATATGGCCCCAACATTTCAATTCTAATGCTAGTACTATAGTCTTCTAATTTCTTTTTTTGTTGGGGGAGAGGGTGGGGGTGGGGGAAAGCTGTATCCTAGTCTGGAGAGAGGTACTACATCATTGCTTTATTGATATACTTGATTGAGGGTTGGTTGCTGCTTTCTCTTGATTGTTAATTTAATCCTTCTTGAAGTCAAAAAATGCAAAATGATTTTGAAGTATTGGATTCTTTCCGATCAGGATGGCTAAGTTACTAAACTCTATTTTCTTGAACATCTACAATAAAGCACTAAGGAATAATAATATCTTATTAAAGATAGCAAAGTTATTGTACTCTATCTTCTTGAACAAACGCGCTGTCCTCTGGGCACTAGTAGAGGGAAGTAGGATTGCTTTGTTTTTATGCTGTGTGTCTTACATTTCTCTTCTGCATGCATGTAACCGTACAATGTATGTCTTTCTTTTACTGTTCTTTAATTGACTGAATAGTGTTTATAATTTTGTGTTTCTTGTTCTGATCTCCAATTATCTGCTGAACTGTACAACTCCTGTCTTTCAAAAATTATCTGGTAAAGTCTTATGATTTCTTACTCTTCTCTTTTTGCAGGAAAATTGTTCTAGCAACAAATATTGCAGAGAGTAGTATTACTATTGATGATGTGGTTTATGTAATTGACTGTGGAAAGGCAAAGGAGACTAGCTATGACGCTTTAAATAAACTAGCTTGTCTGTTGCCATCATGGATCTCAAAAGCGTCAGCACATCAGGTAGATTCAATATCAGAATTCTGCTAGAATCCAACTAGTCTTTGCTAGAAAATTAGCATTTTCTGACCCAATTTTTGTCGTGGTTGAAATGATTCCAGAGACGAGGTCGTGCTGGTCGAGTGCAACCTGGAGTTTGCTATAGACTATATCCGAAACTGGTTTATGATGCGATGCCTCAATATCAGTTGCCAGAAATTCTTCGAACACCTTTGCAAGAATTATCTCTGAACATAAAGAGTTTGCAACTTGGAGCTGTTGGGTCATTCTTAGCAAAAGCACTTCAAGCACCTGATCCTCTCTCTGTCCAAAATGCTCTTGAACTTTTGAAGACTATCGGTGCTTTAGATGAGAGGGAAGAGCTTACTCCTCTTGGTACGTAAAATGAATGCCTTTATAACTTTCACTTACATCTGCATGTATACGTTATTACTACTTTACTAGTCAAAATTTTCTATTGAATTCTTTCTTGGGGGATTCAATAGTGAAGGATTGGCTAAAAATACAAGCACTGTGATGTTTCTTGACTGAGTAAAATCCTCAATCATCTTGATTTCACCTTCTTTTTGTCTTGTTGCTGCTCTTTGTAAAAGGTCTGAATCGTTTCATCATTAATATCGCCCTAGTGCAGATTTGATGGTTCTGATTCCTCACTCCATGGAACTTTCAACTTATATATTCATTTGGAAGTTAATATCGCATTGATATAGGCACCATCTTAAAAATGGAATTAGGGATGTCACCTCGGTAACCAAAAACTTAATTTCCCCCCTTTTTGGTCCTACGGTAGAGTAGAATGACTGTATTTACAAGAATGCCATATTATAAGAATGTTGATTTATGACGTTTATTATGTGTGTTTTCATCAATATAATTGTCCACATATTTATGAATGGGAGTGTCACGTGAGAGATGGAGGTTAGGGTGTGAATGAGATGGGAGTGCGTTTTAACCCTTACAGCACATTTAAAGATTTGGTTTTTGTCAAAAAAACCATAACGTCATAACTTCATGCTGCAGATTACCTCATTTCATAGAGTAAAAAGTTCAAGATATTAGAAAAGTAAAATGAGCTAGAGAAATTAGAAGTATAGCATCACATCTTCACCCGTAAGCTTGCAGCCTTGCAATTGTCATCAACATGTTAGGCTGTTTGTTGACCCCAACATCGATTATGGAATCTATTTGCGATGACTTCTGTGGTATGGTGATTACGCTTTGTTTTATCTTCTACCTATCTATAAAAACATACCTTGCAAGTTGCCATCACAGGACCCACTGTTTTAGGATAACAGTTGTCATAGGTGGTGTACTTGAATGAGCTAGTGAAGTGGAGATCTGTGCAGAAGTGGTGTACTTTGAGTATGAAAGGAGAGTAAATAAGCAAACAGGCCTATGCTAGTGCTTAGTTAGGCGTGAGGGCACTTGTTTGGCTTCTTGTGGGTCCCCCCTAAACGGTTTCGTATTACCTGATAGAGAAGGGTAAGGTATAGTGATTGAGATGATATATTATACTCATGTATGCAATTCCATTCACAGGGTTGATACTTGCGAGTTGATAGCGCTGATTTTTAGTTTTAGCCATGTGATGTATCTGGTCTAGTAAGGCTACTCTTCATTTATCTAGAATTTTAGGACGGGTATCAGGTATGACTTATGAGTATGAACAAAGTGTTGAGCCTTTTTTTCACTTTTTCTGAATTGCGATTGTTATTATTTGCTGTGCTACAATCTCTTTTTTTTAACTGTTCCGCTTTGACTTGTCAAGCTTGGCCACACACAACTTAAACCATCTACGTATTTGGTTAAGTCTTATAGAAAATAATAACGAGCTAATTATATTGAAACCATACAATGAGACACATTTTATAAGTCTAACATTTTTACTTAATAGCATTTTTATTATGTTAGTAAGGAAATTATGGTTGAAGCGAGATATGTGAAATAATGCACAAAGTCAAAGCGGAACAATGTAATATCCATTTGTTTGTGCGTGGTTATGGCCTACTGGTTACCTTTTGATTGGAATTGTAAGTCCAAATATCATAACTCATTGTTTGGGTGCATCCTTATCTTCTAATGGAAATCCTTTCCGTCGAGAGAGTATGAAAGTTGTTAACTGGGTCAAATATGTGAGTGCGATTAACCCATGTTGCTTCGTAATTTGTTGATTTGAAATAACTATTGTCCTTGGGATGAAGTTCAAAGGATATAAATATGGAAGATTTGTAAGAAAATATAACCGACTTCATAACAAGCATGAATTAAGTATCCTTAGATACTTGAAGTTATTAATTGAAAATTATGTCACAACATGAAAGCATGGCAGAGAGGCTAGTTTCCACTAGACCACTGAGCGGGTCAGAAATTATGTTTATCTCAGAATGTTCTAGCCTCAGAATAATTGTCTTCCTATTCCACAATTAATAATTAGCTGTGTCAAAGTATGTTTATGAAGGAAGCAACAAAACTTGATCATTTTGTGATGACATGGAACACTTATGTAATGATTGAACAGGTCGACATCTTTGCACTTTGCCTTTGGAACCAAATATTGGGAAGATGCTCCTCATGGGGTCAATCTTCCAATGCTTGAATCCAGCATTGACAATTGCAGCAGCTCTTGCTTATCGTAATCCGTTTGTCCTACCAATCAATAGGAAGGAGGAAGCTGATGCTGCAAAGAGATCCTTTGCTGGTGATTCTTGCAGGTATTATCCGAAGTTGTCTATAGTGTCAGTGGGCTGAGAAACTTTGTTGAGAAAAATGCCCGCAGCAGGCTAATATTTGTGTTTTTCTCTAATGTGCTTTTTGCAGTGATCATATAGCACTTCTAAAAGCCTTTGAAGGGTGGAAAGAAGCAAAGGGCAATAGGACAGAGAGATCTTTTTGTTGGGAGAACTTTTTGTCGCCAATAACTATGCAAATGATAGATGATATGCGGAAACAATTCGTCGATCTACTCTCAAACATAGGCTTCATAGACAAAGCAAAGGGTCCCAATGTGAGCCTTCAAACTCAATTGCATCTCTTCATTATGACATTTTGGTTCACTTTTGTGGTATGCATATGCATGATGGGCATACAGTTGGCCGGCTTTTCAAACTAACTTGCTTTTTGTATTGTTAGCTTAAAATTGATATTTCACCTTGGAATGATGTTTCTAAGAGGGCAAGAGTAACATAAATGGTTTTGGGCGGTAGGTCGGGGTACCTCAAATGAAGATAGGCATGTGTGAAATTGTTTTCTTTTATATATATGGGCATGTGAATGTGTAAATATGTAGCACGTGTACTTCACTTGATACCCGTACCCGTACTCGATATGTCCCGTATCAGGGACGATACTCCGATGCTTCACTTAGTAATGTTCCGTACCCACTCTAAACTGTTTTCCGTCCCCGTCCACGCATCCGTTTTCGTCCCCGTATCCGACTCGGTGCAACCTAATTGTGGTAATAGGTTGATCCTTTTCATGTTATTTTTGGCTAATTGGACGTATATTGTTTAATGAATCGATTTGCGAAAAATTAGATATATTCCAGGGGTTTTGAAATTACTTTGTAATTTGAGTATTGTTAGCTGAGAATTATTATATCAAGAATTTTGGCATTCACCTGCATCTATTACTTAGGTAGAAGCATACATTTAGATCCTCAGCTCTCCTGCTAACTAGATTTCTACGATTATGTAGGCTTATAACCAGTATAGCCACGATATGGAGATGGTATGTGCCATGCTTTGTGCTGGGCTTTATCCCAACGTCGTTCAATGCAAAAGAAGAGGAAAACGCACAGCATTTTATACTAAAGAAGTTGGTCAAGTTGACATTCATCCTGCATCTGTAAATGCTGGAGTTCATCTTTTCCCTTTGCCGTATATGATTTATAGTGAGAAAGTGAAGACAACTAGCATATACATTCGTGATTCAACTAATATATCAGATTATCATCTTCTCCTGTTTGGTGGTAGTCTCGTTTCTAATAAATCCGGAGAAGGGATTGAGATGCTCGGAGGTTACCTTCATTTTTCTGCGTCAAAAAGTGTATTAGAATTAATAAAGGTAAAGCTTTTGCGCTCTCTCTCTCTATATGTATATCTTTTTAAATTTCCAATTTTCATAAGATTAATTAGAGGGTCGATGTCATGTGATTTATCAGAAATTGCGAGGGGAGCTGGATAAACTCTTACGAAGGAAGATAGAAGAACCAAGCTTAGACATCACTACCGAGGGGAAGGGTGTGGTTGCTGCCGTAGTTGAGTTGTTGCATAGTCAAAACTTAAGATACTAGATCCTTCTTATTGCATAGTCAGAACTTAAGATATAAGATTATAATTCCAAGATTATAGAGCAATATGCATACTTAATACTAGATTATTGTTGTTGCATAGTCAATGCTTAAGATACCAGATCCTTAGTTTCGATTCTAAACAATAATATTCAAAGATGGTCATTTAGATTATGTACTGACAGAATAGAAGATAAACATACAAGTATATTGTGTCTTTGAATAGATTGTTTCTGAATTTTCTGTGTATATATTAGATTCTCAGTGATTATAATCTATTCAAATGCAGTGTAATAGTAAATCAATTGTCAATTGTGGGATCGTTGTTGAATTTGATGTGAAGTTATTGTCATAGTTATATAATCTACAGGGCATGTATATTAGATCTGTTTATATCTTTTGGAAGGGTGCAGTCACGTAACAAAGGTTTGGACTCGGTTTTAGGCTCTATTCGGAGTCACGAACCGGTGCTCCTTACCTGTTGCCCTAAATCACCAGCCGGGGTACTGGTCTCAAGGAATTAATGTATTGAACATCACATAAAACTTTATCTGGTCTGATCTCTTCATGTAACCAACGCATTCACCATTTTATATAGTATGTGGATCGTTAATGGTTTGGTTCGGTTCAATCCAATCCAAACAGTTCCAACAAAGTGATTATCGGAGATAAGTCAATCAAGAATTAGTTTTATGACCACGTATGTAAACATTTGAAAATTAATACTAAACTTTAACTATGTTCAGAATCCATTAGCTGTTGAAGTTAGTTTACTTAAAAAAGTTTTTGATAAAAGGTATATGCTAAAGATCAACCGTTGTTCACCGGTAACTAGTTTTTCAAAACGTATTTTCCGCAGGAAAATTTCACAAGAATAATCTCTTTGTAAAACTATATCACGACTTGTAACACTAGTTTTTTTGGGCTTGTTGTCAATAGTTTGGTTGCCCTTTCGGATTCCTTCCCTCCCCCGCTACTATTTGACCATCTAAATCGACTATTATGTCGTTGGATTACCTTGAGAAAATGCCCCCATAGTCGGAATTCTTGTCAATAATTTATTGTTGAGATTGTTACGAGAAGATCAGGCACACAATTTAAGTGAATTTTTTCAAAGAGTTATGATCAAAAATTTGGCTCTTCCCCTTCCCAACAATAAAAAGAAGTGTGAAAGAATTATGGAGGACACTGGATATCTGGATATCGAATTCTCCAATAATATGGATCTTAAGTTTGACGGGCAATTTAGATTTGAGCGCAATAATATGAAGGAAGAATAGTTATTAAATTGTTGGAGTGTGAAAATGGGATCCCATGATCCAAGAAGCCCATGATCCGAGAAATCCCTTTCTAAGCAATTCAATTAATTAATAAATTGTGGAGGTTATGGGAGTTTGGAGAGTAGTAGTAAACTGAAACATTCCTTGTTCTGGAGCAAAACAGTTGCACAAAGCAAGCCCTATGCACACGTGAGTTCTTCCTTAAATCTTCTTGCTCTTTTCACTCAATATCTTCTAAAAGGTCTTATTCCTATTCAAGTTATTGAGATAAACTAAAGTTTAGAAGTAATTTTGGTGAGAAAAAAACTAATTGTAGAAGTAAAATATGGGTCTGTTTGACCTAGTAGTTGTTAGCTTTTAGGTGTAAGGATCATGTTGGATTTACCCATAAATTATTTTTTCTGGGTATATGGCAAATTTTAAGTTATAATTAAACTGCTTACAATTAGTAAAAACTGATAAGTATTTTGTATGAGAGGAAATACCTTTTTAAGTAGGGTTTAGAGGTTTAATCATGTCAAAGTAGTGTTTGGTAAAGGGCATGTCCAAGAGTAGATTTTGAGGTAACTTTTGATGAATAATAATATTTGGTAGGGTTGTGTTTGAAGTATCTTTTAGTGGTCAAAGTAGAGAAAATACGAAGATTAGCTTTCGGATTAGAGGTAGCTTTAGGATTAGATTTTAATCATATAGTATAGTTTAGAGAAGCCTTAGTAGTTGAAGTAGAGAATATACTTTTTATTACTAGGTAAAAACCGCCTTGCTTATTAGGCCGACGTCTCGCTCTTGTATGTTGACCAATCTAGTTTAAAAGATCGTCCGACTTTTTTAGAATAGGGAAAAAGGCTAAGAAAATCTCATCCCTAAAAAATCTTTATGAACTAGATTCTATAACAAACTTTTTTTTACCATTGGGTTAAATTTGTTTCTAACCGCTAGAAATTGAAAGTGTATCTATCAAAGTAGTACCTACAACTTAAGTTATATTTTATCTAGAAGACTAGACTACAATACAAATTTTTGGTTGCTCTATACAAAAAAGCTTTAATGAAAAGAGTTAGCTTTTGATAATGATTAGGGGAGGCTTTTTGTGTCTTCCCCATAACCATGAAATAATAATAAATCTACAAGTACCAATGTTAACTCCCACTACTACACTTCCATTTATAAAACTAAAAATGTTGATGACCTCCTCAAATCTTTCTTCACATGGCAAAGCTTAGTTTAAGCACCCTAACCTACGTACATTTCCCTGGGATTGGAGCCCTTAAACCATACACAATTCCACATTCAATTTTAATAAATTAGCCTCCTTCTTTTGTTAACATTTTTAAGCCCCCCAAAGTTGTCTGCTCTCTTAAGGAATACCTGATTCACCCCTCTCCATCCTCAAGGCATTTGCACCCCACGTTACCTTCATCTCTACCAATGGTATCTTGCCACGTCGAATTCGACGCCGACACGCCGTATTATTCTAAGGAGACTGTTATTACTCTCCCTTATAACTGCCTCCCCAATGCACAAAATCATGTGCATCACAAAATTTGATTTGTTTCTTCCCATGCATATTCCTCCTACAAGTTACTACACTTGCTATGTACTATAGCATATATATATGTATTTTAGTTGTACTTTTTAGTACAAATATATGAATTTTCCTAGCTATATTGTAGCAAATAATGTTATAGATAGTGGATTGTTGGTGATGGAAAGAGGATGGAGGGAGATGGCACCAACATGTCCTAGGTGTGGCTCATTCAACACTAAGTTTTGCTACTACAACAACTATAGCCTTACACAACCTAGGTATTTTTGCAAAGGTTGTAGAAGGTATTGGACCAAAGGTGGGTCCCTTCGGAACGTCCCCGTTGGTGGTGGTTGCCGGAAAAGCCGGAGATCTAGGCCGTCATCCCTAAGGCTAACCACATCCTCAAATCATAAGAGTAGCACCATGTTTGGTAGTAGCCATCATCATCACCACCACCTCCACCAAGATCATGAACTTGGTGGTAGTAGTTGTTCTTATGAAAACATGAATAACAACAACAATTTGGCTAATTCTAGCACCTCACCGACGAATTCCGAGCCTCCGAAAATCGACCTCGCCGTTGTCTACGCCAACTTCTTAAACCAAAAGCCTCAAAATTCTCCACCAGTTGAGTTGGCAAGCATTCCGGATGCAACTACTATTGCGCCAAGTTCACAAGTGGTTTTACAAGAACATGCATCATTTGATCTCCATTGCACTAGTAATGATCATCCATTATCATTCTCCCATGCACTCCCAATACCAGAGTTGATGAACAATGATAATAATAACAACATTGATCATCAAAATCAAGCATTGTTTATAACAGAGTTCAGTACACCAATTCATCATCATCATCATCAACATGAATTAGTAGGGTTACCACCTTTGCCTAGTGAATCATTCATCATGTCACAAGATCATCATCAACATCAAGATCATCAAGCAGTGCCATGGTCAAATTCTAATATGCATGATCATCAACATCATCATCAAAATGGTGATAATTTGGAAGTACCATTAAGGGCACTTGAAGAATTGGAGTCAGATTCACAATTTTCGAATTTGTTCAATAATGGGAGTTGGAGTCCACTTGATTTACCAGGTTTTGAAACTTCTTCTTCCTCCTCTAAGCTTTGAGTAAAGAGAGGGGATTATCTTCTTGGCTTTAACTCACCATTTTTACTCATCTCTTGTGAGTAGATTTTGTGAATAAGCTTGTGAATTTTGTTTGGTTTCATGGATACTTATATAGTTTCATATACGTATATTATAATTTATAAATGTATAGAAAAGTGAATTTTCATGAATAACATGTAATCCCATTGTTACAAACATATATACTTTGTTTTTGACACTATTCACACACTATATTTTGACAGTCGTCTATGAATTATACGTAATAGTTATGTTGGATCTTAGCTTGTTAGATTTGTCGCAATATGTATTTTTAAAAAAAAAGTATCACTTTTTATAATAACAAATACATGATTAAAGATAATAATGAAAATTCTAATGGAGACATGCAACTTTAAGTGGAGCTAAGTTATTAATCTTGACGGAGAGTATGCTTGCTGTGACTAGCATAAATCTAGAATAAGTATCACGCACTATGATAAGTTCTAAATTTAATTTTCAATTACAGTTGGGGACACGCTATAAAATTGCTGAATTTGGTTAATTTGGTATATGTGCGTTTATTTATATGTGTGCTCATCATATATAATTGTAAGATTATAACGACAGAATGTCATGGATAAGATGTACATATACTTAAGATTTAAATGAATTTGAGAGTGAACTATATATAGCTCGATTAGTTAGAGCATCTCTTCCGATTTTAGGAGGTTATAAGATCGATTCTCAAGCCCTAGTGGCTCATACGCCCCCCCAAAAAAAAAAGATTTAAACAAATTTTATATAAAATTTAGAAAGAATTAGGGTGGGAAGAAAGCTTGTTTTTCTTTGGTTGGTACAGTGCAGAGTTATATTTTTCCCAGTGATTGCAACATTATTCAGGAATCGGTCTCTAGGTCTCTGCTTATTTTTGACTCTCCAAAGCATTTTGCTAATTAAAACGTTCTTGATCCTCATCTCTGGGTGCCTAGTTAGGTATCCACCATAAGTCAATTCTCTTTTGAACCTCGCCCTTAACTCTAAGATTATGCCATCTTAACGTATTGCAGGAATGAATGAAATTGTCGTCCTTAGACCTTATCTGTTACCATCATCTTTCTTTTTTTTATATTTATCCTCGCCTCGCCGCTCATTTCTTATTTTTCCGTTTTCTTTTCTAACTATTTTATTATGACGAACCAAACAATCGAAAAACAAATTTATCCATGCAACTTTTTATCAGAATGTTTTTGGTCAAGCACACAACCTTAACATCAATCTGTCCAAATTAGCAAAGGATTATGCAACGTACTAAATTTTTCATTTTTTTTTTCCTCAAGTGGCATGTTCAATCAAGTGAGCTGGTCTAGATATGCCTTTTGATGATGAGCTAGCAGTGTGCGCTATTCTATTTAAAGAGGCGATACTATCACTATGTTGTCTATGTATGGTCCAACAATAAATAACTAATGCTATCTGATCTGCAAGGTCATTATTTATTGCTAAAAAGTTTATAGTACGATACGTTGGTTAAATTTATACTTTATTATGGGAATATAATAACTAATAAGACATTGAAATTGGCTTATTACAATAGGAAAATTTTTAAGCAGAAGATTTTGAGATCATATTATTGAATAATTTTCATAATGCTTTTTGACCGTGAATTAATGATTATGAGTTGCATGCATCATTCTATCTAATTATATATCCTTATTGCTTCTTCCATCTTGGGAATTTCAATTTTTCGTAGAGGTTTTTAATTTTACTTTTTTTTGATAGAAAAGGTGAACCAATGATAAAGGGAGAGTTTTGGTTGGGCGGATTTTCTAAGAAAACTAGTATTATCTAGCATTTTCCTTTCTTTGGTTCATAAAAGGTGAAAATTGATTAAATTATATGGTACGGTGAAAATTAAAATAGTTCACGTAGTGTACAACATTTTCGTTTCTATTCCTTACCTTCCTCCCATCTATCCTCCTATTTCTTTTCCCTCTGATTAAATAAATTAAAGAAAACTAATCTACTCGAGTTTTCCCTAAAGAATGTATTCCATGCAAAATCATTTTTAGTTAAATATATATTTTATGTCCAATCAAATGGAGCCTAGTAGTAAAAACATTCTCTGATTTCATTGATTCATTTTCCTTCATTGCTCCATTTGCTCCGTTGTGAATGTACACATAAGATATGTTGATCCTTGAGGGTGATTACTTGTTGATAATTTGCATCTACAACAAAGGTTTAGACAATGATTCACCACACCAAAACTTTCTCCCTTCATCAATGATTGTCTAGATATAATAATATGTTTTTTCGTGTTATGCTTGCCTACTAATTTCTTACATCGTCTATTATCACAAGTTTTATCATAATTAAACATATTATCAAGAATGTCTCTCCTGTCCCTCGAACCTTAGTTTCTCTTCCACAATTTAGAGATTGTCATAAATCATTTTTGACGATTATAAAACTCTAATTTTCTTCTTCTCAATATAACAAAAACTTTTTTACCTATACATTGAGTTTTATCTCTTTTTTGTGAAAATTTAAAGTATGTTTTTACTAATTGATTTCTTGAGCACCTAAGTAGGACTAGCATCATTTCTCAACCGATGTTAGTTCTTTTTCTACAATTAGTTGAATTAGATTGAAACAATCTCTAAAGTACAAGTACAACATATCCAAGAACACCTTTGGAAAAGGTTGTATAATAAAAACAATAATATGGTAGAGAATATGCAAAACAACATACCCGATTTCATCTATAACAATTGTAGTTTTGCTTGAGAAATTTTTAGTTGTTGTGTAACAGCGTCATAGTTTGACTTCTATGATAGGTATGGTATGTTTACGTATCATGAATCGATTTTTGGATTTTAAAAGAACGGACATATACCTTTCCATATTATTTTTGCTTAAAAATCCATATTGACACATGATCAGCATCAGTCGGTTAACACAAGTCAAAACCTTCATAGTACTTCGGCATGAGATGTTAGACCAAAATCCCATTTTTTGCAACTTATTCTTTTCTGAAGTAAAAAACCAATATAATAAAAAATATACTGTTTGGTGGATTTCTGACCACAAATTTATTTAATGGTAGCTCGACAGTAGGTGAGAAACCTTCAAGGAGAGATTGTAGCTCAATGGAGCACCATCTCGAATTATTGTTCAAGTTTTGATTCCTCACTCCAATAGTTTTTGAGGTTATAACGGAAAAATTGATAAGAAAGGTCTAAATTATTGGCCATCTTCTATAAAAGGTCTGTACTATTGGTAATCTATAAAAGGTCTGAACTATTACCCCAATTTGACAAACCCATTCCCATTGTCCGGTTTAGGGTAATAATTCAACCCTGTTATAATAGGCAAACCGGTCAATGGGATTGATTTTATCAAATTAAGGTAACAATTCAGCCCTTTTATGGAACATCAATAGTGCAAACCTTTTGTAAAAGATGACCAATAGTTCATACCTTATCAATTTTTCCTTTTCTTTATGGTGACAGTGTACAGTTAGACCTACTGGCTTCTGAGCTGCAAAGTCAGCTACCCAGTTTTCAAGCTGTGTGTCCAGAAATTAGCCCTAGAGTCGATTATTTTACTAGAAAAAAAGAAAATGAACCTTGACCACATCTCAATGTTTATGGGTCTCTTAGTTTAGGATAGGAGAAACTTAGCCATAAACCAAGCTTTGGTTGGGATTTTCTCCTTGCAACTTGCAACTTGCAACTTTCAACTTGCAACTTGCAACTTGCAACTTTCAACTTGCAAGTGGTTCCAAACAGCAAAATACAGCTAAACTTTTGTAGAAATCAGGTTGGATTACTTTTTCATTTAATGATAAAATAAGTATATGAAGTATCAAACGCAGTCACCTCCACTATTCTTGAGCCTTTCAATTAGTTTGAAAAGTCAATTCCCTCATTTAACATTTGCTTGTTTTCCCCGTGTTTATTTTGACTTTGTAATCCCACCCACCTTTGAACCATCTCTTTTTTCCTCTCCTCTCATACACATATATAAGCCATCCCAAACTCCTCTTCTTCCCTCTCATTCCAAACAATCAAACACTAACCAACTCTTATATTCGTTACCAGAAAATATCTCCTACAACCGTTGTAAATCAACCTCGGATCAGAGTCTTAATTAAAAGTCAACCCGACGAGCAAAAAATGGATCATCAAGAGGAAATCGATGTGCCACCATATTTCTTGTGTCCAATCTCCTTGGAGATCATGAAGGATCCAGTAACTGTTTCTACTGGAATAACTTATGATCGTGAAAATATTGAGAAATGGGTTTTTATCAACAACAATGCTACTTGTCCTACCACCAAACAAGCCCTTAATATTGACACTGCCGAAAGTTCTCTTACACCAAACCACACTCTAAGGCGACTCATTCAATCTTGGTGTACTCTCAACGCTTCTTATGGCATTGAACGCTTCCCTACACCGAAGCCGCCTGCCACGAGAGCGCAGATCCTAAAGCTCATTGACAAGGGCTCGAACTCGTGCCCTCTTCGCCTTGTCAAGAACCTTGACAAGATCAAGTCTATCGCCTTAACAAGCAACGCTAATAAGTGTTGCTTGGTGACGACACCCGGTGTTCCCGAGTTCCTAGCTCGTTTAATTATCTTAGGAGAAAATGACGAGGAAAGATATAGCAATAGCTTGATGGTAACTACAGTTAGTGATGAAGTATTGAGAATATTATCTCATCTTCAAATATCCGATGAGATGTTACTAAAGAAGATGATGAATGAGAATGAAGGAGGATTGATGGATTCATTGGTAAGGATCATGCAAAAGAGAAGTTACGAGTCACGAGCATATTCTATTGAATTAATGAAAAAATTAGTACAAGTAGCGGAGCCAACACAAGTAGTTGCTCTTAAGCGCGAACATTTTGTGGAAGTCGTTCAGTTGATTAAGGACGATGTCTCCCCCAAGGCTACTAGGGCCGCGCTTAAAGTGCTGGCCCTAGCGTGTCCCTGGGGGAGGAACAAGGTTAGGGTTGCCGAGGCTGGGGCGGTCCCAGTGATGGTTGATCTCCTCCTAGAGTCTAACAATAAGAGGACTAGTGAGATGGTGTTTGCAGTGTTAGACCAATTAAGTGGGTGCGCGGAAGGGAGAGCCGAGTTGCTAGGCCATGGCGCGGGCTTGGCTGTGGTGTCGAAGAAGATCTTACGTGTGTCTCAGTTTGCTACGGAGAGGGGTGTAAGGATCTTGTTCGCGATTGCAAAGTTTTCGGGGAGCCCTAGTGTGGTGCAAGAGATGTTGCAGCTTGGGGTGGTGACTAAGTTGTGTTTGGTTTTGCAAGTTGATTGTGAGGCTAAGACTAAGGAGAGGGCTAGGGAGATCTTGAAGTTGCATGCTAATGCTTTCAAGAACTCTACTTGTGCTCCTGCTCATGTTTTTGGTTCTTTTTAATTAGATAGAGTATTGTTCCATTAAATTTAGAGTAGAGAATTCATTATCTAGGAAGTGTACATTATAGATCATTCATTCAACATTCAATATACTCATCAAGTGTAAATTAGATGTCGAACTGCATTAATTAACGAAGACACACATTGATTGAATTTATTACTCTCTCCGTTCCTTTTCAATTGACACACTTTGTACTTCTATGCAACATTACAACTAAAATATTCATATATTGTACCATACTTTTATGATCATTTGTGATTTATCTGTAAGACTGTAAACAAAATAGTCATGTGCTTATGTGGGTGTGAGGTTTTGATGTGTCTCGATCATATATATTTTCAAAATATCAACCTGTAGATTTTTTTTCTTATCGATAATTAAAGGTATTAACAGTTAAAACTTATGCGTTAGCACAAGTGAAAATTAAACGACCATGTTGATTAAGTAAGGAACGTAGAGACTAGAGAGTACATAGATGAAAATTGATGAAGTTGGGGGCGCTGGCCATTCTGAGCTCTTGAAGAAGTAATGGTTCCAATTCGCTCTCTAGATTATCCAAAATTTTTAGAAGAAGTGGCTAATGCTTATACTTAAGATTTTTCTCTTCATGGTTTGAAGGACGAGTATAATTTTGCTTACTATGTGAAACGATCTCCTTATCTTTTATCAAAGCAACTTTTATAATAAATTAATAATATAATGCATGCCTCACTATATTTTTTAATCTAATGTCCTAAAAGTGTATCCATAAGGAAGTGTTGCGAAAGGAGTACTTCCATGCTAACTAGGCTCGTTTTCAATAAATTCCCTCTGTTTCTTTTATTATTAGAAATTTTCACGTTTGCCAATACACAACGTAACCATTGACATCAATATCTCTTCTTAATTTTATAAAATTTATATTTTAAAAGTGTATCTTAAGACTTGAGGTTGCCCTAATCTTGTAGCTATAAGTTTCAAGAATAGCTATATATACTACGGAGTACATTAATTTTTGAACTATTGAATCTAGTGAACATGCATGTGTTGAAAACCGGCCTCTACCAAGCAAAGTTTGGCCTAGTGGTAAGGAGATAGTCTTACATCCTTGTGTAATGTGTATGAGATTTAATCGCCACTTGAGGCACATTGAGGATAAAGATACCCCTTATCCATCCTCTACTCTCGAAGTGTCTAGCCCGCTTATCCAAACTAAGTGGACTCGTATGGGATTCTTGCCCGATGGGACAAAGTCTTCTTACCATCCTAACAAAAAGTTGTGTTCAAAACCTCTGGTGGAGACTATTCACTTATTATTGTTACTTTCTTGAAAAATGGGATGCAACAACCAACAAAAGCTTTTTCAATATATGGACATATAGATTTTACTTCTACTCAAATAACCAGCATTATCTCATATTGTACCAATGTCACATAACTTTTACCTAAATCCAAGATCCACCCCAAATCTAAACCCAACTCAAACATTAATAACATTGATATGAATTAATCTACGTCGTATTACACTTCAATAATAAACTTGTATAAAACCTTATTGAGTGACTAATAACCCGAAGATCGTGTCTCATGTCCAACTTGAATTCAACAAAACCTGCATGAAATAAGGCCCTAAAACTAGATTTTTATCTTTTCGACAATTCTTTATTGTATGTTGGTATATTATGTCGGATGTTGTAACTCTTTTATGGTTGTGGAAGATTGCTTATATGCTTGAGTAAAGATATGTTCGGAAACAATAACTAAAATGAAGCCGAAGCCTTTATTTTGTTAAAAGAAGATGGTCGATCGAGTAATCGAGTATGTAAATTAATTATACATTTGGGAGTACAGTGTGAGAACTTACATATCTAGATACACACAAATATAAATGAAGACAATAGACACACTATAAAAGTGGGATCACCTTTTACTAATAACAATCTAATAACCACTTGAATTTTCGCTTGCCAAAGCCAGTCCATAATTACACAACAAATAATAATATTAGCTAATTTAATCGATAAAGTCATGTAAAAGTGATATTCATGCATTGCGTTCAAATAACTTTACTCATTGTAGATTTTCAGTTCTCGACACCAAAAAAAATAATATGCAACAAATTAAAGTTGTAGTCTAAATTATTAATAAGGTCATCTACTAATATTAAAATATGGATGATTGTGAAAAGAGGACTGAAGGTAGTACTCCAAGAACCTTCCACAAAAGCCATGGAACAATTCCTCAAAAGCTTCAAACAATA
Source organism: Patellifolia procumbens (assembly GCA_947645195.1). NCBI lineage: Eukaryota > Viridiplantae > Streptophyta > Magnoliopsida > Caryophyllales > Amaranthaceae > Patellifolia > Patellifolia procumbens. The sequence goes on from CANSGD010000972.1 coordinate 10,142,205, forward strand.
TATGTATTCAAATGAATCACACAGTTTTTAATACTGTCAACATTTCAGACTTAGAAAGATTTGCATTATTGAAACTAGAAATCAATAAAGAGAAAATAATTAATGAAGAATATGTCCTCTTCATAAAAGACAGCATTTCATCGTGTAGTGTAATCTTGGCTTGGGGCAAAACAGTCAAACCGTCTGTATACACAGTGTGCAAATGTTGACTGGAAATTAATATTCAATTTTTCATAGACTAAGCAAGATAGTATATGGAGACTGGAGTAAAGAGCAGCTTACAAAGTCACAACTACTTTGATATTAGTCTTTTGTAACTGACCTTGTCAAAACGTTTCGGAAAAATAATTGAAGTAATTTACCACTTTAAAACTTTCCACCTGGAAATTAATTATATATCTGTAACTTTACTTCTCATTGAACAACCATGTTTTGAAAATATAAATTCAAAATGTTGTGAATCATTCTAGCCATTATTGAATTCCGGTGTAAAATCCGGACTAGTTATATGGTTGTTGAATTGTGTTGCACGTTTTATATATAGTATTGCTTATCTTAAAATTCATACTGATTGTACCTTTGAAACTGATATTGAAAGTTCATCGTAGTTAAAACTCACGCATTGCAAATATGCAATATGACATTCACTTTACATGCAAATAAAAGGTAAACATATACCGCAATGTAGGTTGTGGTGTAATGTCACGCGTCGTTTTGCTTTTGATATTTTTGGCATCTTCAACATAACTAAATGATAATAAATATTCTCATATTACTGTTAATTATAATCCTCGAGATAACTAATTATTTATTGAATAGTATTAGCACTTAATTCAACAATATACATTCCCAACACCCTATAGATCCAATAAAAAAAATCTATAAACGAACATAATTTACAATATATCTATTTTTACCTTTGTAAAGGCCAACACATGCACAGTGTCATGCTCTTGATATATTGTGAGGTCGTGGATAAGAATTGGAGAGTAAGTGATACAAAATCTATTGTTTTCAATATATGAACCATAAATAGGATACATAAATGAGTTGTTAGAAGGGTTAACTCATAAACGAGGTCTTTAGATCAGAATACAAAAGGGACTATGATAAGTTTGCACAACATGATTCTACCCTGCAATTCTAATGGCCAAGGGGTAAGTTCCATATAACATCGTATTAGAAATAGACCCAACAGGCAAATGTACTAATACAATGAAGTATATATAATAGCCTCAACTAAACATTTTTCTTAAAAGTGCACATTTATGTATAACAAGTATCACTATTATGTTTTCCATGCAACAAAAAGAGGCTTAAAATCCATGGAAAAACAAAAAGGAAGAAAAATATAGGGAAATAAAGTAAATAAATTGAGCTATCACATACAAGAAAGCTTCCTCAAAAACTTTTTTAGACTATTTCACATGAGAAAAAGAATTGGAGTCTTTAAAAAGTTGCTCCAATCATATCTAATCTTCTATTTCAAGATTTAATTGAATGTTCAATGAATTTTGTTATATACACCCAAATAATGATATAGACATTAGACACCAAGCTTAATCAATCTAGATCCAATAATAATACAGTTTGATCTAATTAGAAAGAACCAAAAACATGAGCAGGTGCACAAATAGAGTTCTTGAAAGCCTTAGCATGCAACTTCAAGATCTCCCTAGCCCTTTCCTTAGTCTTAGCCTCACAATCAACTTGCAAAACCAAACACAACTTAGTCACCACCCCAAGCTGCAACATCTCTTGCACCACACTAGGGCTCCCCGAAAACCTCGCAATTGCGAACAAGATCCTTACACCCCTCTCCGTAGCAAACTGAGACACACGTAGGATCTTCTTCGACACCACAGCCAAGCCCGCGCCATGGCCTAGCAACTCGGCCCTCCCTTCCGCGCACCCACTTAACTGGTCTAACACTGCAAGCACCATCTCACTAGTCCTCCTATCATTAGACTCTAGGAGAAGCTCAATCATAACCGAGACTGCCCCAGCCTCGGCAACCCTAATCTTGTTCCTCCCCCAGGGACACGCTAGGGCCAGCACTTTAAGCGCGGCCCTAGTAGCCTTGGGGGAAACATCGTCCTTAATCAACTGAACGACTTCCACAAAATGTTTGCGCTTAAGAGCAACTACTTGCGTTGGCTCCGCTACTTGTACTAATTTTTTCATTAATTCAATTGCATACGCTCGTGACTCGTAACTTCTCTTTTGCATGATCCTTACCAATGACTCCATCAATCCTCCTTCATTTTCATTCATCATCTTCTTTAGTAACATCTCATCAGATATTTGAAGATGAGATAATATTCTCAATGCTTCATCACTAACTGTACTTACCATCAAGCTATTGCTATATCTTTCCTCGTCATTTTCTCCTAAGATAATTAAACGAGCTAGGAACTCGGGAACACCGGGTGTCGTCTCCAAGCAACGTTTGTTAGCGTTGCTTGTTAAGGCGATAGACTTGATCTTGTCAAGGGTCTTGACAAGGCGAAGAGGGCACGAGTTCGAGCCCTCGTTAATGAGCTTTAGAATCTGCGCTTTCGTCGCAGGCGGCTTCGGTGTAGGGAAGCGTTCAATGCCATAAGAAGCGTTGAGAGTGCACCAAGATTGAATGAGTCGCCTTAGGGTGTGGTTTGGTGTAAAAAAACTATCGGTGGTGTCAATGTTAAGGGCTTGTTTGGTTGTAGGGCAAGTTGTATTGTTGTTGGTGAAAACCCATTTCTCAATGTTTTCACGATCATAAGTTATTCCAGTAGAAATTGTTACTGGATCTTTCATGATCTCTAAGGAAATTGGACACAAGAAAAATGGTGGCACGTCGATTTCTTCTTGATGATCCATTTTTTTTTAATTGGGTTGACTTTTTAATTGAGATTTTGATTAGTGGTTGTTTAAATGAGAATTGTAGATTGGGTTGAAAGTTGTGAAATTGTAGATGTGATTAGTGTTGATGGGTTGAGAATGGAAAGTTTGTGTGTGTTTATATATGTGGTTTGTGTGTGAGAGGAGAGGGAAATTGATTCAAAGGTGGGATGAAGTCAAACACGGAAAACACAAACAAAATGCTAATAAAGGGAAGACTTTTCAAACTAATTAGAGACGACTAAATGAATGAGATATACATGCAAAATCTAGGTGCAAAGTTTTTGACTTTATCCAGCCTTACTGGACTAGAAACAGATAAGATAAATGTTAAAGTTTTGCAAACTTTAAAAAAATGCACGAGATATCTTGAAAAAATCTTCTCTTTTTAGTTAAGTGTTTATAATGGATTTTACCAAATAATATCGTTATCCTTAAAATAATAATCTATGCCAAAAAAATATTAAGTTTGAAAGATAGGATAACGGAAACAAGGAGAGTAAATGATTTTAATATAAGGGGGTTGAATTAACAACAATCTTGATGTTTCGTAGTCATCGGTATATAGTACAATTATTATCATACACCTGGGTGTATGATGCTCATGGTACACCCAAGGGTACTTTAGTAAATAAATTCAATTTGTAGCCAAATTACACGTTGCCATTTCAACCTTTACATTTCTATCTCCTCCCTTCTCTCTTTCTGACTCTCTAACCAAACCTCCATTGTTACATGATTTAAGCTCTTGTTGATGGTAAATTTCTTTGATTTTTCACATCTTTTCATCTTTAACCTTCATTAACAACTTCATACTCTAGATATTTCGCATGAGTTATAGTGAAATGAGTAAAGCAACTGAAAAATCAAGTTTCTCCTGCAGTTTCTCATTGTTGAAAGAGGTATTCACCATTTTTACATTTCACAATTTCTCGATTCTCTCTCATTCTCTCTCATTTTCTCTCCTTTTGTTCATCTTTTCATCCTTATTTTGGAAATTATTAGTTTAAAATTGAAAGATTTGCTCATTTAAGCAAGTGAAAACAATTATTTTGGTCAGTGAATTTTTTCCATCTAACGTTTTTATTTTTTCGAGAGTACATATTAATTCTGCTCATTTGCGCAAATGAGCCAGTGTTTATTTGCTAATACTAAGAGATTTGCTCATTTGAGCAACTGAGCAGAATGGAATTTCTTTTGAGTAAAATTTTGCTCATTTCCTCAGATGAACATTTTGAATGAACATAATTAATTTGCTCAGGAGGAAAACTTCTGCTCATTTCCTCAGATGAACATAATTAATTTGCTGGAAGAGGAAAAATTCTGCTCACTTCCTCAAATGAACATAATTAATTTGCTCAGGAGGAAAAATTCTGCTCATTTCTTCAAATGAGCGTATTTTACTTTTTCAAAATTATATTTTTTGCTTATTTTCACAGATGGACATTTTATTTTCCCTCATGAAATTCACTCATTTTCCTTTAGCTCATTTGCGCAAATGAGCAATATATTTTTATAAGGTCAAATAAATTTGATTCTATGAATTCGATTCACAATACAAATTAATTCACCCGAAGTCTGATTTTCGATTGATTCTATGATAATTTCTCGAGGTATTAGGTCCACCATTGTTAAATTTCGAAACTTCAATTTTCAAGTTGATGAGTACCAAAAAAATCAGATATTTCTTGGAAAGAATGTCGAATTCACCAATTGGTTATCGTAGCTCTATAAATTCCGCAACAAATTTAGCTACAATTGTTCCAATTGTACGTGGATTTTGAATATTTTGTGTCAAATTTAGTTGCTGCTTAAAAAATCAAGAGAAATAGAACGTTGGAGCTGATAGGAGATTTTTGTTTTCATGCCTGTAAATTACCAGCGTACCCCTGATGTTCTGCTTTATTACGAAAATGCCACCGGGTGTACCATGAGCATGGTACACCCGGGTGTAGGATGCATGATCTCGGTATATAGTGAATTCTTAACAAACCTTAAGATTATACGGTGCAATCTGTAACTTCTTTAAAACTTTAGCGATACCTAGAAAACCAAAATTAAACTAATAAAAAGATACAAAGACTTATCTTAGACAGTTTGTCCAAACAAATGGATATTCGTATAGAAATGTATGTTAGTTCATTTCTCTCCGGCTTATTTTCAGTTTAGTTTGATCCAGTTTAGTTTAGATTCAATAGGTTCAGTTTAATTCAACTTTTGACAATATTATTACGCTCACATGTTACTACTTCTTCCAGTTCAGTTTTGTACATTTCACTATAGCTAATTTCAACGGAATAGAATATACCTTTTTTTTTTGGTGTTTGCACCCGGTTCACCCTTCGGGCTACATCCGGATCGAGGCCAAGTTCGGGGTGGTTAGGTTCCATTCCTCTCCCAAGGGTGTTGCGGGGATTCGAACACAAGTCCGTCCTACCAAAGCCAGTCCCCATCACCACTGGACCAACACTTACTTTCAGTATTAAGATTTATTGTACGGTTTTGTACACGAGTAATAGAATAGCCAGTTTTGTACACGAGTCTGTCCTACCCTTATAATAGAATATACCCTTATAATTGTACGGTTTCAAATTTAAAGTTCAATATTTTAAGATTTATTTATATGGTAAGAATTTTAGTTATTTTTATTTTAAAATGTTCATTCATAAACATGAAGTAATACACCATAATCACAAGACTACCTCAAAAAACACTTGCTGAAAAAAAAAAAAAGGAGGGGATTTTTTATGTCAGCTTGTGGTCCTTTTCTTTCAGTATTATTTTTTAAGTCCACGATAGTGATATTGTGATAATTACATAATATTAGAAATATTAAAATTTAGAAGGGTGCGTAATGCGTAGTTGCCGACATGATGATTGAATCTTCGAGGCGGCTACGTTGGTGAATTGGTGTTGTTACTGCTAGTTAAGCTACTAAGGCCAATTTGGTGTGCGTTTCAGCTAACCTTTGACCAGCCACTTTTTTTTTGTGGTGCATGCACCAATCTTCTTCATATTCCTTTCATTCTATTATAGAATAATTAATGCTAGATTGTTTCACGGTTCTTATGCAAAATAATGAATAAATCTTCTGAAAGTAGGATTGAGTAGTATTGGGTGTATCATATTTATAATAATACACTAAGGTGGATAATGTATAATCTTACACAATATAGAAAAACAACTAGGAATTAGCCTCGACGATGCTCGGGATTTTTGTGTACTAAATTTAATAATAGTTAAAATAATTGATGTCATGTAGTGTGAAAAATTATATATAAAAAAGCCTTCTCATTTACAATATGCATTTCATAAATTTATAATTTAACTCTTGGTTTCTATCTATGCATCATTATTGATTTTAACAAAAGAAAGCACTAATAACATGTTGGAGTGGTGGTTTGAACTCTTTATTGCATACTCAAGGTCACAGATTCGAATCTTCACGTTATTATTTTTTTATTATATGAGAATGTTGGAACGCAAGGGAACACTCAAGAAGGGGGGGTTGAATTGAGTGGTTGATTTAAAGTCGAATTTTCGCAAAAACGAACTTTATGGCACTGTGCCAAGCACTGTGCCACGAATGGTAAATCTCGTTTTTCACTCGTAAACTCAATCATATACTTTGAGACAATTAAGCAGCGGAAATAATAAGTAAGACACACAGATTTACCGTGGTTCGATCCCAACTCTGAGATCTACGTCCACCCTACCTATTCTCTTATTAATATTCAACTCAAAATATCAATCGTTTGAAACAAACTAGTTTAACATGAAAAAGGAATTGAAAAACATATCCAAGCAAAAGGTAGGATTGGAACTGGAATATAAAGACTTGTTGAAAGACCATAAAGCTTTAATGAAAAATAATGAAGATATGGAAAAAGCTATTAAGGAGAAAGATACTGAGTTGAATGCCTTAATTTACGAAAAGTCTTTCGCTAAAGAACTTGTTGATAACACTGTGCCATACACAGTGCTAGAGGCCAAAAATCTGGATTTCAAAAATCAAATTAAAACCCTAAATCAAGAGTTAACTGAGCTAAGGAATGAACTAAAAGAGCCTAATATTACTTACATTCAGTCACCTCAAGATTTGGATTTGAAAAATGATTTCGAAAAGGCTAAAAAGGATTTGATCACGTTAAACGATAAAAATGAAAATTTAAAGATCACAATTGAGTCCCTAAAGGTGCAGCTTCAAGAAGCTTGCAAGGCTAACTCTGGAACTAAGATCCTAAAAGGTTTAATGCATTTGGTTGATAACCGAAACAAACAAGGATTAGGATATAGTGACCAGAAACACAGTGTACGACACAGTGCGAAAAATTTCGAAAGAGACTTTCGTAAAAGGAAATATGTTGGTTTACCTGAATATTTGATTTGCTACTTCTGTGAAAGAAGTGGACACCTTATGGATGACTGTAAGTTTAAGAAAAAGTGTGTTGAAAAGAATACCAAGTATGTAAATCAAATATGGGTAAGAAAGGATCTACTTGAAGTTCAAAGAAAGAAGAAAGGACCCAAGCAAATTTGGGTTCCTAAAATTAACAAGTGATCTTTTTGCAGGTGAATGTGAGAGGAAGCAGCCTATGGTACCTCCACAATGGTTGCTTAGCACATGAATAACGATAAATTAAAATTCCTCTCACTAGTAGCTTACCATGGAGGGTATGTTACATTTGGCAACAAGTAAAATTATTGACTGTGGGATTTCTTTCTAGCAATTGATTTGTGTTATATGCCTTATCTTCCATCATTAATATGTTGATTTGGAGTCCATGACATGTCCATATGAAAATATGTGAAGGGGTCTTTTAATTGTGATTTGGGACTCGCAAGGTCTACTAATGATGTCCTAATGTCTCGATTCTAAGTTGCCGAATTATTAAGCTAAATGATCCTAAGTTGCCGAACTATTGAGCTATCAAATGTTGATTCACTTTTCTATGGCAAGCTTGATCTTTAGCCCAATATTCTGATTTGCTTCCTTTGAGTTTGACATTTGAACCCTATTTTTTCTTTCTTCACATATGCCCATTTTAATCACATCCTTCTTTCATTCATCCATTAAACTCAATAAGTGCTCTTAACTTGACTCATGATTATGTTTGAGATGAAAGGTATGTTTTGAGATGATAAAAGAAGATTCATATATTAAGGGGGAACTTGATGAGGTCGAACTTGAGTTTTATAAGTGATGAAGTAATGTGGTGAAAACAGTAGTTACACAGTATATGACACAGTGCTATGTGAAGTATTTCAAGAACAACTAAGGTCACGACTCACTAGTCCTTCTTCTTCGATTATGATATTTCATTGATTAACTCTAGGACTTTGTATATTTTGCATCTCCCTCAGAAAAAATTTGAGAAAAAAAAAGGGAAGGAAGAAAAGAATGAAAAAAAAAAAAAACCTTCCATAAAAAATAAAAATAAACAAATAAAATAAAGGGGAGACATTCATTCTAGAGTTCAGTTATGAGATGAAGAAAAGAGTTGTGATGATCATATCTTTGGATTACTGAACATCCGAAGTAAAACTATGCTTGAAGAGAAGCAACTGTCCATTGGCACAGTAACCTGCACAGTGCTAAGTGAAGAAAAATCGAGAATTCTTGCGCTTTAATGTCAAAAAGTGAGTTTAAGGTTTGAGCATATATCCATACCAAATACTTCAAGCTTGCTTACTTTTTTCCTACCATGATCCTTCACTTTTTCCTTTTTCTCATAACTTTGATTTGTGAATTGGACGATTTCTTGCTTCATAATTTCGGATTGTGAGTTGGATTGTTTCTTGCTTCATGACTTCGGATTGTGAATTGAATCTTGAAATAGCACCAGCATCATTAGATTGATATTTGCTTGAGCTACTATTTTGCATGGATAATTGACTTCGAACTATTTGGACGTTGTGTGCCTCCTTTTTGATAATGCCAAAAGGGGGAAGATTTGGTATATAGCACTATATTAATGCTAGATGTTTATTCCCATGTCATCATATCATGCTTGTCAATGTAATGTCTCACATTATTTACTTTCCCATTTGAATTATATATGCTTGTGTTGAGGGGGAAGTTTTATGTGTTTGTCATCATCAAAAAGGGGGAATTTGTTGGGACTCTAAGTCCATATTATTTTGATGATGATAAACACTTTGTATTATAACTTTTTGTTGTGTGTAACAGAATTCTAAGTGAAATGATGAGCATGAACTTCATGGAAGCTCAAGAAACGGAAGAAAAGAAGCTTAGGATTAGTTATATACTTCCTTTGTTATAATTAACTGACTATAACTACGTGCTATTTATGAAATGTGAATACAAGGTGACGAAGTATTTTCTTAAGAGTTAAGAAATAATGAGTCATGTTAAATTCACATTTATAGGGGATTTGATTTTATTGTTTTTCGAAAAAAGAAGCCAAAACACGTTTTGCAAAATCAATATATATTTTAGTGCTTTCGAAAATCATTTAAAGAAAACAAAAGTTTTTGTGAAAGAAAAAGGGTTTTGTTAGATAAAGATGGAAGATAAAATCTTTCATCTTTAAGTAACAAAATCATTTTTTTTTCACAATAAAAGATTTTATCAAAAAAAGATTTTCGGATTTTTTCTTTAAATAAAAGATTTCTGATTTGGTTTCAAAAGATAACTTAAAGATTTGGAAATCAGTTTTTAAAAGATAGATTTTATATTTTTGGTAAGATATTATTCCTTTGGAATAAGATAAGTTTTATCAAGAAAGAAAAGATCTTATCCTTGGAGAACAAGCAGAGGTAGTTTTGTATTATATATAAACACCATATGCCTACTGCTGGATGCGTGCTTTTTATGAAAAAGACCAATGCTGCCTTGTGAGTTCTCAAATTGAAAAACAAATCCCCTCATACCACAGAGTACGGCACTGTGCTATAGCTAGTTAAGTTGTTTGTATTGATCCTCATATATGCTTATCTAAGAAGCACTTGTTAATGAGGCCTTCAAAATACTTCTGTAAATTCATTAGCAACATTTAGAGTTAAGTGTTGGGGAGCACTACTAGGGTTAGTAGTGGGGGAAACTAGTTTGTTTCAAACGATTGATATTTTGAGTTGAATATTAATAAGAGAATAGGTAGGGTGGACGTAGATCTCAGAGTTGGGATCGAACCACGGTAAATCTGTGTGTCTTACTTATTATTTCCGCTGCTTAATTGTCTCAAAGTATATGATTCAGTTTACGAGTGAAAAACGAGATTTACCATTCGTGGCACAGTGCTTGGCACAGTGCCATAAAGTTCGTTTTTGCGAAAATTCGACTTTAAATCAACCATTCAATTCAACCCGCCCTTCTTGAGTGTTCCCTTGCGTTATAGTGTCATTCAAATAGGGATGGTGACACATAGCAGTTTGCATTCCTTGATTACGCTTTTTAATATATATATATAGATTTAGTATTCGTTGCATTCTATATCTATGTTTCAATTATGTATTTTAGTATTTTTCATTCTCATATTAAAATTTTCTTTCAGCCTATATTTCCCTCGTCTTATTGCAAAATGTTGTCTTAAAGAGAAGATATAATGAGTTATATACTTATATGTTACACACCATAAAAGGATGTTTTGGAACAGTAGTTTGGCATGCAGGACTAATCTCTGAGGCGATCAAATTGAAAAGGAATAAAACTAATAAAAAATAAATAGTATTCTCAATTGTTTCACTAATTAGATAATTAATCATTTGATTAATTAGGTTTTAAAATGTTTTGCACGCATCACGTGCATATGAGACTAGTAGACACTAATATATAGTCATATAAAAGAATATAATATCAAGATGTATATTGATATATTTGGTGAATATTGTGATAGCGGGGAGTTATATTCTATTAAATATTAGAAATACAACATTGTTAATATTGCGATGTACAATATATTATTAATATTTACAAAAACTATATAGGATTCTAGGATTTGGAATACTGGTAACTTAAGAAAGTTTTTGGAGAACAAGACTTGTGACATTGTATAAATATGTAATATTATTATTACAAATAAGAATGATGTGAGTCATGAGATAAATATAGATTCCAGTATTAGTTCCTATAAAGATTTCACAATCTGTCGATGTTGGACACGGACCCTGGATACTCATCATGCGCACAGCTCACGCGAAATGAATATCAGTTTTGAAGTAATGAACATGAGTTAGAAGGGACACAGAAATACAGAATGAACAACCAGTTCTCCTAAAAGAACATCGGCATATGAAAGAACATTATGTTCATCCAAAAAGAACACTAACTTACATCAAAAGAACATATATATATATTTTTTAAGGAAAATTTGTCAGAAAGGACCTTTTAAAAGAGTTTATTTGTGAGAAAGGACCTTTTAAATTTTTTTTGGCTTTTAACAACCTTAAACAAATTTTTTTTTGCGAGAAGAGACCTTGAGCTTGTTTTCCGACGTTGACCACCGGAAACCGGCGTTGACTAATATTTTCTCACAAAAAAAACTCCTCTAAAAGGTCCTTTCATTAACACCCCTACCTCTCTCTCCTCCCCCACCCACATCCCACCTCCTCCCTTAACCAGCCACCGCCAACCTCACCCCCACCCCATCTTTGCCGGAGTTTGCCGGCGAGGCTACCCACCACACAGTACCCACAACCCTACCGCAGCCTCCATCCATTGTTGTCCCTCTCTCCTCTCAATCCCCCCCTCTGTTTGTTGCTGCCTCATGGTATTGAGATGGAAGCTCAGAAAGAAGATGCTGGCAATGGTGTTGAAGACGGGGAGCCTGATAATGTTGAGAGGGAGCTGTGATAGAAGGGCCCATCAATGTTGATGAGAATGTAAATCCCGATGGTATGGAGATGGGAGTTGAGAAAGAAGAGGCTGGCATTGGTGTTGAGAACCCAGAGTATGGTTTATTGCTGAATCTGCCGTAGCTGAGGAAGGTGGTTTGAGTGAGTGAAAGGCGAGCAGGGGAGGACGAGGAAGGTGGTCGTGTCGACGGCAGGTGGTGGTGTGCGTTCGTGGTGGTGTAGGTCCATGGTAGCGCAACCACGAGGATGAGAGGGGAAGCGAAAAGAAACAGAAGACTAGATTAGGATTGCAAATAGGAAGAAAATATTAGTCAACGCCGGTTTCCGGTGGTCAACGTCGGAAAACAAGCTCAATGTCTCTTCTCGCAAAAATTTTTTTGTTTAAGGTTGTTAAAGGCCAAAAAAAATTTAAAAAGTCCTTTCTCACAAAAAAACTTTTTTAAAAGGTCCTTTCTGACAAATTTTCCTTTTTTTAATGATGAGACTCCAAAATTGATTTGGCATGAAAATTTTCAAAATTTTGAAAATTTGAAAACATGAACAAATAAACATCAAATTGGGTTAAAAGCACAGTAAGTTCACACAAAAGAACAATAAATTAAATCAAAAGAACATTTTCGATTTTTAAATTTGACATGAAAATTTTCAAAAATTGTAAAAATGTTCTTTTGAATTGATGATTTTTTAATTGAAATAAATGTTCTTTTAACTAAACTTGATGTTCATTGCTTTAAGATTATATATTTGGATATTCCAAAAGTTTAAATCATATTTAAAAATTATAAATGTTCTTTTGATTTGATTTGATGTTCTTTTAACTGATAAATGTTCTTTTAACTAAACTTAATGTCTGCTGCTTTATGGTTATATATTTCAAAAGTTTGAATTTGATGTTCTTTTGAGTGAAATTAGTGTTCTTTTAACACAAACTGTTGTTCATTTATTTACGTTTTCAAATTTTGAAAATTTTGAAAATTATCATGTCAAATCAATTTTAGAGTCTGATCATTAAAAAAGTAAAAGATGTTCTTTTGATGTAAGTTAGTGAGCATTTGGATGAACATAATGTTTTTTTATATGCCAATGTTCTTTTAAGAGAACTGATTGTTCATTCCGTGTCCCTTCTAAACTGATGTTCATTTCCTTCTAACTAATGTTCATTCCCTTAATTCTAACTGATGTTCATTTTTTGTCAACGGACTGAGGTATGCGCAGTATGAACATCTTGAGTCCGCGTCCGTAATAGAATTTAAGAAGATTTTGTAGGAATGGTATGACATTGGGAATGGTGTGGAGATGGGAATAACGAAGAATAATCAAAGGGGAAATAATGTGGCAAATAGGAACACATCGCGGCTGGTGATTAGTATTGCTACTGCGAGCAAAGACGTCAAGAAGCAGTTTCAGGTTGCTAAGCACGACACAGATGTGATTCGCGAGGAAGTGCAGGTGACCCTCCACGCGGCCCACGAGTGGAGAGGTCTACAATACTCTATTTTCATTTATATCTAACAGCTTGTTTCGATCAAGTTTCGTACTACTATAACTTTATTATATAAATGATCAGCGACGAGTTAGTCATTAACACACATATTTTCTAGAAAAATTTAAAGCTTGAGAGATTTGATTTGGGGTGATCGCTGATGATGCGATATAGTGAAGGAGTTCAGTGTATGTGATAAGACTGTTGGATTATTTGATTAGAGCCAATGTTATTCGAGTTGATTTACTATAAGACGGTCTTAACTTAACCCTTAACGTACCAGCTCAATAAGGTTTAGAGAATCCCAATTACACGCGTGACACGCACAGTCCAGAAAAATTGTTTTTTTTTTTAACTTTTCGAACTACCTTAATATTTGCATTTTAAACTTTTCGACCTAAAACCTTAACTTTTGCATTAAAATCCATAACTAATACCATATATGCGATATTAACAAATAGGCTAAAAATGTCTTTTAAACTTAAAAAAAAACTTAACTATTGAACCTAAAATCTTTAACTTTTGAATATTGATATAAGTTATTTTGTTTAATAAATAGACTTAAAATATCAACTTTTAAACCTTGAAAGTTAACTTTTAAATCCAAACATCAACTTTGAAATATACATATATAATGCATAATGAATCTTAACCATTCGACAAAAAAACCTTAAGTTATAATACAAAAGTATTAACTTTTCACCCTGAAACCTCAACTTCAATTAGAAATTGGAAACATGTTTATGAACAAATGGGTTTAAAATCTTCACTTTTGAACCTAAAACGTTGACTTTTGAAACTCAAATGTCAACTTTTGAAACTCCAAGATGCGCGCGTAATAGGGGAAGGGAAGACGCGTTCGTGGATCCATGCTAAATGGGTGTATTGGGCTGGTCTTACATTAAGCTTAATGTGACTGTCTTTTACAAGAATTTTCCATGTTATTCGACGACAATATACTAGTATGATGATGAAATGGAAATCAGGAAGGGAAAGGAGAAATAATAGTTGTGAGAAAGAGAGGAGAAATAGAAACTCACGAGAGTTCGAGAGTAATTGAGAAAAAAAAGAGTTAAGAGTTGGTGCTTGCAACAAAACATGAGAGTTAATGATATGTTGGAGAGAAATATAAATACTTTTTAACCTTTCAGAGTTTGTAGGTGCGAAATTTTTTTGTAGCGCCGCGAAGCACAATGATTCGTGCACTGGGGTTAGGGAAAACGGTCGGCGAATGGAGTTAGGGCGAAACGACTGGCTGGAAAACGGAGTTAGGGAAAAACGGTCGGTGAAATTAGGGAAAAACAAAGGGGCCGTTAGGGAAAATCAAAGCGGCTGCTAGGGCTAAGCAAACCGGCGGCTAGGGTCGCGTCTTCATCTGTCGGGCCAAGTTCATCGGAGATTGTTGACGCGGTCGAGCAACCTTCACTGGCGTTGCTCTTCTCTCTCTTCTTTTTTGCCCAGATGTTATTCAAATTTTTGGATGATGTTCTGTCTAATTTGGTTTTAGTGCTCTTCTAGGTCATTCATTTTGTTCTTTTAAAATACTTTTGTTATGTTCTTTTTTTTATATTTGTATGTTCTTTGGTTTATTCTTGTATGTTCTTTTTTAATTTACACCTTTTTTCCTTTTAATATTTCTTTAAATAATGTTTAATGTTCTTTTAATGTTAAAAAAAAAACTTTTTTCTTTGAATTTTCGTGTTTTGTTCTTCATATTTCAAGGAAATGTTCTTTTAAAATTGATATTTTTTTAAAAAAATTGTAAGGAAATGTTTATTGAACTTTTTTGTATTTTGTTCTTTGTATAAAAAAGTATCTTGTTCTTTTTGTTTTAAGGAAGTGTTCTTTTAAAAAAGTCAGAGCGTGATTTTTTACATTCTTTGAAATTTCTTCTATTGTTCTTCACAAAAAAGTATGTTGTTCTTTGAACTTTGTATTTTGTTCTTTTAAAAAACGTATGTTGTTCTTTTAAAATTTCGTATTTTGTTCCTTCTATCTCAAGTAAATATTCTTTTAATGTTATGTTCTCCTAGTGTTCACTATTCGTTCTGACAGTCTTTTAATGTTATATTCTTCTATTGTTCACTATATGTTCTTACCGACGACTTGTTTTAAAATGTGGTGCACCATGCTCCATGCACCCGGGTGCACCAATATTCTAGGTGGGAGATTCAACCAAAGAAAAAAAACACTGCGTCGATATCTTCACGTGCCAACTTAAGGAGGGTATTGAGATATATTGAAATATGAGAATATAATATCGAGACATTGGAATATAGAATGAGTGGCCGTTTGATTTATGTGGAAGTCAAAATTCTCATGAAATTAGAATTCATAGAAAATTAGTTCCTTAATCAAATTCATGGGAATTTGGTTAAAGTGTTTGGTTGACAATGGGGAAAGTAAATTCCCATAGGAATTTCAACTTACCTAGGAAACCCTATGTAATTAAATTCCTCCATTTTATGGGAGGTTGAAATTCCTAGGAATATATATATAATTCCTCCATTTTGTCATTGTTGTCAACCAAACAAATCTACCATTTTCCAATCCCTAGTTTTTTCTATTTTCCATGTAATCACATGTCAACCAAACAAACACTGAATATCTGGACATCGAGGAATTACCTTGACAAAGGACCAACTCAACCAAAAGTATAAGTTGAAGGTTGAAGCCACGGGGTTGATTCTATAATCTATCACGCCCCTTATACGAGATCCTTATGGGCTTATAATGTGGAAGCAACAATTGCCCTGATGTCTGGCACCAACTATTCCATTTAGATAAAAGGGGTGGATGAAATTTGAACACATGACCTTGTAGTACACAAATTGGTACCATGTCATTGTCAACAGAGCACCTAAACCAAAAGTCTTAGATGATGGTTGAAGGCTTGAAGCCCTATGATATGTTTTATACTCATTTTATTTCTTTTTATTTGTTCTACTTTGACCAAATATATATTATATATAGACCAAATAAAAAGAAATGGGGGAGTACTCTATTGTACGGGTTGTACCCCATATAAGGAGTCTAATATTATAAATACAATATTATGATATACTCCAACAACTGAACTAAGAGAGTATGAAAATCAAACCAGTATTTAATCAAGTAAAGGTTGCATTGCATCACACTTAAACGGGCATTATAGCATGTTCGAAATAAAATGGGCCAAGCCCCTTGAAGAAACTACAAATTTCAAAATATTATTACCGTGATCAAATTAAAAGCCATGGAATGACTAATGAGGGTATCGTGATTCTGTCCGGATTCGACTCGAGTTCAACTTGGGTAAGATCTGTTCTAAATCCGACGATGATCCGATCATTATATGGTACTTTATCAGTTTTTTTAACTGAGTTGATTCAATTAGGAATCTTTAACTGAATCTCTATCATTACATATTAGAATATAGAAAGTCAAGAAGAAAAGACATATCCAGAAAAATTGTGTGAAATAAGTAAATGGATCCAGTTGAGGCATAAGAACGTTTTGTTTCAATTGGTCAATCCGACAAACAAAGAAGAAGTTGGTCTTCCACCTAGCCCTTTAATAGATTTAATTGTAATTATCATATTGAAACTATTATTTGGTTAATTATATTAAGGAAAAGAATAAGTGGAATCCGAGAACATATATCTTGAATCCAAATAAGAGTGAAAAAGTACAACTTCGATAGAGATGAAGCAGAATTAAAATTTGCTAAGGGTCTTTGAAAATAGCTGAATTGAACTGAAAGAAACTAAACTTAACTAGAAAAAAAACTAGACTGGAATCAAAGAAATAGTAAATGTGACTATGTGAGCCTAAAAGTATTGAACACAACCGAACTGAATTTTTCAAACCTAAAGTGAAAATAAGTCGAAGAGAACCGGCAAGAAGTCCACATGGTAACGATGAACATTAATTCTTGTGTATGGCTTGCCGCACGATTAACAAACTATGTGACGAGCACACAATGACTATTTTAGAGAGGGTTACCAGCAATTCTTGGGGGGTTATTGAGTATTTTGGGGGTTATTGACTATTTAGAAGGTTTACTAACTGTTTGAGCTTACTTGTTGTGTTAGGGGTTAGTAACTTTTGGAGGGGGGTTATTGACAATTAAGAGGAGATGTTACCGACTGTTTTTGATGAGTTTAGAGAATACAAAAGTAATGTATGACTTAATAAATAGATTGATAACACCATTAGTTAATAGTTTGGCCAACCGCGTATAAAATTTTGTGAACCACCTTTGTTTTTGTTTTGGGTGAGTTTAGAGAATGAAAAAACTGGTTTTGTTGAGTCATTCCTTTGTTCACTCCCTCAGTTGATTTGGTTGCTTCTATGCATCAACGAAAATCATAATCTCTGCTCATCATCTTAATCTCGCTTTCCATCTTCTCAAAATTAACTAAAACTCACTGCTGATTACTAACTACTCTACTCCCAATCCAGGTCAGTTTGCTTTATAATTCAATTTTTTTGTTTAATGTTTTGTTGATAAAATTGTTCTGCATTTGACAATTAGCGAACTCGATTTAAGAATTAATCTGTGGTTCGATTATATGGTATGCTTCTTTTTTCGATCTTTTGCGTTGATTACGAAAGTTGCTTGTAATTTTTTTGATTAAATTTCATGAATTCACCGGTAGATTTATATTGATTGACTAATTTAGTTGATTATTGATTATAGATGTTTACTTGAGAAATCAAGAAGAACGGATTAAACTTAGTATTTCATGTGATTGTTATTCTTAATGTTGGAGCTTGTTTTAAACATAAGATTAGGGTTGTGGCGGAGGCTAATGTAGAGAAGCCTAATAGAAAATTAAGAAAAATTAATGGCATTGGAGAAGATGAGTACGTGTAACGACGAGGAGTAATCAGAGGGGAAGGGGTAGTATGGATGGTTCTGTGAGGATAAGCAAATTTAATTTTCAAACAACACTTAACCAAAATTTAGTAAGGAAGAGATCGAGGAAGTTTGCCAATGAATTGCTAGTTTTCTTTTAAATATCCATGCCATTCTCCTTAATGTTGTCGCTAATTATGAATAACGATGTAAGTTTACTGAAAAGGAAATGAAGTTAGTTAAACTCCGAGGAAAGTATAGCAAGTGAATCCAGAAAAAAACATAAGAAAACTATTGATGGGAAGTGAAAATCATGTCAAGCAGCCAATGCCAAATTATAGGAAGTCACTAATGCTATGTTTGGGAACCTTCATTTCATTTCCAATTCCAACAATACACCCAAATGAGCTTCTCTCTCGTCGACCTAATCTCTCCACCATTGTTCAAGCTTCGACCTCATCCAACAATCAAGCGCTAGTTTTCTCTTTCTCCACCATTGATGAAGTTTCTCTATTTCAAGGTATCGCTACTTTCTCCAGATTGGTGTTTGTTTTTCTTTTTCTGAGTTTTCCGTTTGTTTTTTCTCATTTTGTGAGCGGTTTTGCTTAAGATAAAGTAGTTGATTGCATTTCTTACTCTATGAAACATGTGCTTGCTCTTCTTTTGCTTAAGATAGAGTAGTTGATTTTCGTCAGTTTCCACCATTGTTGCATTTCGTTTGTTTGTTTTTATGAATCTGATTTGGAATTGATGTTTGCTCTGGTAAGACATTGAGTCGATCGATCAATTCATCAAACAAATCAAATTAACAAACAAAACTTTACTCAAATGAACACAGAATTTATTCAAAAAAAAAGAAAAAAAGGAATGAACCTTGTGAGAACTAGTGGCGGAAGAAGGAGCAGGAGTTGTTATGTTCTTTAATCTTTCTTTCTTTCTAGTTCTATGGGGAACTGAGTGTATTTTCAAATCAATTTGAATTTCATACTAAAGTATGGAGGTCTGATAAGGTATATCATGAAGCTCTGGTACCATATTTACGCAGAACCAATTCGAAATTCCATAATTGTAATTCCGATGTTTCCCAAACAGTTATTAGAATTTGAAATTTCGGAATTAGAAATTCTATTATTTGCCAAACAAGGAATTTGAATTTGAAATGAATAATTTAGAATTGAAGGAGACAGAAGAGTGCAGTTGAGAAGAATTGAAGTTGCAGCTCTATAGTAAGCTGGTTCTTGAGCGGTAACAAAACACACAATTTCCTTTAGGAAACAGACTCGCTTACCAAATGCAAAGTAACGGTTGGGTAATATTTTAAAAACTGACTAGTTTTCAGTTTGATCTGAAATAGGAAGAGCAATATTTTACTAAAACAAAGTGAGTGCATTTATTCATGTTTTGTCTTCGATGTTTTGGGAGTTGCGAGTTATTTAAAGGGACACTGAAGGTTACCAATTTTTCATAATGAATCTAAACTAGAATAATGTTTTGTGAACCTGTAGTTGCAATGATTGGTTGCTTCACACTCAGAAGTCAGAACTGCTTATCAATTGAATGGAGAAGCCTGTAAGTGTCCTTTCTAGATTGCTCTTTCACTGAACCTTAATGATACAGTTCTTACCTCTCACTTTTATGTTTAATTTTTATATCCCTGCGAGTGCGTATGGATATAATAGGGCGCTAGAATGGGTATAAAAAAAATCTGTTCAGATGAATCTAGTGTCCTGTTGTAACTGTGGTCTGGAAGATAAATCTTAGAATTGGGGGTCATGATGGGTTGAGCGGAGCTTCAGTTTTATGTAATTCAGCTTTTCTTCAATGTGGCCTAGGCCTGAGCTTGAGATCTTATGCCCGACTCGAGCTTGAAAAGCACTAGTGACACATTTTTCTGTCTGGCTTTGCAGCCTCTCTCAAGCTGAGGGATCAAATCCATCTCCCTTTTTTAAAATTGCCTATTCTTAACTGTAACTAAGGAACAGAAAGCACTACTACAAGAACATACAGATAAGGTCCTTCTCTAATTTATATGTGTGTACACACACATGCTAAGCTTACAAACACATAAACTCACTTTTGATGTGAGATTTTATATTGAGAGATGCTTTCGTTTTCGCGATATGGTAGCTAAGTAAGATACTACTTTTCAAAGCACACACCTGTTTCGTTCTGCTTGAAAATATCTAATCAGTTCTCATATTTACACAGGTGCCAATTGTATAAAAACTGCAAGTAAAACTATCATGCTAAATGAACTTATCACATTTCGGATGAGATTTTGAGTTGAATGAGGTGTGTTGAGCTCCACTTTTTAAGATCCTGAGTCAAGTTTGATCTCTATCCTAGCTTATTGAAGTCAGCTTTTACCGAGCTGAACTCCAGTAGCTTATGCTAAAAAGTTTCTCTTTATGATATCAGGGAGTTCGTTATGGCCAACTTCGAAACACTGTCAGGGCATTGGTGTGTGGGAATGGGAGTTTGAGGATTAAAGAATGGGATTGAGAGTGGGAGTTGGTGAGCTGGAATTTTATATTAATATTCCCATGACCTTATTTGGCTAATAATGTGAATAGATTGGGAATAACATAAGCCCTCATTATTTGCTCCTCTCCTTAATAAGGGCTTTTACATTTAATCCTCCATTCCAATTCCCACCCTTTATTAGCACCCCTTCACCATGTCTTATCTTGATGGGAATAAAGGTCAAGTATTCCCCATTAAAAATCGAAATCCCCACAAACAAGGGAATACTGGGCTTTAAACTCCCACCCTTTAATTCCTGTGTAAAACAAGCCTGTGTATTTTCTGTACTGATGCTTTAATGTTGGGTCCTGAACGGGCTCTAACAGGGAAATGAAATAGAGTCTTCATTCAATTTTAATGACCGATCAACTAGCGATGTTGTTGTTAGGCTGCGGACGCCTGAAGGTCGTGATGAGTGGTTATATTGCCACTCCTCTATCCTAGTTGAGAAATGTAAGTATTTTGCTGAGCGTCTGTCTGACACCTGGCCAACATGTCAGATCCTTGATGCACGGAGTTGTGTCGAGGTTTATTGCCAAGAAGTTGACTTTGACTACAATATCACTCTGCTACGCCTTCTCTATGTTGTTTCTGACAGCTCAATTTCTGAAAGCTGGCATGGAGTTCGAAATACCCTTGGCATCCTTCGAGTGGCTGTTGAGCTGGGGTGCCCTCATATCGTCTCTTCTTCTGTGGAGTACTTGGAGGCTGTCCCTTGGGAGGAGGCTGAGGAAGAGGAAATTCTGCAAACAATACCCGCCATCGGACCTGCAGCTAATCCGATTCTCGCCCGTCTTCAACCTGTTGATCATGATGCCGTTTGGAGGATTTTTAAATCAGCCATTCGATTTGCCACATCGTCACCATCTCCCTCACTGAGGGATCTCATATCTTCAGCTCAGGAGCAGCTGGATTACATGCTTGCCGATGATGATGATGCTCCACTTCTTACCTCATGTGATAAAGTGAAGCTTGAGGTAAGAGAATGTATAAAAAAACTTCTATTGAGATTTAGTGCTCTTCTTGAATCTTTAATGAATGAGCTCGAAGCAACAATGTTTGAGGCTGAAAATTTTAAGCTACTCCAATCATATTTATTAGATATATCATGGGCATGTCAGATATCTGCCAAACTTGAAATAATGAGAGATTTAGTAAATTTTTGGTTGGAGGTCTCTGATATGGTAATCAAGCTAATTGAGAAAGCAACTCCAAAAGTAGAAACGCTTGACCTGAAGATGAGAGTAATCGAGGTAGCAACGAAAGTTTTAGAAGCAATAGGGTATGGAAATGTTATTTTGCCAACTGTAAAGAGGCTTCACATGGTAAACTTATGGCTTCCGTTTGCAAGAGTTACAAAGCCAATGATCGATTCCGCTCGATCTGATTCTGAGGAGGATAGTGCAGGGCCGAAAGTCGATTCTGACGTGTGGCAGACAATGGAATCTGCATTTGTTTCAATCATACTTGCGTTGCCTTCTGGGGATCAGGCACAGATTCTGACAGAATGGTTGAATAATCAACATATTCAATATCCTGACTTAACTGAGGCATTTGAGGTATGGTGTTATAGGTCTAAGGTTGCTAGAAAGAGATTGACACCTTTTGGTGCTTCAATTGTATGATTTAAGCTAAAGATTGCGAATGAGTTTGGTCAATCTTATGTTTGCCCAAAAATTGCATGATATGAGTTGAATTTTGGCAGGATGTTGTGCCAAATCCCTGTGAAGAATAACTCGGTTCATTGACGCTTACATTAGCTCAATTAGGATTTAATTTATTAGATCTCATGTGAAGCTTGCGATTTGGTGACAATTAAAGGATGCTTTGCAAAGAGGACCAAAACTGATGAGGCAAGTTTTTAATTTTTGTTCCTGATAAGGAAACGAACTGGCCCCTTCAAAACAACCTCTTGTTTTCGTGTGACATCAGAGGTTCAGAGTGTTTGACAAACTTCACCCTTTCTCTCTTTTTCATGTGACCTCAGTGGTGTTGACGAGGCGTTGGCATTTGGCAATGGAGTTTATGGCAGGGGAGAGGGGTTCAATGTCAACTATTGTAGCAAACCATTGCATACAGGTTTAATAGTGTGTACTTATTTGACAAAAAAATTTAGTAGCTAAATTTCATGAGTTTCTAAGGACAATTTTGTAACTTTAGCTTGTATGGCGCCTACATCCCTCCGATTTTTCTGTTTACTCCACTGTAAATTTTGTGTCAAATAGAGCTATTATTTCATGAAAAAACAAAGTGGTATATGTGGTATTACCGTATTAGCATATTTAGCAATGTGCAAACTACCATTGTAGAATTATTGATTATTTAAGTTATATTTGTTAATCTAGATACATGGTGTTAGAAAAAAGAAAAAAATTATTGCACATAGGTTAGTCACGAGAATGGTAGTATATAAGGAGATTTGGATCAACTTTAAGTATCATTCTCAATTTCTCATAGATGAATGATTAGCCTAGCCTCTTACATCAAAGAAAAGAAAACTGTGATGGTGAAAACTACAACCCAAAACTAGTAGAGGTACTTCTTTACAATTTAAGACATAGATCCACACAAAGCCATAAGACTTTTTGTAAAGAAGTTTCGCCATTATCCATAATCTTTTTGAGTTTTAAACTTCCCATTTGGAGATGAATTGTTTCAATCTAATTGATTCATGACTACTTTCATTTTAAAAGTCCTATTCATTTATATATGTTTTTCCACTTTTTCGGGTGAGTCATTTCAATTCAATTAATTTCCGTTCATAAATTCGATTTAGTTTAATCTAATTCATTCCAGACTCAATCAATTCAGAAAATTAGGGGTTTAAATCACGAATTCAACATTTTTTATAATTATCCCATCACCCACCCATGCAAATTGCAATAACACCCAAGATGTTGAAGCATATTAGCAAAGGCACTTCAATGGTTTTTGCCTAACTGGTATTAATGAATTGCCATCAATAGAGGACTAGGAATCAAAAAGCAAACAAGAGGGGCATTTGCATTTTGCAACCAACTTCTTTCCTTTGTCCTTTTTTCTTTCTCACTTTTGAGAAAGGGCCCACAAAACGCACTGACCACTGCTGTTCAGTGGGCAAGAACAATAACTCTAAAGGGGAAAGTTGTCAAAAGACCAAATTCTGTGAACTTAATTTTCCCTTTGGAAAAATGTAGACATATTATGGGACCCAACATCACCATATAAGTAGCTAGTAGCATCATCATCCTAAGCTCCTAACCCAAGACAATGACCAAACTAAGTTTAGGATAATTTCTTTAGCTCTGTGGTCCTCCACACCTTTGAATATTGAATAGCCTTGACAAGGAGTGTGACAATATCTATTAGTATTTGAAGTATATGAAGTTTTGAACCAATTCAACTAGAAGCCTAAGTTAATGGTTAGGGTTTTTAAATTGGTCTTATACTCTATCACATTCCTTCACATAAAAGTTTTTAAGCTCGAAGTTTGAATGTAGCATAAATCTTCTCACACCTGATGCTGGCATTAATGAAGGGGTGAATGAAATTTAAACTTGTGATATTTTAGTTAAATTGGCTCTGATACCATATCGGAGTATCAACTCAACCAAAAGCATAAGCTGATGATTGGAGTTCTAAGATTAGTTTTATACTCTATCAGTATCTTATACGTAGTTGGTATCATTTAGAAGTAGATTGGTATCATTTGCAAGAAAATTATCCGTTGATATATATGTTAATATTGTCATATGTATTTTTATATTAAATTTAATACAAATCAAATACTCCCATCGTTTAATATTAGATGTAGCACTTTTCTTTTTGAGCTGTTTCAAAATAGATGTCGCATTTCTATTTTTGGTAAATATTTTGTTGTGAAATTACTTATACACCCTTCACCTCTTCCCTATCAACAGTCACTAGTCAAACACCTTTCTTTCTCCTCTCCTCTCCTCACCGCTTTCACCACCATTTTTTGCCTTCTCTCTCAACCATCTCCACTAACCACAACCACCAATGTTCTTCTTCCTCTCTTTGTGTAGATTAAATAGCCACAATCATCGTGAGATTGAATGGTGGTGGTCGCAAATTCGAAGAAGAAGAAGAAAACGATGATGGTGGTTATTCGTGAGATTGAACGGTGAAAGTGAGTGGTTGTGGTGGGTTTCAGCGGAGGGGTGGTGGGTTGTTCCGTTTTGGGTGAGGTTGGTTGTGGGTGGGAAATGGTGGTGGATTTTTTTTTTTTTGGGTGAGGTGGATTGTGGGTGGAAAATGTTGGTGATTGTAGGAAGTTTAATATAGACCCGGTCTACACTAAACTTATTGTATACCAAGGTTAAGTCCCAAAAGTTAAGGTTTCTTTAGCAAAAGTTAATATTGTGTAATTAAAAGTTAAGGTTTAACAATCAAAAGTTAAGGTTTTGTGATCAAAAGTTAAGGTTTTGTGATCAAAAGTTAAGTGTTATTAATGAAAAGTTAAGTTTTTATTATCAAAATAAAACCCTAAATTTTTGCCCAATTCGATTTGATTGGGTGTTAAGTGGGAATTTAACATTCCAATTCGTGAAAAGCGTTTGAATTCATGAAATTGAAACCTAAAAGAAGGGGATTTCATGCTTGAATTTACCTATTTTTGCTCAAATTGTTCGAATTTAACCTATAATTTTTTGAAATTACTTCGAAAATTCTAGACTGAGTCGTTTTCCGGCGATGGTGATAGTGCAAAATGGTTGCCTCGGGAGGTCCTCCTTATCTGGCCAGAACCGTTGTCTCTCCGACCAACTTCCCGGCAAGAATGGTGACTGTTGTGCTCTCTGGCTCGTCGTGGTTGGCGAGTAGCTATGGTGCTGTTTCTCGACGCGAACGACTCTTCTTCGTGTCTAGTGCTTTGCGGCTGGTGGCAGATAGGTCGACGGCGAGCAAGGGCTTGTCTCCAATGAGTTCAGTGGCTACTATTGCGGCTTGAATTTCCCTCGTATGGATGCGTGAAGAACTTCAATATGAGTTGTTTTTGTGAGGAAGATGGAAGTACTGGGTCTACACATTTTAGCGTGGGCCAGGTCCACCCAAGAGTTTCTCAGATTGGGTTGGTGTTCAATCGGGTGGTGGCAATGGTTCCTATTTTTGGTAGTAGGTGGCAGTTGTTGTGTTTTTGGTGGTGCTACATGGACAGAGAAAGGAGGGAATATTGGTGGCAGTAAGGGCTATTTGGTCATTCTATAAATTAGTCATTTAACTCTTAAAAACTGGACATTTTGGCATGTTATGGCTAAAAACGGAGGAAGTACTTTTTACTACTATCTAGGGCCCGTTCTCTTCAACTTATTTTCAATCCAATTCAGTTCAGTTCAGATCCAATTAGCTTAGTTAATTTAGTTTAGTTTAGTTCAGTTCAGGTTTAATCAGCTCAGTTCGATTCAGCTACATTCATTATTTAACCATTTTATTAATATATTATTTTTAACATTTACTCTTATTATTATCCATAAGATATATTATTTTATTTAGTATATGCTACTCATTATTATTACTATCGTAATTATCTTGAACCAATGCGAATCACACCACATAAAATGGTTTGGTGTGATTCACCCATATACTGTATTATCTTAATACGAGTATTTTAATTTGTCATTGTTGTTTTGTTTTACCGATTAGATATTCATTTCAAAATCATACAAATAAGCTACAAGAAAGTTAGAAGATATTGAAAAAAGGCAAATGTTGTACTTATCTATTAGCGTTACGTATAAGTATTTAATACTTTTCTAAACTAGTAAAAACAAATAATAACTAATACCAATTGACGCGTGATTAATCAATACAATTTAATACTATTTTGGGTAAAATAGTTAATGTTTAAACATAGCCCTTGGTGCTATGGGGTGTTCAGCAATTGGTTGGTGGTTGTTGGCTGGTGGCTTTATATGATGGCTAGTTTGATCAGCTGGTTTTTGTGGCTTGTTTGTCCGGCTGTTTTTAGTGGTTTGTTTGACCGGCTATATAATTTTTGGATGTTACTAGAAGTGTTTGGTAGAAGTAGAAGTGGTTGTTAGTGTTGGCTGTTTACTACAAAATGGAAGCAAAAGTCAAAAGCCAACCGTAAAAACTGGTAAAAGCAGCTTTTGGTTGAAAAGCCGGCTTTTCAGCTAGTGCAAAAGCCAGTTAACAAACACTTTATTTGACTTTTTGACCAGAAATAAAAGCCAAAAGCCAAAAGTCAATGAAAAAGTCACCCAAAAGCCATTTGCCAAACACCCCCTATGGATATCTAGAACCCTTGAAAAAATTACAAAGTTGCTAAAACTGTAACTACATCCGTTTCTTTGTAATGGTTACAAATCACTTGGGGGATAACCAAGTAAGATGGTGAAATACGTGGTGTGGTTGTTTGGGGAATAGAGAAAGTGTGAAAGAAAAGGTTGCAAAAGCATAAAAATAAAAATAAAGAACGAGTAATTAGGTGGTTGGGTGGGTATGTGTAGTTGGGTAATTAAATGGGAAAAGAAAATGACAAGTGAGTTCCAAAGATGTGAAAAAGAGGAATGAAAATATGTGACATTTACCAAAGATAGAAAAAGTAATAGTGTAACAATTAAAGAAACAGACTAAAAAGGAAAGCATGACACTCAAAAAGAAAGGAGTGGTGTGGTTGGGTTTATAAATATTATAGATCAACCCAGAATCGTAAACCGCAGTTTGGTAAAAAAAAACCACTTTTCTTGAGCCCATAAACCAATCGAAACTGCGTCAAAACATTTTGGGTTGCAATTTTGTGCAGTCCAACCCTATAATTATTATTTCTAATAATAATAATTATTATTATATTATTATTATTATCATCATTATTATTATTATAGTAATTTAATTTATTTCTTAGACATTATTGTTACAATATAATCATCATTAAGTATCAATATATTAATGATACAAATAGTAACTACTTATTTCTAGTGGTAATTATTACAGTAATATTAACATTAGTAATTATTACTTCCTCCGTTTTTTTAATAGGGATATTTTACCATTTTGGGTTGTTTTTAGTTGGGACGCTTTTACCTTTTCCCGTAAATGGTAGGTTGGTCCACCTAATAGTTACACTTGTCTCCTACTTTTTTCCCCCTTCTCTTACCTTTTTCACTTTTTCTTTTTTTATACCATCATTCTCACTTCCTTTTGCACTTTTACCTTGGTCCTGCAGAAAAGCAAACGTCCCTATTAAAAAAACGGAGAGAGCATAACTAATTTATTATTATTTTATTTATAATAATTATTTAATAAAACTAAAATTCTATTATCATTATTCATTAATTTTTATTCTTAATTTTTATTACTTATTATTATTAATTATAAATTAATTCAATTCACTTCAATTTAGTTTAGTTCCATTCGATTCATTCTACTCAATTTAGTTCAATTTTTATACTGAAAAGAACAAGCCCTTAATCACTTTTCACTATCATTAGATATTGTGTAATACTGGTGCAATTTTTTTAATTACCATTGCTACCAATATATCGACTCTTTTCCATTACCACCTATTTTCTGTCTTGAATGCCTCTAATAAATGGCTCCATATTAAACAGGAGGTTCCGAATTAAGTTCTCATGTTAGAGTTTGAAACTCATGATTTTTTATATGGATATATAAGGTACCTTGAAAAACTATCGATCTTACCAAATATTTATCTAGTTTTTGATAAGTTAAAAACTACCTAAAAACCACTAAAAAATGTGCCGAATATGAAATAAGATCGGGGAGGGTATATTTTACTGATAGAGAATGTAGTGGGAGAATTTGACTTATAGCAGTGACTTGCCTCAATACCTTATTTTCTAGCATTTTCTCTTTGCTTATTGGTACCATCTTTTCAGTGCTTGTTTGGTTGACAACAAAAAATAGAAGTGAAAATTTATGGAAATTGCTAAGTGGGTAAGTTGTTTGGTTGACACAAAAAGTTGAAAATGGAGGAAATGAGAAGTCATGTGAATTTCCACTTCCCACAAAATATGGGAAATAAATTACCAAGCCCCCTTTGGTCACTCCAAATTCATGGGGATTTCAATTCCTCTTATATCAACCAAACAAGTTTGTGAAATTCCTATGAGTTGCTTAGGGAAATAACGTTCCATGAGATATAAATGCCTGTTTTGGACAAATTTCGTCAAGTACTCAACTTGTCAATAGAAAAGGGGGTCAACGATTAAATGATAAAATGACAGAAAAATAGTAATAAAGATGATGAAAATGAGGAAATAATAGAGGATGTCGCCGTAGCTAATTGGAGATAGAATTGAGATGACGAACTGACTAACTGCTTAGTCGATGGTCGGGCCGACGAATTGAAAATGGTCCGTCTACTAGGACGACGTCAAGGTGGTCCGTCGGGACAACGTCTTGTCCGACGTCTTGGAGGTGTTGGACAACGATGTAGGACGACAGTGTCGGACGTCGACGGGTCGGAGGCGTCGGAAGTCGACGGGTCGGAGGCGTCGGACGTCGACGGGTGAAACAAGTTGGCAATTAATGAAGCAAAACAAATAAAATATAATATGAAAAACGAATTATATAAAAAGAATAAGAAAGAGAGAATAATAAGTGAAATGAGTATATAGAAGTTTTTAGAGTGAGAGGAAGTGAATGAATCAACAATGAATTACATCTCCTTTTATAGGCAACTAAACTAGCCGGTAGGAGGTTAGAGTTTGTTGAAGAGATATCTCAACAACCTCCTTGTTATATGGGGTTAGGGATGTCAGTGGGGTGGGTTTCGTGGAGACCCGCCCCGCATCCGCCCCAATTAGGCGGGGATGGAGGAAGGTTTGGCGGGTGATGGGGCGGGGATGGGGATGAAAACGGTACCCACCGTGGGTGATGGGGCGGGTGTGGATGTTAGATTGGCCTCGTCCCATCCTCGCCGCCCCGCCCCACTTTATCCCCGTGTATTGAAGAAATTTATTTTTAATGTAATTTATCTTTTTTTAAAAGTTTTTACTATTTGTTTCTCTAGGCCCAAAAAATTTAGTAAACCGGCATTGGGACTGGGATGGGGCGGGGATGAGACAGGGTTGGGGCGGTCTAGCGGGAGTGAGGCAGGTATGGGGATCCACGCGGGTGATGGAATGGTGATAGTTTTTGGTGTGTCCCCATTGGGGCGGGGATGAGGATAAGATTTTCCCCCGCCGTGGGTGATGGGGCCGGGATGGGGATGACTTTTTTAGGTGTGGATGGGAATAGTAATGCCAACATCCGCCCGCCCTGCCCCATTGACATCCCTATATGGGGTGTTGACTGGTTGGATGTCGACATCCTGGACTTAGTCAATTTGCTGGACTGCTGACACCTTGCAGACTTGGTCTTTGTTTGTTGAGAAGATCATGCAACTAAATCCTCATCTTGTGGATCTTTGACTGACTAGCTATTGGGATGTTGGACTTAGTCAGTTTGACATGTTATGAGATGTCAAACTGGATTACTGAAGTGTCACAGATCTGGGTGTCGGTTGAAAGTATCATGTCATCAATCCATGCTTCTTTTTATTTTCCTTTCATAGCTCGCCACGTAATCAACATGGTAAAGGGTAAATTTTACTCCACAACAATGCCCATAGGAATTTACTTCTCATATAAACCAAACAAGCATTTATATTAATCTGACTCTCAAAAACAAATGGATTATTTAGAAGAAGCCAAGTGGAATAGTTCAAATAATTCCATATGATCCTCAAAGACAAAGTACACCTAAACAAAGTTGCTAATTAATACTATAAATGTAATGAAAAAGATAGAAAAATAGGTATCCTTCTCTGACAAGCAATCTCATGCAAAATTATAAAAAAGTTCCTAATCCTTTTGACAAATGTGATCCATTTAGCTCAACTATCTTATCTTTTAAAAGTTGATATTTTTTGCCCTTTATCATCAATCATTAAACATGCACAGTGTTTTAGGTTTGGATTTGAATATTTAATATTTTCCTCCCCTAAGTTATTAATAAACATAATTTGCTGACGTCTGCATGCATGTATGGCCAACGACCTTATTATCCTTGTAAGTTGTACGCCTCATCATCAAATGATATTAATTTAATAATCAAGTTAATTGTTGTAAGCAAATGACATCAGGATTAGGGTCATTTTCTGTATGAAAATCAAATCTGCTCACAAGATTAACCAGAAGATATCAAAAGTACCCTTTGTCCCTTGCTCTCAGGTAATTTCGTATTTTTATAATAACATCATTTTCCTATATTACAAATCTAAAAAAAATTAATAACACTTACAATTAGCTTTTATAACTTTCTTTTGTTAACTTCTACCTTAATATAGACTCTGAATAGCTGAAAATAGCAATTACACCCACTAGATTGGCAAAAAAACATGAATTTATAGCTTAGCCCTTACTCTTCACACGAAAGCTTACTAGCCTTATATGCACGCGTTGCGTGCGAAGTCATGTAAAATTTTGTATAAAAATATAGCATTTAGTTTATTTAGAGTGTTTGGTATTTCTTTATTCAAAATTTAAAAATGTGAAAGCAATTAGTTATAGAAAGAGCTATCTTATTTAATTAGAAATTAAAAAAAAAAAGATAAATGTTATTTTTGATGTCCCCCTCCTCTTCACTTGTAGAATAGAGATAAGAAGAAGTGGCTCAAATAAAGAGAATTGAATGTTAATTGTATTATTTTTTAAATTGACAACAAGTTTTCTCATCAAATAATATTTTAGTATCATCCTTTTACTTTAAACACGACTTTTAAACCCTGCAATCAATCTAAATGATGTAAGAATTAAAGAAAACTAAGAAAATATTAACACCATCTTTAATTTGTAGAGCTTATGTACTTTAAGATTGAAAATTTGACACATTTATCATCTGAAAAGATGAGGATTGTAGGTAGTATAGCATCAAGTGGTGTTTGGACACCATGCTATTGAAAGTAATGCAAGAAAGTTTTGAGTGAGATGGATATTGTCCAATGTTTATAAATAAGGAATCTTTTTATCTACTTTATTTATTTGTATTCTTCTCCTCTCTTCAACTTAATAAATTATTATGCTTATTTCGTGGACGTGGACCAAATACTAGGCGGCTCGGTTTCAATCCCCTCGGACACGCACCGACAACTTCAAGGCTTGGAGATTGGGTATACAATAATTGATGGTGTGTGTTTTTTCTAGAGGGAATTTTACTACGGTTTCGATTTCTTGATTGAAGTTTTCACTACTTATACACAAAAGCCAAATTTGCATTTTAGAGGAAAATTAAGAAGATGATTAGGAATTTACTTTTAATCACGACAAAGAATGGAGAAGAAAAAGAATTTAAGAAAATCTTATTTCTCGTATAAAACAGCTGATACAACAAGATACAACTTATAAGTTAGAAACTTTTGATTAGTATGACCTCATTTAAAGGAGGAGCGTTATTGGCCAATTCTCAATCATAGGACGATGACTTTTAGTATGGCTTATTGTACATTCTCAATCTAGATAATGTTTTCCACTCTACCA
The DNA here is from genome assembly GCA_947645195.1 of Patellifolia procumbens. NCBI lineage: Eukaryota > Viridiplantae > Streptophyta > Magnoliopsida > Caryophyllales > Amaranthaceae > Patellifolia > Patellifolia procumbens. The sequence continues at coordinate 10,174,243 of CANSGD010000972.1, forward strand.
AACGGAGCCTAAAAGCAACACAACTGATTCGGCGATGAATTTGGACATCACAGTCAATGACTCAATGTATAAAAGGCTCGGGGAACTTCTAAATGGTTCATATCACGCTATTTTCTGAAATTCCACTTTATAAATTCAAATTTCACCCTGGAAGTTTTTCGTTTACCCATGAAATGTGATTTTTGAAGTAAAGCGTATTGAGTAATGCCCCTTGGATGGTTTATAATAATAGCGCATTGCATGCAGCTTTGCATAACCAACCCACCAAAGGATGGCAAGCTACTCCCTTTGTGCGTTTCTTTATGCACCATTTGACTTTTTACGGTCTTTAAAATGCATCTCTAAATCATTATAACTCTAATAAGCATAAGTAAAAATTATAAAAACAATAGACATTGTGAATCTATAGATAGAGAAGGTTCTAAAAAGAGGAGAATGACCGAATAGTAAAACTTTGACTCTTAAAAAGGAAATGGTTCGTAATAAGAAGACAGAGGTAATAACTTTAAGAAGAAAAGATGAAGGCAAAACTGACTACTTCAGTCTCATTTCTTAAAAATGATCACTGTATTGATCTGTTTCTAACAACATTCTCCACCCCATTTTTTTTCCTTAGACTAGTTACGTTGCTTTCGTCAGGGAACATGGTTTTTTTCACAGATCTTTTAGTGTTCAAAGAAAAAGGAAAAGGAAAGAAAGTGTCATCATACATGAAGCAATATGGCCATGTACAACTCCTGTCACAAGACACTGACCCAAAGTGATCACTACTAGTCATTTTCGCAAAACATCATGCACAAACAATCAACTCATAAAGATACTTATAAATGATATAATTAGTACTTCTATAAGAGCCAACTTGAACAGTTGGGATCTTTTACTCTTCATGAAAAAGCTTTAATAGCGTACTCTTCACCTTAAAAAATAATCAGGTCAAATTAGTTCAGACAAGTAAATTCAGCAAATATAAGTGAAGAGAACACACTTATTCCAACAGAATCATGCAATAGTACCTTATAATAATATATGTAATTGAAATCTTATGTATTCTAATACTATTCCAATCTATTTACTATCCATATATAACATCAATATGCTACAAAAATTAATATACATCCCCAATACCCTTTATACTATTCCCAATCTTTAAACTAATTGAACAACATTGATCTATAAGTTGTATGCAAAAGAAGGTATAGCAATATAGTAATATCCTATATGTACTAGTAATATTTGTTTCCCTTCTCTTCAAGCCACAAAGTCTGATAACAAATGAGCTGCGAACCCTTTTCGGTTTTGGATATCGATACACTCGAATGCTGCTGTGGATGTGTGTGAAGAAGGGCTGCTTAGTGAACCAAAATCATTCGCCCTTCGAAACTGGATGTTCTGATTTGGGGACATAAACGTGTGATTTGTCGAAGATAGATTATCGAGTTGTTGTTGTGTATGATTTTCACAAGAAGGAGGGAGTCCAAGGGAAAGGGAAATCCCATTCCCATGAAGAAACCTTGGTTGTGGAGAGAAATCCTCTGTTTCAAACCTTCCTATTTCTCCAATAGGGTATGTTCCCAAATCCCCTCCTCCCATTCCTATAAAATTCATTCCTCCTGATATAATTGGATACCCATTCCCATTCTCTCTTTCTTGCTTCTCATTCCCAAACTTTATCATGAACTCCCCATTAGTACTTTCGTCGTAACGAAGAACTTCTTCATTTCTCTGTCTCTTAAGGTCTCTTGGAGAAATCCCACCATCCATTTCTAATGAACCAGTGAGGGTGAACCCTTGTTGGTTCTGTGTCAGGGTGTTATTACCTTTGAATGGAATGGCCGAATTCGATGGAATGGACATGAATGAGGAAGTAACTGCAGCTGCTGCAGCCGCGGCAGCAGCATTGTGTTGTTCTTTACAGCTCTTAACTTGATGGTTTTGAATAATTATGTTGGATTTCTCTTGGTTGTTAAAGTAATTCAAAGCACCTGCATCATCCTCATTATTGCTGTTTTCTTTGCTGCTACTTGCTAATTTCTCCTCTGATAATCCATTGTTTAGTTCTTGCTCCTTAATCTCTTCTGTGTACATTTCTTCAATCATTGGCTTCCATAAACGAACACGAGCATTTATGAACCAATTCGATACCTATATTTCGCCACAAAACCAATCAATATAATAGTTTTCTCTTATCAAAACTTCTATTCATGATCATCTAATAATTCAAACAATTACTTTCCCCCTTTGAATTTACCTGGCTTCTAGTAAGTCCTGTTTGTTTGGCAAGCAAACTCTTATCAGAATCCTTCGGATACCTGAAAAATGAAGTTCGAAATTATCCAACATGCCGTTCTTTCATGGAAATTATCATAGTACTCCCTTCATCCTAACATAGTTGCAACATTAGATATGTTTCATTGTAAGGTATGTAATTATGCTTACGGGTGTAAGAAGTGCTCAAAGAGCCAAGCGCGAAGAACAGACACTGATCTCTCAGGCAACCCTCTTTGAGGCCTCCAAGCATTGGGGTTTTGGATCATTCCAAGTTGCTGAAGCGCGCGTTGCTGTCTAATCTGATGATCGATGTATTTCAACCTCGACCCTTCAATCTTCCCACCAGCTGATGAGCCCGAACCACCTTCTTGATCATCTCCTAAAGTCTTGTTGGCTGCTCGGATTTGCCCTTGGATTGTGTCTTTTAAGCACCGGAACTTCTTAGAAATCGTCGTAAGTGCCAGTGCAGTGTATGTCTTTGCTGATCCCATTCCTGCTACTTGCTCAAACGATTCTAGCACAATTTGCATTTGGTGATTGTATTGCCTGTACCTTTGCTCTGCCTATAATTCACAAAGTAGACAATCCCATCAATAATTATGTTAACACAGATTCAATCGACAAGCAAAGATATAAAAACGCAAAATAACAACATCGAGATTTAACGTGGTTTACTAACAACAGGCAGCGAGACCACTGCTTGGTTGTTCAAAGCGCCAGATAGACAGAATCAAGGCAATTCAACAAATTATATACTTGATATACTTTGTAAGTATTACAATAATTAACCTGATGTACTATATGAAATATTTAAAGTTGGTAGAATTTTGGAAAAAGGGGGTCTTGAAAGAGAAGAAAAAAGTGTGTTTGTGATGTGTTCTTGAAAAATTTGACAGCTTAAGACCCTTAAAGAAGTATGACTGACAGTAACTCCTAACAGAAAGTTCTGACATACAGAACACAAATTGCTGTTAAAAGCAGATGAATCAATGTCAGTTGAAAAAGACCCTTAATTTCAATTCCATAATCTATATGATCCCAAACACACAGACAAAATTGCAAGAGTTTCATTACCATACCTCATCAAGCATGGTAACAAGTTTAGCCTTTTTCATCTGAATATCCTGCCTCTCTGCTGTACTCATCTGCCCACCACCACCACCGCCACCGCCACCACAGCTGTTTTTATCCTTATCATCCGACGGCGACGAGTCTCCAACACCCTTGTTACCTTTCTTAGGTGATCCATCAGTATCATTATTACTACAACTACTTTTAAAGATGCCTATACCATCATCACCAACATGAACTACTTCTTCAAGCAACTCTTGAGCTGCCTTTAAGTACTTAGACCCAAACACCCCACCACCACCCACCTCACACTCTCCACCCCCGGCCTGTAACGCCGCGTGCTGGGAAGAAGACAAGCTCAAGGAGAGTCCTTGCCTAGCGCGTGGGACCTCACGCGCCTCATGAGATGGGTATCCGTACAAGGTAATATTATTGTTCTGGGGCGGTGAAGTAGGGAGGCGGACAAAGTGGTGATGAGGAAGAAGTGGCTGTGGTGGAGAGAGCGCTGCCGCGACGGAGGCAGCTGAGTTTAAGAGTAGGATGTTGTGAGACTGCGACGGTGGCGGTTGTGGTGGTGGTTGTGGTTGTTGTTGTTGAGGATCAGCTAAATTCGGGTTCATTAGGATTAGTGTATGGAAATTATTTGGATTATGGTCTTGAATATCTGTATTTGTCCTAGGATTATTATTATGATGATGATTATGAGTGTGATAATATGCTGCCATTTTTTTTATTTTTTTTGGGTGAATCAAATTAATTAAAAAAATATAAAAGAACAAGAAGAAGATTATAAGGGTGATGAAAGTGTATGGAGGAGGAAGGAAGGAGTTTTTAGAGAGAGAAAATGGAGGAGAGAGAAAGAGTGATTGGGGGTGTCAGAGAATATGATTGGGTAAAGAAGCTGCTATTGTGTTTGCTTTTTTTTCTGTGATTAAGAAAATCTGAGGGTGCACGTGTTCCGCAATCATCTGCTGTTGCTGCCTGCAGATATGGGGAATTTTTACTGCAAATTGTGAACTGTGAAGGCGCCAATCCCATTAAATTTGGTTTTGTCAATTTTATATGAACTTGGTTGTAAGAAGAATAATCAGCCTTTTGGGGTTAATTATAATCTTATCTAAAATTGAATTGTTGTAGAAGTAGCTGGCTACTTTACAAATTTACGACTTGTCCGAGATCAAGGATATCTGTGTGCTTAGAGGGTTAGAGCATTATAGGCCATGTTTAGTACACAGCGAATAGAAGAGGATTTGATATATTTAGAGGGTGTTTGGTTTAAATGTTTGGAATGGTATGAATTGGAATCTCATACATTCAGGATATGGGTTGAAAACCCCATACCACACTTATCTTGTTTGGTTCAAATTTGAAATGGATTTTATATCTCATTCTATTATTGTTTCAATTATGAAATAGAATATGTTGTATACTTGTATTGATTTTTTAATGATAAAATTAAATTAAATTAAAAAACTCAAAACCCTGGCCTTCCCCACCACGTTTTCTCCAGCATCAGGGCATCATCATCAAATTGCTATACATCAGCTCATCATCTTTCCCCATTCCTTGATCGAAGAACCATTACTGAAAAGGGCAATAAAAGAACCTTTGATGCAAAGTAGATCAAGTACATGAAAGAGAGAGACGGCGGCACAAGAGATTGACGATGGTTGGTGGTGTTCTCGGTCATTGTGTTAGCGGTGTGCTGGTTTTGGGTGGTCGGTGGTTGGTGGTGCTGGGTCGCCGAAAATGATGGTGGCTTTATGTGCTTTGAGTTTCTCACTCATCTCCTTCTTTAGTTAGGGTTTCTTACTACGGGAAAATGGAGCTCGAATCTTTAGGGGGTAGGTGAGTATGCGATTCTATGGGGATGGGGTGAAATTAAAACCCATTTGGTATGAGATTCTAGGGGGAAAAGGTCCAACAAAAAATTGGAATGATATCACATCCATTCCATACCATTCCAAAAGACTCAACCAAACAACCCCTTATTGGATTGACTAACTGTTTGTATTAGCTGTTTGTGTGGATCGGAAGTGTATGGTAAAATTGGATAGCTACTAACTGTTACCGTATTTAACTAGTAAAATGTCAAAATAACATAAAAGGACATGATCATATCTTGTTATTCAAGACTTGTACTTTCTCATTACTAATTAATATTAATATTCTACAAATGAAATAGTTAGAAAGCTATTTTAATTTTTTCATATTCATTGATTTCAAAATTCTTTAAAGGTTTAAATTATTTACATATGTGTAAATTTTCAAACCTTGTTTATCTAGAGAGCAGGAAAACATTTTTTTTATTACTAGCCATATGAGTTTTGTAAAAACAAAGAAGAAAAAATTTAAAAAATCTTAGACAAAGCTTACACTCAACTATTTTTGCTGCCCTAAGTAACTTAGTAAGGACATGTTCTCTTCAGCTCCAATCATCGTTCAGTTCAGTTCAGCTCCATTCATTATTCAATTATTTCGTTAATATTAGTAGGGATATTTCCTGAGCGGGTACCCCTCTCGTTTTCGAGCTAGCTCAAATGCCACCAGAGTCACTGTCGTTAGCTTAAATACCCTTACTACTATCTTTCTGTTAGGGTTCCGTTAAGTTTTTATAATTAAACTTTACTTTTTATTTAAACTAAGAAAAAAACTTAAAAAAAAACCCACCCCTACCACTCTCTCTCCTCCCCTCACTCACCCAGCCAGTCTCTCTCCTCCCCCCACTCACCCAGCCACCATCTCTGCCTCCCGCCGTCGACCCACCCCACCATCAACGAAACCACCATCACCGGATCTGCGAAACCCACAACGAAACCACTGGATCTGCGACCACCATCAAACCACCATCACCGGCTCTCTCCTCTCCCTCCCACTGCTCACCCTCACTTACCTTCAATGGCTTCTTCACTCACTTTCAACTCCTCCACCCATGTTTTTTTCCCTAAATCAATTTGATTGGACGTTTAATGAAATTTAACACTCCAATGTTCAACGATAGTTCGAATTTTTCGAAAATAGCCAGAGTTTTCGAAAAATTCTGGGCAATTAAGGCTTGTTTTTCCGACAATAATGGCCTGTTTTTTGCCGGTGGTCTGCGCGGCTGGGATGAACTTATGCGAGAGACAAGTAGGGTTTAACGGAGGATTTTGGTTGTGATTTGTCTCTGGCTCTCTGCCATTGGAGATCCATGAATGAAATTGAGATGTTGGAGTTATTTAATGGTCATTTGCAGCTTGATTGTTCGAATTTCATGATATTTGGCTGTGTTGAATCTTTTGACCACTGTTGAAGGTGAGTGAAGAAGCCATTGAAGAGGAGGTTGAAGGTGATTGAGGGTGAGTGAAAGGTGAGGTGGGAGGGGAGGGGGAGGAGAGAGAGTGGGAGGTGTGGGTGGGGTTTAAAGTTTTTTTTAATTTTTTTAAGGAAATTTGAGTTAGGGTTAGAGTTAATTAACATAACTTAACAGGATATTTAACGGCTGTTAGTAGTAAGGGCATTATAGCCACGAATAGTGACCTCAGTGGCATCTCAACTAGCTCAAATACCAGGAGGGCACCCGAGGAATTATCCCTAACCACGGGGACACCTCAGGAAATTTCCCATATTATTATTATTAATTTAATTATTTTACTAATTACTCTTATCATTATTATTATTATTGCTATATATTATTTAGTTTAAATTACTCATTATCATTACTATTATATTAGGGTTGATCGAGCATGGTTTGGATTGGTACGGTTTGAAATATAACCAAAATCGTCTTGGTGTGGCTTGTTACATAACACAAACCAACACACTTTTTTGAATTCATAAACCAACAGTTTGGGTTGTGATTTTGTGCAGTCTGATCCAATTATTATATATTATTATTGTTAATTACTCCCTCCATTTTTTGTCCTACTTTCCGTTTTTGTCCGTTTCTTTTTGTTTGTCCTTATTTTCATCTTTTCATATACGGGAAAATTAGGCTACCTATCTATACCTACTTTATCACTTTTTGGTCTCACATGTACCATACGATTTTCTCTCACCTACTTTAATCATCACATATATTACACAATAAGCGGACCCCTTAATTATTTTTGTCCTGCCCACAAGCATATGACATCATCTTCATTTGCATTTGGAGCTACAGTTTATGGGACAAACAAAAAAAACAGAGAGTATTATATTATTAATTATTATAATAGCAATATTAATTTACTTCTTAGACAGTATTAGTATTATATTATTATCATCAAGTAATAATTTATTATTGATAATAATAGATACTTATTTTAATTAATATATACTCCCTCCGTTTTTCTAATATGCACATTTTACCATTTTGGCTTTTTTTTAATATGTACATTTCTACCTTTTTCCATAAAGGGAAGGATGGTCCACCTAATTATTACACTTCTCTCCTACTTTTTCTTTCCTTCTCTCTACCTTTTTCATTTTATCCTCACTTTTACTAACTTTATCTCTTACTTTTGCACTTTTTCTTTGGTGCGCGCGTAAAAGCAAACATACATATTAAAAAAAGGAGGTAGTATTTATTAGTATCACTACTATTTATTCATTTATAATTATCAATTAATAACAACTAAAATACTACTATCATTATTCATTGATCATTATTATTAATGTTTTTTAAAGAGGTACAAGAAACTCTTAGTGGGTCCTTCTCTCAAGAGTAAACCCGAAGATCTACTAAAGAGAAACGATACATTGTCGGATCTTCAAGGATATCGAAGGTCTGCCTTTTGTAGTAATGTAATATCCTTGCTAAGAAAGGTTATCTGCGATCGAATTTGCTTCTCTGAAAATATAACGCACTGAAATTGAATGAAAATGGGTGAGGAGGTGGTTAATATCATCTATAAGCATCTGATTAGACCTGTTGTAAGTAAAAAAAATCAGCCCCTTAAAATTCTTAATTCGCAATTTTGTTCTTCACTTTATTTTTTCTATATTTTTATTTATATAATTTTTTTATGATAGTGCCTGTTCTTATGTTTTCGAGTGTAAGTAGATAAAAATAGTATGTTTTGTCCGCTCTTTCTTTTTTTGGTTTTTATATGGTCCTTTTCTCTTATATTTTTTTCTGTTCACGATAATATTCATGACACTGATTCTTTTTTTGTAGTGTACCTTGATACATGCTGAAATCACATAGAACTAAATACAAATGAAGTATGCCTTAATATACTATAGCTAATTACGCGTTCCGATTATTTAGAAACCTTATCGAGGAAAACATACATTGTAGTAAAGAGCTTATGGCCCACCCCACACGAAAATCCTGAATCCGCCAATGGGTTGAAGGATATGTACAGGCGGGTATGAGGTGTGTATGTTGAGTAAGTATATCCAGTTGGGTAGGTGGGGATGGTTTTAGGAACACATCCATGTGTACAAAAGTGGATGGTAGGCATGTGATTATGGATATGGGAGAGAGGGCCTTCACACCCTAGTCCGTTTTTGTGTTCCCGGGAGCACGAAGCACTGTGCTCCGGGATGACATCGCCATCTCCGGCCTGACGTCATCTTCGGTGCAGCAGCAAGGAGCACCCAAAATTTCAAACCCTAACAACACCACAAAAAACATATAGTGGATACTAGAAGAACAAAAAATAAAAAGAATATTTACTTGAAACGAAAAGAACACAAAAACGAATTTTCAAAAGAACAACATCCTTTTTTTGAAAGAACAAAATACAAAACTTCAAAGAACAACATACTTTTGTGTGAAGAACAATATAGGAAATATGAAAACTCACACAAAAAAAACATTCTAACAGTTTAAAAAGAACATTTACTTAAAACAAAAAAAACAAGATACGAAATTTTAAAGAACAAAATTAGTGTTTTACAAAGAACAAAGAACAAATTTCCAAAAACATTAAAAGAACATTTCCTTGAAATATAAAGAACAAAATACGAAAATTGAAAGAACAAAATACTTTTTTTTTTACATCAAAAGAATATTAAACATTATTTAAAGTAATATTAAAAAGTAAAAAATATGTGTCAATTGAAAAGAATACACACGAATCATCAAAAGAACATAACAAGTATCTTAAAAGAACAAATTAAATGACCTAGAAGAGCATTAAAACAGATCTGACAGAACATCTTCCAAACATTCGAAGAACATCTGGGCTGAACAGGAGAGAAAGAGAGCGGAGCAACGCCGGTGAAGGTTGCCCCATGGACAGTCGACGACAATTTCGGGTGAACGAGGCAGACGACGACCCTAATCGCTGATTTGCTTTGTCCTAGCCGTCAGTTTGCTTCGCCCTAGCCGCCCCTTTGCTAAACCCTAACAACGCCGACTATTTTACCCTGGAGTTTAAGGGTTGCCGAACGTTTCTGCTGGTGACTCACTGCCACGTCAGGTACCAAAAAAATTTCACTCACACCCGCCCATTCATTTTATCATCTCTAATACTCCATCCGTAACGTATTACTTGCAACGATTTAACATAAAGTGTGAGTAGAAAATGTCTAATCGTTACAAATAATTCGTTACGAAGGGAGTATAATAAATAAGAATGAAGATAACTCCAATTGGTTAGAGCATTCTCGTTCTTTTCAAACTTAGAAATGGATTATCATCTCACGCGCATCCCATAACACAAAAAAAAGGCAAGAAAAAGTTAAGGAACGGAACACAACACAACACAACACAACACAAGATAGATCGAATTAGTTTGAGAAATCAGAGATGGGTCTGCTCTCTAACAGGTATAGTGAAATCAACTATTGATCTTATCTTTCTTTTTATATTCTTCTTTGTCACAACCCATTTCAATTTGATTTCTGATTCTTTTCAATTTCCATCATTTTTTGCTCTAATCACTAAATTTTGCAAACAGGGTTGATCGAAACAGCCTTAAACCTGGGGATCACATCTACTCTTGGAGGGCTGCTTACATTTACGCCCATCATGGTTTTTTCCCCTTTTTCATCTACTTTTTTCTCTCTATTTTGCTTTGTTTGGAATTTAATCTAATCAATTGACAATTCATGGGGTTTTTATTTTTTGTTCTATTTTTCAATCGATTGATGAAATAATGCGTATTTCTGGTGTTTGTTTTGGTTATTTGGTTCATGTAAATTTGATGTTGCTTGGTAGTTTTTTTTCTTCTTCTAAAGGTTTAAGGTTCTGAGTTGAAAGGATTGATTTTTAAATTTGGCATTTTTTATAATTATGTGAAGTTGCATGAAATCAGTAGCTTGACTAAGGTGTAGATTATTTGTTAGGGTTGTGAGTGCGGGTGGAAGCAATTTAGAAGATGTATAGATTGAGAAATTTGAGTAGAGTTGATGATATGGCAAGAAAAGTAGTAAAATGGGGACACAACAATGAAAACCCTTCTAAATAGAGGTAAATAACCCACTGACGACGAGTTTGGAAATTCCACTATAATAAAATAGGAGAGTACAAGACCACTCAGTGAATAGGGTGAGTAGTACAAATGTACAAACAAAACTCTCACTATAAACTCGCTAGGAGTAATTACAAGAATAGTGGAATATTAGGGAGATTGTATACAAGGAGGGTTATATGGAGAAAGGCTTAAGTAATGTGTAGTATGGTTCCTTGTATGTGGATGTGTGTTATCTCCCAAAGCTTGTGTTGATATGAACTAATACAAGCATCTAGGGGTGAGCATAATCGGGTACCCAGTCATATTATTCGGAACCGGTTGGACCGGTTCCTTAATTTTTGGGATTGGAACCGAAACCGATCGGGACTGGTTTCTTGACCGGGTACCCAGTCATATTATTCGGAACCGGTTGGACCGGTTCCTTAATTTTTGGGATTGGAACCGGAACCGATCGGGACTGGTTTCTTGACCGGGTGCCCAGTCCCGCAAAATTGAATGTTATTTGGTCTATTTAGCCAGCTTCAATATCGGGTACTCGCTACCCAGTTGCAGTCAAAAACTATATTTTTCTTTTTTGCTAAAAATAAGCATCATACATAACGTAATTTGACACTTCCATTGCCAAGTTCGTCTTAAAAACCAAGTCTTAAGCATACATTATACACGTATTCGTCGCACAAAAAAATTCACAAACAACAAAGTTTTCAAAGTTGAACCGGGGGTTTTCACTACCTAGAATTGGACCCACTTTCGATCAGTTTCTAATATTTGGACCTAGCCCCAGCAATTCTGGTTCTAGTTCCGGAACCACCGGTTCCAACCGGTCCTGGGTCTGGAACCGGGTACCCGACTTTTCTGCTCACTCCTACGTGAAGCATCCATATTTGTAGTGGGAGCATGTTGGCAATTAAGAGAAACGAAGTGAGTATCCTCAAGAAACTTCTTGCTCAGGAACCATGATGTGTCACGCAAGTTCTAGATCCTTCATCACAATTTGCCGCCAATTAAGAGCAAGCATTAGTTGACTTAAGCACATTAATTTGTGGAAGATAGGCGGCGTCTAGATAATTATAGATTACCATATAAATACCCAATAAGTTTGGGCCATAACCCAACATTATTATAGGGAAGCATGCAGCAAGTCTAGGAAGGATGAATTTTCAGAAATCATTCTTAGATCTGGTTCCTTGTTCAAATTTCACTTAATGGGGTGAAGGTCTGAAGAAACTAAGTTCTCTGTAATTGTCATAGCAAAACCATCACTGTAATCGTCATAGCAAAACAATCTGCTCCTTGTTATATGAAGATGAAGTAATTCATATAAACAGGGACTTTTGAATTGGGATTTCCTTGAATTATTCGAGCTTTCTTTTCCAAATAGTACTTCAATTAGACCTACTTTTGACTGTCAGATTTGGATTCTGTTGGTAGAAGCTAGGAGCTGATTGTGGGAGCTGGAGTTGCAGCTTGTCTTTAACTTATAAGTTTTCCACGTATTTTGCGAGAAATGGTGACAGAACAAGTACAGACTTGTACATTAAAAAAACATTCTGCAGTAATAACAGAATCAAGTGTATTCATAGAACGTATAGGACTTTTAGGCATATCAAGATCAATGGCTAGCTTTTACTTCAATATACGTGATATTAATGTAGACAACCTTTTCTTTGCTATAGACTTGATCAAAGCAAATCGAGTTGCCTTTCTTTTAGAGTATTTTCAGTAGTAAACACTTCAATATATGTGATGTAATTACTTGCTATGTGGCACCTCTGACATAGTGGTTAAGCATCTGAAAGTTTTGTTAGTCTTGTTTGCGGTTGTGTGGCCCTGGGATTTCAATGTTGGATAGAATTTATCTTGGAACAATCTCTAGAAGCCCGAGGCAGAAGATGATAGGGTTATGGCCTATGGGGGTTTATTAAGTGGATAATGACTTACGTGAGGAACTTTACTCAGTTGATTTACTTATCGAGAAAATATGTACGTCTTATGATATTCGAAACTGAAGGCATCTAAGGGCAAAAGACTGATTAGTTATACTTGTGGCCTTTTAGGAGGGTAGAATTTGATCCCTCTGTGTGCTCTGTAGAAGGTCCCCTAATTCAATTTCCGACATAGCAAAGCTATTTGAAGTCAATGTAATGGCCGTATAATTTTTTTTCTTAACGATTAATGTAGGTATCTATGTTGGGGACAACAAGGTGATCCACTTCACTAGGCGGGGTCAAGAAGTAGGAACAGGGACTGTTTTGGATATTCTGTTGGTAAGCTCAGGACCTACTCGATCCTATATACCATGCACTACTTGCATTCCATCGGAACAAGGCCATGGGGTTGTCTCATCGTGTCTAGACTGCTTCCTTGCGGGTGGCATCTTATATCAGTTTGAATACAATGTCAACCCCTCCCTTTTTGTTGCAAAACTGCGTGGTGGGACATGCACTCTCGCTGCATCAGATCCTGGTGAAATAGTGGTGCACCGAGCAAAATACCTATTTGACAACGGGTTTGGCTTTTACAATGTCTTCAAGAATAACTGTGAGGATTTTGCTATATACTGCAAAACAGGGCTCGTGGTTGTTGACCAAGTGACTATGGGTCAAAGCGGGCAAGCAGTATCACTAATTGGAGGTCCCATTGCTGCTGCTCTTTCTACACCCTTGCGGTTTTTAACGGCCAATCCCTATGGGATGGCTGCGATGGCTGTGGGGGTATACTGCACAAGCAGAGTCGCGGCTGATATTGGCATGAGGAAAGATGTTGTGAAGGTGGAGGTCGAGGATTTAACTAGGCGGCTTGCTTTGGGTGCTCTTCAGGCACTCACACCACAACACCCCGCCCTTCCTGTCAGCTAATGTACTGATTGTGTTGTGTTTGCGAAGGTGGTTTTTAAGTGGTTTAACTTTTAAGTTTTAACAATCTTCAGTTTATAAAACAAATTGCTGCATTTAATGGAAGTGTTTCTGGGATCTTTTCGTTTACTTTAAACATGTACTTAATTGCTCGGAGTGACATTTTCTTATGGATTTATATGATACTTTAAAATCGACAGAATTACCACATGAGTCTATAAAATACCCCGGGTTTCTTATATAGAGAAGTACAGTTGGGCCTTTCAATGTGACTCTATAACAAAAAAATAACCTTTGAAAACTGTTACGTGTAATTTGAAATTACACTTTAAAGTAGAGGTGTTAAACGTGTTGTGTTTGTGTTAGGTGTCGTGTTCATTTCGTGTTATTAATAAAATTTATCAAAAACTATGTAAATCATATGATAAGTATGACAAATTGATCTAAATGGGTCATGTTTATGCTGGTTTCGTGTCGGGTCGTGTTCGTGTTTTCTCTTAGTAACTTTATTTTCGTATCGTATCGGTTTTAGTCGTGTTGTCGTCTTGTGTCACAGTCTGGCAGCTCTACTTCAAAGGTTGTTTTTGCATGGGCCCTACAAGTTTTATCATAGACTTGCATTTTTTACTTCAGCTTTTTAACATTTCAAAGTAAAAGAAGTATGGGCTTTAAAATGTTAAAGCTTTGAGTTTGGAACATAAGTTGGGCTTGTGTTTTACGAGCCACATAAACATAACATATCAATTTCATGGTGGGAACATGGTCCTAAAACCGGTTCCTTCGGGTAACCACCGGCAACCGGGTCGAGGAAATCACTACCCCAGAGGCCAAATTCAGTTCTAGTCAAGTCCTGATTCTTAGAATCAGACCCGCTGAAATCTAGCTCCGTCCAAACTCGTCGGGCCCAGTTCCAGGTGCCCAGATTTTCTGCTCACCCTATGTCCAACATAAAAAAACCACAACCAACTGCGAAAAACACTCCTAGGTTCACCAGGTTCCACAACTTATGCCCTGTTTTCGGCAACTTATTTTTAATAAATTTCAATAAAATAAGTTCTGTTCGATAAAAATAAGTTTAATTTAGTAAAAATTTAATCTTCATGGAGAAACACACAGTTTGGTTGCATCAATTCATGTTCTACTACTGCTTTTATGAATGCTTAATCAATTAGGCTAAATTGTGAAAAACCACACATTTACATTAACTTTTTTAGAAAAAACCACTATTTAAGTTTTTCGTTAAAAATAACCACCACTTATATTTACTTTTTGTAGGTTGTACTATCACTCACTCGTTAGTTTTCCGTTAATGGGGCCCACCTTTAAGGCACATGTCCATGTTTCTGTTCGACCTCTTTGTGTGTCTCTCTGCCTCTCTAATTCTCTCTCATTTATTCTTTCTCTCTCCTCTTTTCCTACCCCCTGTTTTTCATTCAACCAGTAATCTCTCCCTTTTAATTTTCATTCAATCAAAATTCTGCCTTGCATTAATTTGTTTGATTTTTCTTTATTTTCTTCTTAATCTTCATCCTTCAAACTCTCTTCATCTTCTTTTTCCAAGAAAAACGAAAAATTTCCAATCAGTAGTATTAAGTTAATAAGTGTTCTCAAATAAAACAACCACGGATGTTCTATGTATTGTAAAACAAAGATCATATAGAACACAATAGAACATTTATTCAACTTAACTAAAAGAATATGGAATTTGCCATAACAAAGGATATTCCCATATCATCAATAAATTACTAATAAGATCTAAACTAAAATGTAGGAGGATGACAAATGTATGTGTGTGTGTGTTTTTTTTTTTTGATAATTTGGTGGTTTCTCATTAATTAGGAGAATAAACTCCATCAAAGCTGTTACACTGAAGCATCATGCCAGACAAGCCTACAACCCAGTGGGCCAAATGATTCACACCACCATCAAAGTGGCTGGTACATGGTAAAACTAGACCACACTATATCCGACTAATCCCAGAGAAATAGCTTAGAGCCTAGAGCAGATTTACATCGTCGATATTAGAAGCATCATGCCATATTTTCCACGAGTTACATGTAGGGGTGTAACTAAGCTAAGCCGGCTCGTAGAGCTCTTGAGATCGGCTCGATCAAAGCTCGGCTCGAGCTCGGTCAATTTTGACCCCAAGCCGAGCTCGAGCCTAACAAGGCTCGGCTCGTTTAAGCTCGACTCGGCTCTTTTACTTAAAATATATGTTGTTGTTCCTAAATTTTGAACTTTAACTAGATGATTAACATTATCTGTTGTTGAATGTTAAGTGACGTGAATGATCTTATTTACATTCATTTTATTTATGTTGAATTGTTGAGTATTTAGCTTTTTTGTTGCAAGAAAATATCAACCAATAATGGAGAAAAGATACTGGAGTCGAGCCCAAGCCGTGCTCGAGCTCGAAGTTTTGCAACTGAGTTGAGCTCGAGCTTTGACTTGGCAAGCTCATCAAGCTTCGGGATGAGCTCGAGCTCGAGCCTTGACTTGGCAAGCTCGTCAAGCTTCGAGCCGAGCTCGAGCTCGATCAAGTTGCCACCGAGTTGAGCCGAACTAGTCCATTTATATTAAACACAATTTCTACACTCTCCCTCCCCTCTCCCAACATTCATTGGTGGTCTGATGGTAGATAGATATGGCAATAACTAATGAATGATCCATTATCACTCGTTTCATCCGAAATATATAAGTGGATGTAAAACAACCTTAAAGGATGATAGCCGATCGAGTGACGGGTGAATAGTTGAAAGGTGATGGATGGGAATAGGTTGAAAATATTCCATCCATCCCCATTTACCACTCGCAATATTCAATGATCTTTTTCCTTTTGTTCATCATTAGACATGTTTGCATGAGCTTTTTATCTTAATTTGTCATGAACTTAATGTTTAAATTGTCAGATTTGCAAGTTTGATTTATTTTTTCATTGTCAATCTCTTAAACCGATTATCACCGGTTCACCCGTTGATGGTGCGTGGATACAATATGGGTGACATCTTATCGGGTGATGGATAGATAGGTGGGAGTTAACGTAAACGGGTGGTGGGTACGGGTGATGGTCCACTCAACCCAAATCTCACTCATTCCCATCTCTAGTGTGGTGGGTGGTGGTGTTAGGCCATGAGGGGACTTGGTGGTTAGTGATGGAATGGGTTGGAAGAGGAACATCCTGTCTAAAACTACAGTGGTAATCAAAGCCGTTTCTGACATTTTTGAGGTGCAGGGTGAAGTAACAATTAAGAGACCTTAAAAAATGAGTTTCAAAAAATTCTAGTAGTGTACTTTTTATTACGACACTAGATAAACGATACTTTTCACTAATACAAATATGTCATTTCATAATAAAATTAATTTAGAGTAACATGAGTTATTGATTGGGTGGTCGAAGTAGAATGAATGAGAAAAATACATAATAGCTTTTGTATTATTTATATAAGAATTTACTATGATCTCCTCTTGTGTACTTTTTAGTATTCTATCAAGTTAATATGATATTATGATTGATGTTCTTCATATGATTAAAGTTATATCTTGATTATTAATTAGTCTTTCAGTAAGTTATCACTTCTCGGATTCAGTTTATTTGATTAAAAGAGAAAACCTATATGTTTCACAAATAAAATAATGTAGGTATCATAGAATTTCAATTCCAGTCCACTAAACATAAACCTACTACCCAAATAAATTAACGCTCTAATGTGAGAGTCGAGAGGTTTTTGTAAACATGAGAGTATGTTGGATGATATTTCTTCTTTTCGAGGAATATTTGACTTGAATTTCATTAATATTTATTATAATTTAGTGAAATAAGGAGGAAAAAAGGGTGATTAGCTTGAATAAAAAGAAAAGGGGAGATAGCAAAAATGGGAAGAAAATAAAGGTTAATTAAAAGAGCTTAAAAACAAGAACATATTTTATGTAGGTCAATTAGTGGGGAAATGGAAACAAGATAGTTTAGTGTCTGCAACAACATTCGACCTTGTATATCTCCTACAAGGAAGAAGAGAACACTAGCCACTGCAGTACCAGACTTCATCTATGTACTCAGACTTCATCTGTGAACTTAAGCCGTCTAGATTTGACTGATTTGAGCCCCGGTCGGGCGCGCCGCTTGCCCTGTCCTAAGGCTGGAACTGGTGGTAGTATAATTCCCTATATAATTATTCTCTCAATTTCTTTTTTATGCATTATTTTTTTTCCTTTTGGAATGTCCCTAAAAGATGAACCATTTTTTTATTAGTTAGTTGGTCTCGTTAATGATTTTTGTTAAATTCTGTTAACAAACCGTAAAATGGGCCCCACATATGCACTGTATTATTAGTTTACGCTGAAATTGAAGTCTATTTCATCAATTTAAGGGCAAATCCTCAACAAATTTAGAGCAAATTTGGAACGAATTACAATTATTTAGAAAGAATTGCAACTATTTCAAGTTCTATTTTGTTAACAAAATGTATATGTAGGACCCACTTAACGGTTTTTGATAATGAAATATGACAAAAACCGTTAAGTGGTGGGGGTTTTTAATAAAATTGTAAATGGTAGGTGGAATTTAAAAAAAAAAATATTAAGGTAGAATTTTCTAAAAATATGAAAAGTTTAAGTGGTAAGATGCGACTTTCCATAAAATTATCAACTGTAGATTATAAAATTTCTTAATAAAATTGTTGTCGCACGCATCGCGTGCATAGAAATCTAGTATTAATTATGTAAGCCACAAATTAAAGCATTCAACCTCATCTAAACAATTACTATAGCGATGATAATAGTGGAGCTCTGGCACTCATATAAAACATCAGAAGTACCTGACAAATACGTTTACATAAACATAACATACATTATACGTAAATCCATACAACAAACGGAACGTACAAATACAACATTAAGATTGACACACAACAAGCTAAGCACGTACGGGTACGTTGCATGCTTTTATAGTTTTATTTATTTAGGTCGTAACATTGTAACGGTAGCAACGTAAGAACCCAGATCGAAATGAGCGTCTAGTCACTGGCGCAGGTGCCCTGAATGAAAGAGGCCCAGCCCTCGCAATGGCCCCCTGGGCAACAGGGGTCCAATGCACCACAAGGCTGCCCAATTCCTACACAATAAGATTTCTTACAGATGGTACTAGGAGCAAAGGCGGCACCTTGCACCGTGCAAGCCATGCCACTGCAACACTTCAAGTTCTGATCCAATGTCCATGGGTTGCAATTTTGATTCTCACCTATACAAGTAAGAGTGTTTTTGTTGTATTCATGTGCATAGTATTCCTTCAGGATGCCGCTATCGATGGCGGCTGCCTTAAGAAGGATGTTTGAAAGCAGCTGTTGTGGCCGAGCTCGGCCGACTGATGCCAACGCAAATAGCAGGGTGATTTGCAAAATTGCCTGGAACTTCATAGTTTGCTTCACTATTTTCGCCATTTTCTTATTTCTTTGTTTTGTTTTGGTTGTGAGTAGTGTGGTAAAAGGAGTGGAAAGGCAGTTCATTTTATAGCGTGCATGCATACATGCAACAGTAGGGAGGGGGAAATCAATAATTCATCAGTATTCACATGAATCACGATGTAAGATTATTTAATGTGATAGTATTATTTCAATTAGATGAATCACGATGTAGGATTTTATTTGTTTAATTGTTTTATAAGAGGAACATCGCAGTCGGCACTCGGCAGTCGCCTTCACTTGGAATGGTATTAGGTGAAACCCCATGTAACACCCTGGCTAGTGGCTACATTACTTTGGTTTAGTTGGATCTTTGATAATCTAAAAAAATTGTGTGTAGTACAAACGGATGATTTTATAATGGACATTTGATAAATTTCCACCAAAACCTTTTAACGAGGGATTAATATCAGCCAATCATTTTTACATATAAGATTATGTTTTTTTTATCTTTTTTTAAATTAAATATAATAAATTATTCGATTTTTATATTTTCTACGATTATTAATCTAAACTAAGTGTCACCTTACCCCTGCCCTTAGTTAAAATAATGTTTATCTCTAGACGTGGGTGACACATAAAATGAAACAAATGGAGGCACTTAGTCATTTTACCCCTTTTTGCATGTATGCCTATGCATATTTTAAAGGAAAAATTGGATCAAACAACATAAACTATACGTTTGTTGCACAAAAAAGTACCAACAAAAAAAGTTGCACAAAACAACACGAACTTTTTCTAATCGGTGTAAAAAATGACATTAGTGGTTTTTTCGCCTGAGATTTCCTATTTCCGGCGAATTTTTAGTATTTTAGCTATTTTTTATTTTGCTATCTTTTTCCCTTCACATTAAATAGACTAGTGGATCTAAAAATCACCTTTTTTCCTCTTTGAAACCTAAATTTCCCCAAAGTGATTTTATCTATCAAATCCTAGAATTGGAGGATGAATGTCAAATGTGCAAGAAAGAATTCAAAAGGTTTGTCTACAGTGTATGGGTAATAGAAATCAAAGAGCTAAAATACTAAAGATTCACCGGAAAATAGGGAATCTCAAGCGAAAAACCCACTTATGTCGTTTCTGCACCAATTAGAAAAAGTTCATGTTATTTTGTGCACCTTTTTTTGTTGGTGTTGTTTTGTGCAACAAACGTATAGTTTGTGTTGTTTGATCCAATTTTCCCTATTTTAAATCTTTGATATCTTAATGATATATTGATTTTTTATAGAGTTTTCTCTTTCTTTACAAGCTAAATTGTGCGATATTGACGCTCTTAGGAGCTATTTATGCTAACTATTTCGATATAGTTGTGGTTTGTGTGTTCCATATCGTTTTGCAGGTTTTTAGGGGAAAACTCCCTATTTACTTGATGTTTTGATCACCACACTATAGCGGAAGGTTATGAGGCATCTTGGCGGTCTCGAGATGGTATTCGGACCCCGTTGTGAAGAAGAAATATGCAAAAGACTTAGGCCAAAGCTTCAGATTTTCCGCCCGATCGGGCGGACTTACACTTGGCCAAATTTGCTGTTTTTCTGGGAGCTGAAGAAGACAACCACGCGATTCCATCGGGTGGTCCTGCCCGATCGGGTGCTAGGGTTGCGGCCCCGATCGGGTGACTGTTGCCCGATCTGATCGGGTGCGTGCATTCTCCTTGCTGCTGAAAGAAGGTTCCCAGGCTCGATCGGGCGGCCCTTTGCCCGATCGGGTGGACGACACGGGGACGCGATTTTTCGTTTTTTCCCCACTCTATCTTATTGTTTTCTTAGAAACTATAAATACTTTTTAGGTTGTTTTTATTTGTATCTTTTATTCTATTGAACAATTAGAGAGCTCTTAGCCTAGTTTTGATAGTTTTCCATTGTAGAAGAGATTCGAATGCTATTTCAATTCAATTAAAGTTCCCGCTTTCCGTCAATTTGGTAATCATCTTTCTTATTGCTTTATTCTTATCTCTCAATTGCTTTCGTTTGATTGTTTATTATTCAATTATTTCATAATGCAATTCTTAGGTTTTCCAATTAGCTTTGCTATCGGTAATTTAATCATGTCTGAGTAGTTCTCTTTCTAGGGTGTTAGATAGGGAAGCCATGTTTATACCATGATTGTTATTTAGACTCCTATTGATTCCTAGGGCTTGATTAGAGTGATTGTGGTGTGGTTTGTTCTTAATTAGTGATTAATGTTAGTGGCCAATTTCATTGATTGCTTGTGGTTAATAGTTGTTTGCACAGATCCGTCTTATGACTAGAGGCCTAGGACACATCACTAGTTCTGATTACGTTAGTGAACATGCGGCGTATGTTGAACTATGAGCGTTGAGTCTTAACCATAGCTTAACACATGCTCTAATCCCTCGACTCTTGACTTAGGCTTTGATAGTAGTTGACCTTGTTTGATTGGTATAAGCATGGTGGACCGACCTAATACCCTAGGCTTTTATTCCATAGTTAAATCCTCGGTTTAATTCGTCTTCCTTAGTTTAATCATTAGATCAGTTAACTCTTCCCTGATTTCATCTGAAGTAGTTAGTTGATTGAATATTAATATAGAAACTCTGTCTCCCTGCGGATTTGACCCTGCTTCCATTGACTACTGATAGGTTTTAGTCGTGTCACCTAATCAAAAATAAACCTACGGACCTCTAACTAGGTAGTCAGTGGAAGCAGGGTCGAATCCACAGGGAGACAGAGTTTCTAAATCAATATTCAACCAATTCAGCTACTCCAGATGAAATCAGGGAAGAAATTAATTAAACTAATGAATAGACTACAGAAGACGGAATAAATTGAGGATTTAACTATGGAATAAAAACCTAGGATATTAGGTCGGTCCACCATGCTTATACCAATCAATTAGGGTCAACTACTACCAAAGCCTAAGTCAAGAGTCGGGAGATTAGAGCCTATGTTGAGTTATGGTTAAGACTCAACGCTCATAGTTCAACATACGCCGCATATTCACTAACGTAATCAGAACTACTGACGTGTCCTAGGCCTCTAGTCGTAAGACGGATCTGTGCAAACAACTATTAACCACAAGCAACCAACGAAACTGCGCAATAACGTTAACTACTCAATAAAGAACAAACCACATCACAATCACCCTAATCAAGCCCTAGAAATTGATAGAATTCTAAATCGCAATCATGGTATAAACATGGCTTTCCTATCTAACACCCTAGAAAAAGAACTACTCACTCATAATCGAATTGACAACAACAAAACTAATTGGAAATCCTAAGAATTGCATCATGAACAATTAAATAAATAAACTAAGCAATCAAAGTAATTAAAGAGATAAAGAGTAGAGAAGAGTACCGATTGACGGAAAGCAGGAACTTTTATTGAAATCGAAATAGGTTTGATCACCTCTAAATTAATCTAAAGTGTTTGAATTAAACTAAGAACAATGAAGAATAAAACTAGTCTAAAACCTAATGAAAGATGAATAAAAGATGAATGAAAGATGTCCCTAAATAATGAGGAAAACGGTATTTATAATACCCCTCAAGTCTAATAAAAAATAGGAAACAAAACTCGAAATCCGCGACAAATGCACCAGACCCGATCGGGCCCGAGCACAGTACCCGATCGGGTCAAACACCAAACTCAGCGCTTTGTCCTCTGGGCCTTCGCGTAGCAGCAGCGTAGCATTAAACTGATTATAACGACCCACCCGATCGGGCCGTGGGCAGCCACCCGATCGGGCCAGGCGACAAAACGCGCCCAGCAGCTCGCCTCATCCGCAGCTTCACAATGAGACCTAGCAGCCTTTGACCCGATTGGATCGGGCGGTGTATGCCCGATCGGGTCTGGGCACATGTGTGCTCGCCCGATCTGATCGGGCATACCTTGCCCGATCGGGTCCGCAACTTTCATACCCGATCATAAATACTTCGCCCGATCGGGCCATTTCTGCCCGATCAGTGCACGGAAACCTCCTTTGACTCCTTGGCTCTCTAATCTTCACGTTTAGGGGTCTTGGGACCTCCTAAACAACCCATAAAACTCGTGAGCCATCCTACGTGCCTCGTAACATCTCGTAAAGCCGTGGTTGCTTCCAAAAGGCTCGGGAATAAGGAGAAAGCTCCATAAAACCTGCAATTCAATACTAAAACACGAAACCACAACTACATACGATAGTTAGCACAAAATAGCTCCCAAGAGCTCCAATGACGCACAAATTAGCTTGTAAATAAGGGAGAAAACTCTATATAAATACGTGATATCAAACTCCCCCAAGCTAAACCTTTGCTTGTCCTCAAGCAAACAGCACATGAACATGGAATAGATTACCTCACCCCAAAGATAAAAACAAATCAAAGCTCAAAACATTTTCAAGACTAAGAATCGTTCAAGCAGGCATAATTCAAGTTTGGCTAATCAAATCCATCCAACCACCAATCATTCAAGCAATTTATCAAACTCAAGCACCCACAAAGCATACAAGTCCTGAAAAGGCACTCGCAAGGGTGTCACTCCTCTCAATTTTGTGGCAGGCAAAGAATGTGCCCGAACACTCACCAACCCGACCATAAGTACCCTTCCCACTCACACTCTCATGTGTTTAAGAAGGTTCAATGACGCTCATCCTAGTCAAGTCGACTCAATTAGCAGAAATACTCTTTAACTTTGACAAACTAACTCGAAATCAATCAAATGAACAATGCAGACATAAGCTCAAGAGGACTTTATAGGGTTGTAATGAGGCTTAGGTGAGAGGTAGGGGATACTTTTGGGTAATGTGGTGGAAAAACCAAGAAAGGGGGAGCATAAATCATTCAAACAAGGCCTAAGATGGCCTTCACAACTCCCAACAATCACCATAAAACCATGTAAAATAACCCAACTCTCATAAATCAATGAAAAGCGCATAACAAACCCAATTTTCTAGCAATGGAGCGAATATTCTTTTATGAACGTACGTGAATGAAAGAACTAGAATTCTTTTGAATTTTCATTTCATTTTTCTGAACTTCATTCACGCAACTCTAAACTTGCTTTTTTTTCTTTTCTCTTTCTCACTCTCAAACCACAGCAAATACACTTTTAAACTCCTCAAAAACCAAACTAAACCAACAAACCAATCTCAAACTCAACCCATACAAAAGCTCCCCCAAGCTAGGCTTGGAATAATATCAAGTGAAGGCTTTTGGCTCGTAATAGGGGTTTAAGTAAAACGAAACAAGTCATTAGGCTCAGCGGGGCTAAGGAGGATAAAAGTATATCAAAAATTCACTCTGAAGCTCAAGAATAAGACAAAAGAACGCCTCTATCACAGCACATGCTACAAGTCATCTAAAATCAGACAAGTACGAAGTCAAAGTCAAGATCAATCCACTAAAGAGGAACTAACACACAAGAATAGACTGGATAATAAAATGAATCCAATAGGCTACAAAGAGGCCTCACAGTCTAACCAATTCAGGTATGCAGCATAAAGTGGTCTAATATAATCCAAAAATGCTCGAAATCATAGCAATCAAACATCAAATCATAGCCTCAAGATCACAAATGCCCAGCTATCCAGAAAACAGAGTCAAATCAATTTCAAATAGAGCACAACAGGGGCACAGGGAGGCAACTAAACCAGTCATGGGAACCATATTTTTTTTTGATTTTTTCAGTATTTTTCGAAAGCAGTAAAACTATTCTAGAAAGCAGTAAAAGAGATAGGGAATACAAACAGAACTCCTCCCCCAAGCTGAACTTGGCAGTGTTCTCAATGCCAAAAGGTGATAAGGACTATGCTAAGAGGAAAAAACAATGTTAGTACCCTCACTCTCGCTCACAAAAAGAAGGAAAATAAAAAGAAAAGGAAAAGGGAAAGAAAAATACGAGTTGCCTCTCGCACAGCGCTGGTTTATAAAGGTCCCGCACGACCATAATCCTCCCTCTCTGAAATAGGAGGGGCTTGGCAATGAGTGCCACCCTCATCAAACATCTTTCTCCTCCAAATGTTCTTGACAATGCCTCCAGACGGTGAGGCAACCTTAGGTGGAATTGGAACCTTCTCCACACCTACTTCATCCAGAACCTCATCCCTGCAACAAGATTGTTCAAGCATAGGTGCCTTAACAGCATTGGTTAGTTTAAAAATCACTTTATCATCACCAACACTCAGAGTTAATGACCCAGACTTGACATCAATGACAGCACCAGCAGTACACAAAAACGGCCTACCCAAGATAATAGGAATCTGGGCATCCTCATCCATATCTAACACCACAAAATCAACAGGAATATAGAATTTCCCTACCCTAACAGGAACGTCCTCTAAAACACCTAGAGGGTATTTTATAGAACGATCTGCCATCTGTAAAGTGATTTGTGTGCATTTAAGGGCTCCCATGTTCAGTTTCTTATAAACAGACAATGGCATAACAGAAACAGAAGCACCTAAATCACACAAAGCCTTATCAATAAAAATAGGTCCAAGATGGCAGGGTATAGAAAAACTACCAGGATCTTTTAACTTTGGTGGGGTTTTATTTTGAATAAAAGCACTACACTCTTCAGTAAGAACGACACGTTCTACCCCACCAAAGTCTCTTTTCTTAGTGATCATGTCTTTCAGAAATTTGGCATAAACAGGCACTTGGGTAATTAAATCTGTAAATGGAATCGTTACCTCAAGGTTCTTGACCATAGCCAAGAACTTACCAAATTGCTGATCGACCTTAGATTGTTGCATCCTGTGAGGAAAAGGTAGCCTTGGTGTAAAAGGCGTTTCAGAAACCTTCTCCTTTTTCTTCCCTGTTTGTTCAGCTGTTGCAGACAAATCGACTTCAGACGTCGAATTCTTCCTTTTTCCTTCCTCTACTACCCTCTTCTTCCCTGGAGTCGGGGTAACCTCATCAAAGGGCACTGGAGGGGCATCATATGCAATGCCACTACGAAGAGTGATGGCATTCACATGTTCTCTCTGAACTGGTTGCCCTGGCAATTGTCCCTGCTGCCTCTGTGCATTAGATTCTGCCAACTGAGCAACTTGAGCTTCGAGAAGTTGGATGTGCTTCTCTTGGGCCCTCCTTGTTTCCTCTTGGGCCCTCCGTGTTTCCTCATTTGCCTTTTGCATAGACAATATCAGTTTCATCAGTTCAGAATTGCTAGGCTCTTGTGGGTTATGGTTTTGTGGAGGTGGGGTGGAAAAGTTTTGTGGAGTTTGGAAATTATTGTGGTGATGGAAGTTTTGTGGTGGTGGTCTTTGGAAATGTTGTGGGGTTTGATGGTAGGAGGGTTTAGGATAGTTTTGTGGAGGTGGAGGTTGATAGTTTTGTGAATTTTGGTAGTTATGTGGAGGGGGGAAGGTTTGTGGCCTTTGTTGAAAGGCGTTTGCCTGCTCCATCTGAAATTGACTGAACTGACAGTCATGCCCAAAGTGACCCTGAACACCACATACCTCGCAGTAAGATGAGGTAATGGGTGCTACTGCAGACATAGCATTGATACTCATGGGTGGAGGTGTCGGACTAGAAGACTTCATTAGCTGCTGAGTTAGTTGCGCCATCTGAGATGTAAGCAATGAAATTGCGTCAACTTCAAGTACCTTCTTAGTCAAACTCCTAGATGATGAATGGTCATTGGCTGCAAGATTTGATATGAATTCATAACCCTCATCAACTGCCTTGTCTAAAAACACTCCTCCTGCAGACGAATCAACAATACACATCGTCTGAGGCTGCAGACCATTGTAGAATGTCTGCGTCAAGAACCATTTGTCCATATTATGGTGTGGACACTCTCTCTGTAAATCTCTAAACCTAGCCCACGCTTCCCTTAATGTTTCATCAGGCTCTTGGGAAAACGTGGCTAGTTTATTTCTGATTTCTGCTGTTTTAGTGGGTGGGTAATACTCTCTCAGAAATGTAGCAGAAATCTCACTCCACTCGGTTTCTTTCACATTGTTCAACCATTTTTGGGCTCTATCTCTCAGTGAAAACTCGAACAACATGACTTTGAGTTGATCTGGAGTGACGCCGGCATGTTTAATGGTTCGACAAAGTTGTTGAAACCGTTGCAGATGGTTTGCCGGATCTTCAGTAGGATGCCCACCAAACTGATTTTGCTGGACCATGCTGATGAGTCCAGGCTTGATTTCGAAATTTGCTGCGGCAATGGTGGGCATAGTAGGTCCAGTGGAGAGACCATCCGGGTTGGGCACCCCATATGACTTCAGTGATTTTGACATAACTGAATTCAAGGTGTCTATTCCAGAGGTGTTCAGCTGAACAGACTGCTTTTCTTTCTGCTTTATCTTTCGGATCCGCCTGATTGTCCTAGTAAGATCGGGGTCCGCTGGAATTGGGGAACCGTTTCTTTGGGACCTGGGCATACAAAAGAAACAAAAAGCAGCAGTAAAACGTACCTCGATTGAAACAATGAAGTTCCAATGAGGTACAGAGAAGTAGACCAAATAATTAAATAAAAACTTAGAGAACTAGCCGTCTCCCCGGCAACGGCGCCAAAATTTGATAGGTTTTAGTCGTGTCACCTAATCAAAAATAAACCTACGGACCTCTAACTAGGTAGTCAGTGGAAGCAGGGTCGAATCCACAGGGAGACAGAGTTTCTAAATCAATATTCAACCAATTCAGCTACTCCAGATGAAATCAGGGAAGAAATTAATTAAACTAATGAATAGACTACAGAAGACGGAATAAATTGAGGATTTAACTATGGAATAAAAACCTAGGGTATTAGGTCGGTCCACCATGCTTATACCAATCAATTAGGGTCAACTACTACCAAAACCTAAGTCAAGAGTCGGGAGATTAGAGCCTATGTTGAGCTATGGTTAAGACTCAACGCTCATAGTTCAACATACGCCGCATATTCACTAACGTAATCAGAACTACTGACGTGTCCTAGGCCTCTAGTCGTAAGACGGATCTGTGCAAACAACTATTAACCACAAGCAACCAACGAAACTGCGCAATAACGTTAACTACTCAATAAAGAACAAACCACATCACAATCACCCTAATCAAGCCCTAGAAATTGATAGAATTCTAAATCGCAATCATGGTATAAACATGGCTTTCCTATCTAACACCCTAGAAAAAGAACTACTCACTCATAATCGAATTGACAACAACAAAACTAATTGGAAATCCTAAGAATTGCATCATGAACAATTAAATAAATAAACTAAGCAATCAAAGTAATTAAAGAGATAAAGTGTAGAGAAGAGTACCGATTGACGGAAAGCAGGAACTTTTATTGAAATCGAAATAGGTTTGATCACCTCTAAATTAATCTAAAGTGTTTGAATTAAACTAAGAACAATGAAGAATAAAACTAGTCTAAAACCTAATGAAAGATGAATAAAAGATGAATGAAAGATGTCCCTAAATAATGAGGAAAACGGTATTTATAATACCCCTCAAGTCTAATAAAAAATAGGAAACAAAACTCGAAATCCGCGACAAATGCACCAGACCCGATCGGGCCCGAGCACAGTACCCGATCGGGTCAAACACCAAACTCAGCGCTTTGTCCTCTGGGCCTTCGCGTAGCAGCAACGTAGCATTAAACTGATTATAACGACCCACCCGATCGGGCCGTGGGCAGCCACCCGATCGGGCCAGGCGACAAAACGCGCCCAGCAGCTCGCCTCATCCGCAGCTTCACAATGAGACCTAGCAGCCTTTGACCCGATTGGATCGGGCGGTGTATGCCCGATCGGGTCTGGGCACATGTGTGCTCGCCCGATCTGATCGGGCATACCTTGCCCGATAGGGTCCGCAACTTTCATACCCGATCATAAATACTTCGCCCGATCGGGCCATTTCTGCCCGATCAGTGCACGAAAACCTCCTTTGACTCCTTGGCTCTCTAATCTTCACGTTTAGGGGTCTTGGGACCTCCTAAACAACCCATAAAACTCGTGAGCCATCCTACGTGCCTCGTAACATCTCGTAAAGCCGTGGTTGCTTCCAAAAGGCTCGGGAATAAGGAGAAAACTCCATAAAACCTGCAATTCAATACTAAAATACGAAACCACAACTACATACGATAGTTAGCACAAAATAGCTCCCAAGAGCTCCAATGACGCACAAATTAGCTTGTAAATAAGGGAGAAAACTCTATATAAATACGTGATATCAACTACCTTAGTTAGAGGACTGTAGGTTTATCTTTGAATAGGTGATACGACTAAATCCTATCACTTAACTTACGTATTGTTAAAATAATAGTTCAGAGTATCATCTCAACTAAAAGGTTAAATCGATGTATCGTTGAAGTACAATTAATATTTATGTGGTTTAATACTATACGCCCCTCATGCGAAGGCTTGTAAAAGTAGACGCGTAGGTAAAATGCTTCAAATCTAAGTCGTAGTTAGAATACCATATGAAGGAAATCAATTTCGTGAGTTTTGCATTCCACCTTTGACAAAATATATATGTTTTACAAGAGTAATGCTAGGCTAGAAATTAGCTACTGATTTGCTAAAGCTAAGGAAACTAGCTACAAAATTGGTAATTAAATATTTTACAACTAAGCAAAGATATTTACAATAATTAAATATATTTACAATAATAATCTAACACACCCCGCAGTCAAAGCGGGAGGTTCTCGGATGCTTAGACTGTCTCTGAAATCATTAAATAAAACGCGCTGAAGTCCTTTTGTAAAAATGTCAGAAATTGGATAATGGGATGGGACATGAAGCACACGAACTTCGCCGCGTGCAACTTACTCATGACCGAAGTAAATATCAAGCTCAATGTATTTAGTGCATTGATGTTTAACAGGATTATCGGACAAGTATATGGCACTCACATTGTCACAAACTAGAGTAGCCTTTTCAACAGGACGATGCAACTCTAGAAGAAAATTTCTTATCCAACATGAATTAGAGACATCATTTGCAACACCCTTGTATTCGGCCTCAGCACTACTACGAGAGACTAGATTATCTCCGAGAAAAACGCAATAACCAAAGGTGGAGCGACAGGTGTCAGGACAACCCCTCCCCCCACCCCCCCAATCAGCATCTGTTATGAGATAATACGTAAAATATTAGACTTGTACAAGTGTAGACCAAAAGAAAGGGTACCCTAAAGATAGCGTATGATACTCTTAAAAGCACTCATATATTCATTAGTCGGAGCATGCATGTGAAGACAAATATGTTGCACGACATTGGGATGTCCGGCCGAGTGAATGTAAGATACTGAAGAGCACCTGCGAGATTCCGATACTGAGTCGGGTCCGCATAAGGAGTATCTACTGTGGCACTAAGTTTGGACTTAGTATCAACATGATTAGGACAGGAACTGCAGTTAGACATTCCGGCATGTTCAATAATTCGTGCAGCATATTGCTTCTGAGATAAGAAAAGACCATGGGTATGACGAGTGACGGCAATATCTAAGAAGAAACTCAGAGGACCAAGATCTTTCATGGCAAATTCAAAGGCCAAAAGAGACATAATATACTTACGCAGACGATCAGAAGAAGTTGTAAGTATCATGTCATCCACAATAATAAAATATAGGCAATATTAAAACCATTTTTGTAGATGAAAAGGGAATGATCTGACTTACTGTGAGAGAACTCAATGGTAGCAACAAAATCAGCAGAGCTTTTTTACCAAGCCCGGGGAGCCTGTTTTAACCCGTACAAAGATTTCTTCAATAGGCAAACATGATCTGGATATTTTTTGCTACGAAAATCCATGGGTTGATGCATATATATTGTTTCATGTAAGGCATTCTTGACATCCATATGGTGAATGCAAGACTGAGAGAGAGCAATGCTGAGAACTTCTATAATGGTCTGAGGTTTAACCACGGGGCTAAACGTCTCATCACAATCAAAACCTTGCTGCTGAGTATTTCCATCACCTAGAAGACGAGCCTTATAGTGCTCAAAAGAACCATCAGACTTATGTTTAGGACGAAAACTCCACATAAACCGAATAACATTCACATTAGCTGGCCGAGGCACTAATTCCCAAGTCTTATTATCAATTATAGCATTAAATTCATCCAACATTGGACCTTTCCAATTATGGTCACTAAGCGCACTAACAGGATATCGGGGAATAGGAGAAATATCTATGGTGGTACTGTGATGATTGGAGGCGCAGTACGTATGGGTTAGGTTTGAAAATGTCATTGCACGCACGAGTGCTCATGCGGGTTGGATGAGAGGAGGAGGCCCAGAGGTGGTGTGAGGAAGCGAGGAAGGGACGGAGCCCATAGAGGGAGTTGGGCTGCGAGAAGGAGAAGAGGGGCCAGAGGATTGGATTCGGCTGTCCAAACCCGAAGAAGGAGGAGTGGGCAGCAGCGTTGTCTGACCCAAAGGATTGGGCAGCGGCTGGCCCAAAAGAGAGGGAGAAGACCGGACTGCGCTAGGAGAGGGAGAAGGGCAGTCTGGGCCCGTGTGCGGCAGTGTGAGGGAGAAGGGAGGAGTTGGGCTGCATATTTGGGTCAGGTTCCACAGTTTGTGGCGTGGGGTTTTGAGACAGATATGTATTAATTGAGGAGGAATATTGTCATCTAAAAAATCATAATCCGAATGTTTTGTTTTGTGGAGCGTAGAGAATGGAAATTCAGTTTCAACAAAACGAACATGACGACAAATTATGATTTTACCACTAGCCATGTCATAGCATTTGGACCCATGATGGTTGGGTGCCGGGCCTAAATAGGCACAAGGAGTATACCGTTCTTGTAATTTATGAATAGTGGTTGAGGGTAATAATGGCAAGCATAAGCAACCAAAAATACGCAAAACCGAATAATCTGGATCACGATGATAGAAGATTTGAGCAGGTGATTGGTAATTCAAGACCTTGGAAGGAAGGATATTGAGTAGATATGTGGCCATGGAAAGAGCATGATGCCAAAAAGTGAGTGGTATAGATTCGTGAGCGAGAAGAGTGCGAATTTATTTATGGACTTTATGTGTCTTTCGGCTTTCCCATTTTGAGGAGAAGTATGAGGACATGGGAGATGGAAGATGGAAGAGCATGCCATTTTGTTCAAAAAAATTGGTGAAGATGCCATTTATGTATTCCGTGCCATTGTCACATTGAAAAGTCTTAATATTACGTTCAAATTGGGTCTCGACGAGAGCATGAAATGCTAAGAAAAGTTATTTGACTTGAGATTTCTTGGCAATGGGAAATGTCCACAAAACTTTGCTATAGTCATCAAGAAAAAGAACATAATAACAATGGCCGGAAGTACTGACAATAGGAGAAGTCCAAAGATCGCTATGAATAATATCAAAAGGAAGAAAAGTGTAAGACTTTGAATCATTAAAAGGTAGCTTAGAATGTTTCCCGAGAGGACAAGAAGAACAAACAGTAGTACAAGCCTTATTACAATCAATTAACTTTTTACTACAAAGAGACTTAAGAATAGCATCGCCAAGGATGACCTAAACGATTGTGCCAATGGTCCGAAGGCAAAGCATTAAAAGCAGAATGATTGTGGGAAGAAATGGCTTGAGAGCTGGAGAAAAGAGGATATAAGTCGCCAGTGCTATAACATCTCATTAGTTTGGTACCCATCTATATGTCATTAACAGAGAAACCAAAAGGATCAAAAGAGATAGAAATCATATTATCTGTGGTAAACTTACGAACAGAGACGAGATTTTTAATGAGTTTGAAAGCATATAACACATTAGTGAGAGTGAAAGGGGGATAGGGTGGTGGCAAAGTAGTGTGACTGTGACCAATAATTGGAATATGATGACCACTACCAATAACAATGTTAAGATGCTTATTGCTTGAATTGAAATAAGAAGATAGAATACTTGCATCCGCCGTCATGTGAGATGTAGCGCCGGTATCCATGTAGTATTTCCCATCGGGTTGAGAGAACGAAAGAGCATGCATAGCGGCTTCAATGTCGGTGGGCATGTAGCTAGGAATAGAAGGAGCAACAACATTGTAAGCTTGAGGTATGGGCCCAAGTATGCTTGGCCCAGAAGAAGAGGGACAGTGGGCCGCTGGATTGGGCCCAGGATGCCAAGAATAGGCATGAAATGGGCAAGGAGGGACTGTCCACCCTCCCCAACTAGGTTACCACGTCTGCTGCCACTGTGGCGGTGGGGCCTGCTGACGTGGCTGCCACTGGGACTGTTGACTAGGCGTGGGCCCACCAGAATTTGAATGTTGTTGATTCTTTTTCTTCTCGCCTTTTGTGTTATTGCGCCCCTTGTTGTTGCTATTGCGTATGTTGCTTGTAGAAGAAGACGAGTCAACGACAACCATGGCCGCACCACCTGTGCGACTCCCCTAACCACCATTTTCACGAGCTAGGCGAGCCTTTATAGTACGCTCAGCCATTTTCAACCGCGAACAACAACTTTCATCGGATGGCAAAGGCTCTTGGTTTTGTAAGCAGTCCATCGTGCCACTATACGCCTCCTGTAAGGACACGGTGGGGCGTAAAACCAGACGACCATTTGTCACCGAGCATCAACATCGGCCAACCTATTTGCCAGCGATTGTAAGTTAGTACAATAATTGTCAATTGAGTTGAAGTCCTGAAAGCATGCGTTTGTAAAGTTCTCTTCGAGGTGAGTAGCATGAGATGCTTTATTGTCTTGAAACAGAGATTCAAGACGGTTCCACACCCCCTCCGCCATGTCATTACACTTGAGGATAGCAAGAAGAAGATCAGGAGAAAGAGTGTTGTAAATCCATTGTAAAACAACGGTGTCTAAACGCTTCCAAAGAGCCATGTCAGCGGACTAAGCCTTGGTATAGGCAACCAAGGTCGTTTCCTCTGTTGGTGGAACTAATTGATCGTAAAGATCATGAACCCTAGCCATATCTCTAAATAAAGTATCCCAAGAATGATACATCGATTGCTCATTGTCTAATGTCACGGGTATAAGAAATTTAACATTAGTGATGGTGAGTGTGGATGAAACTTGGACGAGTCTGCCATGGATAAGAAGAAGAAGAAGAAGAAGAAGAAGAAGAAGAAGAAGAAGAAGAAGAAGAAGAAGAAGAGTGATGCGGCTAGGGTTGGAGGAGTAGGATCGTATGAGTATCTGATACCATGAAGGAAATCAATTCCGTGAGTTTTGCATTCCACCTTTGACAAAATATACTCCCACCGTTTTTTTTAATATGCCCATTTTTCCATTTTGGGGTGTTTTTTTTAATTGGCATCTTTCTACCTTTTTCCATAAATGGAAGGTTGGTCCACCTAATTATTACACTTCTCTCCTACTTTTTCTTTCCTTCTCTCTACCTTTTTCACTTTTTCCTTACTTTTACTAACCTTCTCTCTTACTTTTGCACTTTTTCCTTGGTCCGCTCGCAAAAGCAAACATGCATATTAAAAAAAACGGAGGTAGTATATGTTTGACAAGAGTAATGCTAGGCTACAAATTAGCTACTGATTTGCTAAAGCTAAGGAAACTAGCTACAAAAGTGGTAACTCAATAGCAAAGATATTTACAATAATAAATGATTATTAACAATAATAATCTAACACCATCTCAACCAAAGTCTAATTAACTTGATGGTTGGGTTACAATTCATATAAATATCCCTCAATCCACATGACTTTTGTATGAATAATTCTAAAAATTCTTACAAAAATTAAAGGTTTTCTTAGGATGGATGGGGTAATTGAATTAGTGACAAAAAAATATAACAAAACTCTTTTTTGTTTTTATGGGAATAAGGAATACAAAACTCGTTTGTTGATTGAAAAATATTCGTAACAATAACACACTCATGGTACTTCTCACCACACCCCCCAAACCTAATCCGTTCCCAACCCGAAATCTTATACTACCCACTTGTTCAACATTATGTAGTCATTTCTAATTATGAAATTAATATTGTTAATGTGAGTTAAGACATTTATTTAGTTGCTTGGTTGATTATAGCAAATCACGAGAATTATAAATCCTAATGATCTTCAAAAATGATTGTGGTTTTTTGTTAACCAAAAGTTAAAAGGTGGGAGTAGAATTTTTTATTAATTCTCACTTCTAAAAAAATAGGGTAAGTTGCATACCTATTAGTAGATGGAAATTACTACGTAATTTACTTTTCGAATTGTCAACCAAACCTAATTCTCAATTTTTCCATGAATTTGAATAGAGGTATCCATTTCCATTTGATTTGAAATTCATTAGAATTTCCACTCCCTATATAAACCAAACAACCACTTTTATAGTAAGCAATTTAGCATGCATCCATGACATGGGTATGGATCAATAATTATGTATTAGGTTTCGTTATGTTCATTAATAAGGAATTATCTATGTTTTGTCTAGTCTATAGATAATCTAGGGAGAGGGATCAATAATTGAGTACTGAGTTTGGTTAGGTTGAGAATTAGGAAAAATATAGTAGCAACGCTCTTTACACGTCATGACGTGAATGATTAGCCATTTGCAAGAACAATATCTAAGCGTAGGTTGTTTTGGGCCATGTTCTCTTCATTTTAAAATAATTGGATTTTATTGAGCTGAATCGAGAAAATTTGAATTGAATGAACTTAATTGACACTTAATTATATGTTTATTTCTAAGCTTTAATATTTTAACAAAATCCTATTGAAATTACACACATGTTATAGTTTTCGTCAAAATCTTTCCTGTGATACTTAAATCTACTTATAAAATTATTTTTACTCAAGAGTTATACAGGCTTTTAAAGGTGTAACCTAAATATAACTGAACTAAAAATGAATTAAGCTGAGCTGAGTTAAAATAGACTGAATTAAATTGGATCGGACTTAACTTATTTACATGTTCTTTTAGAGGATTAGAACATGGCCTTTAATCATGTGAATCTGCAACAATTTTCACTCAGGATTAGTTTTATACTTTATCAATTCGGATGAGCAATCCTTAAACTTTGCATCTCTAAGCAACTTTGGCGCCTTTATACCATATCTTGTGGTGAGGGCTCGACTAACAAGTAGTGCTGATGCTTTTTGGATTCACCAAGCCATCCTTATTACAGTTGCTTATTCATAAGTGACAGATCTAGGATTTAGAAGTTTGAGGTACGACAAAATAAATTAACTTTCGGCCAAAAAAAATTAAATAAACCATTAAATATTGCAAAAAACAATGTAAACATAAAAATTAAACGTTCGAATTGCAAATAGTTCAAAATAGTGCCATTACAATTACATCGTCACAAGTGAAATTTTACAATTGCATCCTACGAGTTTTCATGTTTTGGAAACGACTTATTAAATCATCATCACTAATTTGCAAGAAAATGTCTCTTAAAGATGAAGAAGATGACAGTAGAGGATTTTTGTGACTTCCCTCCACCTCCCTTTGAAAAGAACTATAAAAACTTTTATTTTTCATCTTCCAATCCTAACAATTATATAAACATTAATCAATTATATAT
Organism: Patellifolia procumbens; assembly: GCA_947645195.1. Taxonomy (NCBI): domain Eukaryota; kingdom Viridiplantae; phylum Streptophyta; class Magnoliopsida; order Caryophyllales; family Amaranthaceae; genus Patellifolia; species Patellifolia procumbens. The sequence goes on from CANSGD010000972.1 coordinate 10,210,645, forward strand.
TTGAAAGAGAGGGAAGAGGTCAGGTTTGAGCCTCTGAGATGAGTGGCGTGAAATTAAAAGAGATATAGCGCGCAAGTCTTTAGTGGATCAGGTTTGTTTTACTCCGAAAGATGGGTTTCTAAGGTTTTTTTGGCTCATATTCACCTTAAAAAAATTATCTATACATATACTATGAGTTGGGCCTTCTATTTTGCTTGTTTTTTATTTTTGGGTCGGGATACCCTTATACCCCAATGTACCCCTAAATCCGCCCATGTTGTTCATAGCCTCCATGTTCTAGATTGTTAAGCCTCCTCTTTCTTATAAACTTCCAACTTGGATGCTTTATACCAGATAATTGGCCTTATTTCTGTTGCACCTATTTCAGAAGGGCCAACTTTATCCTACAAATGACAGGCTTAGGTAGTGTCATAATATGTCTACACAAAGCAACCAGCACGGAGTTGATCGGTACAAGCCCATCCACTTGTGAAAGTGCCTTACATCAAGGTCAAACAAGCCCACGCCCTATTATTTACAAAAAAATTTACCAACACCGCATTACACCTACACCAACGGTCCAACATTATCTAAATAAACATAAACGCTATAAAATTTATGTACGAGATAGACATGCTAAATAAAAGCATAACACTAATAAGACCAAGATTACACAATTTGCGTTTCTGAACAATGGATCATATTCATATTACATCATATAAGAACTATATCTACAGGAAGGAAGGAAACTTTCTAACAGGGCCATGTACTCAAAAGAGTACGCCATGAAAAACAAATAAAAAAATAAATAATCTGTTTGTCACACGAGCCGAAGGAAAAGGTAAAGGTCTAATTCTAGAAGATCAAAACTCACAGATATCACTATGAGATTTAACAAGATCTACCTAAATGTACACAAAATTAACAGCTAGATAAAGAATAGAGGACTGAAATAGACTGGAACAAGTACTGTCAGCTTTTATACAACTCGAACACGCTAAAACACTCCAGAATAACTTGAATTTCAGTTCGCTGAAGCAGATTTGCTGGTACCAGATGGTCGTTGACGTCCAGAGCAAAGCAACGTAGCTCAAACAATCTGGCAAATGCTACTATCATAGCTGCTTTATAGTGATTAAAGTATCTCACTCGCACTAGCAATCTCTAATCAACCAAGACTTGGCCACAATGAGCTGAGTTTGGCAGCAAGTTTTGCAGATTTATAATCATCGCGAAGCTGAATAAATCTGAAACAGGAATCAAAGTGCACGTTTTCTCCATATTCTGTTATGTCACGTTTCAGCCGTAATCCCCCACTGGAAAGTATAGTGGAATTGCAGGAAATCAAACCATATGTCAATTGAATATTACCAATACTTTAGAAAGGAGTAAGAAACTAAGAACTAATGAAGTACCAGGAATCCAGGACAGTGAGAAGATATAATTACTACTCCCTCTATCCCAAATGGCATGTAATCGAGGCACGTTAAAGCAAAAACAATTATTCAAATTCATAACTATCATTCACTAATTAAAGTTTGGAAAATTGTCCGTTTAGGTGCCTTGAGGTTTAGTCAACTTCCACTTTGGTGACCTTTGTTTTCATACCTACTTCAGTAAAGTTTCAATCGTAGAAACTTTTATCGGAAAATGTAACTCTGTTAACACGGACACCATAGTGGAACACTTTTAACGTTAAGTTACTAAATTGGAACATAAAAACATATCATCAAAGTGGAATTTAACTAAACCTCCATGAACCAAAATGGACACTCTTCTAATTTAGACTTCTCCGTATGCAGAAATAAAGCTGTTTAATTTTGACCCATCCACAGCAGACAGCAGTAGTTCGGCTGAAGCATCATGCTGTTTAGCGTATAATTATTTACTGAGTCTCCTGCAGATTAGAGATGTTTATGTTGGTTTCGTGTCGGGTCGTGTTCGTGTTTTCTCTTAGTAACTTTATATTCGTATCGTATCGGTTTTAGTCGTGTTGTCGTCTTGTGTCACAGTCTGGCAGCTCTACTTCAAAGGTTGTTTTTGCATGGGCCCTACAAGTTTTATCATAGACTTGCATTTTTTACTTCAGCTTTTTAACATTTCAAAGTAAAAGAAGTATGGGCTTTAAAATGTTAAAGCTTTGAGTTTGGAACATAAGTTGGGCTTGTGTTTTACGAGCCACATAAACATAACATATCAATTTCATGGTGGGAACATGGTCCTAAAACCGGTTCCTTCGGGTAACCACCGGCAACCGGGTCGAGGAAATCACTACCCCAGAGGCCAAATTCAGTTCTAGTCAAGTCCTGATTCTTAGAATCAGACCCGCTGAAATCTAGCTCCGTCCAAACTCGTCGGGCCCAGTTCCTGGTGCCCAAATTTTCTGCTCACCCTATGTCCAACATAAAAAAAACCACAACCAACTGCGAAAAACACTCCTAGGTTCACCAGGTTCCACAACTTATGCCCTGTTTTCGGCAACTTATTTTTAATAAATTTCAATAAAATAAGTTCTGTTCGATAAAAATAAGTTTAGTTTAGTAAAAATTTAATCTTCATGGAGAAACACACAGTTTGGTTGCATCAATTCATGTTCTACTACTGCTTTTATGAATGCTTAATCAATTAGGCTAAATTGTGAAAAACCACACATTTACATTAACTTTTTTAGAAAAAACCACTATTTAAGTTTTTCGTTAAAAATAACCACCACTTATATTTACTTTTTGTAGGTTGTACTATCACTCACTCGTTAGTTTTCCGTTAATGGGGCCCACCTTTAAGACACATGTCCATGTTTCTGTTCGACCTCTTTGTGTGTCTCTCTGCCTCTCTAATTCTCTCTCATTTATTCTTTCTCTCTCCTCTTTTCCTACCCCCTGTTTTTCATTCAACCAGTAATCTCTCCCTTTTAATTTTCATTCAATCAAAATTCTGCCTTGCATTAATTTGTTTGATTTTTCTTTATTTTCTTCTTAATCTTCATCCTTCAAACTCTCTTCATCTTCTTTTTCCATGAAAAACGAAAAAATTCCAATCAGTAGTATTAAGTTAATAAGTATTCTCAAATAAAACAACCACGGATGTTCTATGTATTGTAAAACAAAGATCATATAGAACACAATAAAACATTTATTCAACTTAACTAAAAGAATATGGAATTTGCCATAACAAAGGATATTCCCATATCATCAATAAATTACTAATAAGATCTAAACTAAAATGTAGAGGATGACAAATGTATGTGTGTGTGTTTTTTTTTTTTTTTTGATAATTTGGTGGTTTCTCATTAATTAGGAGAATAAACTCCATCAAAGCTGTTACACTGAAGCATCATGCCAGACAAGCCTACAACCCAGTGGGCCAAATGATTCACACCACCATCAAAGTGGCTGGTACATGGTAAAACTAGACCACACTATATCCGACTAATCCCAGAGAAAAAGCTTAGAGCCTAGAGCAGATTTACATCGTCGATATTAGAAGCATCATGCCATATTTTCCACGAGTTACATCTAGGGGTGTAACTAAGCTAAGCCGGCTCGTAGAGCTCTTGAGATCGGCTCGATCAAAGCTCGGCTCGAGCTCGGTCAATTTTGACCCCAAGCCGAGCTCGAGCCTAACAAGGCTCGGCTCGTTTAAGCTCGACTCGGCTCTTTTACTTAAAATATATGTTGTTGTTCCTAAATTTTGAACTTTAACTAGATGATTAACATTATCTGTTGTTGAATGTTAAGTGACGTGAATGATCTTATTTACATTCATTTTATCTATGTTGAATTGTTGAGTATTTAACTTTTTTGTTGCAAGAAAATATCAACCAATAATGGAGAAAAGATACTGGAGTCGAGCCCAAGCCGTGCTCGAGGTCGAAGTTTTGCAACTGAGTTGAGCTCGAGCTTTGACTTGGCAAGCTCGTCAAGCTTCGGGATGAGCTCGAGCTCGAGCCTTGACTTGGCAAGCTCGTCAAGCTTCGAGCCGAGCTCGAGCTCGATCAAGTTGCCACCGAGTTGAGCCGAACTAGTCCATTTATATTAAACACAATTTCTACACTCTCCCTCCCCTCTCCCAACATTCATTGGTGGTCTGATGGTGGATAGATATGGCAATAACTAATGAATGATCCATTATCACTCGTTTCATCCGAAATATATAAGTGGATGTAAAACAACCTTAAAGGATGATAGCCGATCGAGTGACGGGTGAATAGTTGAAAGGTGATGGATGGGAATAGGTTGAAAATGTTCCATCCATCCCCATTTACCACTCGCAATATTCAATGATCTTTTTCCTTTTGTTCATCATTAGACGTGTTTGCATGAACTTTTTATCTTAATTTGTCATGAACTTAATGTTTAAATTGTCAGATTTGCAAGTTTGATTTATTTTTTCATTGTCAATCTCTTAAACCGATTATCACCGATTCACCCGTTGATGGTGCGTGGATACAATATGGGTGACATCTTATCGGGTGATGGATAGATAGGTGGGAGTTAACGTAAACGGGTGGTGGGTACGGGTGATGGTCCACTCAACCCAAATCTCACTCATTCCCATCTCTAGTATGGTGGGTGGTGGTGTTAGGCCATGAGGGGACTTGGTGGTTAGTGATGGAATGGGTTGGAAGAGGAACATCATGTCTAAAACTACAGTGGTAATCAAAGCCGTTTCTGACATTTTTGAGGTGCAGGGTGAAGTAACAATTAAGAGACCTTAAAAAATTAGTTTCAAAAAATTCTAGTAGTGTACTTTTTATTACGACACTAGATAAACGATACTTTTCGCTAATACAAATATGTCATTTCATAATAAAATTAATTTAGAGTAACATGTGTTATTGATTGGGTGGTCGAAGTAGAATGAATGAGAAAAATACATACTAGCTTTTGTATTATTTATATAAGAATTTACTATGACCTCCTCTTGTGTACTTTTTAGTATTCTATCAAGTTAATATGATATTATGATTGATGTTCTTCATATGATTAAAGTTATATCTTGATTATTAATTAGTCTTTCAGTAAGTTGTCACTTCTCGGATTCAGTTTATTTGATTAAAAGAGAAAACCTATATGTTTCACAAATAAAATAATGTAGGTATCATAGAATTTCAATTCCAGTCCACTAAACATAAACCTACTACCCAAATAAATTAACACTCTAATGTGAGAGTCGAGAGGTTTTTGTAAACATGAGAGTATGTTGGATGATATTTCTTCTTTTCGAGGAATATTTGACTTGAATTTCATTAATATTTATTATAATTTAGTGAAATAAGGAGGAAAAAAGGGTGATTAGCTTGAATAAAAAGAAAAGGGGAGATAGCAAAAATGGGAAGAAAATAAAGGTTAATTAAAAGAGCTTAAAAACAAGAACATATTTTATGTAGGTCAATTAGTGGGGAAATGGAAACAAGATAGTTTAGTGTCTGCAACAACATTCGACCTTGTATATCTCCTACAAGGAAGAAGAGAACACTAGCCACTGCAGTACCAGACTTCATCTATGTACTCAGACTTCATCTGTGAACTTAAGCCGTCTAGATTTGACTGATTTGAGCCCCGGTCGGGCGCGCCGCTTGCCCTGTCCTAAGGCTGGAACTGGTGGTAGTATAATTCCCTATATAATTATTCTCTCAATTTCTTTTTTATGCATTATTTTTTTTCCTTTTGGAATGTCCCTAAAAGATGAACCATTTTTTTATTAGTTAGTTGGTCTCGTTACTTTACTCTCGCATAAACTATAGCTGGCTCTGCCAATTTATTTTTTATTCACTCCACTGAACCAAATAATAAAACTTATGCATGCAAACACATGTGAAGCATAGAAACAGGGATAGATAGAGTATATTAACTATGTAAGCCACAAATTAAAGCATTCAACCTCATCTAAACAATTACTATAGCGATGATAATAGTGGAGCTCTGGCACTCATATAAAACATCAGAAGTACCTGACAAATACGTTTACATAAACATAACTTACATTATACGTAAATCCATACAACAAACGGAACGTACAAGTACAACATTAAGATAGTCACACAACAAGCTAAACACGTACGGGTACGTTGCATGCTTTTATAGTTTTATTTATTTAGGTCGTAACATTGTAACGGTAGCAACGTAAGAACCCAGATCGAAATGAGCGTCTAGTCACTGGCGCAGGTGCCCTGAATGAAAGAGGCCCAGCCCTCGCAATGGCCCCCTGGGCAACAGGGGTCCAATGCACCACAAGGCTGCCCAATTCCTACACAATAAGATTTCTTACAGATGGTACTAGGAGCAAAGGCGGCACCTTGCACCGTGCAAGCCATGCCACTGCAACACTTCAAGTTCTGATCCAATGTCCATGGGTTGCAATTTTGATTCTCACCTATACAAGTAAGAGTGTTTTTGTTGTATTCATGTGCATAGTATTCCTTCAGGATGCCGCTATCGATGGCGGCTGCCTTAAGAAGGATGTTTGAAAGCAGCTGTTGTGGCCGAGCTCGGCCGACTGATGCCAACGCAAATAGCAGGGTGATTTGCAAAATTGCCTGGAACTTCATAGTTTGCTTCACTATTTTCGCCATTTTCTTATTTCTTTGTTTTGTTTTGGTTGTGAGTAGTGTGGTAAAAGGAGTGGAAAGGCAGTTCATTTTATAGCGTGCATGCATACATGCAACAGTAGGGAGGGGGAAATCAATAATTCATCAGTATTCACATGAATCACGATGTAAGATTATTTAATGTGATAGTATTATTTCAATTAGATGAATCACGATGTAGGATTTTATTTGTTTAATTGTTTTATAAGAGGAACATCGCAGTCGGCACTCGGCAGTCGCCTTCACTTGGAATGGTATTAGGTGAAACCCCATGTAACACCCTGGCTAGTGGCTACATTACTTTGGTTTAGTTGGATCTTTGATAATCTAAAAAAATTGTGTGTAGTACAAACGGATGATTTTATAATGGACATTTGATAAATTTCCACCAAAACCTTTTAACGAGGGATTAATATCAGCCAATCATTTTTACATATAAGATTATGTTTTTTTTATCTTTTTTTAAATTAAATATAATAAATTATTCGATTTTTATATTTTCTACGATTATTAATCTAAACTAAGTGTCACCTTACCCCTGCCCTTAGTTAAAATAATGTTTATCTCTAGACGTGGGTGACACATAAAATGAAACAAATGGAGGCACTTAGTCATTTTACCCCTTTTTGCATGTATGCCTATGCATATTTTAAAGGAAAAATTGGATCAAACAACATAAACTATACGTTTGTTGCACAAAACAGTACCAACAACAAAAAAAGTTGCACAAAACAACACGAACTTTTTCTAATCGGTGTAAAAAATGACATTAGTGGTTTTTTCGCCTGAGATTTCCTATTTCCGGCGAATTTTTAGTATTTTAGCTATTTTTTATTTTGCTATCTTTTTCCCTTCACATTAAATAGACTAGTGGATCTAAAAATCACCTTTTTTCCTCTTTGAAACCTAAATTTCCCCAAAGTGATTTTATCTATCAAATCCTAGAATTGGAGGATGAATGTCAAATGTGCAAGAAAGAATTCAAAAGGTTTGTCTACAGTGTATGGGTAATAGAAATCAAAGAGCTAAAATACTAAAGATTCACCGGAAAATAGGGAATCTCAAGCGAAAAACCCACTTATGTCGTTTCTGCACCAATTAGAAAAAGTTCATGTTATTTTGTGAACCTTTTTTTGTTGGTGTTGTTTTGTGCAACAAACGTATAGTTTGTGTTGTTTGATCCAATTTTCCCTATTTTAAATCTTTGATATCTTAATGATATATTGATTTTTTATAGAGTTTTCTCTTTCTTTACAAGCTAAATTGTGCGATATTGACGCTCTTAGGAGCTATTTATGCTAACTATTTCGATATAGTTGTGGTTTGTGTGTTCCATATCGTTTTGCAGGTTTTTAGGGGAAAACTCCCTATTTACTTGATGTTTTGATCACCACACTATAGCGGAAGGTTATGAGGCATCTTGGCGGTCTCGAGATGGTATTCGGACCCCGTTGTGAAGAAGAAATATGCAAAAGACTTAGGCCAAAGCTTCAGATTTTCCGCCCGATCGGGCGGACTTGCCCGATCCCGTCGGGCGGACTTACACTTGGCCAAATTTGCTGTTTTTCTGGGAGCTGAAGAAGACAACCACACGATTCCATCGGGTGGTCCTGCCCGATCGGGTGCTAGGGTTGCGGCCCCGATCGGGTGACTGTTGCCCGATCTGATCGGGTGCGTGCATTCTCCTTGCTGCTGAAAGAAGGTTCCCAGGCTCGATCGGGCGGCCCTTTGCCCGATCGGGTGGACGACACGGGGACGCGATTTTTCGTTTTTTCCCCACTCTATCTTATTGTTTTCTTAGAAACTATAAATACTTTTTAGGTTGTTTTTATTTGTATCTTTTATTCTATTGAACAATTAGAGAGCTCTTAGCCTAGTTTTGATAGTTTTCCATTGTAGAAGAGATTCGAATGCTATTTCAATTCAATTAAAGTTCCCGCTTTCCGTCAATTTGGTAATCATCTTTCTTATTGCTTTATTCTTATCTCTCAATTGCTTTCGTTTGATTGTTTATTATTCAATTATTTCATAATGCAATTCTTAGGTTTTCCAATTAGCTTTGCTATCGGTAATTTAATCATGTCTGAGTAGTTCTCTTTCTAGGGTGTTAGATAGGGAAGCCATGTTTATACCATGATTGTTATTTAGACTCCTATTGATTCCTAGGGCTTGATTAGAGTGATTGTGGTGTGGTTTGTTCTTAATTAGTGATTAATGTTAGTGGCCAATTTCATTGATTGCTTGTGGTTAATAGTTGTTTGCACAGATCCGTCTTATGACTAGAGGCCTAGGACACATCACTAGTTCGATTACGTTAGTGAACATGCGGCGTATGTTGAACTATGAGCGTTGAGTCTTAACCATAGCTTAACACATGCTATAATCCCTCGACTCTTGACTTAGGCTTTGATAGTAGTTGACCTTGTTTGATTGGTATAAGCATGGTGGACCGACCTAATACCCTAGGCTTTTATTCCATAGTTAAATCCTCGGTTTAATTCGTCTTCCTTAGTTTAATCATTAGATCAGTTAACTCTTCCCTGATTTCATCTGAAGTAGTTAGTTGATTGAATATTAATATAGAAACTCTGTCTCCCTGCGGATTTGACCCTGCTTCCATTGACTACTGATAGGTTTTAGTCGTGTCACCTAATCAAAAATAAACCTACGGACCTCTAACTAGGTAGTCAGTGGAAGCAGGGTCGAATCCACAGGGAGACAGAGTTTCTAAATCAATATTCAACCAATTCAGCTACTCCAGGTGAAATCAGGGAAGAAATTAATTAAACTAATGAATAGACTACAGAAGACGGAATAAATTGAGGATTTAACTATGGAATAAAAACCTAGGATATTAGGTCGGTCCACCATGCTTATACCAATCAATTAGGGTCAACTACTACCAAAGCCTAATTCAAGAGTCGGGAGATTAGAGCCTATGTTGAGTTATGGTTAAGACTCAACGCTCATAGTTCAACATACGCCGCATATTCACTAACGTAATCAGAACTACTGACGTGTCCTAGGCCTCTAGTCGTAAGACGGATCTGTGCAAACAACTATTAACCACAAGCAACCAACGAAACTGCGCAATAACGTTAACTACTCAATAAAGAACAAACCACATCACAATCACCCTAATCAAGCCCTAGAAATTGATAGAATTCTAAATCGCAATCATGGTATAAACATGGCTTTCCTATCTAACACCCTAGAAAAAGAACTACTCACTCATAATCGAATTGACAACAACAAAACTAATTGGAAATCCTAAGAATTGCATCATGAACAATTAAATAAATAAACTAAGCAATCAAAGTAATTAAAGAGATAAAGAGTAGAGAAGAGTACCGATTGACGGAAAGCAGGAACTTTTATTGAAATCGAAATAGGTTTGATCACCTCTAAATTAATCTAAAGTGTTTGAATTAAACTAAGAACAATGAAGAATAAAACTAGTCTAAAACCTAATGAAAGATGAATAAAAGATGAATGAAAGATGTCCCTAAATAATGAGGAAAACGGTATTTATAATACCCCTCAAGTCTAATAAAAAATAGGAAACAAAACTCGAAATCCGCGACAAATGCACCAGACCCGATCGGGCCCGAGCACAGTACCCGATCGGGTCAAACACCAAACTCAGCGCTTTGTCCTCTGGGCCTTCGCGTAGCAGCAGCGTAGCATTAAACTGATTATAACGACCCACCCGATCGGGCCGTGGGCAGCCACCCGATCGGGCCAGGCGACAAAACGCGCCCAGCAGCTCGCCTCATCCGCAGCTTCACAATGAGACCTAGCAGCCTTTGACCCGATTGGATCGGGCGGTGTATGCCCGATCGGGTCTGGGCACATGTGTGCTCGCCCGATCTGATCGGGCATACCTTGCCCGATCGGGTCCGCAACTTTCATACCCGATCATAAATACTTCGCCCGATCGGGCCATTTCTGCCCGATCAGTGCACGGAAACCTCCTTTGACTCCTTGGCTCTCTAATCTTCACGTTTAGGGGTCTTGGGACCTCCTAAACAACCCATAAAACTCGTGAGCCATCCTACGTGCCTCGTAACATCTCGTAAAGCCGTGGTTGCTTCCAAAAGGCTCGGGAATAAGGAGAAAACTCCATAAAACCTGCAATTCAATACTAAAACACGAAACCACAACTACATACGATAGTTAGCACAAAATAGCTCCCAAGAGCTCCAATGACGCACAAATTAGCTTGTAAATAAGGGAGAAAACTCTATATAAATACGTGATATCAAACTCCCCCAAGCTAAACCTTTGCTTGTCCTCAAGCAAACAGCACATGAACATGGAATAGATTACCTCACCCCAAAGATAAAAACAAATCAAAGCTCAAAACATTTTCAAGACTAAGAATCGTTCAAGCAGGCATAATTCAAGTTTGGCTAATCAAATCCATCCAACCACCAATCATTCAAGCAATTTATCAAACTCAAGCACCCACAAAGCATACAAGTCCTGAAAAGGCACTCGCAAGGGTGTCACTCCTCTCAATTTTGTGGCAGGCAAAGAATGTGCCCGAACACTCACCAACCCGACCATAAGTACCCTTCCCACTCACACTCTCATGTGTTTAAGAAGGTTCAATGACGCTCATCCTAGTCAAGTCGACTCAATTAGCAGAAATACTCTTTAACTTTGACAAACTAACTCGAAATCAATCAAATGAACAATGCAGACATAAGCTCAAGAGGACTTTATAGGGTTGTAATGAGGCTTAGGTGAGAGGTAGGGGATACTTTTGGGTAATGTGGTGGAAAAACCAAGAAAGGGGGAGCATAAATCATTCAAACAAGGCCTAAGATGGCCTTCACAACTCCCAACAATCACCATAAAACCATGTAAAATAACCCAACTCTCATAAATCAATGAAAAGCGCATAACAAACCCAATTTTCTAGCAATGGAGCGAATATTCTTTTATGAACGTACGTGAATGAAAGAACTAGAATTCTTTTGAATTTTCATTTCATTTTTCTGAACTTCATTCACGCAACTCTAAACTTGCTTTTTTTTCTTTTCTCTTTCTCACTCTCAAACCACAGCAAATACACTTTTAAACTCCTCAAAAACCAAACTAAACCAACAAACCAATCTCAAACTCAACCCATACAAAAGCTCCCCCAAGCTAGGCTTGGAATAATATCAAGTGAAGGCTTTTGGCTCGTAATAGGGGTTTAAGTAAAACGAAACAAGTCATTAGGCTCAGCGGGGCTAAGGAGGATAAAAGTATATCAAAAATTCACTCTGAAGCTCAAGAATAAGACAAAAGAACGCCTCTATCACAGCACATGCTACAAGTCATCTAAAATCAGACAAGTACGAAGTCAAAGTCAAGATCAATCCACTAAAGAGGAACTAACACACAAGAATAGACTGGATAATAAAATGAATCCAATAGGCTACAAAGAGGCCTCACAGTCTAACCAATTCAGGTATGCAGCATAAAGTGGTCTAATATAATCCAAAAATGCTCGAAATCATAGCAATCAAACATCAAATCATAGCCTCAAGATCACAAATGCCCAGCTATCCAGAAAACAGAGTCAAATCAATTTCAAATAGAGCACAACAGGGGCACAGGGAGGCAACTAAACCAGTCATGGGAACCATATTTTTTTTTGATTTTTTCAGTATTTTTCGAAAGCAGTAAAACTATTCTAGAAAGCAGTAAAAGAGATAGGGAATACAAACAGAACTCCTCCCCCAAGCTGAACTTGGCAGTGTTCTCAATGCCAAAAGGTGATAAGGACTATGCTAAGAGGAAAAAACAATGTTAGTACCCTCACTCTCGCTCACAAAAAGAAGGAAAATAAAAAGAAAAGGAAAAGGGAAAGAAAAATACGAGTTGCCTCTCGCACAGCGCTGGTTTATAAAGGTCCCGCACGACCATAATCCTCCCTCTCTGAAATAGGAGGGGCTTGGCAATGAGTGCCACCCTCATCAAACATCTTTCTCCTCCAAATGTTCTTGACAATGCCTCCAGACGGTGAGGCAACCTTAGGTGGAATTGGAACCTTCTCCACACCTACTTCATCCAGAACCTCATCCCTGCAACAAGATTGTTCAAGCATAGGTGCCTTAACAGCATTGGTTAGTTTAAAAATCACTTTATCATCACCAACACTCAGAGTTAAAGACCCAGACTTGACATCAATGACAGCACCAGCAGTACACAAAAACGGCCTACCCAAGATAATAGGAATCTGGGCATCCTCATCCATATCTAACACCACAAAATCAACAGGAATATAGAATTTCCCTACCCTAACAGGAACGTCCTCTAAAACACCTAGAGGGTATTTTATAGAACGATCTGCCATCTGTAAAGTGATTTGTGTGCATTTAAGGGCTCCCATGTTCAGTTTCTTATAAACAGACAATGGCATAACAGAAACAGAAGCACCTAAATCACACAAAGCCTTATCAATAAAAATAGGTCCAAGATGGCAGGGTATAGAAAAACTACCAGGATCTTTTAACTTTGGTGGGGTTTTATTTTGAATAAAAGCACTACACTCTTCAGTAAGAACGACACGTTCTACCCCACCAAAGTCTCTTTTCTTAGTGATCATGTCTTTCAGAAATTTGGCATAAACAGGCACTTGGGTAATTAAATCTGTAAATGGAATCGTTACCTCAAGGTTCTTGACCATAGCCAAGAACTTACCAAATTGCTGATCGACCTTAGATTGTTGCATCCTGTGAGGAAAAGGTAGCCTTGGTGTAAAAGGCGTTTCAGAAACCTTCTCCTTTTTCTTCCCTGTTTGTTCAGCTGTTGCAGACAAATCGACTTCAGACGTCGAATTCTTCCTTTTTCCTTCCTCTACTACCCTCTTCTTCCCTGCAGTCGGGGTAACCTCATCAAAGGGCACTGGAGGGGCATCATATGCAATGCCACTACGAAGAGTGATGGCATTCACATGTTCTCTCTGAACTGGTTGCCCTGGCAATTGTCCCTGCTGCCTCTGTGCATTAGATTCTGCCAACTGAGCAACTTGAGCCTCGAGAAGTTGGATGTGCTTCTCTTGGGCCCTCCTTGTTTCCTCTTGGGCCCTCCGTGTTTCCTCATTTGCCTTTTGCATAGACAATATCAGTTTCATCAGTTCAGAATTGCTAGGCTCTTGTGGGTTATGGTTTTGTGGAGGTGGGGTGGAAAAATTTTGTGGAGTTTGGAAATTATTGTGGTGATGGAAGTTTTGTGGTGGTGGTCTTTGGAAATGTTGTGGGGTTTGATGGTAGGAGGGTTTAGGATAGTTTTGTGGAGGTGGAGGTTGATATTTTTGTGAATTTTGGTAGTTATGTGGAGGGGGGAAGGTTTGTGGCCTTTGTTGAAAGGCGTTTGCCTGCTCCATCTGAAATTGACTGAACTGACAGTCATGCCCAAAGTGACCCTGAACACCACATACCTCGCAGTAAGATGAGGTAATGGGTGCTACTGCAGACATAGCATTGATACTCATGGGTGGAGGTGTCGGACTAGAAGACTTCATTAGCTGCTGAGTTAGTTGCGCCATCTGAGATGTAAGCAATGAAATTGCGTCAACTTCAAGTACCTTCTTAGTCAAACTCCTAGATGATGAATGGTCATTGGCTGCAAGATTTGATATGAATTCATAACCCTCATCAACTGCCTTGTCTAAAAACACTCCTCCTGCAGACGAATCAACAATACACTTCGTCTGAGGCTGCAGACCATTGTAGAATGTCTGCGTCAAGAACCATTTGTCCATATTATGGTGTGGACACTCTCTCTGTAAATCTCTAAACCTAGCCCACGCTTCCCTTAATGTTTCATCAGGCTCTTGGGAAAACGTGGCTAGTTTATTTCTGATTTCTGCTGTTTTAGTGGGTGGGTAATACTCTCTCAGAAATGCAGCAGAAATCTCACTCCACTCGGTTTCTTTCACATCGTTCAACCATTTTTGGGCTCTATCTCTCAGTGAAAACTCGAACAACATGACTTTGAGTTGATCTGGAGTGACGCCGGCATGTTTAATGGTTCGACAAAGTTGTTGAAACCGTTGCAGATGGTTTGCCGGATCTTCAGTAGGATGCCCACCAAACTGATTTTGCTGGACCATGCTGATGAGTCCAGGCTTGATTTCGAAATTTGCTGCGGCAATGGTGGGCATAGTAGGTCCAGTGGAGAGACCATCCGGGTTGGGCACCCCATATGACTTCAGTGATTTTGACATAACTGAATTCAAGGTGTCTATTCCAGAGGTGTTCAGCTGAACAGACTGCTTTTCTTTCTGCTTTATCTTTCGGATCCGCCTGATTGTCCTAGTAAGATCGGGGTCCGCTGGAATTGGGGAACCGTTTCTTTGGGACCTGGGCATACAAAAGAAACAAAAAGCAGCAGTAAAACGTACCTCGATTGAAACAATGAAGTTCCAATGAGGTACAGAGAAGTAGACCAAATAATTAAATAAAAACTTAGAGAACTAGCCGTCTCCCCGGCAACGGCGCCAAAATTTGATAGGTTTTAGTCGTGTCACCTAATCAAAAATAAACCTACGGACCTCTAACTAGGTAGTCAGTTGAAGCAGGGTCGAATCCACAGGGAGACAGAGTTTCTAAATCAATATTCAACCAATTCAGCTACTCCAGATGAAATCAGGGAAGAAATTAATTAAACTAATGAATAGACTACAGAAGACGGAATAAATTGAGGATTTAACTATGGAATAAAAACCTAGGGTATTAGGTCGGTCCACCATGCTTATACCAATCAATTAGGGTCAACTACTACCAAAACCTAAGTCAAGAGTCGGGAGATTAGAGCCTATGTTGAGCTATGGTTAAGACTCAACGCTCATAGTTCAACATACGCCGCATATTCACTAACGTAATCAGAACTACTGACGTGTCCTAGGCCTCTAGTCGTAAGACGGATCTGTGCAAACAACTATTAACCACAAGCAACCAACGAAACTGCGCAATAACGTTAACTACTCAATAAAGAACAAACCACATCACAATCACCCTAATCAAGCCCTAGAAATTGATAGAATTCTAAATCGCAATCATGGTATAAACATGGCTTTCCTATCTAACACCCTAGAAAAAGAACTACTCACTCATAATCGAATTGACAACAACAAAACTAATTGGAAATCCTAAGAATTGCATCATGAACAATTAAATAAATAAACTAAGCAATCAAAGTAATTAAAGAGATAAAGAGTAGAGAAGAGTACCGATTGACGGAAAGCAGGAACTTTTATTGAAATCGAAATAGGTTTGATCACCTCTAAATTAATCTAAAGTGTTTGAATTAAACTAAGAACAATGAAGAATAAAACTAGTCTAAAACCTAATGAAAGATGAATAAAAGATGAATGAAAGATGTCCCTAAATAATGAGGAAAACGGTATTTATAATACCCCTCAAGTCTAATAAAAAATAGGAAACAAAACTCGAAATCCGCGACAAATGCACCAGACCCGATCGGGCCCGAGCACAGTACCCGATCGGGTCAAACACCAAACTCAGCGCTTTGTCCTCTGGGCCTTCGCGTAGCAGCAGCGTAGCATTAAACTGATTATAACGACCCACCCGATCGGGCCGTGGGCAGCCACCCGATCGGGCCAGGCGACAAAACGCGCCCAGCAGCTCGCCTCATCCGCAGCTTCACAATGAGACCTAGCAGCCTTTGACCCGATTAGATCGGGCGGTGTATGCCCGATCGGGTCTGGGCACATGTGTGCTCGCCCGATCTGATCGGGCATACCTTGCCCGATAGGGTCCGCAACTTTCATACCCGATCATAAATACTTCGCCCGATCGGGCCATTTCTGCCCGATCAGTGCACGGAAACCTCCTTTGACTCCTTGGCTCTCTAATCTTCACGTTTAGGGGTCTTGGGACCTCCTAAACAACCCATAAAACTCGTGAGCCATCCTACGTGCCTCGTAACATCTCGTAAAGCCGTGGTTGCTTCCAAAAGGCTCGGGAATAAGGAGAAAACTCCATAAAACCTGCAATTCAATACTAAAACACGAAACCACAACTACATACGATAGTTAGCACAAAATAGCTCCCAAGAGCTCCAATGACGCACAAATTAGCTTGTAAATAAGGGAGAAAACTCTATATAAATACGTGATATCAAACTCCCCCAAGCTAAACCTTTGCTTGTCCTCAAGCAAACAGCACATGAACATGGAATAGATTACCTCACCCCAAAGATAAAAACAAATCAAAGCTCAAAACATTTTCAAGACTAAGAATCGTTCAAGCAGGCATAATTCAAGTTTGGCTAATCAAATCCATCCAACCACCAATCATTCAAGCAATTTATCAAACTCAAGCACCCACAAAGCATACAAGTCCTGAAAAGGCACTCGCAAGGGTGTCACTCCTCTCAATTTTGTGGCAGGCAAAGAATGTGCCCGAACACTCACCAACCCGACCATAAGTACCCTTCCCACTCACACTCTCATGTGTTTAAGAAGGTTCAATGACGCTCATCCTAGTCAAGTCGACTCAATTAGCAGAAATACTCTTTAACTTTGACAAACTAACTCGAAATCAATCAAATGAACAATGCAGACATAAGCTCAAGAGGACTTTATAGGGTTGTAATGAGGCTTAGGTGAGAGGTAGGGGATACTTTTGGGTAATGTGGTGGAAAAACCAAGAAAGGGGGAGCATAAATCATTCAAACAAGGCCTAAGATGGCCTTCACAACTCCCAACAATCACCATAAAACCATGTAAAATAACCCAACTCTCATAAATCAATGAAAAGCGCATAACAAACCCAATTTTCTAGCAATGGAGCGAATATTCTTTTATGAACGTACGTGAATGAAAGAACTAGAATTCTTTTGAATTTTCATTTCATTTTTCTGAACTTCATTCACGCAACTCTAAACTTGCTTTTTTTTCTTTTCTCTTTCTCACTCTCAAACCACAGCAAATACACTTTTAAACTCCTCAAAAACCAAACTAAACCAACAAACCAATCTCAAACTCAACCCATACAAAAGCTCCCCCAAGCTAGGCTTGGAATAATATCAAGTGAAGGCTTTTGGCTCGTAATAGGGGTTTAAGTAAAACGAAACAAGTCATTAGGCTCAGCGGGGCTAAGGAGGATAAAAGTATATCAAAAATTCACTCTGAAGCTCAAGAATAAGACAAAAGAACGCCTCTATCACAGCACATGCTACAAGTCATCTAAAATCAGACAAGTACGAAGTCAAAGTCAAGATCAATCCACTAAAGAGGAACTAACACACAAGAATAGACTGGATAATAAAATGAATCCAATAGGCTACAAAGAGGCCTCACAGTCTAACCAATTCAGGTATGCAGCATAAAGTGGTCTAATATAATCCAAAAATGCTCGAAATCATAGCAATCAAACATCAAATCATAGCCTCAAGATCACAAATGCCCAGCTATCCAGAAAACAGAGTCAAATCAATTTCAAATAGAGCACAACAGGGGCACAGGGAGGCAACTAAACCAGTCATGGGAACCATTTTTTTTTTGATTTTTTCAGTATTTTTCGAAAGCAGTAAAACTATTCTAGAAAGCAGTAAAAGAGATAGGGAATACAAACAGAACTCCTCCCCCAAGCTGAACTTGGCAGTGTTCTCAATGCCAAAAGGTGATAAGGACTATGCTAAGAGGAAAAAACAATGTTAGTACCCTCACTCTCGCTCACAAAAAGAAGGAAAATAAAAAGAAAAGGAAAAGGGAAAGAAAAATACGAGTTGCCTCTCGCACAGCGCTGGTTTATAAAGGTCCCGCACGACCATAATCCTCCCTCTCTGAAATAGGAGGGGCTTGGCAATGAGTGCCACCCTCATCAAACATCTTTCTCCTCCAAATGTTCTTGACAATGCCTCCAGACGGTGAGGCAACCTTAGGTGGAATTGGAACCTTCTCCACACCTACTTCATCCAGAACCTCATCCCTGCAACAAGATTGTTCAAGCATAGGTGCCTTAACAGCATTGGTTAGTTTAAAAATCACTTTATCATCACCAACACTCAGAGTTAAAGACCCAGACTTGACATCAATGACAGCACCAGCAGTACACAAAAACGGCCTACCCAAGATAATAGGAATCTGGGCATCCTCATCCATATCTAACACCACAAAATCAACAGGAATATAGAATTTCCCTACCCTAACAGGAACGTCCTCTAAAACACCTAGAGGGTATTTTATAGAACGATCTGCCATCTGTAAAGTGATTTGTGTGCATTTAAGGGCTCCCATGTTCAGTTTCTTATAAACAGACAATGGCATAACAGAAACAGAAGCACCTAAATCACACAAAGCCTTATCAATAAAAATAGGTCCAAGATGGCAGGGTATAGAAAAACTACCAGGATCTTTTAACTTTGGTGGGGTTTTATTTTGAATAAAAGCACTACACTCTTCAGTAAGAACGACACGTTCTACCCCACCAAAGTCTCTTTTCTTAGTGATCATGTCTTTCAGAAATTTGGCATAAACAGGCACTTGGGTAATTAAATCTGTAAATGGAATCGTTACCTCAAGGTTCTTGACCATAGCCAAGAACTTACCAAATTGCTGATCGACCTTAGATTGTTGCATCCTGTGAGGAAAAGGTAGCCTTGGTGTAAAAGGCGTTTCAGAAACCTTCTCCTTTTTCTTCCCTGTTTGTTCAGCTGTTGCAGACAAATCGACTTCAGACGTCGAATTCTTCCTTTTTCCTTCCTCTACTACCCTCTTCTTCCCTGCAGTCGGGGTAACCTCATCAAAGGGCACTGGAGGGGCATCATATGCAATGCCACTACGAAGAGTGATGGCATTCACATGTTCTCTCTGAACTGGTTGCCCTGGCAATTGTCCCTGCTGCCTCTGTGCATTAGATTCTGCCAACTGAGCAACTTGAGCCTCGAGAAGTTGGATGTGCTTCTCTTGGGCCCTCCTTGTTTCCTCTTGGGCCCTCCGTGTTTCCTCATTTGCCTTTTGCATAGACAATATCAGTTTCATCAGTTCAGAATTGCTAGGCTCTTGTGGGTTATGGTTTTGTGGAGGTGGGGTGGAAAAATTTTGTGGAGTTTGGAAATTATTGTGGTGATGGAAGTTTTGTGGTGGTGGTCTTTGGAAATGTTGTGGGGTTTGATGGTAGGAGGGTTTAGGATAGTTTTGTGGAGGTGGAGGTTGATAGTTTTGTGAATTTTGGTAGTTATGTGGAGGGGGGAAGGTTTGTGGCCTTTGTTGAAAGGCGTTTGCCTGCTCCATCTGAAATTGACTGAACTGACAGTCATGCCCAAAGTGACCCTGAACACCACATACCTCGCAGTAAGATGAGGTAATGGGTGCTACTGCAGACATAGCATTGATACTCATGGGTGGAGGTGTCGGACTAGAAGACTTCATTAGCTGCTGAGTTAGTTGCGCCATCTGAGATGTAAGCAATGAAATTGCGTCAACTTCAAGTACCTTCTTAGTCAAACTCCTAGATGATGAATGGTCATTGGCTGCAAGATTTGATATGAATTCATAACCCTCATCAACTGCCTTGTCTAAAAACACTCCTCCTGCAGACGAATCAACAATACACTTCGTCTGAGGCTGCAGACCATTGTAGAATGTCTGCGTCAAGAACCATTTGTCCATATTATGGTGTGGACACTCTCTCTGTAAATCTCTAAACCTAGCCCACGCTTCCCTTAATGTTTCATCAGGCTCTTGGGAAAACGTGGCTAGTTTATTTCTGATTTCTGCTGTTTTAGTGGGTGGGTAATACTCTCTCAGAAATGCAGCAGAAATCTCACTCCACTCGGTTTCTTTCACATCGTTCAACCATTTTTGGGCTCTATCTCTCAGTGAAAACTCGAACAACATGACTTTGAGTTGATCTGGAGTGACGCCGGCATGTTTAATGGTTCGACAAAGTTGTTGAAACCGTTGCAGATGGTTTGCCGGATCTTCAGTAGGATGCCCACCAAACTGATTTTGCTGGACCATGCTGATGAGTCCAGGCTTGATTTCGAAATTTGCTGCGGCAATGGTGGGCATAGTAGGTCCAGTGGAGAGACCATCCGGGTTGGGCACCCCATATGACTTCAGTGATTTTGACATAACTGAATTCAAGGTGTCTATTCCAGAGGTGTTCAGCTGAACAGACTGCTTTTCTTTCTGCTTTATCTTTCGGATCCGCCTGATTGTCCTAGTAAGATCGGGGTCCGCTGGAATTGGGGAACCGTTTCTTTGGGACCTGGGCATACAAAAGAAACAAAAAGCAGCAGTAAAACGTACCTCGATTGAAACAATGAAGTTCCAATGAGGTACAGAGAAGTAGACCAAATAATTAAATAAAAACTTAGAGAACTAGCCGTCTCCCCGGCAACGGCGCCAAAATTTGATAGGTTTTAGTCGTGTCACCTAATCAAAAATAAACCTACGGACCTCTAACTAGGTAGTCAGTTGAAGCAGGGTCGAATCCACAGGGAGACAGAGTTTCTAAATCAATATTCAACCAATTCAGCTACTCCAGATGAAATCAGGGAAGAAATTAATTAAACTAATGAATAGACTACAGAAGACGGAATAAATTGAGGATTTAACTATGGAATAAAAACCTAGGGTATTAGGTCGGTCCACCATGCTTATACCAATCAATTAGGGTCAACTACTACCAAAACCTAAGTCAAGAGTCGGGAGATTAGAGCCTATGTTGAGCTATGGTTAAGACTCAACGCTCATAGTTCAACATACGCCGCATATTCACTAACGTAATCAGAACTACTGACGTGTCCTAGGCCTCTAGTCGTAAGACGGATCTGTGCAAACAACTATTAACCACAAGCAACCAACGAAACTGCGCAATAACGTTAACTACTCAATAAAGAACAAACCACATCACAATCACCCTAATCAAGCCCTAGAAATTGATAGAATTCTAAATCGCAATCATGGTATAAACATGGCTTTCCTATCTAACACCCTAGAAAAAGAACTACTCACTCATAATCGAATTGACAACAACAAAACTAATTGGAAATCCTAAGAATTGCATCATGAACAATTAAATAAATAAACTAAGCAATCAAAGTAATTAAAGAGATAAAGAGTAGAGAAGAGTACCGATTGACGGAAAGCAGGAACTTTTATTGAAATCGAAATAGGTTTGATCACCTCTAAATTAATCTAAAGTGTTTGAATTAAACTAAGAACAATGAAGAATAAAACTAGTCTAAAACCTAATGAAAGATGAATAAAAGATGAATGAAAGATGTCCCTAAATAATGAGGAAAACGGTATTTATAATACCCCTCAAGTCTAATAAAAAATAGGAAACAAAACTCGAAATCCGCGACAAATGCACCAGACCCGATCGGGCCCGAGCACAGTACCCGATCGGGTCAAACACCAAACTCAGCGCTTTGTCCTCTGGGCCTTCGCGTAGCAGCAGCGTAGCATTAAACTGATTATAACGACCCACCCGATCGGGCCGTGGGCAGCCACCCGATCGGGCCAGGCGACAAAACGCGCCCAGCAGCTCGCCTCATCCGCAGCTTCACAATGAGACCTAGCAGCCTTTGACCCGATTAGATCGGGCGGTGTATGCCCGATCGGGTCTGGGCACATGTGTGCTCGCCCGATCTGATCGGGCATACCTTGCCCGATAGGGTCCGCAACTTTCATACCCGATCATAAATACTTCGCCCGATCGGGCCATTTCTGCCCGATCAGTGCACGGAAACCTCCTTTGACTCCTTGGCTCTCTAATCTTCACGTTTAGGGGTCTTCGGACCTCCTAAACAACCCATAAAACTCGTGAGCCATCCTACGTGCCTCGTAACATCTCGTAAAGCCGTGGTTGCTTCCAAAAGGCTCGGGAATAAGGAGAAAACTCCATAAAACCTGCAATTCAATACTAAAACACGAAACCACAACTACATACGATAGTTAGCACAAAATAGCTCCCAAGAGCTCCAATGACGCACAAATTAGCTTGTAAATAAGGGAGAAAACTCTATATAAATACGTGATATCAAACTCCCCCAAGCTAAACCTTTGCTTGTCCTCAAGCAAACAGCACATGAACATGGAATAGATTACCTCACCCCAAAGATAAAAACAAATCAAAGCTCAAAACATTTTCAAGACTAAGAATCGTTCAAGCAGGCATAATTCAAGTTTGGCTAATCAAATCCATCCAACCACCAATCATTCAAGCAATTTATCAAACTCAAGCACCCACAAAGCATACAAGTCCTGAAAAGGCACTCGCAAGGGTGTCACTCCTCTCAATTTTGTGGCAGGCAAAGAATGTGCCCGAACACTCACCAACCCGACCATAAGTACCCTTCCCACTCACACTCTCATGTGTTTAAGAAGGTTCAATGACGCTCATCCTAGTCAAGTCGACTCAATTAGCAGAAATACTCTTTAACTTTGACAAACTAACTCGTAGACGCCCCTCATGCGAAGGCTTGTAAAAGTAGACGCGTAGGTAAAATGCTTCAAATCTAAGTCGTAGTTAGAATACCATATGAAGGAAATCAATTTCGTGAGTTTTGCATTCCACCTTTGACAAAATATATATGTTTTACAAGAGTAATGCTAGGGTAGAAATTAGCTACTGATTTGCTAAAGCTAAGGAAACTAGCTACAAAATTGGTAATTAAATATTTTACAACTAAGCAAAGATATTTACAATAATTAAATATATTTACAATAATAATCTAACACACCCCGCAGTCAAAGCGGGAGGTTCTCGGATGCTTAGACTGTCTCTGAAATCATTAAATAAAACGCGCTGAAGTCCTTTTGTAAAAATGTCAGAAATTTGATAATGGGATGGGACATGAAGCACACGAACTTCGCCGCGTGCAACTTACTCATGATCGAAGTAAATATCAAGCTCAATGTATTTAGTGCATTGATGTTTAACAGGATTATCGGACAAGTATATGGCACTCACATTGTCACAATAAACTAGAGTAGCCTTTTCAACAGGACGATGCAACTCTAGAAGAAAATTTCTTATCCAACATGAATTAGAGACATCATTTGCAACACCCTTGTATTCGGCCTCAGCACTACTACGAGAGACTAGATTATCTCCGAGAAAAACACAATAACCAAAGGTGGAGCGACGGGTGTCAGGACAACCCCTCCCCCCACCCCCCCAATCAGCATCTGTTATGAGATAATACGTAAAATATTAGACTTGTACAAGTGTAGACCAAAAGAAAGGGTACCCTAAAGATAGCGTATGATACTCTTAAAAGCACTCATATATTCATTAGTCGGAGCATGCATGTGAAGACAAATATGTTGCACGACATTGGGATGTCCGGCCGAGTGAATGTAAGATACTGAAGAGCACCTGCGAGATTCCGATACTGAGTCGGGTCCGCATAAGGAGTATCTACTGTGGCACTAAGTTTGGACTTAGTATCAACATGATTAGGACAGGAACTGCAGTTAGACATTCCGGCATGTTCAATAATTCGTGCAGCATATTGCTTCTGAGATAAGAAAAGACCATGGGTATGACGAGTGACGGCAATATCTAAGAAGAAACTCAGAGGACCAAGATCTTTCATGGCAAATTCAAAGGCCAAAAGAGACATAATATACTTACGCAGACGATCAGAAGAAGTTGTAAGTATCATGTCATCCACAATAATAAAATATAGGCAATATTAAAACCATTTTTGTAGATGAAAAGGGAATGATCTGACTTACTGTGAGAGAACTCAATGGTAGTAACAAAATCAGCAGAGCTTTGTTACCAAGCCCGGGGAGCCTGTTTTAACCCGTACAAAGATTTCTTCAATAGGCAAACATGATCTGGATATTTTTTGCTACGAAAATCCATGGGTTGATGCATATATATTGTTTCATGTAAGGCATTCTTGACATCCATATGGTGAATGCAAGACTGAGAGAGAGCAATGCTGAGAACTTCTATAATGGTCTGAGGTTTAACCACGGGGCTAAACGTCTCATCACAATCAAAACCTTGCTGCTGAGTATTTCCATCACCTAGAAGACGAGCCTTATAGTGCTCAAAAGAACCATCAGACTTATGTTTAGGACGAAAACTCCACATAAACCGAATAACATTCACATTAGCTGGCCGAGGCACTAATTCCCAAGTCTTATTATCAATTATAGCATTAAATTCATCCAACATTGGACCTTTCAAATTATGGTCACTAAGCGCACTAACAGGATATCGGGGAATAGGAGAAATATCTATGGTGGTACTGTGATGATTGGAGGCGTAGTACGTATGGGTTAGGTTTGAAAATGTCATTGCACGCACGAGTGCTCATGCGGGTTGGATGAGAGGAGGAGGCCCAGAGGTGGTGTGAGGAAGCGAGGAAGGGACGGAGCCCATAGAGGGAGTTGGGCTGCGAGAAGGAGAAGAGGGGCCAGAGAATTGGATTTGGCTGTCCAAACCCGAAGAAGGAGGAGTGGGCAGCAGCGTTGTCTGACCCAAAGGATTGGGCAGCGGCTGGCCCAAAAGAGAGGGAGAAGACCGGACTGCGCTAGGCGAGGGAGAAGGGCAGTCTGGGCCCGTGTGCGGCAGTGTGAGGGAGAAGGGAGGAGTTGGGCTGCATATTTGGGTCAGGTTCCACAGTTTGTGGCGTGGGGTTTTGAGACAGATATGTATTAATTGAGGAGGAATATTGTCATCTAAAAAATCATAATCCGAATGTTTTGTTTTGTGGAGCTTAGAGAATGGAAATTCAGTTTCAACAAAACGAACATGACGACAAATTATGATTTTACCACTAGCCATGTCATAGCATTTGGACCCATGATGGTTGGGTGCCGGGCCTAAATAGGCACAAGGAGTATACCGTTCTTGTAATTTATGAATAGTGGTTGAGGGTAATAATGGCAAGCATAAGCAACCAAAAATACGCAAAACCGAATAATCTGGTTCACGATGATAGAAGATTTGAGCAGGTGATTGGTAATTCAAGACCTTGGAAGGAAGGATATTGAGTAGATATGTGGCCATGGAAAGAGCATGATGCCAAAAAGTGAGTGGTATAGATTCGTGAGCGAGAAGAGTGCGAATTTATTTATGGACTTTATGTGTCTTTCGGCTTTCCCATTTTGAGGAGAAGTATGAGGACATGGGAGATGGAAGATGGAAGAGCATGCCATTTTGTTCAAAAAAAAATTGGTGAAGATGCCATTTATGTATTCCGTGCCATTGTCACATTGAAAAGTCTTAATATTACGTTCAAATTGGGTCTCGACGAGAGCATGAAATGCTAAGAAAAGTTATTTGACTTGAGATTTCTTAGCAATGGGAAATGTCCACAAAACTTTGCTATAGTCATCAAGAAAAAGAACATAATAACAATGGCCGGAAGTACTGACAATAGGAGAAGTCCAAAGATCGCTATGAATAATATCAAAAGGAAGAAAAGTGTAAGACTTTGAATCATTAAAAGGTAGCTTAGAATGTTTCCCGAGAGGACAAGAAGAACAAACAGTAGTACAAGCCTTATTACAATCAATTAACTTTTTACTACAAAGAGACTTAAGAATAGCATCGCCAAGGATGACCTAAACGATTGTGCCAATGGTCCGAAGGCAAAGCATTAAAAGCAGAATGATTGTGGGAAGAAATGGCTTGAGAGCTGGAGAAAAGAGGATATAAGTCGCCAGTGCTATAACATCTCATTAGTTTGGTACCCATCTATATGTCATTAACAGAGAAACCAAAAGGATCAAAAGAGATAGAAATCATATTATCTGTGGTAAACTTACGAACAGAGACGAGATTTTTAATGAGTTTGAAAGCATATAACACATTAGTGAGAGTGAAAGGGGGATAGGGTGGTGGCAAAGTAGTGTGACTGTGACCAATAATTGGAATATGATGACCACTACCAATAACAATGTTAAGATGCTTATTGCTTGAATTGAAATAAGAAGATAGAATACTTGCATCCGCCGTCATGTGAGATGTAGCGCCAGTATCCATGTAGTAGTTCCCATCGGGTTGAGAGAACGAAAGAGCATGCATAGCGGCTTCAATGTCGGTGGGCATGTAGCTAGGAATAGAAGGAGCAACAACATTGTAAGCTTGAGGTATGGGCCCAAGTATGCTTGGCCCAGAAGAAGAGGGACAGTGGGCCGCTGGATTGGGCCCAGGATGCCAAGAATAGGCATGAAATGTGCAAGGAGGGACTGTCCACCCTCCCCAACTAGGTTACCACGTCTGCTGCCACTGTGGCGGTGGGGCCTGCTGACGTGGCTGCCACTGGGACTGCTGAGGTGGCTGCTGACTAGGCGTGGGCCCACCAGAATTTGAATGTTGTTGATTCTTTTTCTTCTCGCCTTTTGTGTTATTGCGCCCCTTGTTGTTGCTATTGCGTATGTTGCTTGTAGAAGAAGACGAGTCAACGACAACCATGGCCGCACCACCTGTGCGACTCCCCTAACCACCATTTTCACGAGCTAGGCGAGCCTTTATAGTACGCTCAGCCATTTTCAACCGCGAACAACAACTTTCATCGGATGGCAAAGGCTCTTGGTTTTGTAAGCAGTCCATCGTGCCACTATACGCCTCCTGTAAGGACCCGGTGGGGCGTAAAACCAGACGACCATTTGTCACCGAGCATCAACATCGGCCAACCTATTTGCCAGCGATTGTAAGTTAGTACAATAATTGTCAATTGAGTTGAAGTCCTGAAAGCATGCGTTTGTAAAGTTCTCTTCGAGGTGAGTAGCATGAGATGCTTTATTGTCTTGAAACAGAGATTCAAGACGGTTCCCACCCCCTCCGCCATGTCATTACACTTGAGGATAGCAAGAAGAAGATCAGGAGAAAGAGTGTTGTAAATCCATTGTAAAACAACGGTGTCTAAACGCTTCCAAAGAGCCATGTCAGCGGACTAAGCCTTGGTATAGGCAACCAAGGTCGTTTCCTCTGTTGGTGGAACTAAATGATCGTAAAGATCATGAACCCTAGCCATATCTCTAAATAAAGTAGCCCAAGAATGATACATCGATTGCTCATTGTCTAATGTCACGGGTATAAGAAATTTAACATTAGTGATGGTGAGTGTGGATGAAACTTGGACGAGTCTGCCATGGATAAGAAGAAGAAGAAGAAGAAGAAGAAGAAGAAGAAGAAGAAGAAGAAGAAGAAGAAGAAGAAGAAGAAGAAGAAGTGATGCGGCTAGGGTTGGAGGAGTAGGATCGTATGAGTATCTGATACCATGAAGGAAATCAATTCCGTGAGTTTTGCATTCCACCTTTGACAAAATATACTCCCACCGTTTTTTTTAATATGCCCATTTTTCCATTTTGGGGTGTTTTTTTTAATTGGCACCTTTCTACCTTTTTCCATAAATGGAAGGTTGGTCCACCTAATTATTACACTTCTCTCCTACTTTTTCTTTCCTTCTCTCTACCTTTTTCACTTTTTCCTTACTTTTACTAACCTTCTCTCTTACTTTTGCACTTTTTCCTTGGTCCGCGCGCAAAAGCAAACATGCATATTAAAAAAAACGGAGGTAGTATATGTTTGACAAGAGTAATGCTAGGCTACAAATTAGCTACTGATTTGCTAAAGCTAAGGAAACTAGCTACAAAAGTGGTAACTCAATAGCAAAGATATTTACAATAATAAAAGATTATTAACAATAATAATCTAACACCATCTCAACCAAAGTCTAATTAACTTGATGGTTGGGTTACAATTCATATAAATATCCCTCAATCCACATGACTTTGGTATGAATAATTCTAAAAATTCTTACAAAAATTAAAGGTTTTCTTAGGATGGATGGGGTAATTGAATTAGTGACAAAAAAATATAACAAAACTCTTTTTTGTTTTTATGGGAATAAGGAATACAAAACTCGTTTGTTGATTGAAAAATATTCGTAACAATAACACACTCATGGTACTTCTCACCACACCCCCCAAACCTAATCCGTTCCCAACCCGAAATCTTATACTACCCACTTGTTCAACATTATGTAGTCATTTCTAATTATGAAATTAATATTGTTAATGTGAGTTAAGACATTTATTTAGTTGCTTGGTTGATTATAGCAAATCACGAGAATTATAAATCCTAATGATCTTCAAAAATGATTGTGGTTTTTTGTTAACCAAAAGTTAAAAGGTGGGAGTAGAATTTTTTATTAATTCTCACTTCTAAAAAAATAGGGTAAGTTGCATACCTATTAGTAGATGGAAATTACTACGTAATTTACTTTTCGAATTGTCAACCAAACCTAATTCTCAATTTTTCCATGAATTTGAATAGAGGTATCCATTTCCATTTGATTTGAAATTCATTAGAATTTCCACTCCCTATATAAACCAAACAACCACTTTTATAGTAAGCAATTTAGCATGCATCCATGACATGGGTATGGATCAATAATTATGTATTAGGTTTCGTTATGTTCATTAATAAGGAATTATCTATGTTTTGTCTAGTCTATAGATAATCTAGGGAGAGGGATCAATAATTGAGTACTGAGTTTGGTTAGGTTGAGAATTAGGAAAAATATAGTAGCAACGCTCTTTACACGTCATGACGTGAATGATTAGCCATTTGCAAGAACAATATCTAAGCGTAGGTTGTTTTGGGCCATGTTCTCTTCATTTTAAAATAATTGGATTTTATTGAGCTGAATCGAGAAAATTTGAATTGAATGAACTTAATTGACACTTAATTATATGTTTATTTCTAAGCTTTAATATTTTAACAAAATCCTATTGAAATTACACACATGTTATAGTTTTCGTCAAAATCTTTCCTGTGATACTTAAATCTACTTATAAAATTATTTTTACTCAAGAGTTATACAGGCTTTTAAAGGTGTAACCTAAATATAACTGAACTAAAAATGAATTAAGCTGAGCTGAGTTAAAATAGACTGAATTAAATTGGATCGGACTTAACTTATTTACATGTTCTTTTAGAGGATTAGAACATGGCCTTTAATCATGTGAATCTGCAACAATTTTCACTCAGGATTAGTTTTATACTTTATCAATTCGGATGAGCAATCCTTAAACTTTGCATCTCTAAGCAACTTTGGCGCCTTTATACCATATCTTGTGGTGAGGGCTCGACTAACAAGTAGTGCTGATGCTTTTTGGATTCACCAAGCCATCCTTAATACAGTTGCTTATTCATAAGTGACAGATCTAGGATTTAGAAGTTTGAGGTACGACAAAATAAATTAACTTTCGGCCAAAAAAAAATTAAATAAACCATTAAATATTGCAAAAAACAATGTAAACATAAAAATTAAACGTTCGAATTGCAAATAGTTCAAAATAGTGCCATTACAATTACATCGTCACAAGTGAAATTTTACAATTGCATCCTACGAGTTTTCATGTTTTGGAAACGACTTATTAAATCATCATCACTAATTTGCAAGAAAATGTCTCTTAAAGATAAAGAAGATGACAGTAGAGGATTTTTGTGACTTCCCTCCACCTCCCTTTGAAAAGAACTATAAAAACTTTTATTTTTCATCTTCCAATCCTAACAATTATATAAACATTAATCAATTATATATTTGAAAGAGAGGGAAGAGGTCAGGTTTGAGCCTCTGAGATGAGTGGCGTGAAATTAAAAGAGATATAGCGCGCAAGTCTTTAGTGGATCAGGTTTGTTTTACTCCGAAAGATGGGTTTCTAAGGTTTTTTTGGCTCATATTCACCTTAAAAAAATTATCTATACATATACTATGAGTTGGGCCTTCTATTTTGCTTGTTTTTTATTTTTGGGTCGGGATACCCTTATACCCCAATGTACCCCTAAATCCGCCCATGTTGTTCATAGCCTCCATGTTCTAGATTGTTAAGCCTCCTCTTTCTTATAAACTTCCAACTTGGATGCTTTATACCAGATAATTGGCCTTATTTCTGTTGCACCTATTTCAGAAGGGCCAACTTTATCCTACAAATGACAGGCTTAGGTAGTGTCATAATATGTCTACACAAAGCAACCAGCACGGAGTTGATCGGTACAAGCCCATCCACTTGTGAAAGTGCCTTACATCAAGGTCAAACAAGCCCACGCCCTATTATTTACAAAAAAATTTACCAACACCGCATTACACCTACACCAACGGTCCAACATTATCTAAATAAACATAAACGCTATAAAATTTATGTACGAGATAGACATGCTAAATAAAAGCATAACACTAATAAGACCAAGATTACACAATTTGCGTTTCTGAACAATGGATCATATTCATATTACATCATATAAGAACTATATCTACAGGAAGGAAGGAAACTTTCTAACAGGGCCATGTACTCAAAAGAGTACGCCATGAAAAACAAATAAAAAAATAAATAATCTGTTTGTCACACGAGCCGAAGGAAAAGGTAAAGGTCTAATTCTAGAAGATCAAAACTCACAGATATCACTATGAGATCTAACAAGATCTACCTAAATGTACACGAAATTAACAGCTAGATAAAGAATAGAGGACTGAAATAGACTGGAACAAGTACTGTCAGCTTTTATACAACTCGAACACGCTAAAACACTCCAGAATAACTTGAATTTCAGTTCGCTGAAGCAGATTTGCTGGTACCAGATGGTCGTTGACGTCCAGAGCAAAGCAACGTAGCTCAAACAATCTGGCAAATGCTACTATCATAGCTGCTTTATAGTGATTAAAGTATCTCACTCGCACTAGCAATCTCTAATCAACCAAGACTTGGCCACAATGAGCTGAGTTTGGCCGCAAGTTTTGCAGATTTATAATCATCGCGAAGCTGAATAAATCTGAAACAGGAATCAAAGTGCACGTTTTCTCCATATTCTGTTATGTCACGTTTCAGCCGTAATCCCCCACTGGAAAGTATAGTGGAATTGCAGGAAATCAAACCATATGTCAATTGAATATTACCAATACTTTAGAAAGGAGTAAGAAACTAAGAACTAAAATTTATAAGGCACTGAAAGAAAGCACTTCAGGTTAAAAGAAATGGCTCATTTGCTAACTAAAACAAGGAAGAAACCATCAAATGACATACTGCTATAACATTATTCAAAACCAACTAATTATAATGGAATAACATGAAACAAGACATAGGAAAAAGAGGACCACTACCTAAATTTCTATTCAGTTTTAACTGGAATAGAGACTCGTGAGCTGCATGCGTGCATCGTGCGTAAGTGCCTTAGATTGAGCAATATAATCTCAGGTATCTAGATATTTATATTAATGAAGTACCAGGAATCCAGGACAGTGAGAAGATATAATTACTACTCCCTCTATCCCAAATGGCATGTAATCGAGGCACGTTAAAGCAAAAACAATTATTCAAATTCATAACTATCATTCACTAATTAAAGTTTGGAAAATTGTCCGTTTAGGTGCCTTGAGGTTTAGTCAACTTCCACTTTGGTGACCTTTGTTTTCATACCTACTTCAGCAAAGTTTAAATCGTAGAAACTTTTATCGGAAAATGTAACTCTGTTAACACGGACACCATAGTGGAACACTTTTAACGTTAAATTACTAAAGTGGAACATAAAAACATATCATCAAAGTGGAATTTAACTAAACCTCCATGAACCAAAATGGACACTCTTCTAATTTAGACTTCTCCGTATGCAGAAATAAAGCTGTTTAATTTTGACCCATCCACAGCAGTAGTTCGGCTGAAGCATCATGCTGTTTAGCGTGTAATTATTTACTGAGTCTCCTGCAGATTAGAGATTTAACTCTTTTTCTGAATTTTATGGTGGCCAGCGCACTGTGTCATGTTAGGGTATGTCGCTGATTTTGCGTTTCCAAAAAAGGACTGCTACAGAGACAACATATTCACCAGACGCAAACTTCTTTCCTGTTGCAGTCTGAATAATGTTCTGTATGGCAATAGCTCATTAGCTTGTGGAGATGAGATGTGAAATTTATCCACTTTTTCTGGTATCCAGTAAATTTCGCATGTTGGTTTAATGTGAGGAAGATTGCACTTCTCCTCTGATATCTTTTCATGTCAATTTTCTATTTTCGATCCCAAGGTATGACCGGCATAAAACCTTACATTCTTAAAAGACACTTGAATCGAGGGTACGGAGGAGAATTGGCCATCAATCTTGTGAACTAATCGATATCGAAAAGCACAACTATCAGATGAACAATAACTTAGCTTCTCAATCCCCCCACCCCCCACCCCACCCCGTCCCGGAGTAAATTATATTGTGCAAGCATAACAAGTATCGTAGCTTTCTATATTGAATTAAATATTTATCTTTCTCATATTACCCTTATATCCTTGCTAAGAGAAACTTGTAGAGACGTAAATCTTCAAACAAACAAAAGAAAATATTAGGGTTCGTTCGTTATCGTTTTTTGTTTTCATTTTTTTTCAAAACTATAAACAATAAACAATAAACCACAAAAGGTGGTTTTCACTTTTTAGTTGTCAGTTTGCATAATCACCACGTTTCCAATAAGTTTGACTAATTTTTTATTTATTATAGGGAATATATCATATGACTTTTACATACAGAACACCAAAAAACTGAAAATCACAGTGATACCGAACGGACCCTAAATTAAACTGATCAAAAGTCCATAAGGGCAGCTCTTTCTCTTAACTGTAAGGACATAACTGGTTGTCAAGTAAACAGGAGAGAAACATTGAAGGTTCCCAGAAACCACAGACATAAACAAAAACACCTCCTTGCTAAATTAACCTTCCAGCTACTTTATTCCCCCACTTTCCCTCAAACAACCAAAAGAACCAAAAAGAGCAAGCACATTTTCCATATTGCACCTCATGATTAACATTTTCACTTAATGGGGTGAATGTCTGAAGAAACTAAGTTCTCTGTAATTGTCATAGCAAAACCATCACTGTAATCGTCATAGCAAAACAATCTGCTCCTTGTTATATGAAGATGAAGTAATTCATATAAACAGGGACTTTTGAATTGGGATTTCCTTGAATTATTCGAGCTTTATTTTCCAAATAGTACTTCAATTAGACCTACTTTTGACTGTCAGATTTGGATTCTGTTGGTAGAAGCTAGGAGCTGATTGTGGGAGCTGGAGTTGCAGCTTGTCTTTAACTTATAAGTTTTCCACGTATTTTGCGAGAAATGGTGACAGAACAAGTACAGACTTGTACATTAAAAAAACATTCTGCAGTAATAACAGAATCAAGTGTATTCATAGAACGTATAGGACTTTTAGGCATATCAAGATCAATGGCTAGCTTTTACTTCAATATACGTGATATTAATGTAGACAACCTTTTCTTTGCTATAGACTTGATCAAAGCAAATCGAGTTGCCTTTCTTTTAGAGTATTTTCAGTAGTAAACACTTCAATATATGTGATGTAATTACTTGCTATGTGGCACCTCTGACATAGTGGTTAAGCATCTGAAAGTTTTGTTAGTCTTGTTTGCGGTTGTGTGGCCCTGGGATTTCAATGTTGGATAGAATTTATCTTGGAACAATCTCTAGAAGCCCGAGGCAGAAGATGATAGGGTTATGGCCTATGGGGGTTTATTAAGTGGATAATGACTTACGTGAGGAACTTTACTCAGTTGATTTACTTATCGAGAAAATATGTACGTCTTATGATATTCGAAACTGAAGGCATCTAAGGGCAAAAGACTGATTAGTTATACTTGTGGCCTTTTAGGAGGGTAGAATTTGATCCCTCTGTGTGCTCTGTAGAAGGTCCCCTAATTCAATTTCCGACATAGCAAAGCTATTTGAAGTCAATGTAATGGCCGTATAATTTTTTTTCTTAACGATTAATGTAGGTATCTATGTTGGGGACAACAAGGTGATCCACTTCACTAGGCGGGGTCAAGAAGTAGGAACAGGGACTGTTTTGGATATTCTGTTGGTAAGCTCAGGACCTACTCGATCCTATATACCATGCACTACTTGCATTCCATCGGAACAAGGCCATGGGGTTGTCTCATCGTGTCTAGACTGCTTCCTTGCGGGTGGCATCTTATATCAGTTTGAATACAATGTCAACCCCTCCCTTTTTGTTGCAAAACTGCGTGGTGGGACATGCACTCTCGCTGCATCAGATCCTGGTGAAATAGTGGTGCACCGAGCAAAATACCTATTTGACAACGGGTTTGGCTTTTACAATGTCTTCAAGAATAACTGTGAGGATTTTGCTATATACTGCAAAACAGGGCTCGTGGTTGTTGACCAAGTGACTATGGGTCAAAGCGGGCAAGCAGTATCACTAATTGGAGGTCCCATTGCTGCTGCTCTTTCTACACCCTTGCGGTTTTTAACGGCCAATCCCTATGGGATGGCTGCGATGGCTGTGGGGGTATACTGCACAAGCAGAGTCGCGGCTGATATTGGCATGAGGAAAGATGTTGTGAAGGTGGAGGTCGAGGATTTAACTAGGCGGCTTGCTTTGGGTGCTCTTCAGGCACTCACACCACAACACCCCGCCCTTCCTGTCAGCTAATGTACTGATTGTGTTGTGTTTGCGAAGGTGGTTTTTAAGTGGTTTAACTTTTAAGTTTTAACAATCTTCAGTTTATAAAACAAATTGCTGCATTTAATGGAAGTGTTTCTGGGATCTTTTCGTTTACTTTAAACATGTACTTAATTGCTCGGAGTGACATTTTCTTATGGATTTATATGATACTTTAAAATCGACAGAATTACCACATGAGTCTATAAAATACCCCGGGTTTCTTATATAGAGAAGTACAGTTGGGCCTTTCAACGTGACTCTATAACAAAAAAATAACCTTTGAAAACTGTTACGTGTAATTTGAAATTACACTTTAAAGTAGAGGTGTTAAACGTGTTGTGTTTGTGTTAGGTGTCGTGTTCATTTCGTGTTATTAATAAAATTTATCAAAAACTATGTAAATCATATGATAAGTATGACAAATTGATCTAAATGGGTCATGTTTATGCTGGTTTCGTGTCGGGTCGTGTTCGTGTTTTCTCTTAGTAACTTTATTTTCGTATCGTATCGGTTTTAGTCGTGTTGTCGTCTTGTGTCACAGTCTGGCAGCTCTACTTCAAAGGTTGTTTTTGCATGGGCCCTACAAGTTTTATCATAGACTTGCATTTTTTACTTCAGCTTTTTAACATTTCAAAGTAAAAGAAGTATGGGCTTTAAAATGTTAAAGCTTTGAGTTTGGAACATAAGTTGGGCTTGTGTTTTACGAGCCACATAAACATAACATATCAATTTCATGGTGGGAACATGGTCCTAAAACCGGTTCCTTCGGGTAACCACCGGCAACCGGGTCGAGGAAATCACTACCCCAGAGGCCAAATTCAGTTCTAGTCAAGTCCTGATTCTTAGAATCAGACCCGCTGAAATCTAGCTCCGTCCAAACTCGTCGGGCCCAGTTCCAGGTGCCCAGATTTTCTGCTCACCCTATGTCCAACATAAAAAAACCACAACCAACTGCGAAAAACACTCCTAGGTTCACCAGGTTCCACAACTTATGCCCTGTTTTCGGCAACTTATTTTTAATAAATTTCAATAAAATAAGTTCTGTTCGATAAAAATAAGTTTAATTTAGTAAAAATTTAATCTTCATGGAGAAACACACAGTTTGGTTGCATCAATTCATGTTCTACTACTGCTTTTATGAATGCTTAATCAATTAGGCTAAATTGTGAAAAACCACACATTTACATTAACTTTTTTAGAAAAAACCACTATTTAAGTTTTTCGTTAAAAATAACCACCACTTATATTTACTTTTTGTAGGTTGTACTATCACTCACTCGTTAGTTTTCCGTTAATGGGGCCCACCTTTAAGACACATGTCCATGTTTCTGTTCGACCTCTTTGTGTGTCTCTCTGCCTCTCTAATTCTCTGTCATTTATTCTTTCTCTCTCCTTTTCCTACCCCCTGTTTTTCATTCAATCAGTAATCTCTCCCTTTTAATTTTCATTCAATCAAAATTCTGCCTTGCATTAATTTGTTTGATTTTTCTTTATTTTCTTCTTAATCTTCATCTTCTTTTTCCATGAAAAACGAAAAAATTCCAATCAGTAGTATTAAGTTAATAAGTGTTCTCAAATAAAACAACCACGGATGTTCTATGTATTGTAAAACAAAGATCATATAGAACACAATAGAACATTTATTCAACTTAACTAAAAGAATATGGAATTTGCCATAACAAAGGATATTCCCATATCATCAATAAATTACTAATAAGATCTAAACTAAAATGTAGGAGGATGACAAATGTATGTGTGTGTGTGTTTTTTTTTTTTTTTTTTTGATAATTTGGTGGTTTCTCATTAATTAGGAGAATAAACTCCATCAAAGCTGTTACACTGAAGCATCATGCCAGACAAGCCTACAACCCAGTGGGCCAAATGATTCACACCACCATCAAAGTGGCTGGTACATGGTAAAACTAGACCACACTATATCCGACTAATCCCAGAGAAAAAGCTTAGAGCCTAGAGCAGATTTACATCGTCGATATTAGAAGCATCATGCCATATTTTCCACGAGTTACATCTAGGGGTGTAACTAAGCTAAGCCGGCTCGTAGAGCTCTTGAGATCGGCTCGATCAAAGCTCGGCTCGAGCTCGGTCAATTTTGACCCCAAGCCGAGCTCGAGCCTAACAAGGCTCGGCTCGTTTAAGCTCGACTCGGCTCTTTTACTTAAAATATATGTTGTTGTTCCTAAATTTTGAACTTTAACTAGATGATTAACATTATCTGTTGTTGAATGTTAAGTGACGTGAATGATCTTATTTACATTCATTTTATCTATGTTGAATTGTTGAGTATTTAACTTTTTTGTTGCAAGAAAATATCAATCAATAATGGAGAAAAGATACTGGAGTCGAGCCCAAGCCGTGCTCGAGCTCGAAGTTTTGCAACTGAGTTGAGCTCGAGCTTTGACTTGGCAAGCTCGTCAAGCTTCGGGATGAGCTCGAGCTCGAGCCTTGACTTGGCAAGCTCGTCAAGCTTCGAGCCGAGCTCGAGCTCGATCAAGTTGCCACCGAGTTGAGCCGAACTAGTCTATTTATATTAAACACAATTTCTACACTCTCCCTCCCCTCTCCCAACATTCATTGGTGGTCTGATGGTGGATAGATATGGCAATAACTAATGAATAATCCATTATCACTCGTTTCATCCGAAATATATAAGTGGATGTAAAACAACCTTAAAGGATGATAGCCGATCGAGTGACGGGTGAATAGTTGAAAGGTGATGGATGGGAATAGGTTGAAAATATTCCATCCATCCCCATTTACCACTCGCAATATTCAATGATCTTTTTCCTTTTGTTCATCATTAGACATGTTTGCATGAACTTTTTATCTTAATTTGTCATGAACTTAATGTTTAAATTGTCAGATTTGCAAGTTTGATTTATTTTTTCATTGTCAATCTCTTAAACCGATTATCACCGGTTCACCCGTTGATGGTGCGTGTATACAATATGGGTGACATCTTATCGGGTGATGGATAGATAGGTGGGAGTTAACGTAAACGGGTGGTGGGTACGGGTGATGGTCCACTCAACCCAAATCTCACTCATTCCCATCTCTAGTGTGGTGGGTGGTGGTGTTAGGCCATGAGGGGACTTGGTGGTTAGTGATGGAATGGGTTGGAAGAGGACCATCCTGTCTAAAACTACAGTGGTAATCAAAGTCGTTTCTGATATTTTTGAGGTGCAGGGTGAAGTAACAATTAAGAGACCTTAAAAAATGAGTTTCAAAAAATTCTAGTAGTGTACTTTTTATTACGACACTAGATAAACGATACTTTTCGCTAATACAAATATGTCATTTCATAATAAAATTAATTTAGAGTAACATGAGTTATTGATTGGGTGGTCGAAGTAGAATGAATGAGAAAAATACATACTAGCTTTTGTATTATTTATATAAGAATTTACTATGATCTCCTCTTGTGTACTTTTTAGTATTCTATCAAGTTAATATGATATTATGATTGATGTTCTTCATATGATTAAAGTTATATCTTGATTATTCATTAGTCTTTCAGTAAGTTATCACTTCTCGGATTCAGTTTATTTGATTAAAAGAGAAAACCTATATGTTCTACAAATAAAATAATGTAGGTATCATAGAATTTCAATTCCAGTCCACTAAACATAAACCTACTACCCAAATAAATTAACACTCTAATGTGAGAGTCGAGAGGTTTTTGTAAACATGAGAGTATGTTGGATGATATTTCTTCTTTTCGAGGAATATTTGACTTGAATTTCATTAATATTTATTATAATTTAGTGAAATAAGGAGGAAAAAAGGGTGATTAGCTTGAATAAAAAGAAAAGGGGAAATAGCAAAAATGGGAAGAAAATACAGGTTAATTAAAAGAGCTTAAAAACAAGAACATATTTTATGTAGGTCAATTAGTGGGGAAATGGAAACAAGATAGTTTAGTGTCTGCAACAACATTCGACCTTGTATATATCTCCTACAAGGAAGAAGAGAACACTAGCCACTGCAGTACCAGACTTCATCTATGTACTCAGACTTCATCTGTGAACTTAAGCCGTCTAGATTTGACTGATTTGAGCCCCGGTCGGGCGCGCCGCTTGCCCTGTCCTAAGGCTGGAACTGGTGGTAGTATAATTCCCTATATAATTATTCTCTCAATTTCTTTTTTATGCATTATTTTTTTTCCTTTTGGAATGTCCCTAAAAGATGCACCATTTTTTTATTAGTTAGTTGGTCTCGTTACTTTACTCTCACATAAACTATAGCTGGCTCTGCCAATTTATTTTTTATTCACTCCACTGAACCAAATAATAAAACTTATGCATGCAAACACATGTGAAGCATAGAAACAGGGATAGATAGAGTATATTAATTATGTAAGCCACAAATTAAAGCATTCAACCTCATCTAAACAATTACTATAGCGATGATAATAGTGGAGCTCTGGCACTCATATAAAACATCAGAAGTACCTGACAAATACGTTTACATAAACATAACATACATTATACGTAAATCCATACAACAAACGGAACATATAAGTACAACATTAAGATCGACACACAACAAGCTAAGCACATACGGGTACGTTGCATGCTTTTATAGTTTTATTTATTTAGGTCGTAACATTGTAACGGTAGCAACGTAAGAACCCAGATCGAAATGAGCGTCTAGTCACTGGCGCAGGTGCCCTGAATGAAAGAGGCCCAGCCCTCGCAATGGCCCCCTGGGCAACAGGGGTCCAATGCACCACAAGGCTGCCCAATTCCTACACAATAAGATTTCTTACAGATGGAACTATGAGAAAAGGTGCCACCTTGCAGCGTGCAATCCATGCCACTGCAACACTTCAAGTTCTGATCGGATGTCCATGGGTTGCAATTTTGATTCTCACCTATACAAGTAAGAGTGTTTTTGTTGTATTCATGTGCATAGTATTCCTTCAGGATGCCGCTATCGATGGCGGCTGCCTTAAGAAGGATGTTTGAAAGCAGCTGTTGTGGCCGAGCTCGGCCGACTGATGCCAACGCAAATAGCAGGGTGATTTGCAGAATTATTGCCTGGAACTTCATGGTTTGCTTCACTATTTTCGCCATTTTCTTATTTCTTTGTTTTGTTTTGGTTGTGAGTAGTGTGGTAAAAGGAGTGGAAAGGCAGTTCATTTTATAGCGTGCATGCATACATGCAACAGTAGGGAGGGGGAAATCAATAATTCATCAGTATTCACATGAATCACGATGTAAGATTATTAAATGTGATAGTATTATTTCAATTAGATGAATCACGATGTACGATTTTATTTGTTTAATTGTTTTATAAGAGGAACGTCGCAGTCGGCACTCGGCAGTCGCCTTCACTTGGAATGGTATTAGGTGAAACCCCATGTAACACCCTGGCTAGTGGCTACATTACTTTGGTTTAGTTGGATCTTTGATAATCTAAAAAAATTGTGTGTAGTACAAACGGATGATTTTATAATGGACATTTGATAAATTTCCACCAAAACCTTTTAACGAGGGATTAATATCAGCCAATCATTTTTACATATAAGATTATGTTTTTTTTATCTTTTTTTAAATTAAATATAATAAATTATTCGATTTTTATATTTTCTACGATTATTAATCTAAACTAAGTGTCACCTTACCCCTGCCCTTAGTTAAAATAATGTTTATCTCTAGACGTGGGTGACACATAAAATGAAACAAATGGAGGCACTTAGTCATTTTACCCCCTTTTGCATGTATGCCTATGCATATTTTAAAGGAAAAATTGGATCAAACAACATAAACTATACGTTTGTTGCACAAAACAGTACCAACAAAAAAGTTGCACAAAACAACACGAACTTTTTCTAATCGGTGTAAAAAATGACATTAGTGGTTTTTTCGCCTGAGATTTCCTATTTCCGGCGAATTTTTAGTATTTTAGCTATTTTTTATTTTGCTATCTTTTTCCCTTCACATTAAATAGACTAGTGGATCTAAAAATCACCTTTTTTCCTCTTTGAAACCTAAATTTCCCCAAAGTGATTTTATCTATCAAATCCTAGAATTGGAGGATGAATGTCAAATGTGCAAGAAAGAATTCAAAAGGTTTGTCTACAGTGTATGGGTAATAGAAATCAAAGAGCTAAAATACTAAAGATTCACCGGAAAATAGGGAATCTCAAGCGAAAAACCCACTTATGTCGTTTCTGCACCAATTAGAAAAAGTTCATGTTATTTTGTGAACCTTTTTTTGTTGGTGTTGTTTTGTGCAACAAACGTATAGTTTGTGTTGTTTGATCCAATTTTCCCTATTTTAAATCTTTGATATCTTAATGATATATTGATTTTTTATAGAGTTTTCTCTTTCTTTACAAGCTAAATTGTGCGATATTGACGCTCTTAGGAGCTATTTATGCTAACTATTTCGATATAGTTGTGGTTTGTGTGTTCCATATCGTTTTGCAGGTTTTTAGGGGAAAACTCCCTATTTACTTGATGTTTTGATCACCACACTATAGCGGAAGGTTATGAGGCATCTTGGCGGTCTCGAGATGGTATTCGGACCCCGTTGTGAAGAAGAAATATGCAAAAGACTTAGGCCAAAGCTTCAGATTTTCCGCCCGATCGGGCGGACTTGCCCGATCCCGTCGGGCGGACTTACACTTGGCCAAATTTGCTGTTTTTCTGGGAGCTGAAGAAGACAACCACGCGATTCCATCGGGTGGTCCTGCCCGATCGGGTGCTAGGGTTGCGGCCCCGATCGGGTGACTGTTGCCCGATCTGATCGGGTGCGTGCATTCTCCTTGCTGCTGAAAGAAGGTTCCCAGGCTCGATCGGGCGGCCCTTTGCCCGATCGGGTGGACGACACGGGGACGCGATTTTTCGTTTTTTCCCCACTCTATCTTATTGTTTTCTTAGAAACTATAAATACTTTTTAGGTTGTTTTTATTTGTATCTTTTATTCTATTGAACAATTAGAGAGCTCTTAGCCTAGTTTTGATAGTTTTCCATTGTAGAAGAGATTCGAATGCTATTTCAATTCAATTAAAGTTCCCGCTTTCCGTCAATTTGGTAATCATCTTTCTTATTGCTTTATTCTTATCTCTCAATTGCTTTAGTTTGATTGTTTATTATTCAATTATTTCATAATGCAATTCTTAGGTTTTCCAATTAGCTTTGTTATCGGTAATTTAATCATGTCTGAGTAGTTCTCTTTCTAGGGTGTTAGATAGGGAAGCCATGTTTATACCATGATTGTTATTTAGACTCCTATTGATTCCTAGGGCTTGATTAGAGTGATTGTGGTGTGGTTTGTTCTTAATTAGTGATTAATGTTAGTGGCCAATTTCATTGATTGCTTGTGGTTAATAGTTGTTTGCACAGATCCGTCTTATGACTAGAGGCCTAGGACACATCAGTAGTTCTGATTACGTTAGTGCACATGCGGCGTATGTTGAACTATGAGCGTTGAGTCTTAACCATAGCTTAATACATGCTCTAATCCCTCGACTCTTGACTTAGGCTTTGATAGTAGTTGACCTTGTTTGATTGGTATAAGCATGGTGGTCCGACCTAATACCCTAGGCTTTTATTCCATAGTTAAATCCTCGGTTTAATTCGTCTTCCTTAGTTTAATCATTAGATCAGTTAACTCTTCCCTGATTTCATCTGAAGTAGTTAGTTGATTGAATATTAATATAGAAACTCTGTCTCCCTACGGATTTGACCTTGCTTCCATTGACTACCTTAGTTAGAGGACTGTAGGTTTATCTTTGAATAGGTGATACGACTAAATCCTATCACTTAACTTACGTATTGTTAAAATAATAGTTCAGAGTATCATCTCAAAGGTTAAATCGATGTATCGTTGAAGTACAATTAATATTTATGTGGTTTAATACTATATGCCCCTCATGCGAAGGCTTGTAAAAGTAGACGCGTAGGTAAAATGCTTCAAATCGAAGTCGTAGTTAGAATACCATATGAAGGAAATCAATTTCGTGAGTTTTGCATTCCACCTTTGACAAAATATATATGTTTTACAAGAGTAATGCTAGGCTAGAAATTAGCTACTGATTTGCTAAAGCTAAGGAAACTAGCTACAAAATTGGTAATTAAATATTTTACAACTAAGCAAAGATATTTACAATAATTAAATATATTTACAATAATAATCTAACACACCCCGCAGTCAAAGCGGGAGGTTCTCGGATGCTTAGACTGTCCCTGAAATCATTAAATAAAACGCGCGGAAGTCCTTTTGTAAAAATGTCAGAAATTTGATAATGGGATTGGACATGAAGCACACGAACTTCGCCGCGTGCAACTTACTCATGACCGAAGTAAATATCAAGCTCAATGTATTTAGTGCATTGATGTTTAACAGGATTATCGGACAAGTATATGGCACTCACATTGTCACAATAAACTAGAGTAGCCTTTTCAACAGGACGATGCAACTCTAGAAGAAAATTTCTTATCCAACATGAATTAGAGACATCATTTGCAACACCCTTGTATTCGGCCTCTGCACTACTACGAGAGACTAGATTATCTCCGAGAAAAACACAATAACCAAAGGTGGAGCGACGGGTGTCAGGACAACCCCTCCCCCACCCCCCCAATCAGCATCTGTTATGAGATAATACGTAAAATATTAGACTTGTACAAGTGTAGACCAAAAGAAAGGGTACCCTAAAGATAGCGTATGATACTCTTAAAAGCACTCATATATTCATTAGTCGGAGCATGCATGTGAAGACAAATATGTTGCACGACATTGGAGATGTCCGGCCGAGTGAATGTAAGATACTGAAGAGCACCTGCGAGATTCCGATACTGAGTCGGGTCCGCATAAGGAGTATCTACTGTGGCACTAAGTTTGGACTTAGTATCAACATGATTAGGACAGGAACTGCAGTTAGACATTCCGGCATGTTCAATAATTCGTGCAGCATATTGCTTCTGAGATAAGAAAAGACCATGGGTATGACGAGTGACGGCAATATCTAAGAAGAAACTCAGAGGACCAAGATCTTTCATGGCAAATTCAAGGGCCAAAAGAGACATAATATACTTACGCAGACGATCAGAAGAAGCTGTAAGTATAATGTCATCCACAATAATTAAATATAGGCAATATTAAAACCATTTTTGTAGATGAAAAGGGAATGATCTGACTTACTGTGAGAGAACTCAATGGTAGCAACAAAATCAGCAGAGCTTTGTTACCAAGCCCGGGGAGCCTGTTTTAACCCGTACAAAGATTTCTTCAATAGGCAAACATGATCAGGATATTTTTTGCTAAGAAAATCCATGGGTTGATGCATATATATTGTTTCATGTAAGGCATTCTTGACATCCATATGGTGAATGCAAGACTGAGAGAGAGCAATGCTGAGAACTGCTATAATGGTCTGAGGTTTAACCACGGGGCTAAACGTCTCATCACAATCAAAACCTTGCTGCAAAGTATTTCCATCACCTAGAAGACGAGCCTTATAGTGCTCAAAAGAACCATCAAACTTATGTTTAGGACGAAAACTCCACATAAACCGAATAACATTCACATTAGCTGGCCGAGGCACTAATTCCCAAGTCTTATTATCAATTATAGCATTAAATTCATCCAACATTGGACCTTTCCAATTATGGTCACTAAGCGCACTAACAGGATATCGGGGAATAGGAGAAATATATGGTGGTAGTGTGATGATTGGAGGCGCAGTACGTATGGGTTAGGTTTGAAAATGTCATTGCACGCACGAGTGCTCATGCGGGTTGGATGAGAGGAGGAGGCCCAGAGGTGGTGTGAGGAAGCGAGGAAGGGACAGAGCCCATAGAGGGAGTTGGGCTGCGAGAAGGAGAAGAGGGGCCACAGGATTGGATTTGGCTGTCCAAACCCGAAGAAGGAGGAGTGGGCAGCAGCG
The DNA here is from genome assembly GCA_947645195.1 of Patellifolia procumbens. NCBI lineage: Eukaryota > Viridiplantae > Streptophyta > Magnoliopsida > Caryophyllales > Amaranthaceae > Patellifolia > Patellifolia procumbens. Next base: position 10,255,602 of record CANSGD010000972.1, read on the forward strand.
TTGTCTGACCCAAAGGATTGGGCAGCGGCTGGCCCAAAAGAGAGGGAGAAGACCGGACTGCGCTAGGAGAGGGAGAAGGGCAGTCTGGGCCCGTGTGCGGCAGTGTGAGGGAGAAAGGAGGAGTTGGGCTGCATATTTGGGTCAGGTTTCACAGTTTGTGGCGTGGGGTTTTGAGACAGATATGTATTAATTGAGGAGGAATATTGTCATCTAAAAAATCATAATCCGAATGTTTTGTTTTGTGGAGCTTAGAGAATGGAAATTCAGTTTGAACAAAATGAACATGACGACAAATTATGATTTTACCACTAGCCATGTCATAGGGCCTAAATAGGAACAAGGAGTATACCGTTCTTGTAATTTATGAATAGTGGATGAGGGTAATAATGGCAAGCATAAGCAACCAAAAATACGCAAAACCGAATAATCTGGATCACGATGATAGAAGATTTGAGCAGGTGATTGGTAATTCAAGACCTTGGAAGGAAGGATATTGAGTAGATATGTGGCCATGGAAAGAGCATGATGCCAAAAAGTGAGTGGTATAGATTCGTGAGCGAGAAGAGTGCGAATTTATTTATGGACTTTATGTGTCTTTCGGCTTTCCCATTTTGAGGAGAAGTATGAGGACATGGGAGATGGAAGATGGAAGAGCATTCCATTTTGTTCAAAAAAAAATTGGTGAAGATGCCATTTATGTATTCCGTGCCATTGTCACATTGAAAAGTCTTAATATTACGTTCAAATTGGGTCTCGACGAGAGCATGAAATGCTAAGAAAAGTTATTTGACTTGAGATTTCTTGGCAATGGGAAATGTCCACAAAACTTTGCTATAGTCATCAAGAAAAAGAACATAATAACAATGGCCGGAAGTACTGACAATAGGAGAAGTCCAAAGATCGCTATGAATAATATCAAACGGAAGAAAAGTGTAAGACTTTGAATCATTAAAAGGTAGCTTAGAATGTTTCCCGAGAGGACAAGAAGAACAAACAGTAGTACAAGCCTTATTACAATCAATTAACTTTTTACTACAAAGAGACTTAAGAATAGCATCGCCAAGGATGACCTAAACGATTGTGCCAATGGTCCGAAGGCAAAGCATTAAAAGCAGAATGATTGTGGGAAGAAATGGCTTGAGAGCTGGAGAAAAGAGGATATAAGTCGCCAGTGCTATAACATCTCATTAGTTTGGTACCCGTCTATATGTCATTAACAGAGAAACCAAAAGGATCAAAAGAGATAGAAACCATATTATCTGTGGTAAACTTACGAACAGAGACGAGATTTTTAATGAGTTTGAAAGCATATAACACATTAGTGAGAGTGAAAGGGGGATAGGGTGGTGGCAAAGTAGTGTGACTGTGACCAATAATTGGAATATGATGACCACTACCAATAACAATGTTAAGATGCTTATTGCTTGAATTGAAATAAGAAGAGAGAATACTTGCATCCGCCGTCATGTGAGATGTAGCGCCGGTATCCATGTAGTAGTTCCCATCGGGTTGAGAGAACGAAAGAGCATGCATAGCGGCTTCAATGTCGGTGGGCATGTAGCTAGGAATAGAAGGAGCAACAACATTGTAAGCTTGAGGTATGGGCCCAAGTATGCTTGGCCCAGAAGAAGAGGGACAGTGGGCCGCTGGATTGGGCCCAGGATGCCAAGAATAGGCATGAAATGGGCAAGGAGGGACTGTCCACCCTCCCCAACTAGGTTACCACGTCTGCTGCCACTGTGGCGGTGGGGCCTGCTGACGTGGCTGCCACTGGGACTGCTGAGGTGGCTGCTGACTAGGCGTGGGCCCACCAGAATTTGAATGTTGTTGATTCTTTTTCTTCTCGCCTTTTGTGTTATTGCGCCCCTTGTTGTTGCTATTGCGTATGTTGCTTGTAGAAGAAGACGAGTCAACGACAACCATGGCCGCACCACCTGTGCGACTCCCCTAACCACCATTTTCACGAGCTAGGCGAGCCTTTATAGTACGCTCAGCCATTTTCAACCGCGAACAACAACTTTCATCGGATGGCAAAGGCTCTTGGTTTTGTAAGCAGTCCATCGTGCCACTATACGCCTCCTGTAAGGACCCGGTGGGGCGTAAAACCAGACGACCATTTGTCACCGAGCATCAACATCGGCCAACCTATTTGCCAGCGATTGTAAGTTAGTACAATAATTCTCAATTGAGTTGAAGTCCTGAAAGCATGCGTTTGTAAAGTCCTCTTCGAGGTGAGTAGCATGAGAGGCTTTATTGTCTTGAAACAGAGATTCAAGACGGTTCCACACCCCCTCCGCCATGTCATTACACTTGAGGATAGCAAGAAGAAGATCAGGAGAAAGAGTGTTGTAAATCCATTGTAAAACAACGGTGTCTAAACGCTTCCAAAGAGCCATGTCAGCGGACTAAGCCTTGGTATAGGCAACCAAGGTCGTTTCCTCTGTTGGTGGAACTAAATGATCGTAAAGATCATGAACCCTAGCCATATCTCTAAATAAAGTAGCCCAAGAATGATACATCGATTGCTCATTGTCTAATGTCACGGGTATAAGAAATTTAACATTAGTGATGGTGAGTGTGGATGAAACTTGGACGAGTCTGCCATGGAGAAGAAGAAGAAGAAGAAGAAGAAGAAGAAGAAGAAGAAGAAGAAGAGTGATGCGGCTAGGGTTGGAGGAGTAGGATCGTATGAGTATCTGATACCATGAAGGAAATCAATTCCATGAGTTTTGCATTCCACCTTTGACAAAATATACTCCCTCCGTTTTTTTTAATATGCACATTTTTCCATTTTGGGGTGTTTTTTTTAATTGGCACCTTTCTACCTTTTTCCATAAATAGAAGGTTGGTCCACCTAATTATTACACTTCTCTCCTACTTTTCTTTCCTTCTCTCTACCTTTTTCACTTTTTCTTTACTTTTACTAACCTTCTCTCTTACTTTTGCACTTTTTCCTTGGTCCGCGCGCAAAAGCAAACATGCATATTAAAAAAAACGGAGGTAGTATATGTTTGACAAGAGTAATGCTAGGCTACAAATTAGCTACTGATTTGCTAAAGCTAAGGAAACTAGCTACAAAAGTGGTAACTCAATAGCAAAGATATTTACAATAATAAAAGATTATTTACAATAATAATCTAACACCATCTCAACCAAAGTCTAATTAACTTGATGGTTGGGTTACAATTCATATAAATATCCCTCAATCCACATGACTTTTGTATGAATAATTCTAAAAATTCTTACAAAAATTAAAGGTTTTCTTAGGATGGATAGGGTAATTGAATTAGTGACAAAAAAATATAACAAAACTCTTTTTTGTTTTTATGGGAATAAGGAATACAAAACTCGTTTGTTGATTGAAAAATATTCGTAACAATAACACACTCATGGTACTTCTCACCACACCCCCCAAACCTAATCCGTTCCCAACCCGAAATCTTATACTACCCACTTGTTCAACATTATGTAGTCATTTCTAATTATGAAATTAATATTGTTAATGTGAGTTAAGACATTTATTTAGTTGCTTGGTTGATTATAGCAAATCACGAGAATTATAAATCCTAATGATCTTCAAAAATGATTGTGGTTTTTTGTTAACCAAAAGTTAAAAGGTGGGAGTAGAATTTTTTATTAATTCTCACTTCTAAAAAAATAGGGTAAGTTGCATACCTATTAGTAGATGGAAATTACTACGTAATTTACTTTTCGAATTGTCAACCAAACCTAATTCTCAATTTTTCCATGAATTTGAATAGAGGTATCCATTTCCATTTGATTTGAAATTCATTAGAGTTTCCACTCCCTATATAAACCAAACAACCACTTTTATAGTAAGCAATTTAGCATGCATCCATGACATGGGTAGGCATCAATAATTATGTATTAGGTTTCGTTATGTTCATTAATAAGGAATTATCTATGTTTTGTCTAGTCTATAGATAATCTAGGGAGAGGGATCAATAATTGAGTACTGAGTTTGGTTAGGTTGAGAATTAGGAAAAATATAGTAGCAACGCTCTTTACACGTCATGACGTGAATGATTAGCCATTTGCAAGAACAATATCTAAGCGTAGGTTGTTTTGGGCCATGTTCTCTTCATTTTAAAATAATTGGATTTTATTGAGCTGAATCGAGAAAATTTGAATTGAATGAACTTAATTGACACTTAATTATATGTTTATTTCTAAGCTTTAATATTTTAACAAAATCCTATTGAAATTACACACATGTTATAGTTTTCGTCAAAATCTTTCCTGTGATACTTAAATCTACTTATAAAATTATTTTTACTCAAGAGTTATACAGGCTTTTAAAGGTGTAACCTAAATATAACTGAACTAAAAATGAATTAAGCTGAGCTGAGTTAAAATAGACTGAATTAAATTGGATCGGACTTAACTTATTTACATGTTCTTTTAGAGGATTAGAACATGGCCTTTAATCATGTGAATCTGCAACAATTTTCACTCAGGATTAGTTTTATACTTTATCAATTCGGATGAGCAATCCTTAAACTTTGCATCTAAGCAACTTTGGCGCCTTTATACCATATCTTGTGGTGAGGGCTCGACTAACAAGTAGTGCTGATGCTTTTTGGATTCACCAAGCCATCCTTAATACAGTTGCTTATTCATAAGTGACAGATCTAGGATTTAGAAGTTTGAGGTACGACAAAATAAATTAACTTTCGGCCAAAAAAAATTAAATAAACCATTAAATATTGCAAAAAACAATGTAAACATAAAAATTAAACGTTCGAATTGCAAATAGTTCAAAATAGTGCCATTACAATTACATCGTCACAAGTGAAATTTTACAATTGCATCCTACGAGTTTTCATGTTTTGGAAACGACTTATTAAATCATCATCACTAATTTGCAAGAAAATGTCTCTTAAAGATGAAGAAGATGACAGTAGAGGATTTTTGTGACTTCCCTCCACCTCCCTTTGAAAAGAACTATAAAAACTTTTATTTTTCATCTTCCAATCCTAACAATTATATAAACATTAATCAATTATATATTTGAAAGAGAGGGAAGAGGTCAGGTTTGAGCCTCTGAGATGAGTGGCGTGAAATTAAAAGAGATATAGCGCGCAAGTCTTTAGTGGATCAGGTTTGTTTTACTCCGAAAGATGGGTTTCTAAGGTTTTTTTGGCTCATATTCACCTTAAAAAAATTATCTATACATATACTATGAGTTGGGCCTTCTATTTTGCTTGTTTTTTTATTTTTGGGTCGGGATACCCTTATACCCCAATGTACCCCTAAATCCGCCCATGTTGTTCATAGCCTCCATGTTCTAGATTGTTAAGCCTCCTCTTTCTTATAAACTTCCAACTTGGATGCTTTATACCAGATAATTGGCCTTATTTCTGTTGCACCTATTTCAGAAGGGCCAACTTTATCCTACAAATGACAGGCTTAGGTAGTGTCATAATATGTCTACACAAAGCAACCAGCACGGAGTTGATCGGTACAAGCCCATCCACTTGTGAAAGTGCCTTACATCAAGGTCAAACAAGCCCACGCCCTATTATTTACAAAAAAATTTACCAACACCGCATTACACCTACACCAACGGTCCAACATTATCTAAATAAACATAAACGCTATAAAATTTATGTACGAGATAGACATGCTAAATAAAAGCATAACACTAATAAGACCAAGATTACACAATTTGCGTTTCTGAACAATGGATCATATTCATATTACATCATATAAGAACTATATCTACAGGAAGGAAGGAAACTTTCTAACAGGGCCATGTACTCAAAAGAGTACGCCATGAAAAACAAATAAAAAAATAAATAATCTGTTTGTCACACGAGCCGAAGGAAAAGGTAAAGGTCTAATTCTAGAAGATCAAAACTCACAGATATCACTATGAGATCTAACAAGATCTACCTAAATGTACACGAAATTAACAGCTAGATAAAGAATAGAGGACTGAAATAGACTGGAACAAGTACTGTCAGCTTTTATACAACTCGAACACGCTAAAACACTCCAGAATAACTTGAATTTCAGTTCGCTGAAGCAGATTTGCTGGTACCAGATGGTCGTTGACGTCCAGAGCAAAGCAACGTAGCTCAAACAATCTGGCAAATGCTACTATCATAGCTGCTTTATAGTGATTAAAGTATCTCACTCGCACTAGCAATCTCTAATCAACCAAGACTTGGCCACAATGAGCTGAGTTTGGCCGCAAGTTTTGCAGATTTATAATCATCGCGAAGCTGAATAAATCTGAAACAGGAATCAAAGTGCACGTTTTCTCCATATTCTGTTATGTCACGTTTCAGCCGTAATCCCCCACTGGAAAGTATAGTGGAATTGCAGGAAATCAAACCATATGTCAATTGAATATTACCAATACTTTAGAAAGGAGTAAGAAACTAAGAACTAAAATTTATAAGGCACTGAAAGAAAGCACTTCAGGTTAAAAGAAATGGCTCATTTGCTAACTAAAACAAGGAAGAAACCATCAAATGACATACTGCTATAACATTATTCAAAACCAACTAATTATAATGGAATAACATGAAACAAGACATAGGAAAAAGAGGACCACTACCTAAATTTCTATTCAGTTTTAACTGGAATAGAGACTCGTGAGCTGCATGCGTGCATCGTGCGTAAGTGCCTTAGATTGAGCAATATAATCTCAGGTATCTAGATATTTATATTAATGAAGTACCAGGAATCCAGGACAGTGAGAAGATATAATTACTACTCCCTCTATCCCAAATGGCATGTAATCGAGGCACGTTAAAGCAAAAACAATTATTCAAATTCATAACTATCATTCACTAATTAAAGTTTGGAAAATTGTCCGTTTAGGTGCCTTGAGGTTTAGTCAACTTCCACTTTGGTGACCTTTGTTTTCATACCTACTTCAGCAAAGTTTAAATCGTAGAAACTTTTATCGGAAAATGTAACTCTGTTAACACGGACACCATAGTGGAACACTTTTAACGTTAAGTTACTAAATTGGAACATAAAAACATATCATCAAAGTGGAATTTAACTAAACCTCCATGAACCAAAATGGACACTCTTCTAATTTAGACTTCTCCGTATGCAGAAATAAAGCTGTTTAATTTTGACCCATCCACAGCAGACAGCAGTAGTTCGGCTGAAGCATCATGCTGTTTAGCGTATAATTATTTACTGAGTCTCCTGCAGATTAGAGATGTTTATGTTGGTTTCGTGTCGGGTCGTGTTCGTGTTTTCTCTTAGTAACTTTATATTCGTATCGTATCGGTTTTAGTCGTGTTGTCGTCTTGTGTCACAGTCTGGCAGCTCTACTTCAAAGGTTGTTTTTGCATGGGCCCTACAAGTTTTATCATAGACTTGCATTTTTTACTTCAGCTTTTTAACATTTCAAAGTAAAAGAAGTATGGGCTTTAAAATGTTAAAGCTTTGAGTTTGGAACATAAGTTGGGCTTGTGTTTTACGAGCCACATAAACATAACATATCAATTTCATGGTGGGAACATGGTCCTAAAACCGGTTCCTTCGGGTAACCACCGGCAACCGGGTCGAGGAAATCACTACCCCAGAGGCCAAATTCAGTTCTAGTCAAGTCCTGATTCTTAGAATCAGACCCGCTGAAATCTAGCTCCGTCCAAACTCGTCGGGCCCAGTTCCAGGTGCCCAAATTTTCTGCTCACCCTATGTCCAACATAAAAAAAAACCACAACCAACTGCGAAAAACACTCCTAGGTTCACCAGGTTCCACAACTTATGCCCTGTTTTCGGCAACTTATTTTTAATAAATTTCAATAAAATAAGTTCTGTTCGATAAAAATAAGTTTAGTTTAGTAAAAATTTAATCTTCATGGAGAAACACACAGTTTGGTTGCATCAATTCATGTTCTACTACTGCTTTTATGAATGCTTAATCAATTAGGCTAAATTGTGAAAAACCACACATTTACATTAACTTTTTTAGAAAAAACCACTATTTAAGTTTTTCGTTAAAAATAACCACCACTTATATTTACTTTTTGTAGGTTGTACTATCACTCACTCGTTAGTTTTCCGTTAATGGGGCCCACCTTTAAGACACATGTCCATGTTTCTGTTCGACCTCTTTGTGTGTCTCTCTGCCTCTCTAATTCTCTCTCATTTATTCTTTCTCTCTCCTCTTTTCCTACCCCCTGTTTTTCATTCAACCAGTAATCTCTCCCTTTTAATTTTCATTCAATCAAAATTCTGCCTTGCATTAATTTATTTGATTTTTCTTTATTTTCTTCTTAATCTTCATCCTTCAAACTCTCTTCATCTTCTTTTTCCATGAAAAACGAAAAATTTCCAATCAGTAGTATTAAGTTAATAAGTGTTCTCAAATAAAACAACCACGGATGTTCTATGTATTGTAAAACAAAGATCATATAGAACACAATAGAACATTTATTCAACTTAACTAAAAGAATATGGAATTTGCCATAACAAAGGATATTCCCATATCATCAATAAATTACTAATAAGGTCTAAACTAAAATGTCGAGGATGACAAATGTGTGTGTGTGTGTTTTTTTTTTTTTTTTTTTGATAATTTGGTGGTTTCTCATTAATTAGGAGAATAAACTCCATCAAAGCTGTTACACTGAAGCATCATGCCAGACAAGCCTACAACCCAGTGGGCCAAATGATTCACACCACCAACAAAGTGGCTGGTACATGGTAAAACTAGACCACACTATATCCGACTAATCCCAGAGAAAAAGCTTAGAGCCTAGAGCAGATTTACATCGTCGATATTAGAAGCATCATGCCATATTTTCCACGAGTTATATCTAGGGATGTAACTAAGCTAAGCCGGCTCGTAGAGCTCTTGAGATCGGCTCGATCAAAGCTCGGCTCGATCAAAGCTCGGCTCGAGCTCGGTCAATTTTGACCCCAAGCCGAGCTCGAGCCTAACAAGGCTCGGCTCGTTTAAGCTCGACTCGGCTCTTTTACTTAAAATATATGTTGTTATTCCTAAATTTTGAACTTTAACTAGATGATTAACATTATCTGTTGTTGAATGTTAAGTGACTTGAATGATCTTATTTACATTCATTTTATCTATGTTGAATTGTTGAGTATTTTACTTTTTTGTTGCAAGAAAATATTAACCAATAATGGAGAAAAGATACTGGAGTCGAGCCCAAGCCGTGCTCGAGGTCGAAGTTTTGCAACTGAGTTGAGCTCGAGCTTTGACTTGGCAAGCTCGTCAAGCTTCGGGATGAGCTCGAGCTCGAGCCTTGACTTGGCAAGCTCGTCAAGCTTCGAGCCGAGCTCGAGCTCGATCAAGTTGCCACCGAGTTGAGCCGAACTAGTCCATTTATATTAAACACAATTTCTACACTCTCCCTCCCCTCTCCCAACATTCATTGGTGGTCTGATGGTGGATAGATATGGCAATAACTAATGAATGATCCATTATCACTCGTTTCATCCGAAATATATAAGTGGATGTAAAACAACCTTAAAGGATGATAGCCGATCGAGTGACGGGTGAATAGTTGAAAGGTGATGGATGGGAATAGGTTGAAAATATTCCATCCATCCCCATTTACCACTCGCAATATTCAATGATCTTTTTCCTTTTGTTCATCATTAGACGTGTTTGCATGAACTTTTTATCTTAATTTGTCATGAACTTAATGTTTAAATTGTCAGATTTGCAAGTTTGATTTATTTTTTCATTGTCAATCTCTTAAACCGATTATCACCGATTCACCCGTTGATGGTGCGTGGATACAATATGGGTGACATCTTATCGGGTGATGGATAGATAGGTGGGAGTTAACGTAAACGGGTGGTGGGTACGGGTGATGGTCCACTCAACCCAAATCTCACTCATTCCCATCTCTAGTGTGGTGGGTGGTGGTGTTAGGCCATGAGGGGACTTGGTGGTTAGTGATGGAATGGGTTGGAAGAGGAACATCCTGTCTAAAACTACAGTGGTAATCAAAGCTTTTTCTGACATTTTTGAGGTGCAGGGTGAAGTAACAATTAAGAGACCTTAAAGAATGAGTTTCAAAAAATTCTAGTAGTGTACTTTTTATTACGACACTAGATAAACGATACTTTTCGCTAATACAAATATGTCATTTCATAATAAAATTAATTTAGAGTAACATGAGTTATTGATTGGGTGATCGAAGTAGAATGAATGAGAAAAATACATAATAGCTTTTGTATTATTTATATAAGAATTTACTATGATCTCCTCTTGTGTACTTTTTAGTATTCTATCAAGTTAATGTGATATTATGATTGATGTTCTTCATATGATTAAAGTTATATCTTGATTATTAATTAGTCTTTCAGTAAGTTATCACTTCTCGGATTCAATTTATTTGATTAAAAGAGAAAACCTATATGTTTCACAAATAAAATAATGTAGGTATCATAGAATTTTAATTCCAGTCCACTAAACATAAACCTACTACCCAAATAAATTAACACTCTAATGTGAGAGTTGAGAGGTTTTTGTAAACATGAGAGTATGTTGGATGATATTTCTTCTTTTCGAGGAATATTTGACTTGAATTTCATTAATATTTATTATAATTTAGTGAAATAAGGAGGAAAAAAGGGTGATTAGCTTGAATAAAAAGAAAAGGGGAGATAGCAAAAATGGGAAGAAAATAAAGGTTAATTAAAAGAGCTTAAAAACAAGAACATATTTTATGTACTTCCTCCGTTTTTTTTAAATGTGACACTTTCTATTTTAGGAAGTTTTAAATTAAATGTGACACTTTCTTTTTTGGTCAATAAGCTCTCTCTATCTCTCTCCTTTCACATGGGTCCCCTTATTTTTTTTCTCTCTATCTCTTTCCTTCCCAAAAATTGCCTAGGAGTCCGTGAATCTAAAAGTGTCACATTTAAATAAAAACGGAAGAAGTAGGTCAATTAGTGGGGAAATGGAAACAAGATAGTTTAGTGTCTGCAACAACATTCGACCTTGTATATATCTCCTACAAGGAAGAAGAGAACACTAGCCACTGCAGTACCAGACTTCATCTATGTACTCAGACTTCATCTGTGAACTTAAGCCGTCTAGATTTGACTGATTTGAGCCCCGGTCGGGCGCGCCGCTTGCCCTGTCCTAAGGCTGGAACTGGTGGTAGTATAATTCCCTATATAATTATTCTCTCAATTTCTTTTTTATGCATTATTTTTTTCCTTTAGGAATGTCCCTAAAAGATGCACCATTTTTTTACCTTTAGGAATGTCCCTAAAAGATGCACCATTTTTTTATTAGTTAGTTGGTCTCGTTACTTTACTCTCACATAAACTATAGCTGGCTCTGCCAATTTATTTTTTATTCACTCCACTGAACCAAATAATAAAACTTATGCATGCAAACACATGTGAAGCATAGAAACAGCGATAGATAGAGTATATTAATTATGTAAGCCACAAATTAAAGCATTCAACCTCATCTAAACAATTACTATAGCGATGATAATAGTGGAGCTCTGGCACTCATATAAAACATCAGAAGAACCTGACAAATACGTTTACATAAACATAACATACATTATACGTAAATCCATACAACAAACGGAACGTACAAATACAACATTAAGATCGACACACAACAAGCTAAGCACGTACGGGTACGTTGCATGCTTTTATAGTTTTATTTATTTAGGTCGTAACATTGTAACGGTAGCAACGTAAGAACCCAGATCGAAATGAGCGTCTAGTCACTGGCGCAGGTGCCCTGAATGAAAGAGGCCCAGCCCTCGCAATGGCCCCCTGGGCAACAGGGGTCCAATGCACCACAAGGCTGCCCAATTCCTACACAATAATATTTCTTACAGATGGAACCTGTAGGCATGGGGCCACCTTGCAGCTTGCAATCCATGCCACTGCAACACCTCAAGTTGGAATCCAATGTCCATGGGTTGCAATCTTGATTCTCACCTACACAAGTAAGAGTGTTTTTGTTGTATTCATGTGCATAGTATTCCTTCAGGATGCCGCTATCGATGGCGGCTGCCTTAAGAAGGATGTTTGAAAGCAGCTGTTGTGGCCGAGCTCGGCCGACTGATGCCAAGGCAAATAGCAGGGTGATTTGCAGAATTATTGCCTGGAACTTCATGGTTTGTTTCACTATTTTCGCCATTTTCTTGTTTCTTAGTTTTGTTTTGTTTGTGAGTAGTGTGGTATAAGGAGTTTAGAGGCAGTTCATTTTATAGCGTGCATGCATACATGCAACAGTAGGGAGGGGGAAATCAATAATTCATCAGTATTCACATGAATCACGATGTAAGATTATTTAATGTGATAGTATTATTTCAATTAGATGAATCACGATAAGGAACGTTGCAGTCGCCATCACTTGGAATGGTTTTAGGTGAAACCCCATGTAACACCCTGGCTAGTGGCTACATTACTTTGGTTTAGTTGGATCTTTGATAATCTAAAAAAATTGTGTAGTACAAACGGATGATTTTATAATGGATATTTGATAAATTTCCACCAAAATCTTTTAATGAGGGACTAATATCAGCCAATCATTTTTACATATAAGATTATATTTTTTTCTTTTTTAAATTAAATATAATAAATTATTCGATTTATATATTTTCTACGATTATTAATCTAAACTAAGTGTCACCTTACCCCTGCCCTTAGTTAAAATAATGTTTATCTCTAGACGTGGGTGACACATAAAATGAAACAAAGGGAGGCACTTAGTCATTTTACCCCTTTTTGCATGTATGCCTATGCATATTTTAAAGGAAAAATTGGATCAAACAACACAAAATATACGTTTGTTGCACAAAACAGTACCAACAAAAAAAGTTGCACAAAACAACACAAACTTTTTCTAATCGGTGTAAAAAATGACATTAGTGGTTTTTTCGCCTGAGATTTCCTATTTCCGGCGAATTTTTAGTATTTTAGCTATTTTTTATTTTGCTATCTTTTTTCCTTCACATTAAATAGACTAGTGGATCTAAAAATCACCTTTTTTCCTCTTTGAAACCCTAAAATTTTCCCAAAGTGATTTTATCTATCAAATCCTAGAATTGGAGGATGAATGTCAAATGTGCAAGAAAGAATTCAAAAGGTTTGTCTACAGTGTATGGGTAATAGAAATCAAAGAGCTAAAAGATTCACCGGAAAATAGGGAATCTCAAGCGAAAAACCCACTTATGTCGTTTCTGCACCAATTAGAAAAAGTTCATGTTATTTTATGCACCTTTTTTTGTTGGTGTTGTTTTGTGCAACAAACGTATAGTTTGTGTTGTTTGATCCAATTTTTCCTATTTTAAATCTTTGATATCTTAATGATATATTGATTTTTTATAGAGTTTTCTCTTTCTTTACAAGCTAAATTGTGCTATATTGACGCTCTTAGGAGCTATTTATGCTAACTATTTCGATATAGTTGTGATTTGTGTGTTCCATATCGTTTTGCAGGTTTTTAGGGGAAAACTCCCTATTTACTTGATGTTTTGATCACCACACTATAGCGGAAGGTTATGAGGCATCTTGGCGGTCTCGAGATGGTATTCGGACCCCGTTGTGAAGAAGAAATATGCAAAAGACTTGGCGTCTGAAGCCAAGTGGAGGCAAGAAAGAAAGAAGCTTCGCCCGATCGGGTACGAGTATTTTAGGCCAAAGCTTCAGATTTTCCGCCCGATCGGGCAGACTTGCCCGATCCCGTCGGGCGGACTTACACTTGGCCAAATTTGCTGTTTTTCTGGGAGCTGAAGAAGACAACCACGCTATTCCATCGGGTGGTCCTGCCCGATCGGGTGCTAGGGTTGCGGCCCCGATCGGGTGACTGTTGCCCGATCTGATCGGGTGCGTGCATTCTCCTTGCTGCTGAAAGAAGGTTCCCAGGCTCGATCGGGCGGCCCTTTGCCCGATCGGGTGGACGACACGGGGACGCGATTTTTCGTTTTTTCCCCACTCTATCTTATTGTTTTCTTAGAAACTATAAATACTTTTTAGGTTGTTTTTATTTGTATCTTTTATTCTATTGAACAATTAGAGAGCTCTTAGCCTAGTTTTGATAGTTTTCCATTGTAGAAGAGATTCGAATGCTATTTCAATTCAATTAAAGTTCCCGCTTTCCGTCAATTTGGTAATCATCTTTCTTATTGCTTTATTCTTATCTCTCAATTGCTTTAGTTTGGTTGTTTATTATTCAATTATTTCATAATGCAATTCTTAGGTTTTCCAATTAGCTTTGTTATCGGTAATTTAATCATGTCTGAGTAGTTCTCTTTCTAGGGTGTTAGACAGGGAAGCCATGTTTATACCATGATTGTTATTTAGACTCCTATTGATTCCTAGGGCTTGATTAGAGTGATTGTGGTGTGGTTTGTTCTTAATTAGTGGTTAATGTTAGTGGCCAATTTCATTGATTGCTTGTGGTTAATAGTTGTTTGCACAGATCTGTCTTACGACTAGAGGCCTAGGACACATCAGTAGTTCTGATTACGTTAGTGAACATGCGGCGTATGTTGAACTATGAGCGTTGAGTCTTAACCATAGCTTAACACATGCTCTAATCCCTCGACTCTTGACTTAGGCTTTGATAGTAGTTGACCTTGTTTGATTGGTATAAGCATGGTGGAACGACCTAATACCCTAGGCTTTTATTCCATAGTTAAATCCTCGGTTTAATTCTTCTTCCTTAGTTTAATCATTAGATCAGTTAACTCTTCCCTGATTTCATCTGAAGTAGTTAGTTGATTGAATATTAATATAGAAACTCTGTCTCCCTGCGGATTTGACCCTGCTTCCATTGACTACCTTAGTTAGAGGACTGTAGGTTTATCTTTGAATAGGTGATACGACTAAATCCTATCACTTAACTTACGTATTGTTAAAATAATAGTTCAGAGTATCATCTCAATTAAAAGGTTAAATCGATGTATCGTTGAAGTACAATTAATATTTATGTGGTTTAATACTATACGCCCCTCATGCGAAGGCTTGTAAAAGTAGACGCATAGGAAAAATGCTTCAAATCGAAGTCGTAGTTAGAATAACATATGAAGGAAATCAATTTCGTGAGTTTTGCATTCCACCTTTGACAAAATATATATGTTTTACAAGAGTAATGCTAGGCTAGAAATTAGCTACTGATTTGCTAAAGCTAAGGAAACTAGCTACAAAATTGGTAATTAAATATTTTACAACTAAGCAAAGATATTTACAATAATTAAATATATTTACAATAATAATCTAACACACCCCCGCAGTCAAAGCGGGAGGTTCTCGGATGCTTAGACTGTCCCTGAAATCATTAAATAAAACGAGCGGAAGTCCTTTTGTAAAAATGTCAGCAATTTGATAATGGGATGGGACATGAAGCACATGAACTTCGCCGCGTGCAACTTACTCATGACCGAAGTAAATATCAAGCTCAATGTATTTAGTGCATTGATGTTTAACAGGATTATCGGACAAGTATATGGCACTCACATTGTCACAATAAACTAGAGTAGCCTTTTCAACAGGACGATGCAACTCTAGAAGAAAATTTCTTATCCAACATGAATTAGAGACATCATTTGCAACACCCTTGTATTCGGCCTCAGCACTACTATGAGAGACAAGATTATCTCCGAGAAAAACACAATAACCAAAGGTGGAGCGACGGGTGTCAGGACAACCCCTCCCCCCACCCCCCAATCAGCATATGTTATGAGATGATACGTAAAATATTAGACTTGTACAAGTGTAGACCAAAAGAAAGGGTACCCTAAAGATAGCGTATGATACTCTTAAAAGCACTCATATATTCATTAGTTGGAGCATGCATGTGAAGACAAATATGTTGCACGACATTGGAGATGTCCGGCCGAGTGAATGTAAGATACTGAAGAGCACCTGCGAGATTCCGATACTGAGTCGGGTCAGCATAAGGAGTATCTACTGTGGCACTAAGTTTGGACTTAGTATCAACAGGATTAGGACAGGAACTGCAGTTAGACATTCCGGCATGTTCAATAATTCGTGCAGCATATTGCTTCTGAGATAAGAAAAGACCATGGGTATGACGAGGGACGGCAATATCTAAGAAGAAACTCAGATCTTTCATGGCAAATTCAAAGGCCAAAAGAGACATAATATACTTACGCAGACGATCAGAAGAAGTTGTAAGTATAATGTCATCCACAATAATAAAAAATAGGCAATATTAAAACCATTTTTGTAGATGAAAAGGGAATGATCTGACTTACTGTGAGAGAACTCAATGGTAGCAACAAAATCAGCAGAGCTTTGTTACCAAGCCCGGGGAGCCTGTTTTAACCCGTACAAAGATTTCTTCAATAGGCAAACATGATCTGGATATTTTTTGCTACGAAAATCCATGGGTTGATGCATATATATTGTTTCATGTAAGGCATTCTTGACATCCATATGGTGAATGCAAGACTGAGAGAGATCAATGCTGAGAACTGCTATAATGGTCTGAGGTTTAACCACGGGGCTAAACGTCTCATCACAATCAAAACCTTGCTGCTGAGTATTTCCATCACCTAGAAGACGAGCCTTATAGTGCTCAAAAGAACCATCAAACTTATGTTTAGGACGAAAACTCCACATAAACCGAATAACATTCACATTAGCTGGCCGAGGCACTAATTCCCAAGTCTTATTATCAATTATAGCATTAAATTCATCCAACATTGGACCTTTCCAATGATGGTCACTAAGCGCACTAACAGGATATCGGGGAATAGGAGAAATATCTATGGTGGTAGTGTGATGATTGGAGGCGCAGTACGTATGGGTTAGGTTTGAAAATGTCATTGCACGCACGAGTGCTCATGCGGGTTGGATGAGAGGAGGAGGCCCAGAGGTGGTGTGAGGAAGCGAGGAAGGGACGGAGCCCATAGAGGGAGTTGGGCTGCGAGAAGGAGAAGAGGGGCCAGAGGATTGGATTTGGCTGTCCAAACCCGAAGAAGGAGGAGTGGGCAGCAGCGTTGTCTGACCCAAAGGATTGGGCAGCGGCTGGCCCAAAAGAGAGGGAGAAGACCGGACTGCGCTAGGAGAGGGAGAAGGGCAGTCTGGGCCCGTGTGCGGCAGTGTGAGGGAGAAGGGAGGAGTTGGGCTGCATATTTGGGTCAGGTTCCACAGTTTGTGGCGTGGGGTTTTGAGACAAATATGTATTAATTGAGGAGGAATATTGTCATCTAAAAAATCATAATCCGAATGTTTTGTTTTGTGGTGCTTAGAGAATGGAAATTCAGTTTCAACAAAACGAACATGACGACAAATTATGATTTTACCACTAGCCATGTCATAGCATTTGGACCCATGATGGTTGGGTGCCGGGCCTAAATAGGCACAAGGAGTATACCGTTCTTGTAATTTATGAATAGTGGATGAGGGTAATAATGGCAAGCATAAGCAACCAAAAATACGCAAAATCGAATAATCTGGATCACGATGATAGAAGATTTGAGCAGGTGATTGGTAATTCAAGACCTTGGAAGGAAGGATATTGAGTAGATATGTGGCCATGGAAAGAGCATGATGCCAAAAAGTGAGTGGTATAGATTCGTGAGCGAGAAGAGTGTGAATTTATTTATGGACTTTATGTGTCTTTCGGCTTTCCCATTTTGAGGAGAAGTATGAGGACATGGGAGATGGAAGATGGAAGAGCATGCCATTTTGTTCAAAAAAAAATTGGTGAAGATGCCATTTATGTATTCCGTGCCATTGTCACATTGAAAAGTCTTAATATTACGTTCAAATTGGGTCTCGACGAGAGCATGAAATGCTAAGAAAAGTTATTTGACTTGAGATTTCTTGGCAATGGGAAATGTCCACAAAACTTTGCTATAGTCATCAAGAAAAAGAACATAATAACAATGGCCGGAAGTACTGACAATAGGAGAAGTCCAAAGATCGCTATGAATAATATCAAAAGGAAGAAAAGTGTAAGACTTTGAATCATTAAAAGGTAGCTTAGAATGTTTCCCGAGAGGACAAGAAGAACAAACAGTAGTACAAGCCTTATTACAATCAATTAACTTTTTACTACAAAGAGACTTAAGA
Organism: Patellifolia procumbens; assembly: GCA_947645195.1. Taxonomy (NCBI): domain Eukaryota; kingdom Viridiplantae; phylum Streptophyta; class Magnoliopsida; order Caryophyllales; family Amaranthaceae; genus Patellifolia; species Patellifolia procumbens. Next base: position 10,273,653 of record CANSGD010000972.1, read on the forward strand.
ATAGCATCGCCAAGGATGACCTAAACGATTGTGCCAATGGTCCGAAGGCAAAGCATTAAAAGCAGAATGATTGTGGGAAGAAATGGCTTGAGAGCTGGAGAAAAGAGGATATAAGTCGCCAGTGCTATAACATCTCATTAGTTTGGTACCCATCTATATGTCATTAACAGAGAAACCAAAAGGATCAAAAGAGATAGAAATCATATTATCTGTGGTAAACTTACGAACAGAGACGAGATTTTTAATGAGTTTGAAAGCATATAACACATTAGTGAGAGTGAAAGGGGGATAGGGTGGTGGCAAAGTAGTGTGACTGTGACCAATAATTGGAATATGATGACCACTACCAATAACAATGTTAAGATGCTTATTGCTTGAATTGAAATAAGAAGATAGAATACTTGCATCCGCCGTCATGTGAGATGTAGCGCCAGTATCCATGTAGTAGTTCCCATCGGGTTGAGAGAACGAAAGAGCATGCATAGCGGCTTCAATGTCGGTGGGCATGTAGCTAGGAATAGAAGGAGCAACAACATTGTAAGCTTGAGGTATGGGCCCAAGTATGCTTGGCCCAGAAGAAGAGGGACAGTGGGCCGCTGGATTGGGCCCAGGATGCCAAGAATAGGCATGAAATGTGCAAGGAGGGACTGTCCACCCTCCCCAACTAGGTTACCACGTCTGCTGCCACTGTGGCGGTGGGGCCTGCTGACGTGGCTGCCACTGGGACTGCTGAGGTGGCTGCTGACTAGGCGTGGGCCCACCAGAATTTGAATGTTGTTGATTCTTTTTCTTCTCGCCTTTTGTGTTATTGCGCCCCTTGTTGTTGCTATTGCGTATGTTGCTTGTAGAAGAAGACGAGTCAACGACAACCATGGCCGCACCACCTGTGCGACTCCCCTAACCACCATTTTCACGAGCTAGGCGAGCCTTTATAGTACGCTCAGCCATTTTCAACCGCGAACAACAACTTTCATCGGATGGCAAAGGCTCTTGGTTTTGTAAGCAGTCCATCGTGCCACTATACGCCTCCTGTAAGGACCCGGTGGGGCGTAAAACCAGACGACCATTTGTCACCGAGCATCAACATCGGCCAACCTATTTGCCAGCGATTGTAAGTTAGTACAATAATTGTCAATTGAGTTGAAGTCCTGAAAGCATGCGTTTGTAAAGTTCTCTTCGAGGTGAGTAGCATGAGATGCTTTATTGTCTTGAAACAGAGATTCAAGACGGTTCCACACCCCCTCCGCCATGTCATTACACTTGAGGATAGCAAGAAGAAGATCAGGAGAAAGAGTGTTGTAAATCCATTGTAAAACAACGGTGTCTAAACGCTTCCAAAGAGCCATGTCAGCGGACTAAGCCTTGGTATAGGCAACCAAGGTCGTTTCCTCTGTTGGTGGAACTAAATGATCGTAAAGATCATGAACCCTAGCCATATCTCTAAATAAAGTAGCCCAAGAATGATACATCGATTGCTCATTGTCTAATGTCACGGGTATAAGAAATTTAACATTAGTGATGGTGAGTGTGGATGAAACTTGGACGAGTCTGCCATGGATAGAAGAAGAAGAAGAAGAAGAAGAAGAAGAAGAAGAAGAAGAAGAAGAAGAAGAAGAAGAAGAAGAGTGATGCGGCTAGGGTTGGAGGAGTAGGATCGTATGAGTATCTGATACCATGAAGGAAATCAATTCCGTGAGTTTTGCATTCCACCTTTGACAAAATATACTCCCACCGTTTTTTTTAATATGCCCATTTTTCCATTTTGGGGTGTTTTTTTTAATTGGCACCTTTCTACCTTTTTCCATAAATGGAAGGTTGGTCCACCTAATTATTACACTTCTCTCCTACTTTTTCTTTCCTTCTCTCTACCTTTTTCACTTTTTCCTTACTTTTACTAACCTTCTCTCTTACTTTTGCACTTTTTCCTTGGTCCGCGCGCAAAAGCAAACATGCATATTAAAAAAAACGGAGGTAGTATATGTTTGACAAGAGTAATGCTAGGCTACAAATTAGCTACTGATTTGCTAAAGCTAAGGAAACTAGCTACAAAAGTGGTAACTCAATAGCAAAGATATTTACAATAATAAAAGATTATTAACAATAATAATCTAACACCATCTCAACCAAAGTCTAATTAACTTGATGGTTGGGTTACAATTCATATAAATATCCCTCAATCCACATGACTTTGGTATGAATAATTCTAAAAATTCTTACAAAAATTAAAGGTTTTCTTAGGATGGATGGGGTAATTGAATTAGTGACAAAAAAATATAACAAAACTCTTTTTTGTTTTTATGGGAATAAGGAATACAAAACTCGTTTGTTGATTGAAAAATATTCGTAACAATAACACACTCATGGTACTTCTCACCACACCCCCCAAACCTAATCCGTTCCCAACCCGAAATCTTATACTACCCACTTGTTCAACATTATGTAGTCATTTCTAATTATGAAATTAATATTGTTAATGTGAGTTAAGACATTTATTTAGTTGCTTGGTTGATTATAGCAAATCACGAGAATTATAAATCCTAATGATCTTCAAAAATGATTGTGGTTTTTTGTTAACCAAAAGTTAAAAGGTGGGAGTAGAATTTTTTATTAATTCTCACTTCTAAAAAAATAGGGTAAGTTGCATACCTATTAGTAGATGGAAATTACTACGTAATTTACTTTTCGAATTGTCAACCAAACCTAATTCTCAATTTTTCCATGAATTTGAATAGAGGTATCCATTTCCATTTGATTTGAAATTCATTAGAATTTCCACTCCCTATATAAACCAAACAACCACTTTTATAGTAAGCAATTTAGCATGCATCCATGACATGGGTATGGATCAATAATTATGTATTAGGTTTCGTTATGTTCATTAATAAGGAATTATCTATGTTTTGTCTAGTCTATAGATAATCTAGGGAGAGGGATCAATAATTGAGTACTGAGTTTGGTTAGGTTGAGAATTAGGAAAAATATAGTAGCAACGCTCTTTACACGTCATGACGTGAATGATTAGCCATTTGCAAGAACAATATCTAAGCGTAGGTTGTTTTGGGCCATGTTCTCTTCATTTTAAAATAATTGGATTTTATTGAGCTGAATCGAGAAAATTTGAATTGAATGAACTTAATTGACACTTAATTATATGTTTATTTCTAAGCTTTAATATTTTAACAAAATCCTATTGAAATTACACACATGTTATAGTTTTCGTCAAAATCTTTCCTGTGATACTTAAATCTACTTATAAAATTATTTTTACTCAAGAGTTATACAGGCTTTTAAAGGTGTAACCTAAATATAACTGAACTAAAAATGAATTAAGCTGAGCTGAGTTAAAATAGACTGAATTAAATTGGATCGGACTTAACTTATTTACATGTTCTTTTAGAGGATTAGAACATGGCCTTTAATCATGTGAATCTGCAACAATTTTCACTCAGGATTAGTTTTATACTTTATCAATTCGGATGAGCAATCCTTAAACTTTGCATCTCTAAGCAACTTTGGCGCCTTTATACCATATCTTGTGGTGAGGGCTCGACTAACAAGTAGTGCTGATGCTTTTTGGATTCACCAAGCCATCCTTAATACAGTTGCTTATTCATAAGTGACAGATCTAGGATTTAGAAGTTTGAGGTACGACAAAATAAATTAACTTTCGGCCAAAAAAAATTAAATAAACCATTAAATATTGCAAAAAACAATGTAAACATAAAAATTAAACGTTCGAATTGCAAATAGTTCAAAATAGTGCCATTACAATTACATCGTCACAAGTGAAATTTTACAATTGCATCCTACGAGTTTTCATGTTTTGGAAACGACTTATTAAATCATCATCACTAATTTGCAAGAAAATGTCTCTTAAAGATAAAGAAGATGACAGTAGAGGATTTTTGTGACTTCCCTCCACCTCCCTTTGAAAAGAACTATAAAAACTTTTATTTTTCATCTTCCAATCCTAACAATTATATAAACATTAATCAATTATATATTTGAAAGAGAGGGAAGAGGTCAGGTTTGAGCCTCTGAGATGAGTGGCGTGAAATTAAAAGAGATATAGCGCGCAAGTCTTTAGTGGATCAGGTTTGTTTTACTCCGAAAGATGGGTTTCTAAGGTTTTTTTGGCTCATATTCACCTTAAAAAAATTATCTATACATATACTATGAGTTGGGCCTTCTATTTTGCTTGTTTTTTATTTTTGGGTCGGGATACCCTTATACCCCAATGTACCCCTAAATCCGCCCATGTTGTTCATAGCCTCCATGTTCTAGATTGTTAAGCCTCCTCTTTCTTATAAACTTCCAACTTGGATGCTTTATACCAGATAATTGGCCTTATTTCTGTTGCACCTATTTCAGAAGGGCCAACTTTATCCTACAAATGACAGGCTTAGGTAGTGTCATAATATGTCTACACAAAGCAACCAGCACGGAGTTGATCGGTACAAGCCCATCCACTTGTGAAAGTGCCTTACATCAAGGTCAAACAAGCCCACGCCCTATTATTTACAAAAAAATTTACCAACACCGCATTACACCTACACCAACGGTCCAACATTATCTAAATAAACATAAACGCTATAAAATTTATGTACGAGATAGACATGCTAAATAAAAGCATAACACTAATAAGACCAAGATTACACAATTTGCGTTTCTGAACAATGGATCATATTCATATTACATCATATAAGAACTATATCTACAGGAAGGAAGGAAACTTTCTAACAGGGCCATGTACTCAAAAGAGTACGCCATGAAAAACAAATAAAAAAATAAATAATCTGTTTGTCACACGAGCCGAAGGAAAAGGTAAAGGTCTAATTCTAGAAGATCAAAACTCACAGATATCACTATGAGATCTAACAAGATCTACCTAAATGTACACGAAATTAACAGCTAGATAAAGAATAGAGGACTGAAATAGACTGGAACAAGTACTGTCAGCTTTTATACAACTCGAACACGCTAAAACACTCCAGAATAACTTGAATTTCAGTTCGCTGAAGCAGATTTGCTGGTACCAGATGGTCGTTGACGTCCAGAGCAAAGCAACGTAGCTCAAACAATCTGGCAAATGCTACTATCATAGCTGCTTTATAGTGATTAAAGTATCTCACTCGCACTAGCAATCTCTAATCAACCAAGACTTGGCCACAATGAGCTGAGTTTGGCCGCAAGTTTTGCAGATTTATAATCATCGCGAAGCTGAATAAATCTGAAACAGGAATCAAAGTGCACGTTTTCTCCATATTCTGTTATGTCACGTTTCAGCCGTAATCCCCCACTGGAAAGTATAGTGGAATTGCAGGAAATCAAACCATATGTCAATTGAATATTACCAATACTTTAGAAAGGAGTAAGAAACTAAGAACTAAAATTTATAAGGCACTGAAAGAAAGCACTTCAGGTTAAAAGAAATGGCTCATTTGCTAACTAAAACAAGGAAGAAACCATCAAATGACATACTGCTATAACATTATTCAAAACCAACTAATTATAATGGAATAACATGAAACAAGACATAGGAAAAAGAGGACCACTACCTAAATTTCTATTCAGTTTTAACTGGAATAGAGACTCGTGAGCTGCATGCGTGCATCGTGCGTAAGTGCCTTAGATTGAGCAATATAATCTCAGGTATCTAGATATTTATATTAATGAAGTACCAGGAATCCAGGACAGTGAGAAGATATAATTACTACTCCCTCTATCCCAAATGGCATGTAATCGAGGCACGTTAAAGCAAAAACAATTATTCAAATTCATAACTATCATTCACTAATTAAAGTTTGGAAAATTGTCCGTTTAGGTGCCTTGAGGTTTAGTCAACTTCCACTTTGGTGACCTTTGTTTTCATACCTACTTCAGCAAAGTTTAAATCGTAGAAACTTTTATCGGAAAATGTAACTCTGTTAACACGGACACCATAGTGGAACACTTTTAACGTTAAATTACTAAAGTGGAACATAAAAACATATCATCAAAGTGGAATTTAACTAAACCTCCATGAACCAAAATGGACACTCTTCTAATTTAGACTTCTCCGTATGCAGAAATAAAGCTGTTTAATTTTGACCCATCCACAGCAGTAGTTCGGCTGAAGCATCATGCTGTTTAGCGTGTAATTATTTACTGAGTCTCCTGCAGATTAGAGATTTAACTCTTTTTCTGAATTTTATGGTGGCCAGCGCACTGTGTCATGTTAGGGTATGTCGCTGATTTTGCGTTTCCAAAAAAGGACTGCTACAGAGACAACATATTCACCAGACGCAAACTTCTTTCCTGTTGCAGTCTGAATAATGTTCTGTATGGCAATAGCTCATTAGCTTGTGGAGATGAGATGTGAAATTTATCCACTTTTTCTGGTATCCAGTAAATTTCGCATGTTGGTTTAATGTGAGGAAGATTGCACTTCTCCTCTGATATCTTTTCATGTCAATTTTCTATTTTCGATCCCAAGGTATGACCGGCATAAAACCTTACATTCTTAAAAGACACTTGAATCGAGGGTACGGAGGAGAATTGGCCATCAATCTTGTGAACTAATCGATATCGAAAAGCACAACTATCAGATGAACAATAACTTAGCTTCTCAATCCCCCCCACCCCCCACCCCACCCCGTCCCGGAGTAAATTATATTGTGCAAGCATAACAAGTATCGTAGCTTTCTATATTGAATTAAATATTTATCTTTCTCATATTACCCTTATATCCTTGCTAAGAGAAACTTGTAGAGACGTAAATCTTCAAACAAACAAAAGAAAATATTAGGGTTCGTTCGTTATCGTTTTTTGTTTTCATTTTTTTTCAAAACTATAAACAATAAACAATAAACCACAAAAGGTGGTTTTCACTTTTTAGTTGTCAGTTTGCATAATCACCACGTTTCCAATAAGTTTGACTAATTTTTTATTTATTATAGGGAATATATCATATGACTTTTACATACAGAACACCAAAAAACTGAAAATCACAGTGATACCGAACGGACCCTAAATTAAACTGATCAAAAGTCCATAAGGGCAGCTCTTTCTCTTAACTGTAAGGACATAACTGGTTGTCAAGTAAACAGGAGAGAAACATTGAAGGTTCCCAGAAACCACAGACATAAACAAAAACACCTCCTTGCTAAATTAACCTTCCAGCTACTTTATTCCCCCACTTTCCCTCAAACAACCAAAAGAACCAAAAAGAGCAAGCACATTTTCCATATTGCACCTCATGATTAACATTTTCACTTAATGGGGTGAATGTCTGAAGAAACTAAGTTCTCTGTAATTGTCATAGCAAAACCATCACTGTAATCGTCATAGCAAAACAATCTGCTCCTTGTTATATGAAGATGAAGTAATTCATATAAACAGGGACTTTTGAATTGGGATTTCCTTGAATTATTCGAGCTTTATTTTCCAAATAGTACTTCAATTAGACCTACTTTTGACTGTCAGATTTGGATTCTGTTGGTAGAAGCTAGGAGCTGATTGTGGGAGCTGGAGTTGCAGCTTGTCTTTAACTTATAAGTTTTCCACGTATTTTGCGAGAAATGGTGACAGAACAAGTACAGACTTGTACATTAAAAAAACATTCTGCAGTAATAACAGAATCAAGTGTATTCATAGAACGTATAGGACTTTTAGGCATATCAAGATCAATGGCTAGCTTTTACTTCAATATACGTGATATTAATGTAGACAACCTTTTCTTTGCTATAGACTTGATCAAAGCAAATCGAGTTGCCTTTCTTTTAGAGTATTTTCAGTAGTAAACACTTCAATATATGTGATGTAATTACTTGCTATGTGGCACCTCTGACATAGTGGTTAAGCATCTGAAAGTTTTGTTAGTCTTGTTTGCGGTTGTGTGGCCCTGGGATTTCAATGTTGGATAGAATTTATCTTGGAACAATCTCTAGAAGCCCGAGGCAGAAGATGATAGGGTTATGGCCTATGGGGGTTTATTAAGTGGATAATGACTTACGTGAGGAACTTTACTCAGTTGATTTACTTATCGAGAAAATATGTACGTCTTATGATATTCGAAACTGAAGGCATCTAAGGGCAAAAGACTGATTAGTTATACTTGTGGCCTTTTAGGAGGGTAGAATTTGATCCCTCTGTGTGCTCTGTAGAAGGTCCCCTAATTCAATTTCCGACATAGCAAAGCTATTTGAAGTCAATGTAATGGCCGTATAATTTTTTTTCTTAACGATTAATGTAGGTATCTATGTTGGGGACAACAAGGTGATCCACTTCACTAGGCGGGGTCAAGAAGTAGGAACAGGGACTGTTTTGGATATTCTGTTGGTAAGCTCAGGACCTACTCGATCCTATATACCATGCACTACTTGCATTCCATCGGAACAAGGCCATGGGGTTGTCTCATCGTGTCTAGACTGCTTCCTTGCGGGTGGCATCTTATATCAGTTTGAATACAATGTCAACCCCTCCCTTTTTGTTGCAAAACTGCGTGGTGGGACATGCACTCTCGCTGCATCAGATCCTGGTGAAATAGTGGTGCACCGAGCAAAATACCTATTTGACAACGGGTTTGGCTTTTACAATGTCTTCAAGAATAACTGTGAGGATTTTGCTATATACTGCAAAACAGGGCTCGTGGTTGTTGACCAAGTGACTATGGGTCAAAGCGGGCAAGCAGTATCACTAATTGGAGGTCCCATTGCTGCTGCTCTTTCTACACCCTTGCGGTTTTTAACGGCCAATCCCTATGGGATGGCTGCGATGGCTGTGGGGGTATACTGCACAAGCAGAGTCGCGGCTGATATTGGCATGAGGAAAGATGTTGTGAAGGTGGAGGTCGAGGATTTAACTAGGCGGCTTGCTTTGGGTGCTCTTCAGGCACTCACACCACAACACCCCGCCCTTCCTGTCAGCTAATGTACTGATTGTGTTGTGTTTGCGAAGGTGGTTTTTAAGTGGTTTAACTTTTAAGTTTTAACAATCTTCAGTTTATAAAACAAATTGCTGCATTTAATGGAAGTGTTTCTGGGATCTTTTCGTTTACTTTAAACATGTACTTAATTGCTCGGAGTGACATTTTCTTATGGATTTATATGATACTTTAAAATCGACAGAATTACCACATGAGTCTATAAAATACCCCGGGTTTCTTATATAGAGAAGTACAGTTGGGCCTTTCAACGTGACTCTATAACAAAAAAATAACCTTTGAAAACTGTTACGTGTAATTTGAAATTACACTTTAAAGTAGAGGTGTTAAACGTGTTGTGTTTGTGTTAGGTGTCGTGTTCATTTCGTGTTATTAATAAAATTTATCAAAAACTATGTAAATCATATGATAAGTATGACAAATTGATCTAAATGGGTCATGTTTATGCTGGTTTCGTGTCGGGTCGTGTTCGTGTTTTCTCTTAGTAACTTTATTTTCGTATCGTATCGGTTTTAGTCGTGTTGTCGTCTTGTGTCACAGTCTGGCAGCTCTACTTCAAAGGTTGTTTTTGCATGGGCCCTACAAGTTTTATCATAGACTTGCATTTTTTACTTCAGCTTTTTAACATTTCAAAGTAAAAGAAGTATGGGCTTTAAAATGTTAAAGCTTTGAGTTTGGAACATAAGTTGGGCTTGTGTTTTACGAGCCACATAAACATAACATATCAATTTCATGGTGGGAACATGGTCCTAAAACCGGTTCCTTCGGGTAACCACCGGCAACCGGGTCGAGGAAATCACTACCCCAGAGGCCAAATTCAGTTCTAGTCAAGTCCTGATTCTTAGAATCAGACCCGCTGAAATCTAGCTCCGTCCAAACTCGTCGGGCCCAGTTCCAGGTGCCCAGATTTTCTGCTCACCCTATGTCCAACATAAAAAAACCACAACCAACTGCGAAAAACACTCCTAGGTTCACCAGGTTCCACAACTTATGCCCTGTTTTCGGCAACTTATTTTTAATAAATTTCAATAAAATAAGTTCTGTTCGATAAAAATAAGTTTAATTTAGTAAAAATTTAATCTTCATGGAGAAACACACAGTTTGGTTGCATCAATTCATGTTCTACTACTGCTTTTATGAATGCTTAATCAATTAGGCTAAATTGTGAAAAACCACACATTTACATTAACTTTTTTAGAAAAAACCACTATTTAAGTTTTTCGTTAAAAATAACCACCACTTATATTTACTTTTTGTAGGTTGTACTATCACTCACTCGTTAGTTTTCCGTTAATGGGGCCCACCTTTAAGACACATGTCCATGTTTCTGTTCGACCTCTTTGTGTGTCTCTCTGCCTCTCTAATTCTCTGTCATTTATTCTTTCTCTCTCCTCTTTTCCTACCCCCTGTTTTTCATTCAATCAGTAATCTCTCCCTTTTAATTTTCATTCAATCAAAATTCTGCCTTGCATTAATTTGTTTGATTTTTCTTTATTTTCTTCTTAATCTTCATCTTCTTTTTCCATGAAAAACGAAAAAATTCCAATCAGTAGTATTAAGTTAATAAGTGTTCTCAAATAAAACAACCACGGATGTTCTATGTATTGTAAAACAAAGATCATATAGAACACAATAGAACATTTATTCAACTTAACTAAAAGAATATGGAATTTGCCATAACAAAGGATATTCCCATATCATCAATAAATTACTAATAAGATCTAAACTAAAATGTAGGAGGATGACAAATGTATGTGTGTGTGTGTTTTTTTTTTTTTTTTTTTTGATAATTTGGTGGTTTCTCATTAATTAGGAGAATAAACTCCATCAAAGCTGTTACACTGAAGCATCATGCCAGACAAGCCTACAACCCAGTGGGCCAAATGATTCACACCACCATCAAAGTGGCTGGTACATGGTAAAACTAGACCACACTATATCCGACTAATCCCAGAGAAAAAGCTTAGAGCCTAGAGCAGATTTACATCGTCGATATTAGAAGCATCATGCCATATTTTCCACGAGTTACATCTAGGGGTGTAACTAAGCTAAGCCGGCTCGTAGAGCTCTTGAGATCGGCTCGATCAAAGCTCGGCTCGAGCTCGGTCAATTTTGACCCCAAGCCGAGCTCGAGCCTAACAAGGCTCGGCTCGTTTAAGCTCGACTCGGCTCTTTTACTTAAAATATATGTTGTTGTTCCTAAATTTTGAACTTTAACTAGATGATTAACATTATCTGTTGTTGAATGTTAAGTGACGTGAATGATCTTATTTACATTCATTTTATCTATGTTGAATTGTTGAGTATTTAACTTTTTTGTTGCAAGAAAATATCAATCAATAATGGAGAAAAGATACTGGAGTCGAGCCCAAGCCGTGCTCGAGCTCGAAGTTTTGCAACTGAGTTGAGCTCGAGCTTTGACTTGGCAAGCTCGTCAAGCTTCGGGATGAGCTCGAGCTCGAGCCTTGACTTGGCAAGCTCGTCAAGCTTCGAGCCGAGCTCGAGCTCGATCAAGTTGCCACCGAGTTGAGCCGAACTAGTCTATTTATATTAAACACAATTTCTACACTCTCCCTCCCCTCTCCCAACATTCATTGGTGGTCTGATGGTGGATAGATATGGCAATAACTAATGAATAATCCATTATCACTCGTTTCATCCGAAATATATAAGTGGATGTAAAACAACCTTAAAGGATGATAGCCGATCGAGTGACGGGTGAATAGTTGAAAGGTGATGGATGGGAATAGGTTGAAAATATTCCATCCATCCCCATTTACCACTCGCAATATTCAATGATCTTTTTCCTTTTGTTCATCATTAGACATGTTTGCATGAACTTTTTATCTTAATTTGTCATGAACTTAATGTTTAAATTGTCAGATTTGCAAGTTTGATTTATTTTTTCATTGTCAATCTCTTAAACCGATTATCACCGGTTCACCCGTTGATGGTGCGTGTATACAATATGGGTGACATCTTATCGGGTGATGGATAGATAGGTGGGAGTTAACGTAAACGGGTGGTGGGTACGGGTGATGGTCCACTCAACCCAAATCTCACTCATTCCCATCTCTAGTGTGGTGGGTGGTGGTGTTAGGCCATGAGGGGACTTGGTGGTTAGTGATGGAATGGGTTGGAAGAGGACCATCCTGTCTAAAACTACAGTGGTAATCAAAGTCGTTTCTGATATTTTTGAGGTGCAGGGTGAAGTAACAATTAAGAGACCTTAAAAAATGAGTTTCAAAAAATTCTAGTAGTGTACTTTTTATTACGACACTAGATAAACGATACTTTTCGCTAATACAAATATGTCATTTCATAATAAAATTAATTTAGAGTAACATGAGTTATTGATTGGGTGGTCGAAGTAGAATGAATGAGAAAAATACATACTAGCTTTTGTATTATTTATATAAGAATTTACTATGATCTCCTCTTGTGTACTTTTTAGTATTCTATCAAGTTAATATGATATTATGATTGATGTTCTTCATATGATTAAAGTTATATCTTGATTATTCATTAGTCTTTCAGTAAGTTATCACTTCTCGGATTCAGTTTATTTGATTAAAAGAGAAAACCTATATGTTCTACAAATAAAATAATGTAGGTATCATAGAATTTCAATTCCAGTCCACTAAACATAAACCTACTACCCAAATAAATTAACACTCTAATGTGAGAGTCGAGAGGTTTTTGTAAACATGAGAGTATGTTGGATGATATTTCTTCTTTTCGAGGAATATTTGACTTGAATTTCATTAATATTTATTATAATTTAGTGAAATAAGGAGGAAAAAAGGGTGATTAGCTTGAATAAAAAGAAAAGGGGAAATAGCAAAAATGGGAAGAAAATACAGGTTAATTAAAAGAGCTTAAAAACAAGAACATATTTTATGTAGGTCAATTAGTGGGGAAATGGAAACAAGATAGTTTAGTGTCTGCAACAACATTCGACCTTGTATATATCTCCTACAAGGAAGAAGAGAACACTAGCCACTGCAGTACCAGACTTCATCTATGTACTCAGACTTCATCTGTGAACTTAAGCCGTCTAGATTTGACTGATTTGAGCCCCGGTCGGGCGCGCCGCTTGCCCTGTCCTAAGGCTGGAACTGGTGGTAGTATAATTCCCTATATAATTATTCTCTCAATTTCTTTTTTATGCATTATTTTTTTTCCTTTTGGAATGTCCCTAAAAGATGCACCATTTTTTTATTAGTTAGTTGGTCTCGTTACTTTACTCTCACATAAACTATAGCTGGCTCTGCCAATTTATTTTTTATTCACTCCACTGAACCAAATAATAAAACTTATGCATGCAAACACATGTGAAGCATAGAAACAGGGATAGATAGAGTATATTAATTATGTAAGCCACAAATTAAAGCATTCAACCTCATCTAAACAATTACTATAGCGATGATAATAGTGGAGCTCTGGCACTCATATAAAACATCAGAAGTACCTGACAAATACGTTTACATAAACATAACATACATTATACGTAAATCCATACAACAAACGGAACATATAAGTACAACATTAAGATCGACACACAACAAGCTAAGCACATACGGGTACGTTGCATGCTTTTATAGTTTTATTTATTTAGGTCGTAACATTGTAACGGTAGCAACGTAAGAACCCAGATCGAAATGAGCGTCTAGTCACTGGCGCAGGTGCCCTGAATGAAAGAGGCCCAGCCCTCGCAATGGCCCCCTGGGCAACAGGGGTCCAATGCACCACAAGGCTGCCCAATTCCTACACAATAAGATTTCTTACAGATGGAACTATGAGAAAAGGTGCCACCTTGCAGCGTGCAATCCATGCCACTGCAACACTTCAAGTTCTGATCGGATGTCCATGGGTTGCAATTTTGATTCTCACCTATACAAGTAAGAGTGTTTTTGTTGTATTCATGTGCATAGTATTCCTTCAGGATGCCGCTATCGATGGCGGCTGCCTTAAGAAGGATGTTTGAAAGCAGCTGTTGTGGCCGAGCTCGGCCGACTGATGCCAACGCAAATAGCAGGGTGATTTGCAGAATTATTGCCTGGAACTTCATGGTTTGCTTCACTATTTTCGCCATTTTCTTATTTCTTTGTTTTGTTTTGGTTGTGAGTAGTGTGGTAAAAGGAGTGGAAAGGCAGTTCATTTTATAGCGTGCATGCATACATGCAACAGTAGGGAGGGGGAAATCAATAATTCATCAGTATTCACATGAATCACGATGTAAGATTATTAAATGTGATAGTATTATTTCAATTAGATGAATCACGATGTACGATTTTATTTGTTTAATTGTTTTATAAGAGGAACGTCGCAGTCGGCACTCGGCAGTCGCCTTCACTTGGAATGGTATTAGGTGAAACCCCATGTAACACCCTGGCTAGTGGCTACATTACTTTGGTTTAGTTGGATCTTTGATAATCTAAAAAAATTGTGTGTAGTACAAACGGATGATTTTATAATGGACATTTGATAAATTTCCACCAAAACCTTTTAACGAGGGATTAATATCAGCCAATCATTTTTACATATAAGATTATGTTTTTTTTATCTTTTTTTAAATTAAATATAATAAATTATTCGATTTTTATATTTTCTACGATTATTAATCTAAACTAAGTGTCACCTTACCCCTGCCCTTAGTTAAAATAATGTTTATCTCTAGACGTGGGTGACACATAAAATGAAACAAATGGAGGCACTTAGTCATTTTACCCCCTTTTGCATGTATGCCTATGCATATTTTAAAGGAAAAATTGGATCAAACAACATAAACTATACGTTTGTTGCACAAAACAGTACCAACAAAAAAAGTTGCACAAAACAACACGAACTTTTTCTAATCGGTGTAAAAAATGACATTAGTGGTTTTTTCGCCTGAGATTTCCTATTTCCGGCGAATTTTTAGTATTTTAGCTATTTTTTATTTTGCTATCTTTTTCCCTTCACATTAAATAGACTAGTGGATCTAAAAATCACCTTTTTTCCTCTTTGAAACCTAAATTTCCCCAAAGTGATTTTATCTATCAAATCCTAGAATTGGAGGATGAATGTCAAATGTGCAAGAAAGAATTCAAAAGGTTTGTCTACAGTGTATGGGTAATAGAAATCAAAGAGCTAAAATACTAAAGATTCACCGGAAAATAGGGAATCTCAAGCGAAAAACCCACTTATGTCGTTTCTGCACCAATTAGAAAAAGTTCATGTTATTTTGTGAACCTTTTTTTGTTGGTGTTGTTTTGTGCAACAAACGTATAGTTTGTGTTGTTTGATCCAATTTTCCCTATTTTAAATCTTTGATATCTTAATGATATATTGATTTTTTATAGAGTTTTCTCTTTCTTTACAAGCTAAATTGTGCGATATTGACGCTCTTAGGAGCTATTTATGCTAACTATTTCGATATAGTTGTGGTTTGTGTGTTCCATATCGTTTTGCAGGTTTTTAGGGGAAAACTCCCTATTTACTTGATGTTTTGATCACCACACTATAGCGGAAGGTTATGAGGCATCTTGGCGGTCTCGAGATGGTATTCGGACCCCGTTGTGAAGAAGAAATATGCAAAAGACTTAGGCCAAAGCTTCAGATTTTCCGCCCGATCGGGCGGACTTGCCCGATCCCGTCGGGCGGACTTACACTTGGCCAAATTTGCTGTTTTTCTGGGAGCTGAAGAAGACAACCACGCGATTCCATCGGGTGGTCCTGCCCGATCGGGTGCTAGGGTTGCGGCCCCGATCGGGTGACTGTTGCCCGATCTGATCGGGTGCGTGCATTCTCCTTGCTGCTGAAAGAAGGTTCCCAGGCTCGATCGGGCGGCCCTTTGCCCGATCGGGTGGACGACACGGGGACGCGATTTTTCGTTTTTTCCCCACTCTATCTTATTGTTTTCTTAGAAACTATAAATACTTTTTAGGTTGTTTTTATTTGTATCTTTTATTCTATTGAACAATTAGAGAGCTCTTAGCCTAGTTTTGATAGTTTTCCATTGTAGAAGAGATTCGAATGCTATTTCAATTCAATTAAAGTTCCCGCTTTCCGTCAATTTGGTAATCATCTTTCTTATTGCTTTATTCTTATCTCTCAATTGCTTTAGTTTGATTGTTTATTATTCAATTATTTCATAATGCAATTCTTAGGTTTTCCAATTAGCTTTGTTATCGGTAATTTAATCATGTCTGAGTAGTTCTCTTTCTAGGGTGTTAGATAGGGAAGCCATGTTTATACCATGATTGTTATTTAGACTCCTATTGATTCCTAGGGCTTGATTAGAGTGATTGTGGTGTGGTTTGTTCTTAATTAGTGATTAATGTTAGTGGCCAATTTCATTGATTGCTTGTGGTTAATAGTTGTTTGCACAGATCCGTCTTATGACTAGAGGCCTAGGACACATCAGTAGTTCTGATTACGTTAGTGCACATGCGGCGTATGTTGAACTATGAGCGTTGAGTCTTAACCATAGCTTAATACATGCTCTAATCCCTCGACTCTTGACTTAGGCTTTGATAGTAGTTGACCTTGTTTGATTGGTATAAGCATGGTGGTCCGACCTAATACCCTAGGCTTTTATTCCATAGTTAAATCCTCGGTTTAATTCGTCTTCCTTAGTTTAATCATTAGATCAGTTAACTCTTCCCTGATTTCATCTGAAGTAGTTAGTTGATTGAATATTAATATAGAAACTCTGTCTCCCTACGGATTTGACCTTGCTTCCATTGACTACCTTAGTTAGAGGACTGTAGGTTTATCTTTGAATAGGTGATACGACTAAATCCTATCACTTAACTTACGTATTGTTAAAATAATAGTTCAGAGTATCATCTCAAAGGTTAAATCGATGTATCGTTGAAGTACAATTAATATTTATGTGGTTTAATACTATATGCCCCTCATGCGAAGGCTTGTAAAAGTAGACGCGTAGGTAAAATGCTTCAAATCGAAGTCGTAGTTAGAATACCATATGAAGGAAATCAATTTCGTGAGTTTTGCATTCCACCTTTGACAAAATATATATGTTTTACAAGAGTAATGCTAGGCTAGAAATTAGCTACTGATTTGCTAAAGCTAAGGAAACTAGCTACAAAATTGGTAATTAAATATTTTACAACTAAGCAAAGATATTTACAATAATTAAATATATTTACAATAATAATCTAACACACCCCGCAGTCAAAGCGGGAGGTTCTCGGATGCTTAGACTGTCCCTGAAATCATTAAATAAAACGCGCGGAAGTCCTTTTGTAAAAATGTCAGAAATTTGATAATGGGATTAGACATGAAGCACACGAACTTCGCCGCGTGCAACTTACTCATGACCGAAGTAAATATCAAGCTCAATGTATTTAGTGCATTGATGTTTAACAGGATTATCGGACAAGTATATGGCACTCACATTGTCACAATAAACTAGAGTAGCCTTTTCAACAGGACGATGCAACTCTAGAAGAAAATTTCTTATCCAACATGAATTAGAGACATCATTTGCAACACCCTTGTATTCGGCCTCTGCACTACTACGAGAGACTAGATTATCTCCGAGAAAAACACAATAACCAAAGGTGGAGCGACGGGTGTCAGGACAACCCCTCCCCCACCCCCCCAATCAGCATCTGTTATGAGATAATACGTAAAATATTAGACTTGTACAAGTGTAGACCAAAAGAAAGGGTACCCTAAAGATAGCGTATGATACTCTTAAAAGCACTCATATATTCATTAGTCGGAGCATGCATGTGAAGACAAATATGTTGCACGACATTGGAGATGTCCGGCCGAGTGAATGTAAGATACTGAAGAGCACCTGCGAGATTCCGATACTGAGTCGGGTCCGCATAAGGAGTATCTACTGTGGCACTAAGTTTGGACTTAGTATCAACATGATTAGGACAGGAACTGCAGTTAGACATTCCGGCATGTTCAATAATTCGTGCAGCATATTGCTTCTGAGATAAGAAAAGACCATGGGTATGACGAGTGACGGCAATATCTAAGAAGAAACTCAGAGGACCAAGATCTTTCATGGCAAATTCAAGGGCCAAAAGAGACATAATATACTTACGCAGACGATCAGAAGAAGCTGTAAGTATAATGTCATCCACAATAATTAAATATAGGCAATATTAAAACCATTTTTGTAGATGAAAAGGGAATGATCTGACTTACTGTGAGAGAACTCAATGGTAGCAACAAAATCAGCAGAGCTTTGTTACCAAGCCCGGGGAGCCTGTTTTAACCCGTACAAAGATTTCTTCAATAGGCAAACATGATCAGGATATTTTTTGCTAAGAAAATCCATGGGTTGATGCATATATATTGTTTCATGTAAGGCATTCTTGACATCCATATGGTGAATGCAAGACTGAGAGAGAGCAATGCTGAGAACTGCTATAATGGTCTGAGGTTTAACCACGGGGCTAAACGTCTCATCACAATCAAAACCTTGCTGCAAAGTATTTCCATCACCTAGAAGACGAGCCTTATAGTGCTCAAAAGAACCATCAAACTTATGTTTAGGACGAAAACTCCACATAAACCGAATAACATTCACATTAGCTGGCCGAGGCACTAATTCCCAAGTCTTATTATCAATTATAGCATTAAATTCATCCAACATTGGACCTTTCCAATTATGGTCACTAAGCGCACTAACAGGATATCGGGGAATAGGAGAAATATATGGTGGTAGTGTGATGATTGGAGGCGCAGTACGTATGGGTTAGGTTTGAAAATGTCATTGCACGCACGAGTGCTCATGCGGGTTGGATGAGAGGAGGAGGCCCAGAGGTGGTGTGAGGAAGCGAGGAAGGGACAGAGCCCATAGAGGGAGTTGGGCTGCGAGAAGGAGAAGAGGGGCCACAGGATTGGATTTGGCTGTCCAAACCCGAAGAAGGAGGAGTGGGCAGCAGCGTTGTCTGACCCAAAGGATTGGGCAGCGGCTGGCCCAAAAGAGAGGGAGAAGACCGGACTGCGCTAGGAGAGGGAGAAGGGCAGTCTGGGCCCGTGTGCGGCAGTGTGAGGGAGAAAGGAGGAGTTGGGCTGCATATTTGGGTCAGGTTTCACAGTTTGTGGCGTGGGGTTTTGAGACAGATATGTATTAATTGAGGAGGAATATTGTCATCTAAAAAATCATAATCCGAATGTTTTGTTTTGTGGAGCTTAGAGAATGGAAATTCAGTTTGAACAAAATGAACATGACGACAAATTATGATTTTACCACTAGCCATGTCATAGGGCCTAAATAGGAACAAGGAGTATACCGTTCTTGTAATTTATGAATAGTGGATGAGGGTAATAATGGCAAGCATAAGCAACCAAAAATACGCAAAACCGAATAATCTGGATCACGATGATAGAAGATTTGAGCAGGTGATTGGTAATTCAAGACCTTGGAAGGAAGGATATTGAGTAGATATGTGGCCATGGAAAGAGCATGATGCCAAAAAGTGAGTGGTATAGATTCGTGAGCGAGAAGAGTGCGAATTTATTTATGGACTTTATGTGTCTTTCGGCTTTCCCATTTTGAGGAGAAGTATGAGGACATGGGAGATGGAAGATGGAAGAGCATTCCATTTTGTTCAAAAAAAAATTGGTGAAGATGCCATTTATGTATTCCGTGCCATTGTCACATTGAAAAGTCTTAATATTACGTTCAAATTGGGTCTCGACGAGAGCATGAAATGCTAAGAAAAGTTATTTGACTTGAGATTTCTTGGCAATGGGAAATGTCCACAAAACTTTGCTATAGTCATCAAGAAAAAGAACATAATAACAATGGCCGGAAGTACTGACAATAGGAGAAGTCCAAAGATCGCTATGAATAATATCAAACGGAAGAAAAGTGTAAGACTTTGAATCATTAAAAGGTAGCTTAGAATGTTTCCCGAGAGGACAAGAAGAACAAACAGTAGTACAAGCCTTATTACAATCAATTAACTTTTTACTACAAAGAGACTTAAGAATAGCATCGCCAAGGATGACCTAAACGATTGTGCCAATGGTCCGAAGGCAAAGCATTAAAAGCAGAATGATTGTGGGAAGAAATGGCTTGAGAGCTGGAGAAAAGAGGATATAAGTCGCCAGTGCTATAACATCTCATTAGTTTGGTACCCGTCTATATGTCATTAACAGAGAAACCAAAAGGATCAAAAGAGATAGAAACCATATTATCTGTGGTAAACTTACGAACAGAGACGAGATTTTTAATGAGTTTGAAAGCATATAACACATTAGTGAGAGTGAAAGGGGGATAGGGTGGTGGCAAAGTAGTGTGACTGTGACCAATAATTGGAATATGATGACCACTACCAATAACAATGTTAAGATGCTTATTGCTTGAATTGAAATAAGAAGAGAGAATACTTGCATCCGCCGTCATGTGAGATGTAGCGCCGGTATCCATGTAGTAGTTCCCATCGGGTTGAGAGAACGAAAGAGCATGCATAGCGGCTTCAATGTCGGTGGGCATGTAGCTAGGAATAGAAGGAGCAACAACATTGTAAGCTTGAGGTATGGGCCCAAGTATGCTTGGCCCAGAAGAAGAGGGACAGTGGGCCGCTGGATTGGGCCCAGGATGCCAAGAATAGGCATGAAATGGGCAAGGAGGGACTGTCCACCCTCCCCAACTAGGTTACCACGTCTGCTGCCACTGTGGCGGTGGGGCCTGCTGACGTGGCTGCCACTGGGACTGCTGAGGTGGCTGCTGACTAGGCGTGGGCCCACCAGAATTTGAATGTTGTTGATTCTTTTTCTTCTCGCCTTTTGTGTTATTGCGCCCCTTGTTGTTGCTATTGCGTATGTTGCTTGTAGAAGAAGACGAGTCAACGACAACCATGGCCGCACCACCTGTGCGACTCCCCTAACCACCATTTTCACGAGCTAGGCGAGCCTTTATAGTACGCTCAGCCATTTTCAACCGCGAACAACAACTTTCATCGGATGGCAAAGGCTCTTGGTTTTGTAAGCAGTCCATCGTGCCACTATACGCCTCCTGTAAGGACCCGGTGGGGCGTAAAACCAGACGACCATTTGTCACCGAGCATCAACATCGGCCAACCTATTTGCCAGCGATTGTAAGTTAGTACAATAATTCTCAATTGAGTTGAAGTCCTGAAAGCATGCGTTTGTAAAGTCCTCTTCGAGGTGAGTAGCATGAGAGGCTTTATTGTCTTGAAACAGAGATTCAAGACGGTTCCACACCCCCTCCGCCATGTCATTACACTTGAGGATAGCAAGAAGAAGATCAGGAGAAAGAGTGTTGTAAATCCATTGTAAAACAACGGTGTCTAAACGCTTCCAAAGAGCCATGTCAGCGGACTAAGCCTTGGTATAGGCAACCAAGGTCGTTTCCTCTGTTGGTGGAACTAAATGATCGTAAAGATCATGAACCCTAGCCATATCTCTAAATAAAGTAGCCCAAGAATGATACATCGATTGCTCATTGTCTAATGTCACGGGTATAAGAAATTTAACATTAGTGATGGTGAGTGTGGATGAAACTTGGACGAGTCTGCCATGGAGAAGAAGAAGAAGAAGAAGAAGAAGAAGAAGAAGAGTGATGCGGCTAGGGTTGGAGGAGTAGGATCGTATGAGTATCTGATACCATGAAGGAAATCAATTCCATGAGTTTTGCATTCCACCTTTGACAAAATATACTCCCTCCGTTTTTTTTAATATGCACATTTTTCCATTTTGGGGTGTTTTTTTTAATTGGCACCTTTCTACCTTTTTCCATAAATAGAAGGTTGGTCCACCTAATTATTACACTTCTCTCCTACTTTTTCTTTCCTTCTCTCTACCTTTTTCACTTTTTCTTTACTTTTACTAACCTTCTCTCTTACTTTTGCACTTTTTCCTTGGTCCGCGCGCAAAAGCAAACATGCATATTAAAAAAAACGGAGGTAGTATATGTTTGACAAGAGTAATGCTAGGCTACAAATTAGCTACTGATTTGCTAAAGCTAAGGAAACTAGCTACAAAAGTGGTAACTCAATAGCAAAGATATTTACAATAATAAAAGATTATTTACAATAATAATCTAACACCATCTCAACCAAAGTCTAATTAACTTGATGGTTGGGTTACAATTCATATAAATATCCCTCAATCCACATGACTTTTGTATGAATAATTCTAAAAATTCTTACAAAAATTAAAGGTTTTCTTAGGATGGATAGGGTAATTGAATTAGTGACAAAAAAATATAACAAAACTCTTTTTTGTTTTTATGGGAATAAGGAATACAAAACTCGTTTGTTGATTGAAAAATATTCGTAACAATAACACACTCATGGTACTTCTCACCACACCCCCCAAACCTAATCCGTTCCCAACCCGAAATCTTATACTACCCACTTGTTCAACATTATGTAGTCATTTCTAATTATGAAATTAATATTGTTAATGTGAGTTAAGACATTTATTTAGTTGCTTGGTTGATTATAGCAAATCACGAGAATTATAAATCCTAATGATCTTCAAAAATGATTGTGGTTTTTTGTTAACCAAAAGTTAAAAGGTGGGAGTAGAATTTTTTATTAATTCTCACTTCTAAAAAAATAGGGTAAGTTGCATACCTATTAGTAGATGGAAATTACTACGTAATTTACTTTTCGAATTGTCAACCAAACCTAATTCTCAATTTTTCCATGAATTTGAATAGAGGTATCCATTTCCATTTGATTTGAAATTCATTAGAGTTTCCACTCCCTATATAAACCAAACAACCACTTTTATAGTAAGCAATTTAGCATGCATCCATGACATGGGTAGGCATCAATAATTATGTATTAGGTTTCGTTATGTTCATTAATAAGGAATTATCTATGTTTTGTCTAGTCTATAGATAATCTAGGGAGAGGGATCAATAATTGAGTACTGAGTTTGGTTAGGTTGAGAATTAGGAAAAATATAGTAGCAACGCTCTTTACACGTCATGACGTGAATGATTAGCCATTTGCAAGAACAATATCTAAGCGTAGGTTGTTTTGGGCCATGTTCTCTTCATTTTAAAATAATTGGATTTTATTGAGCTGAATCGAGAAAATTTGAATTGAATGAACTTAATTGACACTTAATTATATGTTTATTTCTAAGCTTTAATATTTTAACAAAATCCTATTGAAATTACACACATGTTATAGTTTTCGTCAAAATCTTTCCTGTGATACTTAAATCTACTTATAAAATTATTTTTACTCAAGAGTTATACAGGCTTTTAAAGGTGTAACCTAAATATAACTGAACTAAAAATGAATTAAGCTGAGCTGAGTTAAAATAGACTGAATTAAATTGGATCGGACTTAACTTATTTACATGTTCTTTTAGAGGATTAGAACATGGCCTTTAATCATGTGAATCTGCAACAATTTTCACTCAGGATTAGTTTTATACTCGGATGATGAGCAATCCTTAAACTTTGCATCTAAGCAACTTTGGCGCCTTTATACCATATCTTGTGGTGAGGGCTCGACTAACAAGTAGTGCTGATGCTTTTTGGATTCACCAAGCCATCCTTAATACAGTTGCTTATTCATAAGTGACAGATCTAGGATTTAGAAGTTTGAGGTACGACAAAATAAATTAACTTTCGGCCAAAAAAAATTAAATAAACCATTAAATATTGCAAAAAACAATGTAAACATAAAAATTAAACGTTCGAATTGCAAATAGTTCAAAATAGTGCCATTACAATTACATCGTCACAAGTGAAATTTTACAATTGCATCCTACGAGTTTTCATGTTTTGGAAACGACTTATTAAATCATCATCACTAATTTGCAAGAAAATGTCTCTTAAAGATGAAGAAGATGACAGTAGAGGATTTTTGTGACTTCCCTCCACCTCCCTTTGAAAAGAACTATAAAAACTTTTATTTTTCATCTTCCAATCCTAACAATTATATAAACATTAATCAATTATATATTTGAAAGAGAGGGAAGAGGTCAGGTTTGAGCCTCTGAGATGAGTGGCGTGAAATTAAAAGAGATATAGCGCGCAAGTCTTTAGTGGATCAGGTTTGTTTTACTCCGAAAGATGGGTTTCTAAGGTTTTTTTGGCTCATATTCACCTTAAAAAAATTATCTATACATATACTATGAGTTGGGCCTTCTATTTTGCTTGTTTTTTATTTTTGGGTCGGGATACCCTTATACCCCAATGTACCCCTAAATCCGCCCATGTTGTTCATAGCCTCCATGTTCTAGATTGTTAAGCCTCCTCTTTCTTATAAACTTCCAACTTGGATGCTTTATACCAGATAATTGGCCTTATTTCTGTTGCACCTATTTCAGAAGGGCCAACTTTATCCTACAAATGACAGGCTTAGGTAGTGTCATAATATGTCTACACAAAGCAACCAGCACGGAGTTGATCGGTACAAGCCCATCCACTTGTGAAAGTGCCTTACATCAAGGTCAAACAAGCCCACGCCCTATTATTTACAAAAAAATTTACCAACACCGCATTACACCTACACCAACGGTCCAACATTATCTAAATAAACATAAACGCTATAAAATTTATGTACGAGATAGACATGCTAAATAAAAGCATAACACTAATAAGACCAAGATTACACAATTTGCGTTTCTGAACAATGGATCATATTCATATTACATCATATAAGAACTATATCTACAGGAAGGAAGGAAACTTTCTAACAGGGCCATGTACTCAAAAGAGTACGCCATGAAAAACAAATAAAAAAATAAATAATCTGTTTGTCACACGAGCCGAAGGAAAAGGTAAAGGTCTAATTCTAGAAGATCAAAACTCACAGATATCACTATGAGATCTAACAAGATCTACCTAAATGTACACGAAATTAACAGCTAGATAAAGAATAGAGGACTGAAATAGACTGGAACAAGTACTGTCAGCTTTTATACAACTCGAACACGCTAAAACACTCCAGAATAACTTGAATTTCAGTTCGCTGAAGCAGATTTGCTGGTACCAGATGGTCGTTGACGTCCAGAGCAAAGCAACGTAGCTCAAACAATCTGGCAAATGCTACTATCATAGCTGCTTTATAGTGATTAAAGTATCTCACTCGCACTAGCAATCTCTAATCAACCAAGACTTGGCCACAATGAGCTGAGTTTGGCCGCAAGTTTTGCAGATTTATAATCATCGCGAAGCTGAATAAATCTGAAACAGGAATCAAAGTGCACGTTTTCTCCATATTCTGTTATGTCACGTTTCAGCCGTAATCCCCCACTGGAAAGTATAGTGGAATTGCAGGAAATCAAACCATATGTCAATTGAATATTACCAATACTTTAGAAAGGAGTAAGAAACTAAGAACTAAAATTTATAAGGCACTGAAAGAAAGCACTTCAGGTTAAAAGAAATGGCTCATTTGCTAACTAAAACAAGGAAGAAACCATCAAATGACATACTGCTATAACATTATTCAAAACCAACTAATTATAATGGAATAACATGAAACAAGACATAGGAAAAAGAGGACCACTACCTAAATTTCTATTCAGTTTTAACTGGAATAGAGACTCGTGAGCTGCATGCGTGCATCGTGCGTAAGTGCCTTAGATTGAGCAATATAATCTCAGGTATCTAGATATTTATATTAATGAAGTACCAGGAATCCAGGACAGTGAGAAGATATAATTACTACTCCCTCTATCCCAAATGGCATGTAATCGAGGCACGTTAAAGCAAAAACAATTATTCAAATTCATAACTATCATTCACTAATTAAAGTTTGGAAAATTGTCCGTTTAGGTGCCTTGAGGTTTAGTCAACTTCCACTTTGGTGACCTTTGTTTTCATACCTACTTCAGCAAAGTTTAAATCGTAGAAACTTTTATCGGAAAATGTAACTCTGTTAACACGGACACCATAGTGGAACACTTTTAACGTTAAGTTACTAAATTGGAACATAAAAACATATCATCAAAGTGGAATTTAACTAAACCTCCATGAACCAAAATGGACACTCTTCTAATTTAGACTTCTCCGTATGCAGAAATAAAGCTGTTTAATTTTGACCCATCCACAGCAGACAGCAGTAGTTCGGCTGAAGCATCATGCTGTTTAGCGTATAATTATTTACTGAGTCTCCTGCAGATTAGAGATGTTTATGTTGGTTTCGTGTCGGGTCGTGTTCGTGTTTTCTCTTAGTAACTTTATATTCGTATCGTATCGGTTTTAGTCGTGTTGTCGTCTTGTGTCACAGTCTGGCAGCTCTACTTCAAAGGTTGTTTTTGCATGGGCCCTACAAGTTTTATCATAGACTTGCATTTTTTACTTCAGCTTTTTAACATTTCAAAGTAAAAGAAGTATGGGCTTTAAAATGTTAAAGCTTTGAGTTTGGAACATAAGTTGGGCTTGTGTTTTACGAGCCACATAAACATAACATATCAATTTCATGGTGGGAACATGGTCCTAAAACCGGTTCCTTCGGGTAACCACCGGCAACCGGGTCGAGGAAATCACTACCCCAGAGGCCAAATTCAGTTCTAGTCAAGTCCTGATTCTTAGAATCAGACCCGCTGAAATCTAGCTCCGTCCAAACTCGTCGGGCCCAGTTCCAGGTGCCCAAATTTTCTGCTCACCCTATGTCCAACATAAAAAAAAACCACAACCAACTGCGAAAAACACTCCTAGGTTCACCAGGTTCCACAACTTATGCCCTGTTTTCGGCAACTTATTTTTAATAAATTTCAATAAAATAAGTTCTGTTCGATAAAAATAAGTTTAGTTTAGTAAAAATTTAATCTTCATGGAGAAACACACAGTTTGGTTGCATCAATTCATGTTCTACTACTGCTTTTATGAATGCTTAATCAATTAGGCTAAATTGTGAAAAACCACACATTTACATTAACTTTTTTAGAAAAAACCACTATTTAAGTTTTTCGTTAAAAATAACCACCACTTATATTTACTTTTTGTAGGTTGTACTATCACTCACTCGTTAGTTTTCCGTTAATGGGGCCCACCTTTAAGACACATGTCCATGTTTCTGTTCGACCTCTTTGTGTGTCTCTCTGCCTCTCTAATTCTCTCTCATTTATTCTTTCTCTCTCCTCTTTTCCTACCCCCTGTTTTTCATTCAACCAGTAATCTCTCCCTTTTAATTTTCATTCAATCAAAATTCTGCCTTGCATTAATTTATTTGATTTTTCTTTATTTTCTTCTTAATCTTCATCCTTCAAACTCTCTTCATCTTCTTTTTCCATGAAAAACGAAAAATTTCCAATCAGTAGTATTAAGTTAATAAGTGTTCTCAAATAAAACAACCACGGATGTTCTATGTATTGTAAAACAAAGATCATATAGAACACAATAGAACATTTATTCAACTTAACTAAAAGAATATGGAATTTGCCATAACAAAGGATATTCCCATATCATCAATAAATTACTAATAAGGTCTAAACTAAAATGTCGAGGATGACAAATGTGTGTGTGTGTGTTTTTTTTTTTTTTTTGATAATTTGGTGGTTTCTCATTAATTAGGAGAATAAACTCCATCAAAGCTGTTACACTGAAGCATCATGCCAGACAAGCCTACAACCCAGTGGGCCAAATGATTCACACCACCAACAAAGTGGCTGGTACATGGTAAAACTAGACCACACTATATCCGACTAATCCCAGAGAAAAAGCTTAGAGCCTAGAGCAGATTTACATCGTCGATATTAGAAGCATCATGCCATATTTTCCACGAGTTACATCTAGGGATGTAACTAAGCTAAGCCGGCTCGTAGAGCTCTTGAGATCGGCTCGATCAAAGCTCGGCTCGATCAAAGCTCGGCTCGAGCTCGGTCAATTTTGACCCCAAGCCGAGCTCGAGCCTAACAAGGCTCGGCTCGTTTAAGCTCGACTCGGCTCTTTTACTTAAAATATATGTTGTTATTCCTAAATTTTGAACTTTAACTAGATGATTAACATTATCTGTTGTTGAATGTTAAGTGACTTGAATGATCTTATTTACATTCATTTTATCTATGTTGAATTGTTGAGTATTTTACTTTTTTGTTGCAAGAAAATATTAACCAATAATGGAGAAAAGATACTGGAGTCGAGCCCAAGCCGTGCTCGAGGTCGAAGTTTTGCAACTGAGTTGAGCTCGAGCTTTGACTTGGCAAGCTCGTCAAGCTTCGGGATGAGCTCGAGCTCGAGCCTTGACTTGGCAAGCTCGTCAAGCTTCGAGCCGAGCTCGAGCTCGATCAAGTTGCCACCGAGTTGAGCCGAACTAGTCCATTTATATTAAACACAATTTCTACACTCTCCCTCCCCTCTCCCAACATTCATTGGTGGTCTGATGGTGGATAGATATGGCAATAACTAATGAATGATCCATTATCACTCGTTTCATCCGAAATATATAAGTGGATGTAAAACAACCTTAAAGGATGATAGCCGATCGAGTGACGGGTGAATAGTTGAAAGGTGATGGATGGGAATAGGTTGAAAATATTCCATCCATCCCCATTTACCACTCGCAATATTCAATGATCTTTTTCCTTTTGTTCATCATTAGACGTGTTTGCATGAACTTTTTATCTTAATTTGTCATGAACTTAATGTTTAAATTGTCAGATTTGCAAGTTTGATTTATTTTTTCATTGTCAATCTCTTAAACCGATTATCACCGATTCACCCGTTGATGGTGCGTGGATACAATATGGGTGACATCTTATCGGGTGATGGATAGATAGGTGGGAGTTAACGTAAACGGGTGGTGGGTACGGGTGATGGTCCACTCAACCCAAATCTCACTCATTCCCATCTCTAGTGTGGTGGGTGGTGGTGTTAGGCCATGAGGGGACTTGGTGGTTAGTGATGGAATGGGTTGGAAGAGGAACATCCTGTCTAAAACTACAGTGGTAATCAAAGCTTTTTCTGACATTTTTGAGGTGCAGGGTGAAGTAACAATTAAGAGACCTTAAAGAATGAGTTTCAAAAAATTCTAGTAGTGTACTTTTTATTACGACACTAGATAAACGATACTTTTCGCTAATACAAATATGTCATTTCATAATAAAATTAATTTAGAGTAACATGAGTTATTGATTGGGTGATCGAAGTAGAATGAATGAGAAAAATACATAATAGCTTTTGTATTATTTATATAAGAATTTACTATGATCTCCTCTTGTGTACTTTTTAGTATTCTATCAAGTTAATGTGATATTATGATTGATGTTCTTCATATGATTAAAGTTATATCTTGATTATTAATTAGTCTTTCAGTAAGTTATCACTTCTCGGATTCAATTTATTTGATTAAAAGAGAAAACCTATATGTTTCACAAATAAAATAATGTAGGTATCATAGAATTTTAATTCCAGTCCACTAAACATAAACCTACTACCCAAATAAATTAACACTCTAATGTGAGAGTTGAGAGGTTTTTGTAAACATGAGAGTATGTTGGATGATATTTCTTCTTTTCGAGGAATATTTGACTTGAATTTCATTAATATTTATTATAATTTAGTGAAATAAGGAGGAAAAAAGGGTGATTAGCTTGAATAAAAAGAAAAGGGGAGATAGCAAAAATGGGAAGAAAATAAAGGTTAATTAAAAGAGCTTAAAAACAAGAATATATTTTATGTACTTCCTCCGTTTTTTTTAAATGTGACACTTTCTATTTTAGGAAGTTTTAAATTAAATGTGACACTTTCTTTTTTGGTCAATAAGCTCTCTCTATCTCTCTCCTTTCACATGGGTCCCCTTATTTTTTTCTCTCTATCTCTTTCCTTCCCAAAAATTGCCTAGGAGTCCGTGAATCTAAAAGTGTCACATTTAAATAAAAACGGAAGAAGTAGGTCAATTAGTGGGGAAATGGAAACAAGATAGTTTAGTGTCTGCAACAACATTCGACCTTGTATATATCTCCTACAAGGAAGAAGAGAACACTAGCCACTGCAGTACCAGACTTCATCTATGTACTCAGACTTCATCTGTGAACTTAAGCCGTCTAGATTTGACTGATTTGAGCCCCGGTCGGGCGCGCCGCTTGCCCTGTCCTAAGGCTGGAACTGGTGGTAGTATAATTCCCTATATAATTATTCTCTCAATTTCTTTTTTATGCATTATTTTTTTCCTTTAGGAATGTCCCTAAAAGATGCACCATTTTTTTACCTTTAGGAATGTCCCTAAAAGATGCACCATTTTTTTATTAGTTAGTTGGTCTCGTTACTTTACTCTCACATAAACTATAGCTGGCTCTGCCAATTTATTTTTTATTCACTCCACTGAACCAAATAATAAAACTTATGCATGCAAACACATGTGAAGCATAGAAACAGCGATAGATAGAGTATATTAATTATGTAAGCCACAAATTAAAGCATTCAACCTCATCTAAACAATTACTATAGCGATGATAATAGTGGAGCTCTGGCACTCATATAAAACATCAGAAGAACCTGACAAATACGTTTACATAAACATAACATACATTATACGTAAATCCATACAACAAACGGAACGTACAAATACAACATTAAGATCGACACACAACAAGCTAAGCACGTACGGGTACGTTGCATGCTTTTATAGTTTTATTTATTTAGGTCGTAACATTGTAACGGTAGCAACGTAAGAACCCAGATCGAAATGAGCGTCTAGTCACTGGCGCAGGTGCCCTGAATGAAAGAGGCCCAGCCCTCGCAATGGCCCCCTGGGCAACAGGGGTCCAATGCACCACAAGGCTGCCCAATTCCTACACAATAATATTTCTTACAGATGGAACCTGTAGGCATGGGGCCACCTTGCAGCTTGCAATCCATGCCACTGCAACACCTCAAGTTGGAATCCAATGTCCATGGGTTGCAATCTTGATTCTCACCTACACAAGTAAGAGTGTTTTTGTTGTATTCATGTGCATAGTATTCCTTCAGGATGCCGCTATCGATGGCGGCTGCCTTAAGAAGGATGTTTGAAAGCAGCTGTTGTGGCCGAGCTCGGCCGACTGATGCCAAGGCAAATAGCAGGGTGATTTGCAGAATTATTGCCTGGAACTTCATGGTTTGTTTCACTATTTTCGCCATTTTCTTGTTTCTTAGTTTTGTTTTGTTTGTGAGTAGTGTGGTATAAGGAGTTTAGAGGCAGTTCATTTTATAGCGTGCATGCATACATGCAACAGTAGGGAGGGGGAAATCAATAATTCATCAGTATTCACATGAATCACGATGTAAGATTATTTAATGTGATAGTATTATTTCAATTAGATGAATCACGATAAGGAACGTTGCAGTCGCCATCACTTGGAATGGTTTTAGGTGAAACCCCATGTAACACCCTGGCTAGTGGCTACATTACTTTGGTTTAGTTGGATCTTTGATAATCTAAAAAAATTGTGTAGTACAAACGGATGATTTTATAATGGATATTTGATAAATTTCCACCAAAATCTTTTAATGAGGGACTAATATCAGCCAATCATTTTTACATATAAGATTATATTTTTTTCTTTTTTAAATTAAATATAATAAATTATTCGATTTATATATTTTCTACGATTATTAATCTAAACTAAGTGTCACCTTACCCCTGCCCTTAGTTAAAATAATGTTTATCTCTAGACGTGGGTGACACATAAAATGAAACAAAGGGAGGCACTTAGTCATTTTACCCCTTTTTGCATGTATGCCTATGCATATTTTAAAGGAAAAATTGGATCAAACAACACAAAATATACGTTTGTTGCACAAAACAGTACCAACAAAAAAAGTTGCACAAAACAACACAAACTTTTTCTAATCGGTGTAAAAAATGACATTAGTGGTTTTTTCGCCTGAGATTTCCTATTTCCGGCGAATTTTTAGTATTTTAGCTATTTTTTATTTTGCTATCTTTTTTCCTTCACATTAAATAGACTAGTGGATCTAAAAATCACCTTTTTTCCTCTTTGAAACCCTAAAATTTTCCCAAAGTGATTTTATCTATCAAATCCTAGAATTGGAGGATGAATGTCAAATGTGCAAGAAAGAATTCAAAAGGTTTGTCTACAGTGTATGGGTAATAGAAATCAAAGAGCTAAAAGATTCACCGGAAAATAGGGAATCTCAAGCGAAAAACCCACTTATGTCGTTTCTGCACCAATTAGAAAAAGTTCATGTTATTTTATGCACCTTTTTTTGTTGGTGTTGTTTTGTGCAACAAACGTATAGTTTGTGTTGTTTGATCCAATTTTTCCTATTTTAAATCTTTGATATCTTAATGATATATTGATTTTTTATAGAGTTTTCTCTTTCTTTACAAGCTAAATTGTGCTATATTGACGCTCTTAGGAGCTATTTATGCTAACTATTTCGATATAGTTGTGATTTGTGTGTTCCATATCGTTTTGCAGGTTTTTAGGGGAAAACTCCCTATTTACTTGATGTTTTGATCACCACACTATAGCGGAAGGTTATGAGGCATCTTGGCGGTCTCGAGATGGTATTCGGACCCCGTTGTGAAGAAGAAATATGCAAAAGACTTGGCGTCTGAAGCCAAGTGGAGGCAAGAAAGAAAGAAGCTTCGCCCGATCGGGTACGAGTATTTTAGGCCAAAGCTTCAGATTTTCCGCCCGATCGGGCAGACTTGCCCGATCCCGTCGGGCGGACTTACACTTGGCCAAATTTGCTGTTTTTCTGGGAGCTGAAGAAGACAACCACGCTATTCCATCGGGTGGTCCTGCCCGATCGGGTGCTAGGGTTGCGGCCCCGATCGGGTGACTGTTGCCCGATCTGATCGGGTGCGTGCATTCTCCTTGCTGCTGAAAGAAGGTTCCCAGGCTCGATCGGGCTGCCCTTTGCCCGATCGGGTGGACGACACGGGGACGCGATTTTTCGTTTTTTCCCCCACTCTATCTTATTGTTTTCTTAGAAACTATAAATACTTTTTAGGTTGTTTTTATTTGTATCTTTTATTCTATTGAACAATTAGAGAGCTCTTAGCCTAGTTTTGATAGTTTTCCATTGTAGAAGAGATTCGAATGCTATTTCAATTCAATTAAAGTTCCCGCTTTCCGTCAATTTGGTAATCATCTTTCTTATTGCTTTATTCTTATCTCTCAATTGCTTTAGTTTGGTTGTTTATTATTCAATTATTTCATAATGCAATTCTTAGGTTTTCCAATTAGCTTTGTTATCGGTAATTTAATCATGTCTGAGTAGTTCTCTTTCTAGGGTGTTAGACAGGGAAGCCATGTTTATACCATGATTGTTATTTAGACTCCTATTGATTCCTAGGGCTTGATTAGAGTGATTGTGGTGTGGTTTGTTCTTAATTAGTGGTTAATGTTAGTGGCCAATTTCATTGATTGCTTGTGGTTAATAGTTGTTTGCACAGATCTGTCTTACGACTAGAGGCCTAGGACACATCAGTAGTTCTGATTACGTTAGTGAACATGCGGCGTATGTTGAACTATGAGCGTTGAGTCTTAACCATAGCTTAACACATGCTCTAATCCCTCGACTCTTGACTTAGGCTTTGATAGTAGTTGACCTTGTTTGATTGGTATAAGCATGGTGGAACGACCTAATACCCTAGGCTTTTATTCCATAGTTAAATCCTCGGTTTAATTCTTCTTCCTTAGTTTAATCATTAGATCAGTTAACTCTTCCCTGATTTCATCTGAAGTAGTTAGTTGATTGAATATTAATATAGAAACTCTGTCTCCCTGCGGATTTGACCCTGCTTCCATTGACTACCTTAGTTAGAGGACTGTAGGTTTATCTTTGAATAGGTGATACGACTAAATCCTATCACTTAACTTACGTATTGTTAAAATAATAGTTCAGAGTATCATCTCAATTAAAAGGTTAAATCGATGTATCGTTGAACTACAATTAATATTTATGTGGTTTAATACTATACGCCCCTCATGCGAAGGCTTGTAAAAGTAGACGCATAGGAAAAATGCTTCAAATCGAAGTCGTAGTTAGAATAACATATGAAGGAAATCAATTTCGTGAGTTTTGCATTCCACCTTTGACAAAATATATATGTTTTACAAGAGTAATGCTAGGCTAGAAATTAGCTACTGATTTGCTAAAGCTAAGGAAACTAGCTACAAAATTGGTAATTAAATATTTTACAACTAAGCAAAGATATTTACAATAATTAAATATATTTACAATAATAATCTAACACACCCCCGCAGTCAAAGCGGGAGGTTCTCGGATGCTTAGACTGTCCCTGAAATCATTAAATAAAACGAGCGGAAGTCCTTTTGTAAAAATGTCAGCAATTTGATAATGGGATGGGACATGAAGCACATGAACTTCGCCGCGTGCAACTTACTCATGACCGAAGTAAATATCAAGCTCAATGTATTTAGTGCATTGATGTTTAACAGGATTATCGGACAAGTATATGGCACTCACATTGTCACAATAAACTAGAGTAGCCTTTTCAACAGGACGATGCAACTCTAGAAGAAAATTTCTTATCCAACATGAATTAGAGACATCATTTGCAACACCCTTGTATTCGGCCTCAGCACTACTATGAGAGACAAGATTATCTCCGAGAAAAACACAATAACCAAAGGTGGAGCGACGGGTGTCAGGACAACCCCTCCCCCCACCCCCCAATCAGCATATGTTATGAGATGATACGTAAAATATTAGACTTGTACAAGTGTAGACCAAAAGAAAGGGTACCCTAAAGATAGCGTATGATACTCTTAAAAGCACTCATATATTCATTAGTTGGAGCATGCATGTGAAGACAAATATGTTGCACGACATTGGAGATGTCCGGCCGAGTGAATGTAAGATACTGAAGAGCACCTGCGAGATTCCGATACTGAGTCGGGTCAGCATAAGGAGTATCTACTGTGGCACTAAGTTTGGACTTAGTATCAACAGGATTAGGACAGGAACTGCAGTTAGACATTCCGGCATGTTCAATAATTCGTGCAGCATATTGCTTCTGAGATAAGAAAAGACCATGGGTATGACGAGGGACGGCAATATCTAAGAAGAAACTCAGATCTTTCATGGCAAATTCAAAGGCCAAAAGAGACATAATATACTTACGCAGACGATCAGAAGAAGTTGTAAGTATAATGTCATCCACAATAATAAAAAATAGGCAATATTAAAACCATTTTTGTAGATGAAAAGGGAATGATCTGACTTACTGTGAGAGAACTCAATGGTAGCAACAAAATCAGCAGAGCTTTGTTACCAAGCCCGGGGAGCCTGTTTTAACCCGTACAAAGATTTCTTCAATAGGCAAACATGATCTGGATATTTTTTGCTACGAAAATCCATGGGTTGATGCATATATATTGTTTCATGTAAGGCATTCTTGACATCCATATGGTGAATGCAAGACTGAGAGAGATCAATGCTGAGAACTGCTATAATGGTCTGAGGTTTAACCACGGGGCTAAACGTCTCATCACAATCAAAACCTTGCTGCTGAGTATTTCCATCACCTAGAAGACGAGCCTTATAGTGCTCAAAAGAACCATCAAACTTATGTTTAGGACGAAAACTCCACATAAACCGAATAACATTCACATTAGCTGGCCGAGGCACTAATTCCCAAGTCTTATTATCAATTATAGCATTAAATTCATCCAACATTGGACCTTTCCAATGATGGTCACTAAGCGCACTAACAGGATATCGGGGAATAGGAGAAATATCTATGGTGGTAGTGTGATGATTGGAGGCGCAGTACGTATGGGTTAGGTTTGAAAATGTCATTGCACGCACGAGTGCTCATGCGGGTTGGATGAGAGGAGGAGGCCCAGAGGTGGTGTGAGGAAGCGAGGAAGGGACGGAGCCCATAGAGGGAGTTGGGCTGCGAGAAGGAGAAGAGGGGCCAGAGGATTGGATTTGGCTGTCCAAACCCGAAGAAGGAGGAGTGGGCAGCAGCGTTGTCTGACCCAAAGGATTGGGCAGCGGCTGGCCCAAAAGAGAGGGAGAAGACCGGACTGCGCTAGGAGAGGGAGAAGGGCAGTCTGGGCCCGTGTGCGGCAGTGTGAGGGAGAAGGGAGGAGTTGGGCTGCATATTTGGGTCAGGTTCCACAGTTTGTGGCGTGGGGTTTTGAGACAAATATGTATTAATTGAGGAGGAATATTGTCATCTAAAAAATCATAATCCGAATGTTTTGTTTTGTGGTGCTTAGAGAATGGAAATTCAGTTTCAACAAAACGAACATGACGACAAATTATGATTTTACCACTAGCCATGTCATAGCATTTGGACCCATGATGGTTGGGTGCCGGGCCTAAATAGGCACAAGGAGTATACCGTTCTTGTAATTTATGAATAGTGGATGAGGGTAATAATGGCAAGCATAAGCAACCAAAAATACGCAAAATCGAATAATCTGGATCACGATGATAGAAGATTTGAGCAGGTGATTGGTAATTCAAGACCTTGGAAGGAAGGATATTGAGTAGATATGTGGCCATGGAAAGAGCATGATGCCAAAAAGTGAGTGGTATAGATTCGTGAGCGAGAAGAGTGTGAATTTATTTATGGACTTTATGTGTCTTTCGGCTTTCCCATTTTGAGGAGAAGTATGAGGACATGGGAGATGGAAGATGGAAGAGCATGCCATTTTGTTCAAAAAAAAATTGGTGAAGATGCCATTTATGTATTCCGTGCCATTGTCACATTGAAAAGTCTTAATATTACGTTCAAATTGGGTCTCGACGAGAGCATGAAATGCTAAGAAAAGTTATTTGACTTGAGATTTCTTGGCAATGGGAAATGTCCACAAAACTTTGCTATAGTCATCAAGAAAAAGAACATAATAACAATGGCCGGAAGTACTGACAATAGGAGAAGTCCAAAGATCGCTATGAATAATATCAAACGGAAGAAAAGTGTAAGACTTTGAATCATTAAAAGGTAGCTTAGAATGTTTCCCGAGAGGACAAGAAGAACAAACAGTAGTACAAGCCTTATTACAATCAATTAACTTTTTACTACAAAGAGACTTAAGAATAGCATCGCCAAGGATGACCTAAACGATTGTGCCAATGGTCCGAAGGCAAAGCAGTAAAAGCAGAATGATTGTGGGAAGAAATGGCTTGAGAGCTGGAGAAAAGAGGATATAAGTCGCCAGTGCTATAACATCTCATTAGTTTGGTACCCGTCTATATGTCATTAACAGAGAAACCAAAAGGATCAAAAGAGATAGAAACCATATTATCTGTGGTAAACTTACGAACAGAGACGAGATTTTTAATGAGTTAACACATTAGTGAGAGTGAAAGGGGGATAGGGTGGTGGCAAAGTAGTGTGACTGTGACCAATAATTGGAATATGATGACCACTACCAATAACAATGTTAAGATGCTTATTGCTTGAATTGAAATAAGAAGAGAGAATACTTGCATCCGCCGTCATGTGAGATGTAGCGCCGGTATCCATAAAGTAGTTCCCATCGGGTTGAGAGAACGAAAGAGCATGCATAGCGGCTTCAATGTCGGTGGGCATGTAGCTAGGAATAGAAGGAGCAACAAAATTGTAAGCTTGAGGTATGGGCCCAAGTATGCTTGGCCCAGAAGAAGAGGGACAGTGGGCCGCTGGATTGGGCCCAGGATGCCAAGAATAGGCATGAAATGGGCAAGGAGGGACTGTCCACCCTCCCCAACTAGGTTACCACGTCTGCTGCCACTGTGGCGGTGGGGCCTGCTGACGTGGCTGCCACTGGGACTGCTGAGGTGGCTGCTGACTAGGCGTGGGCCCACCAGAATTTGAATGTTGTTGATTCTTTTTCTTCTCGCCTTTTGTGTTATTGCGCCCCTTGTTGTTGCTATTGCGTATGTTGCTTGTAGAAGAAGACGAGTCAACGACAACCATGGCCGCACCACCTGTGCGACTCCCTTAATTTTCACGAGCTAGGCGAGCCTTTATAGTACGCTCAGCCATTTTCAACCGCGAATAACAACTTTCATCTGATGGCAAAGGCTCTTGGTTTTGTAAGCAGTCCATTGTGCCACTATACGCCTCCTGTAAGGACCCGGTGGGGCGTAAAACCAGACGACCATTTGTCACCGAGCATCAACATCGGCCAACCTGTTTGCCAGCGATTGTAAGTTAGTACAATAATTGTCAATTGAGTTGAAGTCCTGAAAGCATGCATTTGTAAAGTCCTCTTCGAGGTGAGTAGCATGAGAGGCTTTATTGTCTTGAAACAAAGATTCAAAACGGTTCCACACCCCCTCCGCCATGTCATTACACTTGAGGATAGCAAGAAGAAGATCAGGAGAAAGAGTGTTGTAAATCCATTGTAAAACAACGGTGTCTAAACGCTTCCAAAGAGCCATGTCAGCGGACTAAGCCTTGGTATAGGCAACCAAGGTCGTTTCCTCTGTTGGTGGAACTAAATGATCGTAAAGATCATGAACCCTAGCCATATCTCTAAATAAAGTAGCCCAAGAATGATACATCGATTGCTCATTGTCTAATGTCACGGGTATAAGAAATTTAACATTAGTGATGGTGAGTGTGGATGAAACTTGGACGAGTCTGCCATGGAGAAGAAGAAGAAGAAGAAGAAGAAGAAGAAGAAGAAGAGTGATGCGGTTAGGGTTGGAGGAGTAGGATCGTATGAGTATCTGATACCATGAAGGAAATCAATTCCGTGAGTTTTGCATTCCACCTTTGACAAAATATACTCCCTCCGTTTTTTTTAATATGCACATTTTTCCATTTTGGGGTGTTTTTTTTAAATGGCACATTTCTACCTTTTTCCATAAATAGAAGGTTGATCCACCTAATTATTACACTTCTCTCCTACTTTTTCTTTCCTTCTCTCTACCTTTTTCACTTTTTCTTTACTTTTACTAACCTTCTCTCTTACTTTTGCACTTTTTCCTTGGTCCGCGCGCAAAAGCAAACATGCATATTAAAAAAACGGAGGTAGTATATGTTTGACAAGAGTAATGCTAGGCTACAAATTAGCTACTGATTTGCTAAAGCTAAGGAAACTAGCTACAAAAGTGGTAACTCAATAGCGAAGATATTTACAATAATAAAAGATTATTTACAATAATAATCTAACACCATCTCAACCAAAGTCTAATTAACTTGATGGTTGGGTTACAATTCATATAAATATCCCTCAATCCACATGATTTTTGTATGAATAATTCTAAAAATTCTTACAAAAATTAAAGGTTTTCTTAGGATGGATGGGGTAATTGAATTAGTGACAAAAAAATATAACAAAACTCTTTTTTGTTTTTATGGGAATAAGGAATACAAAACTCGTTTGTTGATTGAAAAATATTCGTAACAATAACACACTCATGGTACTTCTCACCACACCCCCCAAACCTAATCCGTTCCCAACCCGAAATCTTATACTACCCACTTGTTCAACATTATGTAGTCATTTCTAATTATGAAATTAATATTGTTAATGTGAGTTAAGACATTTATTTAGTTGCTTGGTTGATTACAGCAAATCACGAGAATTATAAATCCTAATGATCTTCAAAAATGATTGTGGTTATAAACCAAAAGTTATTAAGGTGGGAGTAGAATTTTTTATTAATTCTCACTTCTAAAAAAATAGGGTAAGTTGCATACCTATTAGTAGATGGAAATTACTACGTAATTTACTTTTCGAATTGTCAACCAAACCTAATTCTCAATTTTTCCATGAATTTGAATAGAGGTATCCATTTCCATTTGATTTGAAATTCATTAGAGTTTCCACTCCCTATATAAACCAAACAACCACTTTTATAGTAAGCAATTTAGCATGCATCCATGACATGGGTAGGGATCAATAATTATGTATTAGGTTTCGTTATGTTCATTAATAAGGAATTATCTATGTTTTGTCTAGTCTATAGATAATCTAGGGAGAGGGATCAATAATTGAGTACTGAGTTTGGTTAGGTTGAGAATTAGGAAAAATATAGTAGCAACGCTCTTTACACGTCATGACGTGAATGATTAGCCATTTGCAAGAACAATATCTAAGCGTAGGTTGTTTTGGGCCATGTTCTCTTCATTTTAAAATAATTGGATTTAATTGAGCTGAATCGAGAAAAATTGAATTGAATGAACTTAATTGATACTTAATTATATGTTTATTTCTAAGCTTTAATATTTTAACAAAATCCTATTGAAATTACACACATGTTATAGTTTTCGTCAAAATCTTTCCTGTGATACTTAAATCGACTTATAAAATTATTTTTACTCAAGAGTTATACAGGCTTTTAAAGGTGTAACCTAAATATAACTGAACTAAAAATGAATTAAGCTAAGCTGAGTTAAAATGAACTGAATTAAATTAGATCGGACTTAACTTATTTACATGTTCTTTTAGAGGATTAGAACATGGCCTTTAATCATGTGAATCTGCAACAATTTTCACTCAGGATTAGTTTTATACTCGGATGATGAGCAATCCTTAAACTTTGCATCTAAGCAACTTTGGCGCCTTTATACCATATCTTGTGGTGAGGGCTCCACTAACAAGTAGTGCTGATGCTTTTTGGATTCGCCAAGCCATCCTTAATACAGTTGCTTATTCATAAGTGACAGATCTAGAAGTTAGAAGTTTGAGGTACGACAAAATAAATTAACTTTCGGCAAAAAAAAATTAAATAAAACATGAAATATTGCAAAAAACAATGTAAACATAAAAATTAAACGTTCGAATTGCAAATAGTTCAAAATAGTGCCATTACAATTACATCATCACAAGTAAAATTTTACAATTGCATCCTACGAGTTTTCATGTTTTGGAAACGACTTATTACATCATCATCACTAATTTGCAAGAAAATGTCTCTTAAAGATGAAGAAGATGACATAGAGGATTTTTGTGACTTCCCTCCACCTCCCTTTGAAAAGAACTATAAAAACTTTTATTTTTCATCTTCCAATCCTAACAATTATATAAACATTAATCAATTATATATTTGAAAGAGAGGGAAGAAGTCAGGTCTAAGCCTCTGAGATGAGTGGCGTGAAAATGAAAGAGAGAGAGCGCGCAAATCTTTAGCAGGTCAGATTTGTTTTACTCCAAAAGATGGGTTTCTAGGGGTTTTTTTTGGCTCATATTTACCTTAAAAAAACTATCTATACCCCTATTTTGCTTATTTTTTATTTTTTGGGTCGGGATACCCTTATACCCCAATA
This sequence comes from Patellifolia procumbens, assembly GCA_947645195.1. NCBI lineage: Eukaryota > Viridiplantae > Streptophyta > Magnoliopsida > Caryophyllales > Amaranthaceae > Patellifolia > Patellifolia procumbens. The sequence continues at coordinate 10,314,690 of CANSGD010000972.1, forward strand.
AACCCCTAAATCCACCCATGTTGTTCATAGCCTCCATGTTCTAGATTGTTAAGCCTCCTCTTTCTTATAAACTTCCAACTTGGATGCTTTATACCAGATAATTGGCCTTATTTCTGTTGCACCTATTTCAGAAGGGCCAACTTTATCCTACAAATGACAGGCTTAGGTAGTGTCATAATATGTCTACACAAAGCAACCAGCACGGAGTTGATCGGTACAAGCCCATCCACTTGTGAAAGTGCCTTATATCAAGGTCAAACAAGCCCACGCCCTATTATTTACAAAAAAAAATTTTACCAACACCACATTACACCTACACCAACAGTCCAACATTATCTAAATAAACATAAACGCTATAAAATTTATGTACGAGATAGACATGCTAAATAAAAGCATAACACTAATAAGACCAAGATTACACAATTTGCGTTTCTGAACAATGGATCAGATTCATATTACATCATACAAGAACTATATCTACAGGAAGGAAGGAAGGAAACTTTCTAACAGGGCCATGTACTCAAAAGAGTACGCCATGAAAAACAAATAAAAAAATAAATAATCTGTTTGTCACACGAGCCGAAGGAAAAGGTAAAGGTCTAATTCTAGAAGATCAAAACTCACAGATATCACTATGAGATCTAACAAGATCTACCTAAATGTACACGAAATTAACAGCTAGATAAAGAATAGAGGACTGAAATAGACTGGAACAAGTACTGTCAGCTTTTATACAACTCGAACACGCTAAAACACTCCAGAATAACTTGAATTTCAGTTCGCTGAAGCAGATTTGCTGGTACCAGATGGTCGTTGACGTCCAGAGCAAAGCAACGTAGCTCAAACAATCTGGCAAATGCTACTATCATAGCTGCTTTATAGTGATTAAAGTATCTCACTCGCACTAGCAATCTCTAATCAACCAAGACTTGGCCACAATGAGCTGAGTTTGGCCGCAAGTTTTGCAGATTTATAATCATCGCGAAGCTGAATAAATCTGAAACAGGAATCAAAGTGCACGTTTTCTAAGATAAAGCATGTTTAAAAACATGGATAAGGAAACCACTGAGCCTAAAGAAGTTGCTTTCATAGAGGACTTTGCCGTTTCCGTTTATTTTTCCACAGGTCTCAACTAGGGGGCATTTTATGATTTTCGCTGAACCTCGTCTATTTGAGCATATGCAAAAGAAACCCCTTCCATACGGACTTTTACAAGTATATAGTAGTATACTATTTTAGGATGTCAGTTATCATAATTATAGTAGTAATGGTTTATTACAAGACTTTCTGATATGCCACAATTCAGCAGGCCTACTATTTAAATCAAGTGACTAGGAGCGGATGGAAATGACTAATCTTTTGTAAAGGGTCTTTTAGCAATACCAATTTCATGTCCTTATCGTAATTCCGGCCAAAGTTACATAAAAATCTAGACAGGGAGAGTAGAATCTAAGGATAGTGCTGCTTGGAATCTACACAAATCAAAAACTAACAACAGTGACGCAAGTAAAAGTAGTAAGAATTTGCATGCTTTTTCAACATTTAAGGCATCAGGTTGATCCAAGGTTGGTCAAGATCAAGATGTATGCAGAATTGAGAGAAAAGCACAGGTATATATTAGGTAATGAACTTTGGAAAAAAGAAAAGCAAGAATGGTAGACAAACAGGTGAAAAACACAAAATCATCCCGTAAAACCGTTCATGGCACAAATGCTAAGTAATGCTAGTACCTTTGTGCATCTTTGCGGATACTTGGTGTCCCCTCAAACAGAGTAGAGAGACTTTCAGGAGCAACAATGAATACATTGGCCAAGCTGGAAGCAAAAAGTTTTGTTTAGTTGTGACATATATAAGATGCAGTAAAGATTTCAGTTTCACGCATCTTACATTCCCAATACTTCAAATTTTTCATCGACAGAAGGAGCATTAAAGCTGCGCACAAATTCTCCATATTCTGTTATGTCACGTTTCAGCCGTAATCCCCCACTGGAAAGACAAAGTAGAGTGAAATTGCAGGAAATCAAATCATATGTCAATTGAATATTACCAATACTTTAGAAAGGAGAAAGAACTAAAATTTAAAAGGCACTGAAAGAAACCACTTCAGGTTACAAGAAATGGCTCATTTGCTAACTAAAACAAGGAAGAAACCATCAATGACATACTGCTATAACATTATTCAAAACCAACCAATTAAAATGGAATAACATGAAATAAGACACAGGAAAAAGAGGACCACTACCTAAATTTCTATCCAGTTTAACTGGAATAGAGACTCGAGAGCTGCATGCGTACATCGTGCGTATGTGCCTTAGAATCTTAGATTGAGCAATATAATCTCAGGTATCTACATATTTTTATTAATGAAGTACCAGGAATCCAGGACAGTGAGAAGATATAATTACTACTCCCTCTATCCCAAATGGCATGTAATCGAGGCACGTTAAAGCAAAAAAAATTATTCAAATTCATAACTATCATTCACTAATTAAATTTTGGAAAATTGTCCGTTTAGGTGTCTTGAGGTTTAGTCAACTTCCACTTTGGTGACCTTGTTTTCATACCTACTTCAGTAAGCGCATGTTGATAAATTAGTTCCATTATGGTGACCTAATGTTAGAGGGTCACAATTAAATGTTCACATTTTCAAAGAGGTTTATGGCCATTGATAAGGGTGAATTATAAAACTTTTTCTACTGCATATTCTTTTGAATATTAACAAAGTTCTACTAAAAATTGGAATTAGTTTTGTAATCAGAGTGATTCATCATACGTGGAACTGAGTTGCCAGACAGTAAAGAAAAGGATGAATATGCAGCCTGAAGGGTGGTGCTATGCAGCCTTCCATCAATGCTTATAACTTATAACCTCTTTAAAACGTAGAAACTTTTATCGGAAAATGTAACTCCGTTAACACGGGCACCATAATGGAACACTTTTAACATTAAGTTACTAAAGCGGAATATAAAAACATGTCATCAAAGTGGAATTTAACTAAACCTCCGTGAACCAAAATGGACACTTTTCAAAATTAGACTTCTCCGCATGCAGAAATAAAGCTGTTTAATTTTGACCCATCACCCATCTCTAGCAGTAGTTCTGCTGAAGCATCATGCTGTTTAGTGTATAATTATTTACTGAGTCTCCTGCAGATTAGAGTTTTAACTCTTTTTCTAAATTTTATGGTGACCAGCGCATTGTGTCATGTTAAGTTATGTCGCTGATTTTGCGTTTCCAAAAAGGACTGCTACAGAGACAACATATTCACCAGACACAAACTTCTTTCCTGCTGCAGATGAATAATGTTCTGTATGGCAATAGCTCATTAGCTTGTGGAGATGAGATGTGAAATTTATCCACTTTTTCTGGTATCCAGTAAATTTCGAATGTTGGTTTAATGTGAGGAAGATTGCACTCCTCCTCTGATATCTTTTCATGTCAATTTTCTATTTTCAATCCCATGTCAATTTTCTATTTTCAATCCCGAGGTATGACTGGCATAAAATCTTACGTTCTTAAAAAACACTTGAATCGAGGGTCCGGAGGAGAATTGGCCATCAATCTTGTGAACTAATCGAGACCGAAAAAGCACAGCTATCAGATGAACAATAACTTAGCTTCTCAATCCCCACCCCGTCACGATTGAATTAAAATATTAAATATATATCTTTCTCATATTACCCTTATATCCTTGCTAAGAGAAACTTGTAGAGATGTAAATCTTCAAACAAACAAACGAAAATATTAGGTTCGTTATCGTTTTTTGTTTTCAGTTTTTCTCGAAACTAATACTAAAAACAATAAACCACAAAAGGTGGTTTTCACGTTTTAGTTGTCAGTTTGCATAATCATCACGTTTCCAATATGTTTGACTAATTTTTTATTTATTATAGGGCATATATCATATGACTTTCAAATACAAAACACCAAAAAACTGAAAATCACAGTGATGCCGAACGGGCCCTAAATTAAACTGATCAAAAGTCCATAAGGGCAGCTCTTTCTCTTAACTGTAAAGACATAACTGGTGGTCAAGTCAACAGGAGAGAAACATTGAAGGTTCCCAGAAACCACAGGCATAAACAAAAACACCTCCTTACTAAATTAATCTTCCAGCTACTTTATTCCCCACTTTCCCTCAAACAACCAAAAGAACCAAAAAGAGCAAGCACATTTTCCATATTGCACCTCATGATTAACATTGTACGCCACTCATTATTGGCAATTCTCCTTCGCATAATTTTTAAAGTAGCACTGTAATACTCTATCATCTTAATCAGCCAAAAAATCCCCCCCCCCAACACCAGCCTAACCAGTAACTTCTCAAGCTCGAGTTAATTTTCTACCCAAGTTGATATTGTCTACCATTTTTAAGATATTACAAAACTCAAAGGGTTCTAGATCAGAGCTTACAGGCAATATCTTATGTGAAAATCAACTATCAAGAAGGTAACAAGCAATGAAAAATCTCCACAGTTGGGAAATATCGGAAGCATTTTTTAAATTTTCGAACAGATATAAGGTCGCTTTGGGGTTCTCTCGCCTTATGGCGGCCTCGTTGAATCATATTTAAACCCCTTAACTAATAGGGTCTACTTCTGGACATTTGGGGCTGAATTTGCACAATCGCCAATAGCAGAGATCTGTTAAATATCCTTAAAAGTCTAAGGAGAAAGCAAGAAAGGGCCATAAGATGTTAAACAAGATGCGTTACCTGGGATTAAAAGTGAACTTCTGCCAGTGACTGAGCAGCAACTTATGCAAGCGGTTACCCTGTAAAAAAAATTATCAAAGAACAAATCAACCGGAGAAAATTTAACTGACAATTTAAAGGGAAGAGATTTAAGGAGCATAGTTGTCAAGACTCCAGTGTTTTTGCTTCTTGGTAGTGCCAGAACTAGCTTAGCAGATATTCTCACATTGTCCATCACGAAATATCATTCTGATGAATATTAGGTTTGTGATCATTAGGTGCCTATGGCTGGAGCCTGGAGGATGTTAGGACTGACAATGTTCTCAGGAGGCTACCCCCCTTGCTCTGGCTAACAAAAGCATAACTATTATAGATCAAGCAACATATCCTCGTTCACTTGGACCCAAGTTCCCAATACTTTCCATCAACGTGCATCCAGATATTTTAATTTCTATTGCATTCATTTATGATGATTTCATAGACTCTTAATGCCACAGCTATCAGGAACATATAAACCGGCAGATATGATGAGAATATTTAAGTAATCAGGCACTGAATCTTGAAAGCAATAAATAATGACTTAGCATTTTTCCCCCTTATTTCTAATTCTTGGTGAGGAGATGAGGCATTTTAAGCACCTGAATACATCCTTTACATTATTAATTGGAAGCTTGCTCCAAATTGAAGCAAAATTTCAATCCTTCTTTTTGATTTTGATGCGTTTGGCAAATTTGTCAAGGTAATTTCTCCCCTTCTTTAAGATTAGGACAAAAACAGAAATGAAAGAAAAGAAAATTGATTAAGGAAATATTACGTCAATGAAATAATGGATGTAAATTGAGGGCACACAATGGAATTAATGGAAGTACAAGGTAACAGAAGCAAAATTATGCCAATTCTTAAGGCACCAAAGTGGAAATTTTACTTCTTATTTTATAGTAGGCTTATGAAGATATAGCCTCTGAACTGTAATAAAAATAGTGTGTGCATGACTTAACATGTCATAGCTATAAGATGAGTAAGCACAAGAGAAGATGGCATAAAGTACTGGAACAGATGTTATGAAGCAGCTCCATAATGCTCATTATGCTACTCTGGTGCAAAGATGAGATTGAGCAAAATAGAACCATACTCCAGAAGGTCCACTGATAGGTGTGATAATTAGTAAGCTAAAAGGATAGCCTTGGACAGGGAGTTCATTGACTAAAATCCGAAGACTAGTTTATCCTTGATATTCTTGGCATCATCGTAGATACAGATACATCGACTATCCATCAGAATGCATGATAAAGACAAAAAACGGTTATATTATTCGATTGACACAGTATGTACAGTTAAGCACAAAAGCACATCCTTTATCCACATGCAAAAATGAAACTCATTGATGGAAAATCAGAGGGGGGAAAAACGGTCTAGCCAGCACTCTTATGAGAAACACAATAGTATATCAACATAATAGGAAGTTACAATTTCTATACCAATTCAGTAAGAAACGCCTGCTTGTTGAGACCCTCTAGTGCAGTGAAAGCAGACTCCAGGACACGTGAAAGATATGTAACAACTCTGCAGGAGTAAAATAATGACATAACAATATCATTAATAACTTCACTTTATGACTTAGCATTTCAGCATCTGTTCATGGAAAATGACAGTAATCAATTTATAATAGCATTACTAAGGTCCTTTTGCAGCACCTCAAGGAAATCAAACCATCACTATAAAGCTGCAAAAATCAATAGTTGAAATGCACTTGTAGGTCTTCAATTCCACATGCTTCAGATTTTCAGATTAGACTCCAGCCAAAAGCAAGATAAGCAACCCCAACCCCCAACCCCCCCCCCAAAAAAAAAAAAATTGTACCTAGTGCATGCACTGGTAGCCCTGTGATCGGGAACAATCCCATCGTCAGGTGAACGGTAATCAGTTGCCTTTTGCTCAGCTGATAACAATCTTTCCGCCTGCACAAGAGCCAGAAATACATGTTAAATCCTACTAGATAACGCAGCATAATGGCAGAAATACAACGTAAAAATAGAGAAAATCACAGAGGCAACGTCAAAACCTCGTCAATAACAAGCAAACCAGAAAACAACAAACATGTTGAATGATGAAACTAAAACTACAAGTTCATAAAGTACAAAAAGCCCCTCCATCCGGTCTTTATGTAGGAATTACTTAAAAATCAGGTATCAAACCTCAGCCATCACAGTGTCGATGCACTGTTGCAGTCCTTTATGAGCGGCAGATTCTGCTTTAGACATTGCTGTGGCCATCTCTTCACATGATGCAGCATGTGCCCCATCAACAGGTAGCAAAAGCCGAGATATGGAATTGGCAAAATACTGGAGAGAGAAGTGTTGTGAGTAATGCTTTAAAGACAATAAGGTTCACAAAGGCAATAGCATAACCTCCATTTACATACTTGCTGGACTAAAGCCACACTACTCGCACAACGCTGTACAGCAACCATGAAAGATCTAAAGCTGCTTTCACCGGCAGCAGCAGCTGCTTCTGCCTATACATAAACCAAGAAGACATCAACTAAGTCAAGTAATAGGGAAGCCCCTTAAAGATAGAAAAAGTTATACTTCTATTAAAAAATAAGGGATGTCAAGTGAAAGCATCATGATCTATCAAACCCGAATAACTACACTGTATAGCTTGGTGTAATTTTAAGGATGGTCAGTGGGCAAGTGATTTAGTAATTACAGCGGAAGCAGCAGCAGCAGCCACTCTTCTGCTGATGTTTGTTCCCAGAACAAATCTTTCCCGCAAAGCTGCAGCCTCTGTCAAACCTTCCCTAGCCCGTTCAAGGCCTTCAGTCAAGTACTTACTGACCTGAGCACACACAAGTAACCATGAATCATAAGTCATCAAGTTTTAGTAACCAAAGAAAATGCCAGAAAGCTGAAGATCACCAACTTACTTGGTCCAAGAGACACGTGAATACCGCTCTTACATTTGCTGCAAGAATAGATGGCTGAACAAACAACAACAAAGTCATATCAATCAACAACCATTGGCAAAGCTCCCAATAAATTCAACAGCAACAGCAATTATATGGATAAGATTGCCTTGGACCAATACAAGAATCATATTCACAGAATCAGATGCAAACAGCAAAGATACAATCAGAATGGTATCACATCCGACAATTGTACCTAAAACGTTATACATTTTGTTGCATGGAATGAGCAAGGAAACATAACTATACCCAGTTTGTAAAATTTAATCAGCTACTGCACCAGTGTATCACATACCAATACGGACAATTTTGTACTACATGGTTTCTTGGGGTAATGAGCAAATCAGAACACTACATCCAACTCAACAGGCTTGGAGCACAAGTACCCAAATATACATTAGTTATTTGGGATAGCAAGAGTAAGAGGATGATACTAACTAAGTTACACTGAAAAAGGTAGATCTTTAGTGTAATAGAATAACAGCAGCAGGGCAAGCATATCCTAAGTCTTGAGTACCTCAAAACGTCAAATTACATGCAGAGAAGATATGATAGCTCGAGGGCTTGAGCTTTTAGTTGCTACTTATTACCCCTTGGTGTCCTTTTAGTCTAATTCTTTATTACTTATCCAAAATATAAAAAAGCTATTGGATCATGCAGTTTTTTAAGTTCTCTGGAGAGCAGATGTACTGGTTCATGGGCCTTAAACGACTATTCCAATATAGGACACCCAGAGTCAGCAGTGTTCTAGTCACATTATTACCTTAGGTTAACATAATTGTATGGGGTGCTTTATTCTACAGCAAAAAGTGACGCAGCAAAAGATATTCATGAAGTATCGCTGACTGGAGGACAAGGGAGAGAGAGAAGTTACACTAGCAAGGATTCTTGACATCAAAAGTAGAAAAAGCACCAGAATTTGGAATAAGAGGTACCTGTGAAGAGAATATATTACACCTGGTTACTGCTTCCTCATTCCAACGTACAAATTCTGTGACCACCGCAACAGATATCTGTTGGTGATTAGATTGTATAGCAGCTCCTTTAGCTCGTCCAATACTCCCAGTTCCACCGGTCTCGGCGAGACTTTCTGCACGCAATTCTTCCATCTATGTAGCATATTATATGTCAAACAAGATTACACCATAGCCACAGGATATAATCTGATATTTTCTCAGGACAATGCAAGAATATAACAGCTCCAACCTTTGCTTCGTATAGTTGTCTAAGAGAAGCCTGCTCATGTTCATGGTAATCCTCCTTATGTGCAGAAAACAAAGATTCGGTTAGACCTGTCAGATAAAGACATAAATCAATTAGCTGATACCTAAATGTTACAGAACTTCTGCAAGTGATTGAAAAAAAATTCCTCAGTTGCACTTCAGTTGAAACACTTTCCATCCCCCCCCCGGCTCATCCTTCTCGACAGGTCACCTAGGCACCATCAATCCCACCTCACCGCTTCCGCTAAACCATCCAGCCCGTATATCCCAATACCAGAGCTGGAAACTACCATTGTCCACCTCACAATAGCCGAAAGTCACCATCATCAACCTAATCAAACATCATCCCCATCAAAATAACCATTATTGTCCTTGCCCTCACCTACATTGAAGCCTAAGTGCTAACCATCAGTGACGCCACCCACCTTCACCTCCACCTCTATGAAACTATCTCTTCATTTTCATGTCGGTGGCATGAGAAATGGGCTAAATTCAAGCCATTAGTTGTCGGAATTAACCGGAAGTCACAATGTGAAATAATAACAGCCTAAACCGAGAACCAAAGATGCTAACTCATCACTTCACACTAGCTTCCTTTCCACTAAATAAAATTGACTCATTGGGTTCTAAGCCCCTATCTGAAATTGATCTTTCCGTCTGAGATCTGACCACCAAGTATTGAATTTTTCATACCTCTATTACTCTATATTCATTTGTGGTGTTGTTGATATGGATGTAAAACATGCAAATAAAATTAGAAGGATAAATCTATAAACATGCAAATCTAGAGAGCGCACAAGCGGAAGAGCAAAAAGGTAAGTATTTGCTCAAGACGACTTGGAAAAGAAGCAAGCACAAAGCAAAATAATAATCAAATTAGTCTAACCCTAGGTCTAAATTTGCAGCTAAAATCTTCAAGCTCACCACAACAAGAATACGAAACAAAAACTCATCCAGGAAAATAAAGACCAATAAACATACCTGAAGAACAAACTAAAGAGCTAAAGTAGCTCAATAATTACCCTGTACAACTTAAAAACTAGTTAAAATCCCAAAAGGCTTGGTTCGATCAAGCCGCTGAGTATTGGAAACAGGCTATAGCGCTTACTCCTGAGAATTATATTGAAGCACATAATTGGTTGAAGATCACGGTAATAATAGAAAATATTAGAACTCATTTGTAAAACTCCTACTGAAAGAGTAACGTAAAAAACCAAGAGGGTTCCTAACTAAAATGGTGAAGATAGTAATAAGAACGGTCATTATATGCATCATTCCTTCCCTTTTAAAGGTAACTTTTCCTGAAGTTTCATTTGAAAGACATGGTACTAACTACTAAGGATATTATCCTGCAAAATAGCACATATACCCTTGTAAAGAGGTACTTGGAAAAAATCACAGTTTTAAAAGGCCCAAGTGACTCACCCTTACCCTTTAAATTGTGGCAGACAAACTGAGCCTTCAGGGATAATACATAAAAGCCAGTCACGAAAGGATGTTGACGCCTTAAAGATAGCAGGTTTGCTCTCCTTTCCTTCAAGTTTAAGTAAAGCAGCAACTCTTTAGTAAAAGCTTTAACATGTAACGGCTTGGGGCTAATGGGTGCAACCAAACTTTTGTGTCCCCATCTTTACCAAGTAAACATGAATATGCACCATTACGCATCACTTCTTGGTCAACTCAAATTGAACAACCCAAGAGTTTTGAACAAGGGGTTATCGGTAACATGTCACACCAATCACAATAAAAAAGGTACCTAAGGAAAAGTTCAATCAAAGTTTGCTTCTTTTATAGCCCATCACCATTATGTATCCACTTAAGCTTATAAGGGACACAATGGTCTTTTCATAATGACAACCAATTTAGTAGATGTCACATCAGTTTATGATTCACTATGCATGAACAACAAACTCCAATCATCTATTGTACGTCTAGTTTAAATTTAGTCCTCTCTTTGCTCCTGTTCAATAGGAGGAACAAATCAGAATGTATGACTCTCCTCAAAATGCCAATGTAGTGCAGGATTAAAAATAATCTTCTCTTGGTCATCCCATTGCAATGCAAAGACCCTTCATGGACTGATGCACGTGCTCTTCATTGTGATTGTAATTCAATCATGGTAATTTGGAGCAATATGTCCAAGTTCTTGACACTTGAAACATCTTTTCTACTTCACCACAGTCCTGGTAGGAAGTCATTTCCTTCCCCCTTACAGGGACTTCTTTGATATTTGATAAAGACATAAAGCTACTGGTAGGAGAACACTTGAAGTTATTAAAACCATCACCTATAGCAGGACTATTTAGGTTTCTCCTTCTCTATCTTTCCTTTTCATGTAGATTAACCTTGCTTGCCAACTTTAAATCATCACCAATTATATATATTGCGCAAGTTCAGCTTCGTCAGAAAATTAGAGTTTATCCTCCCCTTAATGTAGACCCCATTTTTTTCTCCTCGTTCTCTTGAAGATTACACAATGAGAAGAGTTTACCGAACTCCTTAGACTTTGCAGCGGCACTAGACCACTAGTATTCTTTGTTCAAGGTAAATTAATTCTACAAGAGGGATCTTTTCTTTAATTGAAGCTGCAACTTACTCCGAATATCAATTTTAGGATCCTCATCTCACAACCTCCTTGCCAGGGAAATAACCCGTAGTAATTTTTTGAATTATCAATCATACAAGCTAAACTATACATGAAAAGTTATGACATAGATTCAGTGCACTCATATATTGAACTAGAGGTTGAAGTTTTCAACTTTAGCCCCTCATATTATTTTTACCAAGACCGCCACTGCTCCTTGCTCTCGACTTCTAAAACCCTTAAGATCCATTTGTGTCCACTGTCAACTTCAAGTTTGCAATGTTAACTGTAGTACATCAAAACCCTTATAGTGGAATACTTCTCCTGCCTTACCCAATCAGGATATCTTTCACCTACCCATAGCCAATAAATTAAAAGGAAGTTCACGCAGTTTCAGATCTCCATCACTCTCACTCAAAGTCATTTATGGAAGGATTTCTGAAGAACCCTCTATTTAGATTGCCGACCCTTTTGTATTCTGCGTGCTAAAGCAGTTTGACTCACGATACTCCATGCAATCTTTTCATTACTTTCTCAAAATTCTAATCAATCTCCTTCAACATCTCAGCAAACATACCAGTAATCTTGTCCTTGGCAACAAAACAGCTTCACATATTTAGCAACGCAATTACAACAAGTAACAAGCCAAAACCCAATTTCTAACAGCAAAGTAGTCAAAGCACGGTATTCATGGACAGATAGTGGCTAGTAATTTGTGACTGAAAGGGAACAATTCACCAATCCAAGGACCAAGAAAAGATCAACTCCTAAGTAGCCACCATTCAAGAAGTAAAATGCAGCAATTCACACCAGCGCACAATTTAACACCAAATATATGCTTGCAAATTATTCTACGCAACACGTAAGGTTTGATGGCAGCTGAAAGCCTGAAATGCTCTAGATCAATGACAGATTCACCAAATAAAGTGATTAGGGTGGCATCTAAAATCCAATAAAATAATCTCAATTTGTCAAAGCACCCAAACTCCACACAACAAATTTCCCGAAACTTCCTATATCAAGTCCAGATCAAAATGTAGCCGTTCCACACCAGAATATGATCAATTATGAGGTTATTTACTTTCTCTCTGCTCCACCTAAAAAAGTGTCTCAAACCTTCAGGAGCAACTAAAAGGATATGAAGCAAGTATATGTAAAAGCTTGCTTTCATTTCAGCAATGAGGCCCTCTTTGCAAGCCTTAGAAAAATGAAGAACTTTGCTAGTTCCTAAGCTATCACAAAAATACAAGGCCCTTGAAACATGAGTGTCGCAAAGAGAAAAGTATACTAAGAGACTCATTGATAACTAGAACTTTTTATTTGTTACTTGGACTCAAAGGAGCTTCGGATAAGGGTAAGGATCTGAGTGTCCAATACGGCAATTCGAAGAGTTTGAGACACAAGGATTTTTGCAATTTGGACATGGGTACGAGGACCCTCTAGGTTCACCCAAGCCCTGGCCGTAAAAGCCCCATAAGTTAAAGGTGATAAAGTATACGACCCACTTGCCACGAAATCGGCCGGTTATTAGCTAGTGGGCTTGGGTCGCAGGGGTTGGACTCGTTTAAGTACGCAGGTGAACACGAGATGCCACTTTTATTAGATGGGTCGTGTTAGGGTTAGGGGTTAGGGTTAGGGGGTTCAAGCCGTTCAACCCATTTTGAGTAAGAACATGACACGCCTCCATTCAATTCTCAACTTTAGCATGCAAAATCTCACAACTCGCCAACAAAATCAACTTGTTATTAACGGATTTGGATCGAGGGGTGCTAATACGAGTATTCACGATGTAACATGTTCTTAAACAGGTCAGATTAGGGTTAACACTTAAGAGTTCCAACCCGTTTATGTAACCAAGTTAACACTTAAGAGTTCCAAGATGTAAACCCCATCAAATTACTTCTTGTTACAGTGGATATTGCTTTCCATTGGTAAATCTAGGGTAGCTCTCTAACCCTAGATTTATATAATTAAGTCCATTTGGTCACATTCTACGGGAGATTACTCAATCTTTCTTTTATGTCTCTAAACCAGACAATTGTGTTTGAGAGCAACTTGTCGAATCTGACACATATATCATACCCTTGTCAAGACAAGAATACGTGACCAAATCACCGATCCAGTTTACAAAGCTCCTTACCGTCAAATATTGACAACTTCGTTTATTTTCGTATAAACATCTAGTCCAATCTCTCTATATCAACCACACAGGTGTAGTATGGTAAGGAAAAACACTTTACCCAGTCCTCACCTTTCCATCTGTACCTATATAAGATGCCACATTAATATTTTAGACCTTGCCAAAACAATAGGGCCCTTTCCAGTAAGTTAAACTTTCAACTAGCCAATATTACCTTTAATGATACCTTTTATACTGAAACTACAAGATAAAAGGACTCCTGGGGCATGATGGAGAACTAGATCTTACATAGAAAGAGAAGTGGTATTTCAATTCAATTCCTTAAAAGTGATCGCCGATCAGATTTGGTATATTCCTCGAGGATGGAAGGAGTATCTCATATCATGTTAAATTGCCAAAAGCGTCCGAACTTGTGTGTTCAAAAAGTTTCACCTAACTGATATTATGGACGTATATGACCACATACACATCCCTAGCAAAATAAGAATTTGTTCGCGTAAAGGTAGCTAATGGAAAGGACTGGGAAAGGGCTTGTTCGTTATCTATAGGGATCCCCAGATAGCTTGTTGATGCAATAGGATTTCAAATAAACAAGCAAAGAACAAAGAGCACTACCCTCAACATCCAAATCTCCACAGCCCACTGCACGAAGGTCCCTTGCAAGTTCTTGCGTCTTCTCATATGCCACAGCTAACATTCTGAGGTACTGCACCAAACATGAAAAGAGAATAAAGAGTTCCTTCAGAATTCAGATGCACAGATTAATAAAAATGCGTAAAAGGGCCACAAGGAGATGGAGTCGTAACTTACTATTAGAAGCCCACCCTCTTCCAATGGAGGTGGATGGAGAAGAGATGGTTTTCGTAACAGCTTGTCCAGAAGGGCTGTGACTCTTTGTTCCAAAACTCTCTACAACAAGTTACAGGAACACTCAACAACGATATTTACCAACAGAAAAGGTCATACTCGATATCTGTGACTATTAAGTAACATCAAAATCCTGACAAAATGACAGTGAGAAGAACAGAAAACAGGAGAGGGAAATTTTAAGGAAAACCAAATTCCTAAAAAGGTACCTGAACAAGAATTGCCATAACTTCATTTGGAGAGGGAAATACAGCCATTATCGTTGCAGATTCTTTTCTTACAGTATCTGTCACGATTTTTCAACGAAAAAAGATATTGAAAGTAAAAAATATGCCCACACTTCTAAAAGTACATGATCAGGAGCCCCTTTTTTCTTACAACGGAAAGAAGAAGCTTTTTGTCTTCTTTTTCTTTATATTCTGTATCCTCTTGTAACTTAAAACAATATGAGCATCAACAGCAAGAAACAAACCTGCTATCTCCTTGTATAACGAGGAAAGTCCACGAGCAACATTACTAGGATTGGCTTGCGAACCCTGGTCACCAAGAACCAATCTGTTGTCTGCATTCATGATCTCCACATCGATAAACATTGGGCGCGTAGCCACATAATGTTGCATGGCGCTGCTGCCCCTATTAAACTGCTCAAAAAGGGGTAAAACAAGTCAATGATCTGAAAGATGATGATTATCAGCAGAATGATACCTTTTGTGCACCACACTGAACATTAAAGGAGCTGTTATAAGACAAATAACACAGCCTACAGACATTTATTAGGCAAACATAAACTACAATTTCACCGACGTAGGCTTTCTCACCTCTAAAGCAGCATCTTGTAGCATAATTTAGTGAGAAATGGTTTTAAAAATAAAAAAGAACATTTATTAAAGTGCTTAACTCAATGAGACATGCATTCACACAAAGGCTAACCGAGGAATTGTTTCTATTGTTATAATTCAAGCACCAACAATTTTTTGGGAATTAAACTTTTGTGGTGAAGAAGGATTATGTAGTTTTCAGCCAAGGGACATGGAGATGACAGTGTGGAACTGCGGATAGATGCTTTCCTTTCCTTTTATTTTTTTTGGTTTAAACCAAACACCTTCACAGGCTTTTTGATTAAATCCCTCACATAGCTCAAACAATTAATTTGAAGTTCCTTTCCCGTCATTTATCTTTCTTTATTCCTTTCCCTTTCTCTTGTTTGAACCAAACGCCCCTTAGTGCACATATCAAATCACAGTGGCTTATTGTAGTTATATGATTATCCCACATACGAACTGATGCAGAAAAGTCCCTTGATGGTCTTTAGTAGGCAACTAAACTCTATCTACGTTGCATGCAACGATAATGGGAAAAGATTAGAAGAAGCAATTTTTAAAGGAAGCTTTTCCATAAATTTGCAACAGCTGATATTAGAGTCCAATCAACGGAATTTATCCACTCGATCTGAAAAAAAGTTAGCCAAGGAAGTCAGATATGCACACTTGACTAAGGACAAAACTCTAGCCAATGCTCCTTTATAGAAGGTACGAGGCTTTGTAAGATAATTTAGGCTCTACACATGCTTAAGGGAACAAAATCTCAAGGATAGTCCATAAACCAAGGTGGCCTAATGTATGCCTTCATAGGGAGGATTGAAGCCAGACCCGGACCTGAGGGTGTGCGACAGGAGCTTTTGCGCAGGGCCTCATAACCTTGGGGCCCGCTATATAAATTATGTTACCAAATTGATATGCTTGGAACGCTGGAGACTAGCGTAAAGCTCACTTAATGGTCTTGGAAGAGGTCACGGGTTCGAGGCATTGAAAGGAATTTTTTTTGTCCTTACATCTCATTAATACCAAGGCCACTTACAAAACTTGCAGTCTTGCATCCACATTTCATTCCCTTCATTTTCGTTTCCATTTTATTAATGCTTATTACAAATTACTCCAGCTCTAGCTCTACGACATTTTAAAAAATAATCTTGCTCTATTGAACATTAGCATAATTGCTATTTAAAACTTCTATTAAAATTTTATCCACCCAACCCAAAATTATAATTAGTGATTTTGAAATTCGCGAATTAAATTGGAAATTAATTTTTAAAATGACGGTAGAGCTTGAGTTATTTATTGGTTGAGCATTATTATAGAAAAAAATTCAAAAAACTATTCTAGTCAATTTTTTGGCAGACCTATTTTAGTCACAAAATTTGAGTAAAACGATTTCATCATAAATGCACCGATGTTTATATAGAAATATATATGAAGGCTACGGTATATTAAAAATAAGATAAAGTTATTTTTTAATGCTGAAAGCTTACCTCAATTCACTATAATTTATCATAATTTAAACTAATTTATCTTGTATATAGAAAAGGGCCCCAAATATTCACTTCACCACAGTTGGGGGCCCTGATTGAAGCATTTGCTTCAAACTCACTCCATTTTTAAGGATAAAAGAGGGAAATTTAGTAGCAGAGTATCAAAAGGCATGAGTTTCACAGAATCAGTACGGATCTAGGACCCTAGTATTAAATTGAGAGGCAAACCAAGGTGCATATTTCTCTGATTAAACATTAAAGTTACAAATCTTCATGTATAAAAATAAGTTTTCACAGAACCACTTCTTACAAAACATGATAAACAGCACCAAAGTTTCCTAGTAATGTATTGCAAAACCATCCCAAGTGAGAAATAGTATTCACAATTATTCTATTTTTTGGGGGAACATTAACGTCTGTGAAATGACTCAAAGGCATCATAGCATGGAAACAAAGCTCTGTAACGGACTTTGAACTTGTTGTTACGCGAAATGTCGTTATATAACACCGCAATGAAAATCACATCCATATCGCCGCGTTGTCCGTTACGTAACGGTGACTCGCCGCGTTAGAGCGTTTTTTTACTCGTTACTTCCGTTACTTTATCAGAATTGGTCAAAAATGAAAAAAAGACAAGGGAAAATACACCTAGTAGCACAAGAACAATAGGCACACACCAAAGCAAGGAGAAAAAAATTGTCGTAGACTTTCAAGTTGGATAGTATATATGAGTTATTATAAAATTATATATATAATAGGATATGAATCTTATGTTTTAAGTATCTTTTTATTCACTATATGTGTAACACAACCATATGATAGCTTTGGCCAAAGTAAGTTATGAGAATACTTATAAAAATTCAAAAATTCATATTTGAGGTAAAAAACCTAATAGTGTGATGAGTCAACCGCGATTTATTTCTATTCGACCGTCACACGCTGTTTCCGTGTCATCGCATCGTTACTGCGAAACGCGACCGCATCCTCGATTTTCTTCCTTGCATCATAGTGATGATCTCCATCTAGCTTTTGATCCTTGTGCCCCAACTCAAGATGCTAAGCACTTACTCCACTAAGAGTGTAAAATATATTTCTATTCTTCTTGTAGCTCGAGCCCATAAAACCAGCTCAACCAAAAAAAAAGTTCCCATATTTGGCAATTAGGGCCACAATAGGAGGGTTGTGTTATGATAAGAGGCTCTGCAACTAGAACATCAGCAGTTGCAACTGTGAGAGTTGAAGGTAAGTTCTTGACAAGAGCACGTCATCTAAGAAATAAGTCTAAGATTGTGATATATCACGATAGAGTATGACAACATATCAAAGAAACTTGATAAGACAAATTAGTTGGATGAGGAACCTATGTTTAGTTTGCTAGGGGCACAAGGATTGATAGAGCATGCATACGCCCATAGAATTCCATTAAAGTTGGTGACAGCTTGTGTGCTCCAATAGGAGCTTAGTCCCTGTTCTTTTGGACTAGATTAATTGGAAAAAAAAAATCAGTTAAGTTCATACTTTTGTCTCACAATTACAGTTCAGTTTAGAACATTTCATTCATTTCGGCTCATAAGTGACTCAGCTCGTTAGGTTGCTCACTAACTCACTCAAGAATTTCCAAACAGCGTGATAATTACGTACATAAATTTAACTCGTTTCTTCTACTGGAGAACCACTTATTGCGAAGGTGAATAAGACGAAACAAGAAGTAATTAGAGCCCCAATTTATCCAACAAATTCCATACTTAGATGCGGAAAGTGAGCTAGCTAGCAACCCTGTAAGGAATATTTAGGAATCTAGGGTTAATTGATGAATTATGACCATTTCTACAAAGAAGTTCTTACCATTTTATTGCCCTCGGCTTTATGATATAAAGGGGGGAATAAGCTGCAGCCTACAACTAGAACAACAAGGGATCTCCGCTACATTCATTCCTTGCATGAAGCTGACCTAAGAATATTCAAGGGCTAAAGTTGGCCAAATAGAGTATGGTGGAAATTTACCAACCAAACCATTATATCTACAGTTCTACATAAGCTTAGACCTTGGCCCTCAGTCTGAATAAGCCCAACTGGGTTTTGGCAGTAAGATACACTGTTAAACAAATCAAGGCTTCGTTTTTTGACTTTTCTTTCACGTATCATGGAAAAGGAGCTCAAGCTAAATAATTCTTCATAACCTCTCGATATTCGTGAAAGATAGTAAAGCAAAAGAGATGCTAACATACAGGTATAATGTAGAGAGGACCAAATTGATTAAGGTCTTTAGAAGGGGCACTTGCTCAACTAATGTCCTAGAAACAAGGTACTAATTGAAACTGGAAATTTTCGGGAAGCAAAAAATTGGCTTACTACTAAGACCAAGAGGAATCCTCAAGAAGTCAATACATCATATACATCAAGCATCATGGAAACAGGCCACGGCTTATGTATTGTCATATTTGCAAAAGAAAATGTGAGGCACAAATTACACAAACATGGCAAACCACGCGACAAAAGTTCATCTCACTTTTTAGGAAGGAGATAGTACAGATAAAGTACCTGGGACAATATCTTTGCACATTCAGCCATGGCCGATAGCTCCCTTCGCTGAGATGCAGCATCAAATCTCTGTAACAATCTGTTCTCCAATTCTAAGATGGGAACAAATAAATAAGAATTAAGAAGAAATCAAGAGCCCGACAAGGGATAGAACATCCAGAGCCAGTTAATACAACCAAAAATATAGCTTTGCTTTGGAGGACTAGATAAATTACATGTTATGAAACAGAATTAAATGCTTCAAACAATCTTGCTCAACATCTCCTTTAAATTCATGAGCAAGAAAAATATGAAAGTCTTTATCAAATAGAGCCACCGCCAACTTTTTAGGTAACACACGTGACATTTTATGAGTCAGTAACATATATCCATCATAACCTAATATCTCCAAACTTTCGCGGATAACATTACAGAATTCCTTAAGCCTGGATAACAGACTAACCATTGCAATACTCCTGAAGATTCGCAACAGCAACTTCCAATCCTCTACTGGCAGTCGCATTTCCTGTGGCTGATTGCACTCCAATTCCTTGTCTTCCTATATCTTCTTCAGCAAATTGCCCTGTTCAAACAGCATGAGAGGTGAAAATTTAGATTCTTAACAACAAGATCAAGCCATGGACAGAGATCAAAAAGCACATGTAGGATGATCTTCTCTGTTTTAGTAACAATCGGGCATATGAGATTAAAAAAATCATCAAAAACAATAGCACTACAATCTAAACTTCATGAGTTAATGTGGCCTCTTACGTAGCTTCTGTGCAATTGAAGCTGCCTCGGCAACACGACTGTCGTCAGAAAACAGAGGTGAAAGTTCCATAAGATCTCCAGGAGTGCTGTTGAACTCCATCAAATACTGTGAATTTCAAATATACAATTATAATTAGGCCAATGTTGACAAACTAAGATGAAGTTTCAGTAACCACTTATACCTTTATCAGATCAATTGTTTGACTTGCAGTTTCTCGCTGAGCATCTGCACTCTGGCAACAGAAGATTTAATACCAGCAGCAGAAACCAAATATAATCAGGAAATATATTGGTATAAAGATAATACACAAACATCTCTAGAAGACTAGCACTGAGTGAAACTGTACCAAAAATTATGGAAAGCTTATGGCATGGCATGTTTATGTTGAAAAGAAACTTCAAATGCATTTCCAATAAAAATTGATAGAATAGATATCAAGAAAATGGCATTTCACCTGTAGATGATCACCAATTTTAGCTGCAGTCTGTCCAACACTTGAGATACGGGAATCTAACCTTGCAAAGCTATCAAATAGCCCATCTACACCTTTTTCCAGCTGAAAGTAATATATGTATGAGATATTAATATATGTACATGTCTATTACTTCTCTTAACAATTTCACACGCAAAGCTTCAACGCCTTTCTCAGAATCACAAAAGCAACTAGTTCTACAAGAAACACTTCACCATAGAGCTCATGCTTGAAAGCTAGCTTGTAGTTCTTAATGACACATGATAAACACCAATGCATTAGTTACAGCGATATTGCCAATCACAATACTTTCTATTACTTCGAATGAAATAACTTCAAAGCCAAAACAAACAACCAATATATATATAGATATATAGAATTAGGATCAATTAAAAGATTCTTAAAATGAGAAGGATTTTTTATACATGTTTTTTGTACTGAATGTGCATATTTTGTGAACTAAATGTGCAATTTTTTTGTCATGTGCATTTTTTTTTGAACTAAACATGCATCTTATTGTATAAGAGCATATACTTACAGCTTGAAAAGTGAAATAGCAAACCAACCTCGGCAAGTGTTTTTCGATGCTTAGCATCCTGTTGGGATACTTCCTTTCTAAGACTGCCAAGCCTTGCATCAACCTTCATATTTCACCACATTCCAATAAGTAAAGGATAGAACCTCCCATCATATATACATAAAAAATTTGTGCTAGATTGCAATCAATCCTTGATCTCCCAATGTTATAAAAATACCTGCTGCCGGAGATCAATCAACTCCTTGCAAGAATCCTTAAAGAGTGTCAATAAAGAATCTACTTCCGGAAACAAAGGCATGGAGAGCCCTTGTGCAACTTTGGCCGCTTCCGACGAAATCCGCAAATTCCCATTAGGCAATACATCATTAGAACCAATATTACCATGCCCATCATGCCCATCCGTGTCATCTTCTTGATAAGACGGTAACAACTCATTCACCAAATTACCAAACAACGCATCAAACGAAAAATCCCCCTACAAAAACAATAGATTATCCCCTCATCAACATCAATTACACACGCGTCGAAGGGCGTAAGGTAATGCATTGCAACCATTCTAATACCATAGGGCTCCCTAAAATCTCTATCATAAGATTGTGAATTTAGCCATTTTTACCTTGAAATCTTCAATGTCCAAAATCAATGACCCATTACCAGTTCCCTCCTTCATTTCCTCTTCTGCAGAGAAAAATGATAAATTTCCCACAAACCCAGATGAAAAAACAAGAATTAAACCCAAATTCGAAGACCTAACTGTGTAGAAATGTTCAATTCACACATCATAAATCACCAAATTAGATTTTCAATCAAAAAAAATAGTTTCCCAATTCATGTTGCTGCCAATTTCGTATGAGCATAATACACTACATAATATTTAATCATCTATAGTTTAGATTAGCAGCTGAATAAAGTAAAATGAAACAGATTAAAACTGTAATATTGCAGTTACATTGCATTTAACAGGAGAAAAATAGAGTATAAGTGGAGAGAGAAATTAAACCTGATTTGATATTCTGCACCAAAATGGTTAGGTAGATCGAAAGATAGAAATTACAGAGGATGAAGATGAAGGAGATGGAGGAAGGAGACGAGCGAGAAGAGAGAAGAGAAGAGAGAAGAGAAGAGCGATGATGAAATTGGAGTGGGTAGACTGACGATTTTGACCTTCAACTATAGTAAAGTGGAAGGGTATACTTGGATGTTCATTCTACTACAACACCAACTAATTAGGTTGGGTGTTTTTTTTTTGGATAGAGTCGACTTCACCTGATCTGAACTCAATAAAAGTGAATCGAAATCAATGGATCTGAACAGAATAGGACAAAACTATAGTAATGTGAACTGAAATTAAGTTCCATTATTTTAGTCTAAAAGAACAGGGCTTTACTGACTCATCATTGTCCGAGTTGTTGCACGTCCAACATTTTGCTTGGGTTTCGGTGAAGTAGGATGGGTTAAGAGAGTTACGGGTGGTATGTTATGAGGTGAGTGTGATTTTTGGGAGGGGTACGGTGGTTGTTGAGGGGATTTGGGTGGGATCCAGGTGGTTTTTGGTGATTTGGGGTGGTTATGGACCTTGCGATGGGCATGTGTGGATTTGTGGTAGTGTCAATGGTTTTGAGAGGGCTCGCGATGGTTTGATGGTGGTTTGGCGGTGGTTCTATGGAGAGGCGGTAGAGATGGAAAAATGGGGGTGGGTGCAGGGACCCCCCGGACTCATACCAACCTAAAATTCTCAAACCCACCACCAAGCCACCACCCCATGACGGTATAAGTGGCATACCCACGCTTGTCCACATGGGGTATGTCTCGCTCATACCCACCTTCTACCTACTTATGCACGCCTACCAATATCTTTCTATTAATTAAACCAAGAAAAATCAATTCCTACTAGCTACTTGGTTGAAGTGGCAATTTCTTCATTGATGTCCTTTGATGAGCCTCTCGGCCCAATGGGCTAGTAAGACATAAGCCTGAGAGGCTGAGATAATATATTTTCGGACTAATAATGGAGTAAGATTATTTAAAGGAAGTCTGGTGGGTACTAGGCGGGTGGATATGGGGCGGGGTATGCCCTCATACCCACCGCCTACCTACTACACATGGCGGGTATGATTTTCTATACCCATATCTACTCACTACCCACCAAACTTATACCCATTTTCGTTGCGAAACCCACCAAATTTTACCCGTCTGCCATCATCGGGTTACAGTTATGATGGTGGAGTTAAAGGGTTTTCTATTTTGCCATTTTTATGTGGAAGGGTGGGTGGAGAATCCCTCAACCAATCACAGATTATATGGTGTCAGAGAGGGATTTGGGTAGTGGAAGGGATAACAGAAAAAGCAAAATCCCTCAAACAATCAAGTCTTAGGAATCAACCAATTCTCTTTCCCTTTGTTATGATTAACCATTGCTGCTATCAATTAATATATGGTGTCAATTTGTTATGGAGATAGCACTTTTTTTTCATTGTCGAATAATCTAAACTAACCCATCATTTCTAAAAAGACGTGGTTTTCATATCTTGAAACATCAACTGAATACCAATTGTACCAAAAAACCTATTATGCCAAAATTAGAAGAATTATGCCGCTAAATTCACATTGAAAAATACTACTAAAAGAGCTAATCTCATAATTTCCACGCTTATATCTTGCACGATATTAATGGTTAAACGTAGCTCGTGATGTAGAAACGACTTAAAAACAAATGGATTTATTGGATTAGGCACGTCTGACAATAATATTTGGTCAGACCGTTTCAACTGAAACTCATATCGCTTCAACTGAAAGTAAAAGTTCATTAAATGAAACACTGAAATAAATAACTGAAACCCAAAATTCATTAATTGAAATCATAAGTTCATTAACTGAAGTACTGAAATAAATAACTGAAACCCAAAATTCATTAACTGAAATCATAAGTTCATTAAATGAAACCATAAGTTTATTAACTGAAATTATAAGTTCATCAACTGAAACCATAAGTTTATTAACTGAAATCATAAGTTCATTAACTAAAATCACTGAAATCAATAACTGAAACCCAACTGAAATCATAAGTTCATTAACTGAAACCGCCTGACCAAATGTTGTAATCAGACGGTCTAACCCAATGCTCTCACATATACTCTTTCGAAAGTCATCATTTCCTTCTCAATTTTATACGTTTCCTTCTAAAGTGATTGAAATGTGAATTCAATTTATTTAATTGCACAAGGCCAATTGTCTGCATTTATAATCGAGTCAATTCTAAATAAATGATACATATGTTTTCAAAATAGGTAAAAGTGTCTTGATTTATACTCTTTTTATGTTTTAAATGATAAGTGCTTAATTGGAAAAAATCATTACCCATCGTTTGCTTCTACTTAACATATCTCTGGTTTGTTTTCCTTTAAAACTATAGTATTACGTTTTCAAAATATCAACTAGAAAAACGGAGTATGGCTCTGGTATCTGCAACTGTGAATTTTTCAGGACAATTTCTTTTAAAACAACACCTTATTGTCGTTTTTTGATGAGAAGGTTAAGTTTTCGCCCTTTACTTAGTTTTCCCCTCTTTTTCACATATTAATATTACACGTTTGGCTTTGTTGATAGGAAAATTTGGTTAAAAACCCCTTACGTTTTTAATTTTTTTGAGTTTATCCCCTTTTTGTTTTACTTTTTTAATTTAACCCCCAAACGTTTTCAAAAAATTTAGATTTCACCCCCTTGTTGCAACGTCCGTTAACTTTTAACAGGTGTGAGTCCCACGTATACGATTTCCCTTCCAATTACCCTCCTGCATTCATCTCTCTCTTCCAAGTTCCAATTACCCTCTAGCATTCATCTCTCTCTTCCAATTACCCTCATGCATTCATCTCTCTCTTATAATTACCCTCCTTCATCTTCCGTTTGACGATCACTTATCCATCAACTTTTTAAAATCAGTTGTTGTCCAAAATAGGTATTTAATGCTCTGTACAAAAAATTACTCCTATTTTCTATAAAAGTAAAATTCTCAAAAATGGAAAAAAGTGGCACTGTTGAACTCCTTTTACTTAAGTACCTAATTCCCTTTTGTAATTGTTGATGTTGTGTTGTTGATGATTTTTTTCCTTGTTGATTTTCTGCTGCTATTTAATTGTTATTGATGTTTAATTGTTCCTGATTTGTTGTGCCTTAAATAATATAGGATGAACCCAAGTTACCCAACTCATCTCCTACTGATTATGCATTTGGGTTGTAAATTTCACCTGATTTAATGGATGAGAGATAGTCAAAGAGAAGGTGAATGCACTATGGTAATTGAGAGAGAAAGAGATGAATGCAACAGGGTGATTGGAAGAGAGAGATGATTGCAGGAGGGTAATTGGAAGAGAAATCGTATAAGTGGGACCCACCTTCGTTAAAAGTTAACGGACGTTGCAATAAGGGGGTGAGTTGTAAAATTTTTTAAAACGTTAGGGGGTTAATTTAAAATAATAAAACAAATTGGGGTAAACTCAAAAAAAGTGAAAACGTAAGGGGATTTTTGCCAAATTTTCCTTGTTGATATGTCATGAATATGTTGTGGCAAAGAAAGAAGAAAAAGTGGAAGACATATACAAAAATTAAATACATACTGAATGCTAGCTTTTTTAGTTGGTAAAATTATGTTGAAGCGGATAACAATTTAAGAGTAAGGAAAATCACTCTTTTAAATAAAAAGGACCTTACAAGTGTACCTAAATGGCTACATGACGCAATACGGGTCGTACTTGCTCAAATTCGATAAAGTAGTTTATTTCTCTTATCTTCTCAAATGAACTTTCCAAAAAAGGTCTCGACACTCCCTCCTCATGTGAACATCCCAATAATCCCAATGCAACCTTGAATTTGTAGTCCAAATTAAAACGTTATATCGTGCAACCAACTTACAACATAAAGAGTCGCCGTTCTTTAAAATTTATGATATAATTATTTATGTATTTAATCCATCTTTTGTAATTATTAGATGACTTGAATGAGTTTTTGTTGGTAATCCCAACACAAACATAGAATTGTGAAGTTGCAATTGTTGTAAGAAAATGAAAAAGACATTTCCCTAACAAACAAGATAGGGAGAGAAAGAGTAATGAAACTCCTAGAAACATCATAATCTATAAATCACTACTTTGGTCATATTTAGGCATTGATGGATGGGGTCAAAATTGGCATAATTCCAACTTCCATCTTAAGAAATCAAAAGTTGGCACTACCTTTCACATAACTAAAGCTAGAATCTCTTTTGAGGCTTGAAATTGTGAGAGTTTGTGGGCTACTTCAATTATGAACCCACCACTCCAATCTATGTTGTTTTGTTAGCTTAATCATAGGCATGGCTTTCTAGAATTCATGTCATTTCTTTGTCTTTTAATTTTTATATAATTTGTATTCTAAGTTTAAGTTCCATTTTAACAAAGAGTTGTCAGGTCAAAATTGATGTTGGAGCTTGATTTTATGATCCTTCTTTCATTTTTTAAAATCAAAATTAAAGAGATACAGGTTGCTGATCAGAATGTTTACTGATCTTGTTGCAAAAAAATGAATGCTCATTTGATCAAATGAGTAATATGAAACTATATTGTAAGAAATGGAAAAAATTAGAGAGTGGAGAAGAAAAGAAGAATATAATAAGAATTTTTTTAATATTTTTTTTTAAAATTATATTATAACAGAATATGGAAAATATTGAAAAGAAAAAGGTGTGTTTTAATAATTATATATTATTCCCTTAAAATAAAATATTTAGAAATAATAATTTTAGTACAAAATCCCTCAAAAAAAATTATTATAGTACAACGATATACAAAATAATGGTAAAAACTAAAAGAGCTAAAATAAGAACTAAGACTATGGAAGAAATATGGAAAACAAAAAAAAATTTAAAAAATGAGATTCAAAGCCACAGAGGAAGAAGAGACAAAAGTAAAAAAAAACAAACATAAATGGTTGGTATGGGAGTCAAACCCATGACCAACTGTCACTGCATGCTAAGCGCATAAAACCTCAAGACCAACTGAGCTAAGCTACTTACATGGTAACAACAACACGCATTTAATACTTAGCGTATTGCCTAGTTTGTATCCCGAGTGTACAATAATAGTTGTACTATTTGGTAAATAGAGAATTATACACAAATAAGAAGTTTTGACCTAATTTAGCGAATAAACTATACTCAAATACTCTAATGCTAGTATTTAGTAGAAATAGGTCTATAGACTATAAGTGATGCTTGAACCCAAAACTCTAATTCTACAAAAACTCCTAGATGCGGCTTTTTTTAATAAGAGAACACTTATTATAATGAAGCGAAATGTCAATTACTTCCTCCGTTTCTCAAAGATGTTATACTTTTTTTTTCACGTATATCAAATGAGCGATTTAATGGTGTAAACGAGCAAATTTTTCGACGAAATTTAGGACACGCCATATACAATCTCATTCTTGGTTGTATTAAAATTTCGTCGAAAAATTTGCTCGTTTACACCTTTAGATCACTCCCTTGATACGTGTGAAAAATAAAGTGTAACATCTTTAATGAAACGGAGGAAATATATTAAATTACAATAACCTATTAACAAAACATCAGAAGATACAATTGATTACAACTATTTGTTAACGCACTCGCTTATCCACTAGTCACCAAGCAAAGAGACCAACACTCCAAAAGGCCACGAGGAGTGAATGTATGTGAATGTCCATGAGATCATACATCTCCCATGAGGCATAAATAAAAGAAATATGGTGCTCTCAAAATGAAATAAAAAATGTGGTCCAAAACTATAGAGTATAATACCGTATAATATTCCCCCTCCTCTCTATTCTCTAAACTGGTTATTATCGAAAACACAAAGCCGTTAAATTTTCCGCCAATCTCTTCCATCACTTCAGATTCTCTCTCTCTCTCCTCTGTACTTCACTTCTCTCCAACCATACCAAATCAGCAAAATCCTCATTTCTGCTCAAAAACCAACGACAAACACTGAACTTCACGTCTCAAAAACCCTAGATTTTCTCTATTTCTAGGGCAAAAATCAAAAATCACCATGAACAATTTCATTCCACAAGCAACAACATCAACATCGACGTCGCGAACTTCTCCGGCGTCATCCGCCGGCGGTTCTCCGGCGAGCGCATTATCGTTCATCTCGAAAGGATGGCGCGAAGTTCGAGATTCCGCCGACGCTGATCTCCGATTGATGAAAGATAGAGCGAATTCGTTCAAGAATTTAGCGTCTTCGTTAGATAGGGAGCTAGAGAATTTCATCAATTCAGCATCGCCGTTTACAGTTCCGGCGATTAAATCGTCGTCGTTGAATTCTCCGGCGGAAATTGATTTTGTGAAGAGGTTGCAGCCGAAGTTGTCAGAGTTTCGGAGAGCGTATTCTTCGCCGGATTTTAGTCGGAAAGTGTTGGAGCAGTGGAGTCGGCCTACGAGGCCGAGTATTCGAATCGATTTGTCGGCGATTAGGAATGCAATTGTGGAGGAGGTTGATGTTGGAGGAGGGGAGAGAGTGAGGATGGGGAAGAATAATGTTAGGTTTAGGGATTTTAGGTGGGATTGGAAAGCGGAAAGTGAAGGTGAAGGTGAAGGAGAGGAAGGATTTAAGGATTGGGAACCAATTAGGGCTTTGAAAACTAAATTGAAAGATTTTGAAGTGAAGAAATCGCCTGATGAGATTTTCGGTGCTTGGAAGAATAGTGAACTTGTGGAGAAACTCAAGTCTAGCTTGGTAAATCCCCCTTTTTTTTATATCTATCTAAATTGTTTTGCAATTTCTTAGCTTATTTGCTTGATTAATGGTGCTAGAAACACATTGGAGTTTATTTTTGCATTGGTTGATACATCAATTTGCGCATTTTGATGGTAGAATGTGGATGGCTGTGACTTCTGGCTGTATGAATCCTGGGAACTTTCGATTTTGCGTTGTTTTATAATACGAAACTGTTAAGTAAGGTTGAGGCATAGTATAGCAACATTTGCAAGTCTAAGTTCAGGCAAGTTTTTGTAGTGCAGATATAGGAATAGATCATGGTTTTAGTCCTTGTACTTTCTTTTCATCTTAGCTGACCGAACTAAATCCAAGTGAAAAGTTAACTGAAGTAAATAGTGAAATATGAAAGTAAAAGTATTATGTGCAGTGGCGGATCCAGGATTTGAATGGTTGGGGTACGGTTACAAAATAAATCAATCATTCGACATTCTTTTAAAAAATAAATAGTTAAATATTGCAAAAATCAATGTAAACATAAAATTAAAAGTTATGTATAGTGGATTTTTTGTAAATTATATCCTATGAGTTTTCATATTTTGGAAACGACTCATTAGATCATCATCATTAACTTTAAGAAAAAGTCTCTTAAAGATGAAAAAGATGACATAGAGGATGTTTGTGACTCCCTCCACCTCCTTTTGGAAAGAACTTCACATTTTTGGGTCAAGATTATTTTGCTCCAAAAGATATGTTTTTGAGGTCTTTTTAGCTCATATTCACCTTAAAAAGACCCATTTATACATATACTATAGATTAGGCCTTCATTTTTTTGCTTGTTTTTCATTTTCTGGAGTTGGGATACGCCTGTATCCCAATGTATCCGCCCATGCCTAAGAGGTCTTTCTTTTCCTGTTCTAGGATCTACATAGAAATTAAGCTCTACTAGCGAAAAGAATTGAAGGATAAAAGAGAAAACATGTCACGCTTTGGGCGTTGCAAAGATGGATTCAATGAGTACTTGTCAAGTGGAAAAGTGAACTTCAACTTTTGGATCTTAGTGTTATGGCCTTATAGGTATCATTATTGCTAATCTGGTCTTCAATGATTTTCAGTTACGATATATTACATACATTGAATCATTGATAGCTTTAACCTTTTTATAGGGTTTAACGGGATTGACCTCTCTACTATAGCAAGCTATAGGCTGCTTACATAAGTTACAACACCCCTTCCCCCACCAGAAAAAGTACAAACAAATGTAGCTGTATGCAAGCTATGCCAGTGTAGGCATTGGGTTTGTTGGGTCGTCCTTGGTATTGCTAATGTGGATATTTAGATAGTGCAAGTGACCACTTTAACTAATCCTGGTCCGAAGGCATGGGTGAACATGAGTCAAATTAAATGCTCAAGTTCTTGTAGGACATCTCTCTCTCTCTCTCGGTCTCTCCCTCTCTCTTTCTTGTTTGGGTCAATATTAGGCCTCTGCCCCAAATAATTTGACACTTCTGTTTTAGGCGTTTGAAGTAACTTAGCTAAATACCATAACCATCTATATAATCTTTCTTTGGAACTCTTATACGGGTCTCATTAAGGTAAATTAGGAAGGTTTAAAATTTATGCTACTGAAAGTGGACTACTAATTTAGGAAGAACTATAATAGAAACCTTATCTATTATTTTATGGTGGAGGTTGTGTAAAGTAGCTGCGTGAATCTATTAGACCGAGGATTTTGGATTTACAGCGTATGGATTGGCTGTACTGCTATTTTCTTGTACTTGAAGCTTAACAATGGTTTTTAATTCTTGTGGATTATGCTTTTTGTTGCTTGGTATATGAGAATGTCACAGACTCACAACTCTATTAGATTTGGTTTGCAAGTTCTTCCATATATTATTTGTTTAAAATGATTGTACCTGGGTAGATTAGGTTCCTAGTATCCTGAATTGATGGGTTACCCTGGTTTGCTGATATAGTCATATGTCCCCATTATGCATGACTGAGTAATTGATATCAATGGAGAAGTGTTTGATGCTTCATGTGATTATAAGAAGGTGTTGATCATGGAAGGCAAACAACAGAGTAGCTTGTGTGATTGTTTTTCTTCATTGACATTATACAGCTTCTCTTAATTTCACTACGAATGATTGTCTATCATCTGATAGATGTATTTTCCAATGTTTATTTTGCAGAAAGCCTTTAGGTGGGAGTCCGAGGATACAAAGGTTGGTATCTAGATATTCTTTTTTCAAATAATCTTCTTTTGTGTTTAACAACTTGATATTTAGTTAGTGTATCGAGGTCATGTATTTAACTCTTTTGTAATTATATGTCTACTTCTTACTTATTAGGGAGGGTAAAGCTTAAGTGAATAATGGATCTGTATGTCATCGTCATGATTTTTCCTATTGGTTTTTAACTCTAGGCCTCTAGCTCAATCAATTCGTAGAATATTTTTTCCAAAACCAGCCAACCCCTTTTGTTCTGCTTGGAAGAATGCATAATTTAGAGATAATCAACAATTGTAAGCAATCCGATGCAAATAGAAGCAGTTGGAGTCACTTGTTTTCAACCAATTCTAAGTATTAATGAAATCCCTTCCCAGCAAAATCTTGCTGAACATAATGCAGGAAACTCTTATATCTGAGGACAAGAGTCCTGTACCCGTCAGTAGTTATACAGTTAATTTTGTGTAATGGGTTTATGACTAATCTATATAGTAAATAAGTATGTTTTCCTTCGTAAGCTTAAAAAAGCAAGGGACAAGTTTGCAGGAATAGTAACAATTTAATTGGATCCTCTGTT
Source organism: Patellifolia procumbens (assembly GCA_947645195.1). NCBI lineage: Eukaryota > Viridiplantae > Streptophyta > Magnoliopsida > Caryophyllales > Amaranthaceae > Patellifolia > Patellifolia procumbens. Next base: position 10,346,301 of record CANSGD010000972.1, read on the forward strand.
CATCTATGCTACTAGTAAAGTGTTGCCAGTGCTTATAATGATACAAATTTTGGTGCTGCCAAATGGAATTTATTCTCTTCCCTCTTTCTTAAGTTCGTTCTGTGTCATGTCTCTACAGTTTTATCATAGACTATATATTCATGGTTGTTGGCTTGTTGCAGGAAGTACCACCACTGGATGTACCTGAACTCCTGGCATATTTTGTGAGGCAGTCTGAACCCTTTTTGGATCAACTTGGTGTTAGAAAAGGTATATACAGTTTCTTAATGCTCTTTTAAATCTCTGAATATATGGACTCCGGGTACATTATAAAAATAATGTCTTGTGTATTATGTTTGCTTAGGTATTTACTGCAGATTTTTGAGTATCTTTTAGTATCTGGACAAAAAATTGAACATAGCTTCGAATTTACATGATGTTGATTTTGTCTAATTTGTGTTACAGAGATTGTGTGTAGTGATGTTTCAGGGAAATGACATTTTTCGCCATCTATCTCCCTTTAGCTTCAGAATATATCTTAAAAGGGGTCTTACTCACAACTCTTGTGAGCTGTACTTGACATTTTTGTGCAGTCCGGTTTTTGGTGGCCAAGTCATCACCAGTGTCAACACAAAATCCTAATGAACCAAACATGGAAAATCTACACCTGAATTGCAAACTGTGATTGTCGCACGCATTAAGCTAGAATTTGGAGCTTACACTATTTACAAAGAAGTGGTAAAACGTGAGTTGCTAAAATTTATGCTGAGGGTTCTTTAGGCAGTTGATCGGATGGCGATTCAGTTGTTGAAATGTTATGTTGGAAATTCAAGGTTCATATACTGAAACTTGGGAGTTGATCACCTTGACCTTCTAATGGGAGGCATCTTGGGTTAACATGTAACTTGAATTTGGGATTTAGATGCTCGTTGGACATCATTTTGTTGCCTTTTTGAGCTTTATCATGTAACTTGAATTTGGGATTTAGATGCTCTTGGGACTAACAATTATTATCCCGGAAAACTTAAAATTAAAAGTTTGACGCTTTTTCAAATTCTTGCTTGCAGATGTATGTGACAAGATAGTTGAGAGTCTATGTAGTAAACGTAAGAACCAGCTTCTCCTGCACTCCGTATCAGGTGGGGAAACTTCTGTGATTGAGGGTGATAATATTAATGACGAACTTGATTTAAGGATAGCCAGTGTCCTTCAGAGTACTGGCCATCACTATGATGGTGGTTTTTGGCCAGACTTCGTGAAGCATAAGCTGCATAACCCATCTGACAGGCAAAGACATGTTGCCATTGTCACCACTGCTAGCCTTCCTTGGATGACGGGAACAGCAGTAAATCCATTGTTTCGTGCAGCATATTTAGCTAAATCTGCAAAGCAGAAGGTAACTCTTCTGGTTCCGTGGCTTTGCAAGAGTGACCAAGAACTAGTTTACCCAAACAAGCTCACGTTCAATTCGCCAGAGGAACAGGAGCTTTACATACGAAGCTGGCTGGAGGAAAGGATTGGTTTCAAGACTGATTTCAAAATATCTTTTTACCCTGGGAAGGTATTCTTCTGTCAATGTTAAATACTCGTTGAATTTCTCGGTAGCTTTCTAAATCGTGCTTTGACATACTGGCATATTTGCAGTTTTCAAAGGAAAGGCGGAGCATACTTCCAACTGGTGATACTTCTCAATTTATCTCTTCAAAGGAAGCTGACATTGCTATCCTTGAAGAACCAGAGCATTTGAACTGGTATCATCATGGCAAACGATGGACTGATAAATTTAATCATGTTGTTGGTGTCGTACACACTAACTATCTGGAATATATAAAGAGAGAGAAGAATGGGGCTATACAGGCTTTCTTTGTGAAGCATGTTAATAACATTGTGGCTAGAGCGCATTGTCACAAGGTAAAGTTCAAGCTTCCTATTTCCTACTTATTGAGGATTTGATATATAGTATTTTCCTGTTTCATTGAGGAACTAATTGGTTACTATGCCCCAGATTCTTCGACTTTCAGCTGCCACTCAGGATTTGCCCAAGTCTATTATTTGTAATGTCCATGGTGTTAATCCAAGATTTCTAGAAATTGGAGATAAGCTGGCTTCTGAAAGGGCTGCTGGTCAGGAATCTTTTTCCAAAGGAGCATATTTCTTGGGCAAGATGGTTTGGGCAAAGGGATATCGAGAACTATTAGATCTGTTGTCAAAGCACAAGAGTGAGCTCAGTTGCCTTAAATTGGATGTCTTTGGTAATGGAGAGGATTCACATGATGTCCAAAGTACAACGAAAAAATTGAATCTCAACCTCAACTTCCAAAAGGGAAGAGACCATGCTGATGATTCTCTACATGGGTATGAACCTCTTTTTTGTCGTTTTTCTTTTCTCCTACAAAATTACGACTACCTCTGCCTTCTATTGCTACTATATATTAAGTCTGGCTTTCAAAACAATGACTTTGATGTCGATGCCTGCAGATACAAAGTTTTCATAAACCCTAGTATCAGCGACGTGCTTTGTACGGCCACTGCTGAAGCACTCGCAATGGGGAAGTTTGTAGTTTGTGCAGACCACCCATCCAATGAGTTCTTCAGGTCATTCCCCAACTGTTTGACATACAAGACATCTGAGGACTTTGTTGCCAAGGTGAAAGAAGCGCTGGCCAAGGAGCCTGAGCCACTTACCCCTGATCAAAGATACAAACTTTCATGGGAAGCAGCCACTGAAAGGTTTATGGAATATTCTGATCTTGAAAATATCCTGAAAATGGATGAAAGCAGTCTTAAATCCAACAAAAGCACCGTGTCAAAATCAGTTTCAATGCCCAATTTGTCCGATATGGTTGATGGAGGGTGGGCATTAGCTCACTATTGTTTCACTGGGAGCGAGCTCTTAAGGCTTGCAACTGGAGCAATACCTGGCTCCCGAAATTATGACAAACAACATAGCAAGGATTTGAATCTGTTGCCGCCACAGGTAGAGGATCCTGTCTATCATTGGTGAAGAATTCAGCTAGGGAGCAGTACTAATATCTTGTGCATACTGTACAGTAGGTTATTATTAGTTCATAGAGCTCCTCTTGGCTTGTGGATGGTGTGTTACATTTATAGGTTGCCGTCCATGAAATCTCTTGCTTTAGCTTTGCCATGCAGTTAGCAGAATCTGATGATAGTATATATGTATCTTACTGCGCTGTAAAAAATTTTGATTGTAAAAATATGATCAAAGTTTAAGCCGTAGCCTTTAGTTTACCTTCTTCGCTACATTGCTGTGTTGGTTGTAGGCCCTGTACAGCAATTTCCCGCTGCTAATTAACATACAGAGATAAGGTCCTTCCCTCCATATTATTTTTTTAATTACGTCTCACAACTTGTTCTTGTTTTCTACTCGAATAGCAAGCTTCTAAGGACTAATACCAGAAAAACTCCAAAACATATTGATTGGACAAAAATTGGCCCAATGGGAAAGGTTAGGCCTCGTGTAGGGGCATTGGGGGGTGGGGGATTCCTTTACATGTCCCCCTATTTTCACGTGCCTAACTCCCAAATACGAGATTAAGAAACTATGAGAATTGAGGCTTGTTTAGGGTCCTTTTCCTTACCGTTAATAAATTTGCTTAGCCAAATGCTAATCTACTTGGATTTTCAAGTTGTGCTGTTGTTCGGCCCATAAATTTGGAGCTAGCCTACTTGGCTAAATTTTAGTTTTCTAGATTTTTATTAGTGATTCTAGAGTGACAATCTTGTGAATGCATTACTTAGATATGAAACTGAATACTCTCAGATATGTTTAGCTATTTGGAGTTTTTTTTAATACATTTGCTGTCATCTGAAAATTCTAAATCCCCATGTGTAGTTCAGCTTAAGGCTTACAGAACTAAATGTTTTGTGGAGGATGATTAATATTGCCAGGGGTTAAACGCTTTCTGCTCCAATGTGAGGTGCTAATTAAGTTGAGTTGCTTGTGAGCAATTCGTAGTTGACAAAAGTCAACACTTGGGTCGATTTTCACTGAAGTCCTTGACGAGTTGAGCCAAGCTAGAGTCAACTCGACTCACTGAACTCTCGAATCAGCTTATGTGCTTGGACAGTTGGACTTATGATTTGATTTTGGTTCGAGTGACCATCTTTAGCATAATCACTCAATAACTCCCCTCATTTATCCCACTTAACAGTCAAAATTTTCCATCTTCACCTTCGTATTACCTTTTTATCAGACATGCTTCTACTAAATACCAAACATACTATGACTCACCAACTCAGTTTCTCCCTGTGTCGATCGGAGGGCATGTAAGATATATGCAATGCTGCTCTACAGTACAGTAAAGAATAGCTGCATATGGAGGATGGTAAACCAATATGCAAATCGATCATTTTCATCAATGTGATTTGTGGTAACTACCAACCATACAGTAAAAAAAAAAGGGGACAAATATTTATGCTCATAACAGAAGAAAAGGGAAGAAGCTAGGACACACAAATCTTAATGTGATCATCTATTAATTTTTTCACGCTGCATAATTCCTGTTAAAGAATATGTTTTCATTCAACTAAAAATGTGCAACTTTAGATCACATCGAAAAATAGAGTACCGAACAATGCCAACCAAATGTAAGGACTAAGGGAACCATGCTTTTAAATATTTACAATCATCTGAAAGGACCTTTGGATGTAACAAAGGGAGTAATACTCTGTTTTGAGATTACTTCACATGTCCGGTTGCCTTCTTGTATGTGTACTTCTTTGAAACCCAAAGATAAGCAAAGAAGTTGAGAACACTAAGAATCGCCAAAACCCAGTAGAAATAGTCTAGGTGACCTCGGTTGAGATTGTCTGGGATCCACCCCAACTTCCCATGCCTCGTAGTCACATCGGTTACAATTGTAATGAGCAAAGAGCTTAGGTAGTTCCCCAAAGCATTGATCGTAAGAGACAGAGCAGAACACAAACTTCTCATTGCATCAGGTGCCTGATCATAGAAGAACTCTATTTGACCTATAAATGTGAAAACTTCAGCACAACCGATGAGGAAATACTGCGGGATTTGCCAGAAGATCGAGATAGGAACTGTTTCCAAATCGTAGTAATTGTGACTCCTCACCATGTTAAGCCTAACAACTTCCAAAAGCCCTGCAATAACCATAGAGAAGACGGAAATCACTAGGCCTATTCCCATTCTTTGAAGCTGAGTGAAACCGCGTTCATTTCCAGTGTACTTCCGAGCAAATGGGACGATGAGCTTGTCATAGACTGGGACCCAGAAGAGGACACTCAGGGTGTCGAATGAAGAGAGGGAAGCTGACGAGACCTTGAAGTGTGGGCCAATGCGTTGGTCCATGGTGTTGCCTTGTAATACAAACATGGTGCTCATTTGACTGTATACTGCAGAGAAAACAATCCCTGTAGCCCAAATTGGAAGTATTCTGATGATGGCTTTCAGTTCTTCAACTTGGGTAACAGTGCAGAGTTTCCATGAGTTTGGACTACCCTTGATGTCATCAGTTTCAGTGGGTACTGCAGCTTTGTCAAAACACCTGAAATGGAAAAATCACATATGAAGCTGCACAAAACATTACAGCAGATGCAACTTAAAAGATAAACGTAGACACGGAATCATGATTAGACCTAATCACCTAAGATAGCAATAAATCCATAGACACTTAAACTTCCTTGATTATTAACACCAATTCAAATATGTAATGATTCTAATATGATGGTGATGGCTACGGTGTTATCATCAATTTCAACCGTGTTTATTTTTCTTTCTTTTCGAATAAAGGTAAGCACACGACGATGATGAAAGAGTGAAAAGCTGGTGAGATGATCAAACTCCAAGACATACCTTAGTTTATCTGTATGCTCAAGCTTGCGGCTTCCTATGATGTTTGATCCATCATCAGTTGTCTCGTATAGGATGGTTTCATCAGCGGGAACTTTCACATTAATTTTTCTGAAGGTAGCAATCAGAACCTGAGCAATCCTAGTCAGAGGACTTCCTCCAGGCTTCTGAAGTCGATAGAGGACCGAACCCGAGAAAAAGGACACAACTGCAATAGCCATAGCAGCAGCCGGAATACCAAAGCCCCATCCCCAACCAACATTAGTCTGGATCCAAACCAAAACTGTGGAAGCAATAAGAGCACCCACATTGATTGAGAAGTAGAACCAGTTGAAGAAGGAGCTTTTCTTTTCCCTTTCCTTGTCATCAGTTTCATCAAATTGATCTGCGCCCAAAGATGAGACACATGGCTTGATTCCACCAGTTCCAAGGGCTATCAAATATAGAGCTATAAATGCAACTGCTGATGAATTCTTCAGTGCATGCACAGAAGCGGACATCGTCAAGAGAGTCATTCCCTACATCATATAAAGCATTTGTAAGGAACTCGAGTGCTTCAAGTTACGAGGGTGTCTCACATCATAAGAAAGTTGTAAACATTATCTGCATACAATACAATACTTCTTAATGCAGTAAAGCCAGAAGATTAACAGAAGAAACCAACTTCAAGGATGTTTTTGAAAATATAAAACACCTTTGTGGAATACAAAAGTGTTCATATAGCACATGATCTTTTAGTTAAAATGTCATAGCATGTGATATTTACAGCCTGTTTGGCAGTCAGCAATATATGATGGTAATTCAACAAATACAAGTTGAGGTTTGTATAGAAAATCCCATGCCAATGCCCATGGAGATGGAATTTTATCTCCATTACCACCTCTTAAGTGACAATGGAAATTTATGAGCAAAATGTGGTATATGTAGATCCACAAGCATTACCAGACATTAGTCTGAAGCCTGAAATTTCTTCATGAATTTACCTTTTAATCTATTAGAAATACCACCAGTTATTACTGCCTAGGAAACAAGCCGTCAGGGCTATTGAAATTAAGACACCAAGCAGTCACATATATCTGGAGAAAATATTGGAAAACTGAGGCAAACTTACAATAACATAAATCATCGAAAACATGGCAATAACCCGATATCTTCCCAAGTAGGCATCAGCTAAAAAGGCTCCGAGAAGAGGCATGATATAGCATGTCCCTGACCAGTTATTGACATTTTTTGCTGCAGTAGCATTCCCTTGGTGCATACGTTCAATGAAATAATTCACAAGATTGGTACTCATTCCATAGTATGCCAGCCTTTCACAACATTCATTCCCTGACACAATTGATAATATTCAGTTCCAGGACAATTTTTTTTTTGCAACTAAGAATGTATATGAGATCTTCATAATAGAGAAAATAAGTGTCACTTTCAGACCAGTGTCGAAACCATACCAAGGATAAAAAAGCAAGCCTTCCAATTCCCAGTTTTCGTCTTGTCAGCAGGATTTCCATGGATATCAACAGTGCCATCCTTCACTAGACAATCATCTCCTGTCTCGATCATCTTAGCAGCCAGATGCAGAATGCTTCAGGTGTATACAAAAGGCCTAGAACAATTTCAACTGATTCAAATACAGACACATAATGATGCACATATGAAGCCGAAAATCCAAGCTTAAAGAGACTAAAATCCTACCTCTAAATGATATCACCTAAACAATCTGCAAAACTGTAATGTGATTCCATTTTCGTTTATAGAAAACCACTAATCGAATTCATCGATATAGCCGATTAATATAAAATCTAGTGTCTCTCAAGCAACACTTTGTCTAATATCAGCTATAGAAGGATTCAGCAATGAAAGAAAACTAGAGGAGCTCCCTTATGTCTGTGTCTATTAGTAGATTTGGATGGATATTTAAGAATGTTTTGGACATCAATGCTTGTGTGTGTAGCTTATCTTATCATCAGTAAATCATCAACTAGTCAGTAGTCAACTCAGGTTTTTTCACAAATCAAGAATACTTTAATGCTAGTATGTACCAAATGGTTGGTCCATTATTAAAGATATAGCCTTGGGAACAATAACAGTGCAGGATATTGCCAGAAAAAAAGGGGAATTGTGTGCCATATAAGGTCCACACTCTACTTTCCCTCCACAGACACACATAATTAGGGAAGTTAATGTTAATTTCATGGAAATTGATGCAATAAAATGATTGAATGGGTGGCATAATCCATAATATTTTACTCTTATTTTATTTCAAAACCAAGAGTCAAACAGTCTTCTAAGATGATTAAACTTCAATTCAGCTCATCTCCAAGGTTTTGGCTCATTTGATTACTTAGAAGATGTCCACTTGTTCCACTTTGACTTGTCACGTTCACTAATTTACAACCTTGACATTAATACATATGATTATTGATCAAGCAGTGGGGGATCCAAAATTCTAGAATTGAGTGTCAATTATAAGATTATGAATTGCTTATTTGTGAATGAGAAATCGAAAACTACCATCAAATTTTAATTTTGTAGTTGTCCAATAAAGAGAAAAAGTTGAAAGTAAATATTAATTTGGGGTATTGACTGATTCCCATTTATCTACCTGATCAAAACATAATAAAAATTTAATATTTTAGAAATAAACATTGATACAAATCCTATAACATTTTACATAACGTGAGTTTACCACTAAAAATAATATGATCAAAAAATAATACGTGAATAAATCACAAAAATTTAAGTCCAAAAACTAAAAAACGGAAGGAGTGTTTCATTATTGAGCTAACACCAAACTTATCAAGTTCAATCTATGTCACGAACAAAGTGATATCAGCAATAAGGATCACACTAAACCTTAAAAAACAAGTAAATAAAGAGATAAATTGCACATCATTACGTAATCACTTAGCAGCACGCATCCATGATTACAAAGTTGACTAAAATCAACTTCAACAAAAAGATTAATTTAATACTAATCACACTGAAACTGAAACATCATTGCACACCCACTAATCGAAATACAGGATTAGAAAATATACAAAATCAAAAATCACTAACTCGCCTGAATCAAGTGAAATACTACAATCAAATCATTAAGGTAAACCCGAAAGACGAATAATAATCATCAGTAGAGGACCTATATTAAAGTACGAGTACCCGAGAAACCCGACAACACCTCAAATAAAACTCCTTTTATACTTTTCACACTACTAAAAAAAATAGATTTTTTGTTCACTTTCAATTATGCAACATTAAATTTAAATCACCCATCTCAAAATCTATAAGTAATACCCCGATATTAAAAGATTGAGTCTTGCACGGTTAAACTCGATTTAATCGGCGGATGATAAATTGTACATATAATTAGCAAACAAAGTGGGATTGAGGGTATTGAAAAGGGATGAATGCAGAGAAATAAACGTGTGAAATTCAACAAAAAAAAAGAGATAAAAGAAGGCATTAAAGTAACATGAATAAGAATCAAAATACGTATCACGGGAAAAAGGAGAAGGAAAGAGTGGAATTGAGAAGAGTACCTTAAACTTAATCAGTCAGCGTTTTGTGATTATTGTGAGGAGAATATTCAAATATGGCAGATTCCTTTAATGGGAACGAGTGTATATATAAGAGAAAAAGTGTGTGTACACAACTGCATCTGCAGCAGCTATTTAGATGAATTTGATTCGGAGAAGGATATTAATTGCTATAAGATTTTATTTTATAATCTACCAATCATCTTTTTTCTTCTTTATTTTTGTTGTGAAAATTTTATATTTTGACAACTCCGAAGAACTTGGGTAAAGTTCAGTTGACCAGGATAACTACAATTAAGGAAACAAATTATGTATATACTAATATATAGCTGTAAGTTTGTTGCTAAAAACAACTAGTATAAAGTTGTAACTTCTATTTCTAAACGTAGGATTGCGTCATGAATCGAGACCGTTCATCATGCACTTGGGTGCACTGTGCGCATGGTGCACTCAGCCTAGCTGCTTTGAATCTTATACTCTTTCCTTCCATTTTACATCACAAAATGGAAGCTACCTCATTGGTAGGTCGTGGGTTTGAATCCATTTGCTCATTCGAAAACAATATTGCTCATTTAATTATATTACAACCGATTACTCTACTACTCATTTAGTTATTTTTCAAGTTCAAGTATAATCTATTTGCTCATTCGAAAACAATATTGCTCATTTAATTATATTACAACCGATTACTCTATTTGGTATTTATTTTAACACATTAGAAAATATATTTTCTCATTTTAAGATATATTTCTCATTTGAAATATATAATGCTCATTTTAGTAATATATTCGTCAATGTGAAACAATATATACATGTTTACTAATCAATAAAGAATTATATTATTGCTCATTTAAAAGATAAATTACTCATTTATTTATTTTCCACGTACCAGTGATAAGCTACTACAAATTAGAAAATAATGCTGTTTATTTTCTTCTTTTTTATGACTATTTATTTTTTATTTTAAGACATTAGAAATATATATTTAATTTGCTCATTTAAGATACATCGTTCATTCGAACTATGTATTGTTCATTCTAGTGATATATTGGAAGCTTAAAAATTTAAAGTGAATTTAAAATAATTATATATTCTACATCGTAAAATAAGACAATGTTTGCTCATTATAAGGATGCTTTACTCATTCAAATTATTTTTTGCTCCATAAATATTCAGTGGTATTGTTAATAATTTCATTAAATGAGCAATATTCTAAGAGTTTTTTGCTCATTTAAGGACCTTTTTGCACTAAATAACATATTTACTCATTTCAAAGCTACATTGCTTATTTCATTAATTTTTCAATGAGTATCTTATTGTTTGTTTAGTTTTTTATTTCTCCACATTCAAAAAAGAATTGGAAAAAGTTAGAGAATGGAAAAGAAAAGAAGAATATATTAAGAAAAAATTAAGTCATAATAACAGCTCATTTTGTGAATGAGCAAATTTATTACCTCACTCAAGATCAAAATGTTTACTGATCTTCCTGTGTAAAAAAGATTGTTCATTTGATCAAATGAGCAAAATAAAACTGCTTATTCGATCCAATGAGTAAACTAAAACTGCTCATTTGATCAAATGAGTAAAATAAACAAACATTTTGAAAAAACATGCTCATTTGTCGAAATAAAACTCACATCTCACTTAGATATTAATAAATTACAAAAAAAAATATCTGGAAAGTACACATTGAGACGAATCATACAAAAACGTACATGAGTATGTTTTTCTTTACACATATCAATTCAATAACAATCAAAGTTTCAATGTAAAAAATGCTTTAATTTTCATATGTAGCTAATAAAATGAGACGCAGGGAGTATTTGTTTATATCAGGTTGGGTTTGGAGTTGGTCACATGAGTGTATCTTTTGTTTTTGAGTATGGGTATCTTATTGGCCATAGAATGTTCGAATCGATTCAGATTTTGACAGTTCTAGTAGCGATCACATTTCGACCCGTGTTGGTCCTATTGGAATTGATGCTTGTCAAATTACATCAATATCAAATGGGGCTAAGGTACACCCGTTAACGAACGACTGCTTGCATCATGTACGAACTGAAATGAGGTCACATTAATCATTATAGACACATGATTATAGAAGGAATAAATCCTCAAACCAAAGGGGCTGTTTGTTTAGTGGGACTAAAGGATGGAAATGAGATTATAAATCACTAGTTTTTATGTTCCCTTGTTTGTTTAGGGGAATTGAGACTTTTGATAGGGAATGAGAGTGAGATTAAATGGGTCGTATTCCCATGAAAATAAGATAAGGAGGACTGGAGGAGGCGTGTCTTATGAGTGAAGTTAAAATTAATGGGTATAAAGATCTTTTTGCCATTAATGAACGGGTAGGGGAGAAAAAATAAAATGAGATTAGTAAGGGCTTTTGAGTAATTTAATATTATTCCCTCTCCAATTGCTACCACTTGCCAAATAAGATACTGAGAATATTTTCATGAATTCTCTCGTATATATTCCCACTCTATTCTGCATCACATCCCTAATTCCCAAAATTCTATTCCCACATACCAAGTCCCAAAAAGTGTTTTATTTACTTCTTCTTACTTAATAATACAAGAAAATTCACGTGAGTTTTCATGGGATTCAAAGGTTCCCTTTCACTTTAGCTTGTCTATAATCATCACCCTCATTTAAACGGCCTACCTAAACTCCAACTCCACGCCAAAACTACGATGGACCTAGATACAAAGATTTTACTTATTTCTATTTTCTAAGGTAGTCAACAAATCATCCCTACTGCGCGAGAACGAGTGAAGATTTTGTAAGGAAATATATATTCAAATCATAATATTTTACAAGTTGGAGTATCTCAATTTCAATTCAAAAACGGGTTTGACTTACACTTCATGTTCTGAGAAAGATTTGTCATCAATTTTATATTTCACTTAGGCCCCGTTCTGTTCAACTTATTTTTACTGAACTGAACTTATTTTTACTTAATTGAACTTATTTTTACTGAACTGAACTTATTTTTACTGAACTGAACTTATTTTTACTGAACTGAACTTATTTTAACCGAACTGAACTTATTTTTACTGATTCATGTTGTTTTTTCTTCTTTGCACTACTGATTTTTACTGAACTGAACTTATTTTTACTGAACTGAAGTTATTTTTGTTGAACTGAACTTATTTTTGTTGAACTGAACTTATTTTTACTGAACTGAACTTATCTTTACTGAACTGAACTTATTTTTACCGAATATTATTATTTTAAGGTGAACTGAACAGGGTCATCTTTGCTTCGATGCGGTTCAACATCTCCAAAAGAAACGAACGATTTCATTTGGTAACTCTGCGGTTGAATTTGTTGTCATGCTTTTCTTTTATGTAAAAATCTCGATGACCGCTTAATTAATCTTTCCTTTCCCGCTCCATGTAAGGATCCTCCATCCACCCAAATTAAGGAGATCGAGGCACAGCCCAAGGACTATAGAGAAACATGTAGGTCATTATCCCCTTAGATAGACACATGGATGAACCTTAAAAATCTAGGTTAACATTATGGGAAAATTACATATGAGAAAAGTGTTGATTCACATGATAAAATACGTGAATATTCCTATGAAAAAGATAATGAGACTCATTTATAAGTTTGAGGAGTTATTCCACCTATGGTCAAGCATATTAGTTTTAGGATAGAATCTCATACGGGTTACTAAGGACCTGTTCACATTCGGTCTAAAACAACTAAATAGATCTAAACTAAAGTAAAGTGAATTAAACTGAATTGAGCTGAATTAAATTAAATTATACAATTTAATAATAAATAATACAATAATATATTCATAATAATAAAAGTAGTACTCCCTTTGTTTCTTTTTGTTTGTCTTAGTTTCCGTTTTTGTCCATTTCTTTTTGTTTGTCCTACTTTTTTTATCTTTCCCTATATAAGAAAATTATATTACTCAACTACTCCTACTTTATCACTTTCTGGTCCCACATGTACCTTACAATTTTTTCTGACCTACTTTAATCACCGCATTTACAATAAATAAGTGGACTCCTTAATGTCCCCACCCTCATGCCTATACATCAATTTCCTTACATTCGAAGCTACAGTAAATGGGACGAACAAAAAGAAACGCAAGGAGTATTACTCCCTCCATCCAAGAATACTCTTTACACTTTTTTCTCCGTTTATCCCAAATTATTCTTAAACATCTATTTTTGGATATGACACACATATTATTTAATTCAGCTACCTTGACAAAGATGACCTACGCCTATCATATTTTGTTAACCTCTCCACTACCTAACTCCCATCACAATTATCTTCATAATAATTAAAATGACAAATGATAACCAAATAACTTACCCTATAAAATTATGTGCCCAAGTGAGTGTCAAGAGTACTCTAGAACGGAGGGAGTAATAATAAATTAAATAATAAATAATAATTATAATATTAAGTAATAATAATAAATTATAAACGATAAGAGTTAGCAACAATAGTTATTATTATAACGTAGTAATAACAATAATAATGATAATAATAACGAGCAGAGATATAATTACCAAAATAAAATTTAGCAATAATAATAATAATAAGTAAAATAAATTAGATTAACAATAATAATAAAAATAATAATATCAATAAAAATAGTTAAATTAATGAATTGAGATGAATTAAACTGAACTGAATTGAAAATATGTTGGGAAGAATAGACCCTAATTAAACGGTCCAAACTCACCTTAATTTGCGAGAGACCAAAGTCCTTATCAGTATTGGAATACATTAAAAGGGTATCAATAAAAATTAAACCCTCAAAACTTATAATTTTAACATAATTATCTTATCGGTCGGTAGCTACATTATGTTAATTCTCCTCCTCTTCATAACCTCTACTAGCTCGATTGATTTCCCTGTCAAATAGTTCAGGTTTCAATTTCATGTCCCAAAATAGATTTCACTACTTTTACCATTATGGAATTTTGTAACACCTGACAATTATCTCCTTTATATAGTAAAATTTTCAACTAAACTTAGAGAATTATCAAAGCATTGTCGCCCGTGTGAAAACATATCGGCTTACTCAGAATTTTGCAGTGGAAAAACATTTAAATAAATACTTCATTAAAACTTAAAGCACTGTTAAAATTCAGAACATTATCCAAACTTCAAACGTAGTTTAAAACTAACATAAACAACTTAAAACGAATAATCCATAAAGTAACTTCGAAACCGAAACATAAATAAATGAGGCTACGGGAAAGAGAAACTAATCTCTCAACATTGTCTCCAAATCCCCAATGAGTATGGATGCATCATCAGTTCGAACTTATAGGCAAATACTCAATTGATAGACTACTTGCCAATAAAGGGTTATAACGAGATCAATAGGCACAACCGTGTTTGACACACAGAAAAACACGTAAACGATAAAGCTGAGCACATACATAACAAAATAATTCACGTAAACCTATCATGATACTAATAAGTATTAAATCATGATCAATAATAACATAATAAAATATCCGACTCATGAAACTAAATCTGACATCACGAGACTACAAGATAATTCATTAATGGATTTGAATAGTCAATGGATCGATTTGTTCAACCAAACCTTGTCTTCAGTTTAGAAGACGAATTACAGGTGCGACTCCGTGATCCCATGACCAACGATATCGAGATACTAATTTAAATAAATAGGGGAGAATGATCAATCCAGCCCTAAGAAAAGCCATGAGCTACCACCATGAACTCCAACTAATTTTAGTCCAAAACTTCAGATGTGCACAAGTCTAAAACTATTGCTATTCATTTTCCTTTTAAGTATTCATATCTTATTCAATGTTGGACTCTTAACAAAAGACCACCAACAATTGAACATGGATATATTTTTTTTATCCTAGGATTAAACAACGCGATCAAACAATCCAATTGACTAAGAATTAATCCTCAATTTATTTGTTGACTAAAATCAACAATCTAAATGTCCGAAGACAAAGGTACAACTTACCCTAAAAAGCCCTCGATCTTTGCAAAGTAATAAAATAATCATAATACATCAAATTCCAATTTACCCACAAAGTCATCAGTCTTTGCAAAGTAATAAAAATAATAATAAGGGAGACAACATGAACAATCCATGATCCAATAACAAAACACATGATATAATAAATAAAGATCTCTTCCCAAACATGCTTGAATCAAATATCCATTCAATCATGTAATAAATAAACATAGGCAATTAACATGCTTGACAACATGTAATCTCATATTTCATAGCCATATATGAACCTTAAAAAGGTTTCCTATACATGATACTACACAAATCCTAACCTTAGGACATGATACTAGTCTAACACATAAGGACATGTAAGTACCTTGTGTAGACAAAATAAGAAGCCACTTTAGGAACTCTAATCACTCAAAGTATATTCGCCGCCTACCAGATACCAAAACATTCACGTATTAATACACACAATTATAAATTACTTTAAAACGCTCTTAAACTCGTTTCTAAATTTTTGGGAACCCAAAGTTGCAACCTTTAATACTCTATAATATAATATCGCAAAAGTAGTCTTTTAAAACCTTAAAAATCAACTTTAATATTTAAATCTCACTTTAAACACAAATTATTAAATAATAATAACTTTGAATTAACAATTATAAAGATCAGAAATTTATACTAAAACAATAAAGTTTTAACATTTTTGTTAAACTAGAATTTGTTTTAAACATGTTTATTAACCAGCAATAAAGTATCAATTTATTTATTGACTAGAATCAACAATCGAAATGTTCGAAGACAAATTCAACTTACCCTACAAAGCCCTGGGTCTTTGCAAAGTAATAAAAAATAATACTCCAATACTAACTTACCTACAAAGCCCTCGGTCTTTGCAAAGTAATAAATAATAATAAGGAAAAATAACATGAATAATTCATGATCCAATGATAAAACATTTTCATAAATCCCTTCATCTGAATTAATAAATAAATATCCCTTTCCAAACATACTTGTATCAAACACTTATGCAATCATGTAATAAATCAATCATAGGCAATAAGCATGCTTCACAAACACGTAATTCTATAATTCAATAAAGTCACGTATGAACCATAAAAAGGTTCCCTATACATGATACTATTACAAATCCTAATCTTTAGACATAACACTAGTCAAATACATAAGGACATGTACGTACCTTGTGTAGACAAAATTAGAGGCCACTTCAGGAACTTTATAAATCACTCAAGGTATAGTCTCCGCCTACCAATTACCAAAACATCTAAGTATTAACATACTAATAAATTCACAGCAATTATTAATTACTTTAAAACGCTCTTAAACTCGTTTTAACTCTTTTGAACTATCAAAGCTTCAACCGCTAATACTCTTTAACATAGTACTACCAAAATAGTCTTTTAAAACCCTAAAAATCAATACTTTAATATTCAAATTCCACTTTTAACATAAAACATCAAATTTAAAATTATAACTTTGAATTAATAAATCATAAATTTATTAATTAAAAAAATATAGTTATTAACTTTAATTAATAATCACCAAAAAACAATACTTTAAACATCAAAACTAATTAAACCCCATTTCTGTTCGGGTGAGAAAATAAGAGAATATTCACCGACATATCCGATTTAGATAAACTGCGTCGAAATAAAATAATATAGAGGAAAATGGATGAAAAATAACCGGAACAAAGGATGAAAACAGGAAGAAAAAGAAGAGGAAGACACGCGCCGGTGCGTGAGGACAACAGTAACGCGTGGAAGGCACGCACGGCTGGGCTGCGGATCTGACTGATGAGCGAACGAGAGAGAGTGATGAGGCGGTGCAGCACCGCGAGCAAGAGGGGGAGTGAGGTGGCGAGTGGTGGCGTGCGGTTACTGGAAAATGAGAGAGGAAGAGAGGGAGTATAGTGGCAGGCTGGTGTGCCTCGCATAACGAGGAGAGTATAGAGGAGGGAACGGCGAGTGAGAGAGAGAGGAAATAGAGAGAATATAATGTGAGGATTTTTGGGGTTTCAGTGGGTAATTATAGGTTTACTTAAACCTAGTACTAGTAGGCTTAGGGATTTCAAATGGACTTTTAGGTTGATCAACAAAGATTGAGAGACATTGGGCTCCTCAACCCATATTTTAAAACTAATTAAACTTCAACCTAAACCCGAATACTTCTTAAATAATTTCTGAAGTCCAAATCTAATGAAATATTTAATTATTTAAAACATTAAATAATCGTTTTGACTCTCAAAATAGTCAACCATTTAATAATTTAGTTAATTAAATACTAAAATCATTTATAAATGTACTTTAAATATATTTGTAAAATTCATAAAATTACGGGGGATTACAAATATATATATATTCTTTACCGGTACCCATCCTTCATGCGAGACCCTAACACATTTAACACCGGCCACCTTTGGGTCGGAATGGCGTGTCGCTTTCGAACGACGACCTATCAATCGTTGCAAAGCCTATGAAGTGCAAAACGTAACCATCGCTTAAACAATATCCAAATCTTGGTTCATGTATGTCCATAAGATGTCACTAATTTATTGGGAGTGTTGAATTGTGGCTTTTTGTGGTGGTTTGTTTAACCGACTTTTTTTATAGACTGTTTGACTGGCTGTATTACAATTGGTTGTTTATAAAAGTGTTTGATAAAAGTGGTTGTTAGTATTGACTTTTTAATACTAAGCCCTTGTTTGGTATGTTATTTTTGGCTCAATGAAACGGAATCATGTAAGCGAATCCATTACCAGCTGTTTGGTATGTTTCATGATTAAGCAAATCCGTTTCCAATACCCTTCATTTGTTACCTCTTAAATAGTTGCGGAAACACTTCACGTTTCCTTTCTTCTGCTGTCCTGCACCTGGTGGATTCTCGCTCCTCTCCCTCACCTTCAACTCTCTCACCAACTCAATCAAGCTTTACCTATGGAAGCTCAGCTATATCATCTATGGAAATCCTGCATCGATCTCACCAACGCCGGCGTCAAAGGACACGTGGAGCTTCGTCAAGCTCCGCCGATATGAACGCCATTGTCGGAGATGTTTCAGGAATTCCATTGTCAGTGATGAAGGCAACTTCGTTGTACTTCAAAACTGGTTTAATTTGGCATGAGATGAAGAAATTTTAATTTGCTAATGATTTTTATGAGAAAGCAACTGATCTTGTGAAGGCTGATTCAATTTCTGACCAAACAAAAAGAAATTATAATTTGTGGCAATACTAATTTATATCAAAAAGGTTGAAATCATAAATTAATAATTTATTTCTGTTAGTGTTTCCTTTCTTATACCAAACAAAACGAAAAGGAAATAAGGTTAGTGTTTCCCTTACTGTTTTAATACCAAAC
The DNA here is from genome assembly GCA_947645195.1 of Patellifolia procumbens. Taxonomy (NCBI): domain Eukaryota; kingdom Viridiplantae; phylum Streptophyta; class Magnoliopsida; order Caryophyllales; family Amaranthaceae; genus Patellifolia; species Patellifolia procumbens. The sequence goes on from CANSGD010000972.1 coordinate 10,365,014, forward strand.
AAGTGATAACCTTAACACTTGTTATTACCCTTTCCCTTTCTTAACCATTTCCATTCCATTTCCTTTCCATCTTCCATACCAAACAAGGGCTAAATAGAAACAAAATCCCAAAGCCAACACCAAAAACTGTTAAAAGAACTTTTGGTTGAAAAGCTAGCTTTTCAGCTACTCTAAAAGCCATTTATCGAATATTTTTTGGCTATTTGAGAAGCCAAAAGCCAAAAGCGCCAATGAAAAAGCTAGCCAAAAGCAACTCACCAAACACCCCAATTACGTAGGTCACTATAAATCCAACGTATAACTCTTCTCCTTTTTTTCGTGCTTAAGACTGACAAATAAATTCAATGAACTACTTTGAGCCTTTCACAAAAGGAATTCGTCCAACTCATGGATAATTTCAACTTTCAAAGCTTGGCTAAACTGAGCTTTCACCTACAAAATCCAGCTTATTGAACTAACTAATTGATATAATGAAAAGAAAGTCAGGTATGATCAACAAAGTTTATAAAATAACCATATGTTGTTTACTAAGTACTCTCTCCGTCCCTCAAAGGATTTCCCATCTTTCCATTTATGTTTGTCCCAATTACATTTCCCATTTCCTTATTTGGATATGGCCCACCTACTATAATATTATTTTCCTTACAAAAAGTATTTGACCCCACACTTTCTCTCTTAATAAACAATTCTAAAAAATACCCACTATCTTACTTTTCCATTATAATATGAAAACTAGGCCCCACATCAACATCACTCCTTAAACTTTGTGCCCAAAGGAAATGGGAAATCCTTTGGGGGACGGAGGGAGTATATGATAAATTGAAAGATGTTTTCAACTTAATTCTTACCATAATAATCTCATAATAAAAAATAATAAGATTATATTTCAACAAAAAAGTACTTTGTTTGAACCGTTGGGAGAATGATCCTACTAGATTGAAACCTCACACAAGTTGTTGAAGGATTTTGTCCTTCGATCAATTGTAATAATCTAAATAATTAGATGGACAATTTTATAGAGTAATATATTCAATAATATTAGATGATCATAAGAAGTTAATTACGATTTGTTGGGCTAATAAGCTAAGATTGAACCTAACTACTAATGTTATTGGGTCCTATAAGGTCAAATATTTTGTAGCAATGGTTGGATATTAAGCAAACCCATTTGAGAAATGGGTTGGTCGGTTATTTGGATGGGTGGAGGAGTACGTAACTCATGAAGATATTTGTCTCGTAATGTATGACATTATGTGACTAATAAAGCCTTATGAACCTTCACTTTTAACCCCTCTATATATCTGATGTAGAGGTTACAAAGTTGTAACTCTTGTAATTGTTAGCCTTATAATGTATGATATTATGTGACTAATGAAACTTCATAAGTATGACATTATAACCCTACAGGAACTCTCTTTGTAGCTTCACTATATGAGTGATGTAGAGATTGCAATGAGATACACTTAGAGTTGAGAATCTTTAATCTCTAAAATCTGATTTGTGAGAGCTTCTTATCTCTTCCATTTCTTCTCCATTTTCGGTCCCTTTCATCATACAAAGTAAGAGAGTGAATCTTGTTCATCTCTTCCGTACTGGCATAGATGGTAATCCAACCATTATTTGTGGACTAATACTAGAGGAACGATCGATATTTGACGTTCTCAAAAAGATCTCCACTAGAAGGGCTTAAGCACGCACCGTGAAAATCATGCATCAAAGGTAAATTTTATACTTTGTTCTGATTCATCATACTCCCTCCGTTCCCTTTTGATGTTTTCGTTTTCCTTTTTGGGATGTTTCAAAAATTTCTTTCCACTTTAAATCTTTTCCATTTTAAGAATATTTATTTCCCCATCTTACCCTTTAACAACCAAATATTTACTATATAGTTTTTTATTTTTTGTCTTACACATGACACACTTTAAAATCTTTTGTTTCCCAATCACCCACTTTTGTTGCTCTCTCTTACTTTTTCAAAAGCAAAAAGGTACCAAAGTACACTTGATACAATATAAAAATTAAAAATATTCTCATCCACCTCAATTTGAATCGGTTTTTCCCCATATTGCAAATAGGAACATCAAATGGGAACAGAGGTAGTATTAGTTTATGCAATTTGGTCTTCGGATTGATATTAAGTATATGATACTTGAAATTCCGGTAAGTACATCTATATTCCTACAATTAGAAGGCTAAATTATTTAGATAGGAGGAATGATAAGGGAAACCCCACTCCTAATTAAGGTACAACTAGTAGGATGCGAATTTAGGACATCGAAGTCGCCAAATAGTCTTCCCACTCAAGGTGTTTAAAATCGAGATTTTAATTTAAATAGAAAGGTCGTGTTAGAATCGAATTGTAAAATCGCAACATTCTTTAAATTTTGCGAAAATAAGGTTATGTGATCCATTGTATAACTTATTTAGCCATTTTTTCATTATATAACTTTTTAAAAAGTATTATTTAGTTATTTACCCTTTACTAAACCATAAATTATTAAAAACCCTGAAGACTATTAGTACAAGGTCAGCAACTGTGTATTGAAGAAGTGCTACAAGTACCATTGTTGATGAAAAATATCAGTTTGAGTGAACAATGAAAGAGATTGAGTAGGTATCTAAGTTTTATTAAATTTGGGAGTGTGAGTCAGTTAGGATAAGGGTAAACATAATAAGATTAGGCTTGACCCATTATTTAATGAAATATTTGAAATTTTGTTAAAACCGTTCAAAATCGTTAGAATCGTAAGATTATAATGACAATTTCAAAATTCTAAAGATTTATAATTTAATTGATTAAATTCTAGTTGCAATTCAAATCGTTTAGCAAATTAAGATCGTAAAATTGTAAGATTAAGACTTCAGGCATGGGCGGATCCAGGAAGGGTACATGCGTACTCCGACTCCAGAAAATGAAAAACAAGCAAAAAAAGGAAGGTCCAACCTATAGTATATGTATAGATAGCTCTTTTTAAGGTGAATATCAGCCAAAAAGACCTCAGAAACACATCTTTTAGAGCAAAACAAACTTGACTTAATAAGGACTTGCACATTCTCTTTCTTTCAATTTCACGCCACTCACCTCAAACGGTTAGACCTCACCTCTCCTAATGGTAATATAATTTTAGGATTGGAAGATGAAAAATAAAATTATGGAGTTCTTTTCAAAGGGAGGTGGAGGGAAGTCACAAAATCCTCTATGTCACGTTCTCCACCTTTAAGAGACTTTTCTTGAAAGTTAGTGATGTTTCCAAAATATGAAAGCCTGTAGGATATTACTTACAAAAATCCACTATTTGCATAACGTTAAATCTTATGTTTACATTAAACTCTGCAATATTTAACTGTTTATTTTTTAAAAATTGCCGCATGGTTGATTTATTTTGTAACCATACCCCAATCTTTCAAATCCTGGATCCGCCACTGACTGTAGGCGATATTTTAGTAATCATGCTTCCACCAACTATACGTCTACACCAAATACTACTTGCTAAAAAGACCAATTCGTATATCAAAACAAAATACGAGAAGAGAGAGAGAAAGAGAGCGAGAGAGAGAAAGAGAGTGTTTGTGCAGGGACGACGCCGAGCAGGATACCGGAGGAGAACCCACAGCCTCGACAAAGCAGTGATAACCGCACCTTCCTCGACATCGTCAACAACACCCACAACCATATCCACACCAACAACACCAACACCAACACCGACACCATCAAAACCAAAACGAGCAATAAACAAGTTCCCACTGACACCACACAAAACCAGATCCTAACAACGCCACCACACTCCTTTAACCCAAAATCAGAGATCTTCATCTCAATACCACCTCAAACTGTCAACACTTTTTCTGCAGAATGGGGGAAATCAATCATTTTCAAAATCATAGGTAAATCCTTTTCTGCTGACTTCCTCCTGCCACGCATTAGAAAGCTATGGGACATTCAACAACAAATTCCAATTTACACTCTTGGAAGAGGTTTCTTCTTGATCAAAGCCCGTGCAACAGACTTGAAAGTCAAAATCTTAAACGATGGACCCTGGTTCTTCAATGGTTGGTACATTGCTACAATACCCTGGACACCAGGTTTCAAAGCTACAGAGGCAAGCATCACAGTGGCGCCAGTATGGGTCACAATTAACGAGCTGCCGGTCGAACTACACAATAGAGAAATCTTAACCAGGGTGGGAAATTCTCTTGGAAAGCTGCTAGGGTTTGAAAAAAAAATCCTTCGAAAATAGATTTATATCCTCAACCTCAATGCAAATCATGGTTGATTTGGCGCAACCAATTAAAGAAGCTATTTGGATTGTAAATTCAAGACAAACGCTAGTGTGGCATGATTTACCCCCTTCTGCCCCCTATACAATACCATTGGCCACCATCAGTCAGGCTGCCACTACCGCCCTATGGAGGCAAACGCTAACCCACTGAGTACACAAGACGCAGATACCAATGAGTGGCAAACAGTACACAAGAGGAAAAACAGAGGAAGGAAAATATCCCAACTCGAAGCTCCATCTTGAGACACTGAACCCCTTCAGTGCCTTAAACTACGACGGAAAGAAGACGCCGGTGGAAAGTACAACGGACAAACACCAGCAACTTAATTTGAAAAGACAAAAGCTGGTATGGCGGGAAAAACAAAAGGCTAGTACTGAAAATCTCACAATTTCAAAATCAAATGGCTTAGTGATCCCACATGAGGAGGCACGTGACAAAATAGGGGGTAACACCTTATCTGTTTGGAATCCCCAACAACAAGCCAACAACAACCACGTGTCAACACCCTCAGCCAACACACAACACAACAGCAAACAACCCCCCTTAACCCTAATCTCTCTCAACCTTTCCGCCACCCCCCCTTTCACCATAACCCTAACCTCCTCTGTAACTCAAAAACCAACTCCTTCTTGATAACTTCTCTCCTTTACTCCAATGGACCCAGATCACCAACAAATCTTGCAAGCTTTCTTCCAAACACGAAAACCAGCGTCACAGCAACCATACCAAATACCTCCAATCGCACCACCTATCGACATTATCAAAACCAAATGCGTGAACACACCGAAATATCTCTCTTTTTCGGAGAAACCAGTGATTACCCAACCAGAAATCAACCCCAACAACTGTCGCTTCCTAATCAGAGCCCCCAACAGATGGATCGTGGTCCAACCTCACATTATCAGGAAATTCATTGTCGAACCAACATTTGTAGACGTGCCCTTCACAGAAATGATATACCAACGGAAGGGCGAGAAGGAGAAACACCCAATACACCTTTCAAATATCGTAGATCTCCAAGGTTTATGCCCGGTGATAGCAAAAATTGTGAGGAATTGGTACAAAACACTGCCACAGGAGGACGAAACAGTAGTGAGGGAGGATTGTATATTCCTTATAGACCCAGCTCCGATCTTGCCTCTATTGAGGACGGATTATTTATTGACCTCCCATTTGAGCATGTTCATAGACAGCCACACCAATGCGGTGTTCCTAGCACACACAAACAGAGCCTTCGAAGGTTTGGCAGTCTCCATAAATTCGATAAACAAACCATTCATCAAGCAAGAAGAATTGCAAGAAGAGGAGGAAAAGGAACAATGGGATCACTGGACAACGGAGTTTGTACTCCAAGTATTGAAGGCGGAAGAAACTTTCGACTTCTCGAAGGGAAGAGTGAGGAAGAACAAGGGAAATTCGAGCAGGGGAGGATACTCCCAACTGAGGAACTCTCTTCCAACTGATATGTCGATTTTGGCATGGAATACTCCATCTCCTTCAAGAACATAATCCTGACTTAGTTTTCCTCTGTGAAACAAGAACCTCCATCAAGAATGCCCTCCCAATCATTGAATCCCTTCCCTTTGATGAACACTGCTTTGCTGAGCCTAGGGGTTTCTCGGGCGGCCTGCTGGTCTTGTGGAACTCCTCCAGGGTGGATTTCACCAACATGGGGAGGGACATCCACATGATCCATGGCGTCGTACAGGTACACCACTCTAAACACACTTTTTTATTATCTTGTATTTATGCCAGCACTAGTTTTAAATGTAGATTAGAAACATGGGATGTCCTAAGAAATATGGCCCCTGCTTCAAATTTACCGTGGCTAGCACTGGGAGATTTTAATGAAATGTTGTGTCAATCGGAAAAGTTTGGGGGGAAACCAGTTAAAATGAAAAGAATGAAAGCCTTTAGGGATTGCCTAGATGATTGTGGACTCACTGACCCGGGTTATAATGGGATCAAATTCACCTGGACTAATAAACAGAAGAAAAAGCCAATTATCAAAAGGTTAGATAGAGCACTTGCCAACTCTGAGCTATTGAACTTATATCCAAACTTGGTAGACAACACCCTAACTAGGGCTGGTTCAGACCACAGTCCTTTACTCATCCATCTCCAACACCAACCAATAACCCACAGAAACCCCAAAATTTTCAAACTTGAACCACTTTGGTACCAAGACCCTTCTTTCACTGGACTAATCAATGATTTCTGGATCACAAACAATGACAACCTTACCAACAAATTGAAAGCGCTACCCAACCATATTCAACCTTGGGCTGCTAGCAGGTTTGGTAACATCTTTAAGAACAAAAGGAAATTATTGAGCAAAATAAATGGAATCCAAAGACACCTAGATTCAGACCCCAACAATCAATTCCTTTGGGAACTAGAGCTCTCCCTACAAGAAGACTTAGACAAAATCCTAGACCAAGAGGAGGAGTTCTGGAGAGTGAGGTCCAGAGAAAAATGGCTCACATCAGGAGACAAGAACACCAGCTTTTTCCATAACTCTGTCATTAGGATGAGAAGGAGGAATAGAATCACACTTTTGAAAAATGAAGTAGGATAAGAGCTTAAGAACAATGCTGAAATTAAATCACATATTTGGCTGTTCTACTCAAAACTTTTCACAACTGAGAAATGCTCTGTCCCTAGACTCAACAGAGTCTTTGGACACATCAACCTAGCTTTCACTCCTTCTGTGAGAGAGATAAAAAATGCAGTCTTTAGCTCCAGCCCTTGGAAAGCACATGGGAAGGATGGCTTCCACAATTACTTCTTTCAGAAACATTGGCAGGTCATCAAAAATGACCTTTACCAATACTGCTACAATGGGTTTAGTAGTAGAAATTTGGACCCTTCAATGAATGAGGCTATAGTTACTCTACTTCCTAAAGTAGAACATCTAGAGACAATCAAACAATTCAGACCTATTAGTCTTTCTCCCACCACTGCCAAATTCATAACTAAGATCATAGTTAAAAGACTCAGACCCTTAATCAACAACACCATTTCTCCTAACCAAAACAGCTTTATCCCAAATAGAGGGACAAACATCAACTATATCATTGCCTCTGAAGCTCTACACTCGATGAAAACAACTAAGAGTAAGAGGGGCTACCTAGCTATCAAGGTAGACCTAGAAAAAGCCTATGATAGGTTGGAATGGGATTTCATCCTAGAATGTCTCATAGCTCATAAGCTTGACAAAAACACATGCCAACTCATCATGTCCTGCATCACATCCACAACATTCACCATCAATATCAATGGTGGACATTCTGACACAGTCACACCTTCCAGAGGTATTAGGCAAGGAGACCCACTCTCACCTTATGTTTTCATCCTCTGCATGGAACACCTCTCAAAACTCATCCACTCTGCCTGTGAACATGGAAATTGGACCCCTCTTAGCTTTGGTAGATCAAAACTCAAGCTCTCCCTCCTCCTCTTTGCTGATGACCTGATACTGTTTGGAGAAGCCAACACAACAACTGTGAACTCTATCCTTGAAACCCTAAAAGAATTTAGGGAAATCTCAGGACAAAAAGTCAATCATAGTAAGAGTAAATGCTACTTCTCTAAAAATACCCCAGCCACCCAAATAGCAACACTCACTGAGAAGTTAGGTATCAAAGCCAGCCAAGACTTGGGGGAGTACCTAGGATACCCACTAACTGACAAACACTACAAAAAAAACTATATTTTGCTACAGAAAAATTCCGTAGCCAAAGTGGGCGTAGCAAACTGAATTTTGCTACGGAGGAAGAAGATCCGTAGCAAAATTTGCTACGGATTATCCGTAGCAAAATTTAATCCGTAGCAAAACTTTGCTACGGATAGAAAATCCGTAGCAAACCATATTTCATAGCAAAAATTGTTTCGGTTTTTTTCTACCCCATCTTGACCCGCTCCCCCCATAAATCCCATCGAAAAGCCATTAGTAAGAATCGAAACCGAGACAATGCTGTGGAAAGTGAAGTATCTCCCAATTGAGCTAAACATGATGCACATACTCGTAGTTGGCTTATGTTCTATATATTTCTTCTTAATATTACGTTGTCAATCATATTCCGTAGCAAATTTTGCTACGGAAAATGTAATCCGTAGCAAATTTTGCAACGGATATAATTTTCCGTAGCAAATCGTAATTCGTAGCAAATTTTGCAACGGATATGATTTTCCGTAGCAAATTTTGCAACGGAATGTGTTCCGTAGCAAAGTTTGAAACGGAATACAATTTCGTCGCAAAATTTGCTACGGATTTTAATCTACCACAAAAAATCCGCAGCAAAAACTCGAAAAGACCCACCTACAATCAACTAGAATTCTTGACCAAAAGAATGAAGGAGAAGCTAGCCACCTGGAAGACCAAGTTCTTAAGTAAAGCAGGCAGATCAACACTCATTAATGCCACTATGAACTCCATGGCCTTATAGCCTATGAATTGCCTAGCCTTACCTAAGAAATGCCTGAGAGAACTAGATAAAACCATGAGGAACTTCTTCTAGGGGTCAACTGAGGAAAAGAAGAAGTTACATTTGATAGGATGGGGGAAAGTTTGTGCACCCAAAACATTAGGAGGCACTGACTGTAGGTCACACAAGATCCTTAATGAGATTTCCATGACTAAGCTATGTTGGAAGGTCCATTCAAATGACAACCTAGCCACTCAAATCCTAAGGACCAAATACTATAACTCCTCACAAGGCATCAGTAGCTTCAGGAGAGGATCCCACATTTGGCAAGATTGTAACAACCCGGATCTACTTCCAACTTAATTCAGACCTAAATGCAGCGGAAAACCTAATCCGGGCTATTACCATCACACTCACCACGAGTGTGGAGCTCAAAAACCTTGACTTTTTAAAACTTTTAAACTGTAATGACTATATTAAAACCTTTAACTATAATAAACTATATTCAGTGATCCTAAAACACCTTAAACAACTAGATTTGTTACTAAAAATTCTACTGAAAATCCGGCAGAGTTCCGTTTATAAAACGGACCGCCTAAAACTTAATTTAGGACTCGCGTCCACTTATAAACCTGTATCCTCAAAATTCAGCAACCCAAACAAGTCTAAACTTAACAAACTCAAATTCTTTTAATTTAATTACAATTTAACTATTAGCTTAACTATTACAAAGTTGATCGTCCTCGTCGCAATACAAACAGTAGGGATAACACATTCGAGACGTCTTCAACAATACTACCTTCATGTACCTGCATATACCGGCACGTTTGGCTGAGCAAGATTTCATACTGAAAAGCCAAACATATATGCAGGTAGGATATATATTAAATATATCCTACAAATCAGTTTCTTTCAAAACCAAATAAATAGTAACTTTATAAAACCTTTTCTGAATTTCTTTTGTATGAAACAAAGTCGTTCTTTTCTGTTTCTAAATCAAATCCTTTCTTTTTTTCTCTTTTTCAAATCTTTCTTTTTTCCTTTTCATAACCGATCCTTTCTTTCCTTTTTCTTTCACGAAGAAAGATTCATAAAGTCTAGGGAATGAAACGAACTTTCCTTTGCCTTTGGGCTAGCTAGGCCCTCCGGATAACTATAGACAAAGACCCCTAGTGTGCACACCCTACATACGGCCAAACCGCAGCAGAAGATCAAAGTCTTGAGGTACTGATCAACGTACCCCCACAACTATTCTATTCTGTATAGTAGAGCCAAACCCGACTAAGTTCCAATTCCTTGAGATACCACTTAGGTAATCCCCACAACTTTGAAAACATAAAACTATTTCCATGAGATACCACATAGACAATCCCATCAACTTTCAAAACATAAAACTATTTAAAATATCTTTCTATAATCTTTCCTTCAATTGTGGTTCGAAAACCAAACTATCTATATTTGAAGGAACATCCTCCAATTCAATCCGTTCTCAACAAAACTGAGATGAAAATCCTTTTAAGAACCTTTCTTGTAAACTATAAAAGTTCCTTTCGAAACTAAACTTCTATCTCTTAAAACATGCTCAACCAAAATGAGTTTAAAACCTTTATGAAACTCTTCTCGTAACTATATAAGTTTTAATAAGAAATCTTACCTTTTTAAACTTTTCTCGCAAAACTATTCAAGGTTCAAGTAGAAATCTTACCTTTCACGAATCATACCAAAACAACCACCTCCAAAACGACTCTTTAGTGAACTCGAAAGCTACATAATAACATATATGTATTCAATAAATAATACTTCATACACTTGGCTAACTAGTAATGAACTTTAGCTAAATCTAGTTCATGAACCAATCAACTTCTTCTAATTCCATATAATCATGTAAACAAACAATCATAAATCATATAAATGACTTTCATTATTCTAACTTGAACTTCCATTTAAACTTCTAACTACAACCCTTTACCAAGCTAATTCTAATCACCTTACTTTAAATGAAAACATCTAACATTCATAATATATACTTTGATACTCAAAAATTCATTATGAAATAACTATACAACAATGTGGAGCTTTAAAATCGACTATAGAAAATATGAATTTTGGGCAGAAACTTAAAATGAGCATAACTTCCTCCTACAAAGTCCAAATTAAGTGTTTCTTGAGTCTATCTTGAGTAAAATTTCGATACGAACAACTATTGTGAAATAGTATTTTTGCTAAACATGCCCAAAAATTGCCGAAAAACACATTTTACGAAACTGACAGAATTTCTTACGAATTCACGCTAATTTCAATCCATCCTAACTCACAATAACAAGTTTAATAATCAAACTAGTAACATAAACGAACTATTAAACACCTAATTAAACCTCCTACTCAATCAATTCATACACAAAACCTTCAAACCAAAAACCCTCAATTCAATTTCAATCTACAAACCCTAACTTTATATACTTGAAGAAAACTGAAATTAAACTACAAATTCAACTTACCCACTACTATGGAAGACTAGGGATGGAGATAGCTTGGAAAATCGCCCCTAGAAACGTGCCCTAATCTCCAAAACGGACCAAAAACGTCCCTTGCTTCCTCTCTAGTATGCGCCGCCTACTTTGAGCACTAACCATGGTGGTTGCGGTGGTTGTCCTTATCGGAATCAACGCCGAGTGGTCGACCTTCACCCTTGCCTTCCCTTTCTTCTTCGTTCTCTCCTTCTTCCATTCCTCTTCTTTCTCTCTTTCCCTCACTCCTTTCTTCTGGTTGAGGAAATGAGAATTTTTATTTTATTTTCTCTTTTCTCCTTTTTCTTTTAATTAAAATCATAACTTAATGATCCATTCTACTTTTAATCCTTTTTTTTTTTTTTCCATCTAATCTCATTACCCCCTTCTAATCTATTTGGTGTGATTATCTTAAACTCCTCTCCTTATACATACATCTAAATATATCTATTTACCTTTTCAAAATATAATTTAAATAATGATACAAATTCATATAAAACAACAATAACCAATACTCGTTAAAAGAACTAAACTCAATATTTCTTGAAGTCATTCCATTGAAACGTCAAAATAATTAACTAAGTAAATATAATTAACTTTTCTTTAATTCTATAATCAAATCTAACTTCCTTTAATTAAACTTGAGAACTATTAATATATGATTTGGCTAATAAATCATACTTAGCTATTAATAAAGTACTCTTTAAAAAAAATTGGGGTATTACAAAGATATTGGAAAAGGCTGGGAGAGCTTCAATAATTCTGCTCTTTGGTCTGTAGGTAATGGAAACCATATCTCCCTTTGGTTAGATGACTGGACTAGGAAAGGTAGCTTGAGAAGCCTAATTAGTGGCCCTTTAACCCAATCAGATCTCACCATGAAGGTCTCTGATTGCTTAAGAGAAGGAACTTGGTTTTTTGACAAGCTATCTATGGTGCTACCCAAAGATATAGTCTCTGTTATTTCTACTCTTTTTATTCATAAGGATGGTACTGATGAACTCACCTGTTCCTTGGCCCAAGGGCGTTTCTTTAACACCAAGACAGCTTATGCTGAGCTTTGGCAACAATACCACAACCACAACACATCACAAGTACCCTCCGCAATCACCACACTAGTTAGGAATACCAAGAGTTGGGATAAACTTTGGCATTGCCCTCTACCCCCTAAAGTCAAATTCTTCTTCTGGACTGTCTTCTGGGATGCCTTACCTGTTAATACCACCCTACATAACAGAGGGCTTCAAATGAATCAAGACTGTACCTTTTGCCCTAATATACCTGAAACTTGGCCCCATGTTTTGAGACATTGCCCAGTAGCTCAGGAATTCTGGCAGTGCTTTAATCAATTACCAACACAGTTCAATATAGATAATGATGGAACCTGGATCACTAAGAATCTATTCAATGATCAAGGTGAAACTGATATAAACTAGAACACCAAGTTTGACATAGGTTGTTGGGAAATCTGGAAAAAAAGAAACAGGTGGGTTTTTGAACAGAAGAACATCAAGATTCAGCAGATACACCACCAAACCTTGAGCCTCACAACTGAGTTCATAAAAGCAAACAACACACAAAGGGATGGAACACCACTGAGAGACAGCCTCGAAATACACCCTAATCACCTCATGCTCAAGGTGGATGCCTCTTTCTGCCCCAAAACACTACAAGCAGGAATAGGAGGGGTATTGAGAAATAGCCAAAATCAGTGTCAGAAGGCTTTCTACAAAAACTGAGAAGTAGTGATGCCACCACTGCGGAATTTCAAGCAATCCATGAGGCTTTAGAATGGATAATAGAGAATGACTTGTACAATATTCACCTATTTTATGATTCCAAAATCTCAGTGGACCATATAACTCACCCCCCTGTCATTAAAGACTGGTATTGTAATGTGGCTAATATGTGCAGGGAACACCCAGGGAGGACTAGAACAAGGGAAATCGCCAAGATTGGAAGGAGCTGCTTGGAGGATGCAGACAAGCTAGCTAGGTGGACGAGGGAGCAAGATTTTGTTTATAATGTAACTGCAACAGTGTGCTCATCTCCTTTTGTAGACAATGGTTGTAATTTAAGAATTTCTCTACTTTTGGATACTATGCGTGGGGCTGTAGAAGCCAGTAGACATCACCAAACATGTTCCTCTAACTATCGATGTAATAGTTAGGTAGTTAATTAATTTATGCTCCTTCCAAACAAAAAAAAAATACTACTTGATAGATATTTTCAAATAATTGCTATGTTTATTCATAATTGTCATATGACAAAGGTTGTATATTAAAATACCCATCTAGGCCTTTAGCCGGTAAGCGTTACAATTTTTTATTATTATATTGAGCAATACAATTGCTCCCTCAGGGAATTGAATAGTCTCAAAAATAGTTGTCCGTCCAGAGTTAATTAAGCAGGAAAAAGAGCTGAAAAGACTGTGTTTTTATTTTGTACAAACTGTTAGTGTATCCAACTTTCAGCTTTTGCTTTTGGTTTGTGGGACTGATCAAGCTATTATACAAATATCCAACTTTACTCTCATCAGTATATACTAAACAGATTCCCTTGTTATGTTCCTGACTTCTGGTACATTCTATTGAATATTGAAGTACAAAATCTGCTTCTACTTACTAGTGGGGCTCCAAAAGGGACTACTTTAAGAGATCATTGTAACCGGCCAATGAGAATTAATGGAGATCAAACTAAACTCATGGTGTGCAGCACTGATATAAATCTGGTTTTATAATTGGGATTGAGTCATAATCAGAATGAGATATGAATTGAATTATCGTCCTTGATTAGAATCATTGAGATAATAAGTGGTTTAATACACTTCGGCCTTCACTTATGTACGCTTAGAACGTTATAAAAGAAACTTCGATACTTAAGTCACACATAGAGAAATGATATTTAGCGGATGAAATTTATCATTTACCAAAAAGAAAGAGTTTTACATCCTAAACATCACGAAACTACAAAGACAAACATACAATGGAGCAACAAGTTGCATCGGTATCCACCCTCCCCCACCTTCTACGGAGAGTTGGAAAGGAGACTCTTCATATGCAAAGCAAACGAAAGAAATTACGGTACACCCACAGACTAAGCTAGTACTCCCACCCGTCATAATATTTTGTAACAACTCCTATATAAAAATTAATAGACGCTATATTATCATGAGGGGAGAAAAGCACATGTCCAGGTCCAAAACCCTAAAATTTAAATTCATCAACGTTACCACTATTTACTACCATCTATCAAACGCATCGTAAGAGTTAGCTTGAGTAAAGCTCATGCATGCATGTCTCAGCCAAAAAAAATGGGCTCACATGCATGTTATTATTATAGGTGGGGGGCTATTGCTAACAGTAATATTTACATTTGAGCACTTGTTAGCAATCCTCATATCCCCTTCTGTACAACTCTCAAGCTTTTGAGGCTTCTGGTCACATATTTTCACATCTACACAATCAACCTTATCGCGATCACCATCATCGTACATTGGATTCACAATGCCTCGGTGAAGCTTCGCCGTTGGTTTAGTCGTCTCTGGTGAAACCGTGGCGTCCACTTCTTCCTTGAAATGAGCTAGCTTAGCAAGTTCATGAACAGCTTCTGATATTTTCTCCACAGAATTGGTAATACTAACTAGTATAGATGCGACCGTAGCATCAGGGATGAGTTCTATGATATTTTCAGGTCCATATAGCATTGTTTGGAGTATATTGTCAAGTTCTTTTGCAGCTTGCTTTGAGTTCTCTACATGAATGTCTACTTGCTTAAGGTTTGTCATTTTCTCGATCGATGAAGCCATTGCCCTTAAGGCCTTGCTTGTTTCAATGCTCATCTTAGAGCATGAATCTTTAATTTTTAGTCGAAACTCAGATGGAGCCTGCAAGATAGATGAAAATTGCATTTAAGGTTAATAAGTTTCAGGAAATTTTGTCAAAAAATACCTTATAAGTTGCAAATTTTGTGAAAAAACACCTTTTATAATTTTTTTTGTGAGAAAACACCTTATAAGATGTTATCTATCAAATTACACACCTTGTTGTCATATTTTGGTAAAAAAAGGTATTCTTTGGGTCATTGACTCTCTTATTTTCCCTCCCTTTTTGTGCATTAGATTTTTGTATGAAAATTTGGGTTGATATGGTCACTTCCACACACAAAAGGGACAAAAAATGTACGCAAGTATTTGACTTTTTGGCCTAAGAATGATAATAAGGTGTTTAATTTGATAGATAATAACATATAAGGTGTTTTCTCACAAAAAATATTTTAAAAGGTGTTTTCTCACAAAATTAGTAACTTATAAGGTGTTTTTTCACAAAAAATCCTAAGTTTCATGAAGAAACTATTTAATGTTAGGCCTCTAGGATCAAATATAAAGCAAGAAAAGCCTGAAATAAGAAAAGCTAATCAAAAGTTGATACGTCCCCTACCTACTTAAAAACTCAAAACCAGCCGTACTTCTATTTAAGAATTCGTGGTGGTTGGTAAAAGAAAACGGATGTTTGGATATATGTTTAGGATACGTGAAAAATTAAAAGTTGTGTTATCGATTTTAGCAATTTCATATTTACGTGGAAATTGTTTCTCTCAGCTATCAGCTGTTACTTAAGTTATGGATTATGTAGTAAGATTTACCTTAACTTCATTGTTGATAAACCCACAAAGAGTTTCCAAGTGGTAAGCACATTGTCGAGTAAGAGCTCCTATTTTGACGTATTGTTTCCATGGATGGCAGAGCCTAAAACGGCCATGGCATGGCTCCCATCGCCCAAAATTTGCCTGTATAAGAATAGAACTAATTAGTACTACCAATTTTTGTGTGTGTGAAAAAGTAGCTAAATCATTACATATCAGTCATAAATTTTAATACCGATTTACGTGACAAATAGATTAATTTTCTCAAAATTAAAAAAGGGCAAAAGTTCCATTTTAAGTGGCAACTCTTATGATCACATTAGCATCATTAACTTATAAAATTAGTGATGGCAATTTGCAATTTAAAAGAATTAAATGGAATAAACATGAAAAAGTTAACATATGGTAACTACTAATAATAATTAAAAGAAGAAACGATCTTCACATACCAAACTTTCTTCATTGTTTTTGGAAGCAAGGACACTTTTATGACTTTGAAGGTAGGATTTGCCATCTAGCTTGGAATTCATGGTGATCATGTCATTGTCAGGGATCAAAAAGTATTCCTCCTCAAACCCTGTCAATATGTACTGATTTGAGCAATTTTCCTCATAAATTGTCAGGCTACAATAAAAAATTAACAATATTGTAAATTTAACCGTTTATTATCATATAATAGATTTTTTTTTTTGGGGGGGAGTCATACCATATATTTTAGAAAATTCAGTTTTATGACTTTTTAAAAATTGCAACTAATAGTTATATGTGAAGAATTGTTTCTATTACAGATGGTAAAAAAATAAATAATGTGGAACAATTATTTTGCAAATGGGAGGTAATCATCGTTATAAACAATTTGTTTCACTGAAATAGTTACATTTTTACTTTTCACGCTGACCATATAACCAATATAAATTCCTTCAAAAAAAAAATATAACCAATATAAAATTTTGACCATTATTTTTTTTTTAATTTATATAATTATATGCTAACCATAGTGACAATATCGTAAAACTATAACAAGTTTCAGATTTATTATCATTTTTCTTCATGTATAAACCATAAATGACGACTATGTTGGTGTATGTGAATAATATAAAACAATGTGTGATTATTTTAGTGAAATGGAGAGAGTTATTTAGCTGTAAATATATGCTTTTAGTACCTTCCAAGAATTTGGCAAGCTTTTGAATGTTGCCAACGATGAGATGGTGAAGATCCTCACCAGCCCAAACAGGGCAAATGAAAATGGAGACAATGATACAAGTGGCGCCTCCAACTAAAATGGTGGACAATCTTTGGTAAGCCAACACTAAGATTACATCAGCTCTGTATCCTGACACTGCTACTAAACTGAATGTCAATATGAATATCAGTACTCCATAATCATATCTTTTCTTTATGCTCGGCACAAATCGTGTGAATGTCGACATTGCAGCTGCATATTCAAAGAAAGATATCCATGTTAAGAGTTTTCACTAATGTCATAATTATTGTAAGCTAGGTAGCATTGAAACAAACTAAAACCGGAAATTGAAACAGCAAGAAAAGTGGAAATTGGGAAACATTAATTTTCAAAATGAAAAACCGTGGGAAATATTAATTATATGTTGTTAAATTTGGAGAAATTATATGTTGTTCAAGGAGTAAATAAGATCAATGGTCAGAAATGATATACGTAAGTATGACCCTTTTAGTAAATTCAAAGGAAAAGCAATGGATATTTGTAAGTAACTTTTTTGCTTAGCTAAAACACTATCATACCTTCCAAGAGAGTTTCCATGCATCACAGTTGTTAAGTTGCTATGCACTCATATTATGCAAATAATTGTCATG
Source organism: Patellifolia procumbens (assembly GCA_947645195.1). Taxonomy (NCBI): domain Eukaryota; kingdom Viridiplantae; phylum Streptophyta; class Magnoliopsida; order Caryophyllales; family Amaranthaceae; genus Patellifolia; species Patellifolia procumbens. The sequence continues at coordinate 10,382,709 of CANSGD010000972.1, forward strand.
TTACAACTAAATACGGAACTAGTTAATTTGTGCATTCCCTCTATCTCTTTATAAACTCGCAATAGCTTGACTTTTGTGCTGATTACATTGCAATTTCAACTGTATTATTTTTATATGAGTTGTTGAATTTGAGTCAATGCCTTTTTTTCAAAGTATTAATTTACACTTAATTAGTGAAAATTAAAGATGTCAAAGTTTAGAAGTGTACACTAATTAGAAGCGTGAAAGTAAACTGTTGTTGTTAAAGATATGTACTAAAGTAGTACTTTACCTAATAAGAATACCAACAAGCCAAGGACAATTGGCTCTCCTTTGTGTCCAAAGAGGAGAGCTAAGTGCTGAGCCCCAACCCCAAGTGCACCAGCTGTTAAGGTTGCAAAGCCTCTATTTAGACCCTTGCTTATAGTTGCACCTAATAAACAAGGAGAAAATCCATGTCAACCTCACAAAACAAAATCACCATGCATGTAGATTTAGGTTTTCAGAGATGACTAAAACTACATACAGAACTTAACACAACTTACCTACACTGAACTCGAAAACGACGACGACAGTTAAAACAGCCCACATCCCAGAAACACCAAATCCATCATAGAGAGGTCTAACATAGTAGAACATGCTTACTAAAGTGAGAGCTAATGCCATTTTTAGGGAATGAATTATCCTTCTTGGATCATCCTTTGCTAACTTCTTCATGTTCTTTACAATTCCCACGCACTTCTCCTTTAACTTCACCACTAAGTTTTCAAGGTTTTTCATTGCCCTTGAGAAAAACCCATTTTTACCCTCATTTTGGATCTCCATTTCCCAAGCTAATAACTAAACAAACTAAATTTATGTTAAGTAATGAAATGATGGAAAAATGATGTGAAGAGATTCTTGAAGTGGGGGTGAATTTATATGAGAGAATAAAGGTAAAGAAATAGTTTGTTGATGCATATGTTAATGTCTTTTCTGCAATGTAAGGACAAATATTGACCTAAACAACAAATTTTAGTGAGCTCCAAATGAGGCTGATGACAAAAGATTTTGCCATGTATATATGCTGACAGAAATTCTTTATTATCTGATCAGTTTAAACACTATTAATTTTTTAAAAAAAAATTAGAATTTTTCATAAGATAAGACCTAATAAATTAGTAGATTTTTTTTTAGGTAAAGACCTGATAAAAATATTTTTCTCTAGAAATACCTAATATGCTAAAAGTCCATGTGTTAATTAAGATCAAATTAGCATTTTCCGACTCATAAGTCAACTTTATAGATTTAATTTTCAAATTCTGTTGTACTTTGCTTGGTTGGAAGACACACTCCAGTGTTAAAGGAGCTTTTGACTCCCTTTCAATTAAAAGGGCCGAGTTTATAAAGGGGAAAAAGAATTATTTTGGGCACTGTAAGGGAAAAGACAAAAGTAAAAAAAGGAAATTAGTAGAAAGACGCAAGTTAACGTTGGAAAGTTGACCTGTTTGCTAGCGTATCGTAACTTTTTATTACTTTCTTTCTACAAAACACCTAATAACTATGTTATTAAGTTTTTTCGGACATAAAGTTATATGATTAAGTAGAAGACAGGAAACTACCACTAGCTACATCATACTGTATATTCTTAAGCAGGGAGAATATTAACTTCTTAGGTCGGCTTTCAAAGTAGACTACTTAGATTGTTTTACATTGCAAATTGCATATTTCTTTTTGCTTTTATGCTCCATACATTCTTTCTTTTTTCTTATTCTTTTCCCTGACAGTAAAAAGGGGTTATTGTACTCTTAAACTGTGGGTTGGTAGTGGTAAGTGGTAACTAGCTAAAAAGGCACTGCAAAGTATAGAATATGCACTGTATTCCACTATTTTCAAGAGTTGGAGAAAATTGTGTTCATTTTGGGTGCTTCAGCTGTTTGGATTAGTTGGTAATTGGGCTACTCTATGGCTAGGTCTTATTCTGCATCTAGGTAGATTTCTTTAGAGGTATCGATTTGGACAGCCAAATTGGATTAAGGCCGAAGCTAAGTTATACTTCAATTTGAACAAAATTTTACAACCTACCTCTAACCTTATCGGCAAATCATCTAGGTTCGGTCATGTTCGATTTGGCCTTGTGAGAATGAGATCAATCTTATTCCTTTGACTTCGCTGTCAGGGCTGGTCATATGAGATCAAGTTAAAGTCGATTATTTACCTTCTTGGATTAAAAAAGGGCTTAGATCAACTCATTTCAGTCGGTTCAACATCAAGATTAGGTCAACCAAATTCGTAAACGAACAATTTAAGTTTATGGTTGGTTGGACTCTAAATTAGGTAATAATTGATATATCTAGGGTTAAGAGCAAAATGATCGGTTGAACCTAAGTATAGCTCGGGTCTTGATCGAGTCCAAATGTATGGATACAATCATTACTAAAATCAAATCATAACGAGTCACTCAATAGAAAGGATTGTTCCAAATTTCCACCGTTATTTCAACTTTTAATTAATTCAAACTATATTCATCTTCAGTCACTCGGGGTCATTATTGGGTTACTCAATGTAAGGGTGGTTCCTCGTTTTCATCCAAAGTGGTTCTCAACTTTGCAGTATATACAATTCATCTTGGCCCGAGGGTCATCCCGCGTCATAACAAATCACTCAAAATGGTTCCATTATTTCCACTATGTCAGTTTTCAACAACATTCATCTCGGCATTCAAGTCATAAGGGGTTGTGACGAGTCACCGACTAATTAAGAGTTGAATTATTAAGGTCAAAGGTTGGGAAATTTGAGGAATTGGGGATTTTTATTTGATCAAGAAATTGGGAAATGAGGGCTTTAATTTGTATAATTCTGATGAAATTATATCAGAATGATGTAGAAAGAAGAGAAATTTAGTAGGAAAATCAGAGAATTAGATGGATTTGTGAGAAGTTAAGGAAAAATTAATTTGGGAACAGAAATTTGAGAAAAAGGTATCGAATGAAGTGTGGTAGAAGAGCACAAGAGTTGGATCAAGCCTGCTCTGATACCATGTTATAATTCATGGTGTTGGAGTAGAAAACTCCATGAAAGAGCAAAGGTTAAGAGAGAGAGAGAGGATAGAACACCAGAATAGATAAAGATACTACACCATTTATTAAATTGTGTGCACTGATGAAAATAGTACAAGACTAAGCTATTTACATTACAAGATTTACATCTAATAACAAGATTCTTAAATTTAAGTAAAAGAAGAAACTAAGTCTACCTATTTGATTAAAACATAAAAGGTATGTTCTTTTCAACTTATTTTTGCTTATCTGAACTTATCGGAACTTATTTAAACTTATTAGACTTTATTAGACCTTAATCGGCCTTATTCGACCTTAATAGACTTTATTCGATCTTATAAGACCTTATTCGACCTTATTAGATGAAACCTTATTAAACCTTATTCGACCTTATCTAAATTTATTTGAACTTATCTGAACTTATAAGGACAGAAAATAAGTTCAAAAGAACGGACCCAAACTCCAACAATTACCATGCTGAAAATGAGATAAAATAAGATATATATGTAATGTGTGTGCGTGAGAATGATTGATGATGAAAAGGAAATAATCGAAATAAGACATAATGTGAAGTGATAATAAGTAAACCAAAATTATCAAAGAGACATTCTAGTTTTAACTTATAACTAGACTAATATAAGTCCACATTTTATTAACAAACCATTCTATTTTACTCTAACCCAATACAATTTCTGGACATTTCACACAAACCTACTCGTCCCTTCTCTTCTCCTTTCTTTATTTAACTTTTAGTCTTGAACTATGACAATTTTTTTATTTAAAAAAATATCAGACTTACCGATTGAATTAAACTAAGCTAGTCACTAAATGGATCAAACTAGTCACAAAATGAATTAGACATTGTAATTACTGAACGGGTTAAATAGGTCACGAAATAGATTATACAAGTTATGAAATGAATTAAACTGGTCACTAATTTTTGTAAGTCGGATTATTCTCTTATTAATATTGGACTTGAGTCTTGCCTAAATTTAATTAAAATAGATGATCTCTTACAAAACAATCTGTAAATAAATAATAATCATTGTTAAATACTACAAATGATTGATAAATAATAATGACAACAACCACAACAATAATTGTAAATATATGCTACCTCAAATTTTTCTTTCAATGTCATGTATGTTGGTTTGATGGCTTATTGTTGTTAATTGTTATATACTGATTTTTTCTTAAAAACTAACTGTCAGTGGTACCCTAAAAAAAACTGATTGTCAATGTTAATTAATAAAGGTTTGAGTAGTTACTCGTATTTTATAAGCTGATAGCACTTTACTTGGTCATTTGTTTATATTTAAAACGATAAGAAAGTTTACTATCAGATGGAGGCAAGTGAAGTCACATAAAGTTTACTACATTATCAAATGGAGGCAGGTGAAGTCACATAAAAATGTCTCCCCCTATTCCTGTTAGCACTTAGAGTCTGTTCGGCAACAATAGCTGTGGAGGTAGCTGTCAATTGTAGGGGTAGCTGTTAGTTGTCTGGGTAGCTTTCAGCTGTAGTAGTAGCTGTGAGTTGTTAGCTGTCAAAATAACTGCGTAAAATATTAGTGTTCGGTAAAAGTAGCGGTTGGAGTAGCTGTTAATAAATATTTTCTTTATTATTTATTAAAAACTTTATTATATATTTTCCAACCTCTACCTCTACCTTCAACCACTACTTTTTTTAGCTTTCCACAAACTCTACCTAAACTCTACTTCTACCTCTAACAACTACCTCTACCACTACCTTGCCAAACACTTAAATTAATAAATTAAAAAATTGACCCCTACTTTAACCACTACATCTACCTCTACCACTACTTGTCGAACACGCCCTTAATGATGAAAGGATATTCATCTTTCGCTTATAGGATCGTTTGAAGCATCACGATTCACAAGTTGATATATGGACTCAATTGGCCCAAAATTTCATGAATGTTGAAATAAAACGTCTCATGGTTATTTCTTAGCCAAACACGTCTAAAAGAATCAAAATGAGCTTATAAGATTCATTGATTTACAAAGTAATCCATGAAACTATTGTAGCTTGCCAAAAAAGATATATAAACTATATTTCAAGACGAAAAAGTAAAAAAACAAATTATTAAAGACGAAAATAAAATGTAACAGACCAACACAATTGTATGGGACATACTCTGGCTCTTGCTTATGGTGATCTCTTGTCTGATCCAGAGTCCTATTGTCGCTTTGTCGGGAGACTTATCTATCTCTCCTTCACTCAGCTGGATCTGGCTTATTGTGTTCACATACTTGCTTAGTTCATGTAGGCGCTTTGACAGGACCATTGGGAGGCTGCCCAACGGGTAGTATGATATTTGAAAAAATCGCATGGTTAGGGTATTCTACTTAATGCACAATGTGACTTGTCCTTATCTAGCTGGTGTGATTATGATAGTGCGAGTTATCTTATGACTAGACGTTCTTTGATTGGTTGGATTGTGTTCCTTGGGTATTCTCCTATCTCTTGGAAAACCAAAAAGCAGTATACAATTTTTTGTTCCTTTGCGGAAGCTTAGTATCGTTCGATGATGGCTGACGTCACATCTGAATTCAATTGGCTGAAGGTGCTCCTTGAGAGTTTGGGTGTTCACCGGCCACAAGCCATGTCTTTTTATTGTGATAGTATGTCTGAGCTCCACATTGCACACAATCCCGTTTTTCATGAACGCACGAAACATATGGAGGTTGATTTTCACTATGTGCTGGATGTGACTCGGGATGCTATCATCACGACTCATCATGGCGCAGTTTGCCGATACTTTCACTAAGGCTACTCTTGGGAAACGCCAATTTCTTCATCTATTGAGCAAGTTGGGCATTTGTAATCTTCATGCTCCAACTATTGAAGGGTATTAGGCCATGTTGTATTTAATGATGTATTCATTTAATTAGCTTAGATGTGCTTAAGGCCTAATTATAGTTAGCTTAGTTTGTATATTAAACGTTTACGGTAAACGAAACAACTAAGAGAAATTATTACACCTAATATAACACAAGGGTATCCGTTGTCGGAAGCGGTGACTATTCCTTTAGCCAGCTGGGCTCTCCATTTAAGGGTAAATGGTTGATCAAGAGTCTCTTTTCATTCCCAAGGGTCGGAATCTACACCCATGATCAATTGGTTAAGATACAAAGTGAACGACTACTCTATCAAGACCAACTTGGTTATTATTCTTTTTCTATGATAGAGAGGTCTTTTACACTCAAACATTTAATTTTCAGTTATGATATGGTGCATAGTATGTTAATGTACCTAGCTGATTTCTGCTGAGCCAATCGCACAGCATGAATTAATGGCAGGCATTTGGACACAGCATTTTTTTAAAGAAAAAAGGTGTTGAAGGATGTTATCTTTTGCTGAATGAAGCATATGTCAACAGAATGACGATGTTTTGGATGGTTGAATATTTTTTTAAAATAAAAGAGCAACAACTTATAGTGATAAGGTGACTCAATAGAACATGCAAAGGGTGATCTGTAATCAGAACTGTCCATAGCTTATCAAACTTATTCCTCACTAATCAAATTCCATGCATAGTACTCCTTACACTACTACTAACACAATATTCAGAAAACTTATCGAACTTATCGATTGTTTCAGCCTTGAAAGAAATCCTCATGTGATGCATTTTGGGGCTATAGGAAACCCTTTCAAAGCATATTAATGGCTGAGAACAGGTCTAAATGAAGACCTTTGGAGCTATTTAGTAGTACAGAGCAGATAAATATGACACGAGTTGTGGAAAGAGTTCCAAGTCTTTGATGATGTTACATATATCCTAATCTTTCTTTCAAGAGTAACACAAAGATTTTTTAGAAAATGTCATGTACCATTAACATTGCATCATGATTCATGTCATCAGTAAATAGCCTAATAGGGGGCAACACATGGCATACAATGAAAGATCGAGATAAGGTAATCGGAATAATATACTTTATTATAATTAAGTATCAAAATCTAGACATCAAAATAATTGTAAAATCCAATGACATGTTATGTCAATATCATACTTTCGTAAATCATCTTTATTTTTATTAAGAATTAAGATAAAGTCGGTATAATGGAGAATCACTATAATGAAAGATCGAGATAAGGTAATTTTTACTTAATCTAGAGTTACTTCTCATATATTTGGTTCATCTCATAAAAAATTAATGTGAGACGGAATCAGGGAAACATGATCTAATAGCTCAATAATTCGAAATCTGGGCTATAAACCTTTTGTCCTTATAGTAGTGTAAGGGCAAAAAACATTTCTTTTGAATGAAAGGAACCTAAACCAAAACAGAAAAGAAAGTCAGAAGTTCAAAAAATACATGCATACATATTAATACGTTGCTGAGTCGCTGACTCAGATCTCACTTAATCGTGTAGCTTTATGAAGTTTGTGAGATTGTAAATTGAAACTTATGATCTCTCTTCTCTAAAAGCACCTTAGCAAGAATCATCCTCGTTTTGGAAGGATATTTTAACGCAAATAGGTGCACGAAGTACATAAGCTTTCACGTCAAAGGAAAAAAATAAGTACATATACTTTTGTTTCATTTTTTTCCTTTTCACAAAGATAAATCTTTGATGGTTGTATCCAAGATTGGAAATGAATTTCGTCTACGTTAGTGCTCGTTCTAATACAACAACTACTAATACAAGGCGATTTTAATTTAGTATTAACATTATAAAGACAATTGACTACCGGTGTAACAAATTAAACCCAAAAAACTATTTTGCACGCATTTCAAGGAGGAGATTTAGTGGTGTAAATAAGCACATTAATCAAAATTATTTTAGCACAAGCAAGAAAGAGATTGTATGTTACTTGTATTAAAATAATTTTGATTAATTTGCTCGTTTACACCCTTAAATATCTTTATTGAAATGCATGCAAAATGGTTTGTTGCATTTAATTTGTTACGGGGGTAGTATTATAAATTGTCATGAGATAATGTCTTCGTGATAAGTGAAACTAGAAACCTAAAAATTAATTCAAGTAGTATAAACAAAGAAAATCGAGAGAGAACAAAGGGAGACGATTAAAAACAAAAGGAACAAGAAAACAAAGGAGACGTAAGGTGAAAACCATAATACGAATGTTAAAATTTGAAAATTGAAAAAGTCTTAAAGAAAAGAGATAAAAACATATATAAAGAGGAAATTTGTTAAGTATGGGCGTGGGTCACGCCCATGAAGAGAAGAGAGTGAGTTCACTTCATAAGACTAAATACGCTTCCACCTTAAAACCATATGACAATAAGGGAATAATTCGTTAGCCTTATCAGGTGAATACCTCTCTCCAATTTTATCAATGTAAGACTCTCACATGTGATGTTCCATGGGCCAAATGCTTAACACTCCTCCCTACATGTGAGGTCCCTTTTTAATTAGCACATAGTATATATATCAAAGGATCAGGATCCGGATCCTAGATGTAGTTTTGGCACTAATACCATGTTAATTAAGTATGGATTGGGCCACGCCCATAAAGAGGAGAGAGATAGACCACTTCACAAGATCAATAGGTTCCAACTTAACCATATGGTCATAAGGGGAGTAGCCCCTTTACCTTATTAGGTGAACACCTCTCTTCAATTTTACCAACGTGGAACTCTCACGTGTGATGTTCCATTGGACCAAATCCTTAACAAATTAAAATGTGGAGAAAACAAAATAAAGTCTTCAAAGAATCTTATAAAGAGAATAAATAAAAACGTTTTACGGAGAAAAGTTTGCAATATAAGAGGAATTATAATGAAGAAAATGTAAAGCCAAGACATGTCGTTAGCATTTTCTTAAAAAATTAAAATTCATATATTGATTTAAATCATTTAATACAATATCCAAAAGAGAAATCAAAATTGAAAAATTCATGTCAAAATGAAAGAAGAATAATTATAATACAACAAAACCATGTTCTTTAATGAAATTTAACACTTCTGGAAACCATTGTCTTTCACATCAGTGGCTGATACAATCTTATATGAGGGGGTCTAACGATTTGTTGTAGGTTTAATGTACTTCTTGATTTGATTCAACTTATTGTAGATGATGAAGAACTGACATCGATTGCAATCTCGCACAAATTTCGATCAAAATTAATTTTTATAATCACACAAACACCAAAAACAAAGTCTTCAAAATCTCATGTGGAGAAAGATAAAACCTAATATATGGGTAAAAAAATTCTCCATTAAAAAGAGATTGAAGTTTATTTGACAAAAAAAGGGCTTATGACCCAAAAAGGTGGTGGACCGGTAGAAGCCCCTAAATCGAAAACTAAGATTTGATGGAAGGATAGAGAGAAGAGGGAAAAGAGGTTGGAGGGGCAAAAATGTCTTTAGCATAGATCCACTTTTTCCACTTGCTTTTCCTTATGTCTATGAAAAAACAATATTTTATTTCTTGTTATTTTTCTTTTTTAGAATTAGTTTTAAATTTTTCCCCTCTTATGTGTCAAAGTAGTTGGTTCTACATATTGCAACTATTTCATGACATTATCCACTAGCTAGATACCACGAGAAGGGAAAATTTATCTACTTTTTCTTATAAAATTTTAGGCAATTTATACTAAATTTCATTAGTCATCTAAAGTTCCAACTCACTTGCATCTAAGGGAAGGAACAAATGTAAGCTTTCATTTGTTGTTAAAGATACTTCTATTTTTTTGGACTTCTTTAGTCATATACTTTTCCATATAACATATCATATGCAAAGCTTAGGGCTTGATTGTGATTTTCACTTATAAAGTTGAAAAGCCAATGCAAAGCTACAAGTCAAAAACTATTGTCTTCTTATCAACCAAAGTCACTTCTTTATACTTTTGATCTGTAGTCGGAATCTGTTGATAATTTAGGAGAAGTTTGGTTACTATTCTGTTCTATGCCAAACGAAACTATTTTAAGAATCCACTGTGTTAAGTTTTTTCTTTTAAAAGGAACATGCTATAACTGCAGAATTTAAGTATCAAAAAATTAGTAATTAGCACCTAAGGACAATTTTCGGCCAAATAAAATATAACGGTCAATTTTCGTCACGGTTTAAACGAATTCATGGTAGAAAGGATAATTTTTAAGAAACAATTAAATTACATTTAGAATACATTGTAGATTGTTCTAAATCTTGATGTAATTCTCAAACTTATTTCACCAGAAATTGGTCTTTGGTGTCAAATATCAAGTTTTTAATACATTTTAGGGATAGCTAGCAAAATCGTTTAGAAAATGACATAATTAATAGAGTTGATACTTTAAAGATTTATTTGATAAACAATATTAAACGTGACGACCATTTAAGTATGTAATCTACAAATAAAGGAAACTCTAGACACAATCAAAATTGAAATTGCTCGTGTTTTGACTCAAAATTTGATCGAGATCACCTGTTGAACAGATCTACAAAAATCTCATACACATTACCTTGGTAATGTGATCTCATTCTCAAACATGATTTTATACACCAATTTTTATTTCAGTTACTCACATATCTAATGTGCTAATAGAAAATAAGGCAAAATTATGAATAACATCACAAGTTTGTAGATGGATTTTCTATACTATCAATGATGGCACATGTTTTTCATTGAAAATTTGCAGTTTAGTGCTCTGAGGTTTGACTTTTTCGACTTTAGTGTTCTTAGTTTTTGATATTTCAACTTTGGTCTCCTGAGATTACAAAATAATCCAACTTTAGTGACCTCTGTGGCAAGAGTGTAAAATTTTGTCAAAGTCACATGAATTGTTCATTATTTAAATGTTTAAGAATCATGTGCTTGTTGTTTTAAATCATAATAGCAATATATAAAATATTTACCATGACTAATTCTAATTAATTCATTTTACTAACAACTTTTATTTATCTACTCTCTAGTGAAAACTCTGGTTTTAGTAAAAAAATAATATTGAAAAAGTTAATGAAAAGAAATGTATAGCTATTGACAAGAATAATTGTTGTTGGAAAAAATGAATTATTCAGAGTTAGTCATTAACTCAATATTAATTGCTTTACTTACCGTGCTCTAATATTTGAACACAACGATTTCGTGATTCTTAGACGATAAGTATTAATTTATGGACTTGATCCTTACGGAAATTTAAACCTTACTATGCGAAAACGGGATATGCATTCGAATGATTCGAATCACTTCTAGGCTATTTCGGAAACGCAAGGACTCAATCATATATACTTTTATGGAAAATACATGATTTACAATCCTAACAGGAAAAGGAGGGAATCGGATACTCAATTTAATGGGAGTAAACAAAATTTCATACTCGATCTACTAGTAGCCCTCGGGTCACTAAATCAAAGTTAGATTATTTTGTATTTTTGTAACCTCGCACACTAAGAGTATATTCTTTTCAACTTATTTTTGCTTATCTGAACTGATTATTATCGTTAATTAATGACATGTAACTCTACGTAAAAAGACCTCCAATTGGCGCACACACAACAAAGACAAAAAGAAAAGCAAACGTGCAAAATGAATAAGGACTGACTGAAGAACAGCATCCAATGAACTTTGTTAAGCTACCATTAACTTGATGATGCATTGCACATGCAAGAAGCAAGCGCGCAGGTGCAGAATGCTGTATGTAATTCTAGATCGCAATAAAAATGGATGGGTCTTTTATCCCTGTTCAGTTGTTGTAGTGGTTAACTTTACTACGTTTCTGAACAACGACTGATGTGAGTACATAATACATTCGCTTTCATGTATCTCAAATGAACATGATATATGGTGGCGGTTTTATACAGGCCTGTTTTAGACAGTCTTGTCCCGATGAATCTAGAAAGTGCTATGAAACACTAGTATTTTTATAGAACGATAAGACTAACTTACTCGCAACGTGACGACCAGTTAGCTGTTGCTTTTACTAATTTATTTTTAGCATTTGAGTTTTTTGGGTTTCTGATTTTCCAAGTAGATATGGAAAAATAATTGGTCAAGTCGGTTTAAGGTTGGGTAAATTCGAATTCTCGTCTTGGTCAGGTTAATTTCGGCGTTCGATCAATGATCCCTTGAGGTGACCCTATTGTTTACTTATCATTTCGACCAAATGGGTTAAAGGTATTTTTTTAGTTTCCATATGGGCGAAAAGAGAGGTGATAATCGGGTCTTTCGAGTAGGGTACAAAAAGGGTTCAAATTAGATGGGTTTGTTTCCGGTCAAGTCCATATTTGAATTAAATACATAAATTACAAATATAATAATAACACTTTTTTTGAAAGGATATAATAATAATCACTAAAATAGCATAATTACAAATATTAATAAATATGAGATAATATCAAAGTAAATAACAAAGTATTAGAATAATATTGAGGGATATCAAATTAAATTGAGCTCATTTTGCTGCTGGGAATCACTGTTGACGGCATAGTTAGGAATTTAGGATCAACTCAGGTCGGGTGAATTTCGGATGAGCCAAGTTCGAGTCTGCGTGATATGGTTCGACTCTAGGCTCGTCATTGCTGATTGGGTCAAATTCGGATCTTTAAGGTCTCTAGGATTAAGTGATTATTTTATTTTTTTTACATATTATACGTAAATAAATAATAAGTATATAGTTCTACCAATACGTAAATGATACTAAATAAAACAACTCATAATTATAGAATTACTCCAATTGGTTGAATCGATTCAATGATATTAAAAGTTAAACATTAAGATAATGATTAATCTTCCTCGGACATCATTTCACACTTGCAAGTTGCAACGTCAAACATTATTGTACAGAAGTACTACGAGATCTTCAGCAAGGCTTGGTTTAGCGGAAATGAGTGAGTATTCCAACTTTGAGTTGGGAGTTCAATTCCCAGTAGTGGCACTTTGAAAGTATGATTGCCCTTATCATTCCCTCTCTCTCAAAGCGCTGGTCATTGGGATCTGAGCAGGGTCCGGACACTTCTTTTACCCAAAAAAAAGTCTAAATACTCTAGAATTTAATTATACACCTAGAAAATTATTTCAGCAAAGTTTAGATCTTTCTATCAAGGACATATATATAGAGAGAGAATTCAAATGTGCATCTTATCTTTTAACAATATATATTTACAGCTCGAAAAGTGAAATATACATATCTAATTTAAAATATATGCACATCTAAGTAAAAAAAACATGCATATCATGCCTTCTCACCCTTCTCGTTATAAAATCTTCTCATTTGATCTCGTCACTCTCTTTCACACATACATACATACACATATGTATTATGATCATATGAAAACTAAAAAAATAGTAAAAATCGTAAAAACCATAAAAAAGGGGATACAAGAGAGTATTGAAAGGGTACGTAATAATGGTAAATATTGGCAACATTGATTTCAATAAGGGTATCAAACACGTGTACCCCTTTAATCCTCATTCGTATCCCTTTAACAATCATTGATATCCCTCTCAATGGTGTTCACGATTTACGACATTAAAAAGATTTTTAGTGGATCCTTCCTAATATATATACTCCCTGACTCTTTTTAATTGCTACATATGCCTTTGCGAAGTTTTTATGTGATAAATGATTGGGGTCAATGTTGTCAAAATCGCGATTTAAATCGTTCAATCGCACGTTTTTACGTTTCTGCTAGAGCTAAAAGAGGAGAATTGGTATTAGAATCGGAATCAGGTAGAATCGCTCATAGAACCGATGGAATCGATCACAATCGGTAAAATCGATCGTAACTATACGATTGAACCGATTCCACTTTAAAGCCCCAATTATGCATGCTTTTTGTATTGGAGGAAGGCTCTTAATTAGCCCAAAGCCCATCTTTGTTTTCTATCCAGCCCAAAATCTCCTACAACCCATTTTACTTCATTTTCTCTTTCTGCCCAATAATTTGAACGCTATTAAGAGCAGCCCAAAACAGTACGGCACGCACTACTTCATCTCCTTATCCAGCAATTCATTTTCTACATTTAGGTAAATCAATTCTACTCTATACGTTTTCCAACTTCATATATACTTCATTTTCATATTTCTTATTTCTTGTTTTGATTGAGATTTTCTACTCTTCTACTTCTTTGTCTCTTTTCTCAGTTTGTTGATTTAGGGTATTTGATTTTCGTTTTCTCATTCTTATTTCGTTTTTCCCAACAATTTTAGTTTTGCCATTTCTTTTAGTTTATGGATTATATAGTGAGCAGCAACATTTAATTATTCTTTCTGTAGATTCTTTTAAGTTGTAATATGCTCAGAAGTTTTCTGTGACATGTTCAATAGATGTAGAACGAACTGAACTGGAATCGACCCCTTCATTTCAGAGTAATGCTAATATTGCTGTTGCTAATTGGATTATTGCATTGTTCTATTCTCATTAATAGTACTTCTCAATTATGCTAAATTGCTAATTATAAGTAAAACATTTAAACGCTATTATTAATTGTTAAGTATTAAGTCTTAAGTCATAATGTTGTAACTTGTAACTTTTGAAGTTTTTTGGTAATGACTTAATGGTTTCTTTTATTCATAGATTATATTTAATTAGTAAATATAAAATAAAATGTCAACTATTACATAAAAAGAAGAGTAATGTAGTAATGTATAGGTATATTATCCATTGATATCTAAGTAAATGATACTAAATGTGTCATTTGACAACTTTTAGCTTTGGTTTCCTTAAGATATGAGCAAAGAATGAACGTGAATAAGCGTTATGTCTTATTTCTTTGAAAATTGTAGATTCTTACGATTCTACGATCCGATTCTGTGGGACCCTTCCGATTCAAGGTAGAATCTCGATTTTAACAGCCTTGATTGGAGTGTTGAGAAGTGCAAAAAAAGTGATAGGAACCACTACTTTATTGAATTGGTATATGAAAAAATAAACGTTCGGATAGATAGAAAAAACTAAAATTGCAGTTTATAGTTTCGATTTCCTTTTTAGACGTCCCACAATAATAATGTTCTTATTTCTAATCTTTCGACTTTTATCAGTTTCTTTGTTGTAAATCTATTGGGTATTTCTATTCATTCTAGCTAATTTTATTTGCTAAAACAAATAGCACAAGTTACTAAACACTTCAGTTCATACTCACTCCGTTCCTATTTTATTTGTTCATCTGTTTTCCTTTTTGGGATATTCATAAAAGTTCTTTTCACTTTGAATTTTTTCCATTTTGGGAATATTTATTTCTTCATATTACCCTTCAACAACAAAATATCTACTACACTTTTTTTACTTTTTGTTTTACACATGACCCACTATTTTTGAGTCATTTATTTCTCAACCATCCGTTTGTCTTTCTCTCTTACCTTTTCAAAAGCAAAGAGGTATCAGAGTACACTTTATAATAGAGATAAAATTAGAAAGATTCTTATTGACCTCAATTTTGCATTGGTTTTCTCCCAGATCCCAAATGGGAATATCAAATAGGAAAGGAGGGAGTACCAACTTGTTAAAAATGAAAATTAAAAACCATTTATTTTCCAATACAAGTACAACATTAAACACAAATTATGTTATATTTTACCTTATTCTCGTAAAAAATGACAAATGAGAACTACAAAAAAAGGTGAAAAATCCATCATGAAGACTATACGTTCAAAAAGAGAATGTAGTATCAAAAGGTTGCTTCTTTCAAAGTAAATATAGCGAATAATTTGGGACGGATGGAGTACGTATAAAATATAAACAAAATTTAGAGAAACTCTTGGGTGAACCCGGTCTACACTAATAATATTGTAGACCCAATACCTCCATCTTCCTCACAACAACCACAATATGTATCCCGGCGAAGATACCGGCACCGGCGTCAAATTCCGACGCGACTATGGCGGTGCAAATTCTGCAAATCTTCAATGTTCCTATCTCGAAATTCAACTCCTGCATCACCAAAAATGTGGAATTCTTCAATGTTCCTATCTCTAACTTCAAGGATTGTAAGAACAGAATTTCGGAGTCTAAGAAATTGGATTTCGTAAAGTGTTGATCATTGATGTGTTGATCGGCGATTGGTTTAAGGGAATTGAGGGATGGAGGAGGTGAATCGTAGGTTTTACTGGAGATCCAGAGTGAGATGAGGAAGAATAGGTGTTATTGGGGGAATTTTAAGGGTTTTGTTAACAACCAGTGATTATGAAATTCAACTCCTGCATCGCCAATGTTTCAAATTTTCTAAGTTAAATTCAGCAATCTGAGCAAAAAAGGTGAACCAAGCATAAAAACCCTTCCTTCATGTTTCAATTTCATCAATTCAAGCGTTTTTCACAAATTGGAATATTAAATTCCTAATTAACACTCAAGCAAATCGAATTGGGGAAAATTTTAGGGTTTTATTTTGATAATAAAATCTTAACTTTTGATTACAAAACCTTAACTTTTAATTGCTAAACCTTAACTTTTAATTACAAAATATTAACTTTTGCTAAAGAAACCTTAACTTTTCATTCATAACACTTAACTTTTGATTACAAAACCTTACTTTTAATTACAAAATCTTAACTTTTGCTAAAAAAAACCTAACTTTTCATTCATAACACGTAACTTTTGACTATAAAAACTTAACTTTTAATTAAAAAATCTTAACTTTTGGTAAAGAAACCTTAACTTTTGGTGAGCAAAAATTTAACTTTTGCTAAAAAAAAACTTAACTTTTGAGACATAGCCCTGGTCTACAATAAATTTAGTGTAGACCGGGTCTATATTAGACTTTCTACAAAATTTAAGAGAGAAATAAGTGCATCATACTATACTATAGTCGGTGTTTCGTGTAAACAAATTAAAAATAGTTGAATATCATCAATGCCAACTTCACCATTGTCCATCACAAATTCACACTA
Organism: Patellifolia procumbens; assembly: GCA_947645195.1. Classification (NCBI taxonomy): domain Eukaryota; kingdom Viridiplantae; phylum Streptophyta; class Magnoliopsida; order Caryophyllales; family Amaranthaceae; genus Patellifolia; species Patellifolia procumbens. Next base: position 10,399,523 of record CANSGD010000972.1, read on the forward strand.
CAAGCTTGTGAAAAGACGTACATGTAAAGCAAAAGAAAAACCAAAATAGTTGTCGCAGATGTTTTATTGTTGTTTTCTGGCGGTTTAGTGTGGGGGGTGGGTTAGTGTTGGGTGGTTGGGGTTGGGTTGGTGTTGGGTGGTTGTGGCTGGGTTTGGTTTGGGTTGTGTGTGTGGGTTTCGTGGGTTAGGGTGAGGGTGGGTAGTTGGATTGATGTGGGTTGTGGGTGGGGGGTCGTGGGGTGGCTGTGGCTGGGGGTGGCTCGTGGGTGGCTGGGTTAGGGGTGGGGATGAATGATGATGATGATGATGGTAATAGGAGGTTAATCATATAAGTTAATGGTTTGTTGTTACTTTAATTAGGTGTTAATGTTACTTTTTTATATTTAATTAAGTGTTAATAATGGTTTTTTTATTCAATTAGGTGTAATTAATAACAATTAACATTTTTTAATGCATGCTACCACAAAGATTTGCTAAAATTAAGGTCTACGAGGTAGAAACAAAATTAAGAAAGTCTACCACATAGAATTTGTAAAACTTGAGGTTTACCAGATAGAATTTCCCTATAATATATAGAGAGAATTAAAATGTGCATCTTATCTTTTGACAAGATTCTTCTCATTAGCTCTCGTCACTCTCTTTCATACATACATACATATACATATTCATATACATATATATTATGATCATGTTAAAACTAAAAGAACGGTAAAAGTCATAAAACATGAAAAAGGGGATACGGGTGATTATTGAAAGGGTACGTAATGGTAAATACTAGAAAATGTGATTCATGAGGGGTTCCAAACACGTGTTCCTCTTTAATCCTTACTTGTATCCCTTTAACAGACATTGATATCCCTAATTTTAATGGTGTTCACAATTTTTCAGTATTATTAAAAAGATTTAGTTGATCCTCCCTTTATATATATATACTCCCTATGACTCTTTTAAATTGTTGCATATGCCTTTGCAAAGTTTTTAGGTGATAAACGATTGGAGTGTTGAGAAGTACAAAAGCGTGATAGGAACCACTACTTTATTGGTAGATGATAAGAAACGATCATATAAATAGAAAAACTATAATACACTTTATAGCTTCCATTTTCTTTTTAGATGTGCCAAAATAATATTTTCATTTCTAATCTATTTACTATTATTAATTTCTTTGTTGTAATTCTATTGGTTACTTCTATTCATTCAAGTTAATCTTATTGGGTAAAACAATTAACACAAGTTACTAAACACTTCAATTAATACTCACTCTGTTCTTATCTATTTGTTAATCATGTTTTCCTTTTTGCGATATTCCTAAAAGTTTTTTCCACTTTCAATCTTTTTCATTGTGGGAATATTTATTTTCCCATATTACCAACCAAATATTTACTACTTTTTTTTTACTATTTTTCTTACACATGACCCACTTTTGAGTCATTTATTTCTCAATAATCCACTTGCCTTTCTCGCTTATTTTTTCAAAAGAAAAAAGGTACCAAAGTTTACTTTATTTATATATTTATTAGTCGGTTAAACATAGTAGTACTTAATGGAATATTCCCTAAAAGTCATGGTTGAGAGCCTAATAGAAAGGTATGTAAGTGGGAATTTAAACACTGAGGTATACCATTGAGATTATGGTAAAGTACGGATATAAAGGACTCAGGTTCAAATTCACTAATAAGCTACACTTTTTTTAAAATAATAACGTGAAGTAGTATCATTTTAAGTAATATATTTGCTTATACCATTGAAATCACTTCGAGAAATAACTCAAAATAAGATCTTTTTGTCATATACCTACATAACTTATAAAAATATTATAATTCGTGGCCCTATATAGAGTCTATGTTTAATCAATAAACATAATTAGATTTTAGGATAAGAAGAAAGATAAATTTTAGTTTTAAATAAAGTACGAAATAAAGTTAATGATCACACATTAAATAAAATTTAGGAGCAACTAAAGAAATAAAATTTAGCTACTTTTGACAACTACAGATTATTTCCCTACAATAAGTCCATATGTTGCATTTTATCTTTGATTCTATATCTCAAAAGATTTCCTTATTAGTGGAATAACATGATGAACTTGATTTGAAGTATATAATTATCGAGACATAGTCACATAGATATCCTTATTGTATGGGTCTAAATACCCTCTCCCTATTATACGGCCCAAAGCCCAAATGACACACGGCCCACGCTCATTTCACTATATAAGCCCCTCATAGGGCTAAGGTAAAGGGATCTAAGAATCCATTCTCTCTCCCTACACCACACTCTCTCTATCTAAAATAAGTACTGACTTGAGCGTCGGAGAGCCCGTCCTCGGGACACCCCCGGGGGTTTGGGGTTCATGTGCAGGTTCTTGGCCGGAGCTCGGACTGGAACCGCTCATCTCCGCCGGAAAGAGGTACGACAGTTTTGGACAGAAACAATTTGGCGCTAGAAGGAGGGGGAGAGAAAAAGCGCCCATGGAAACCCACAATTTCCATGGCTACATTGCTCAAACAGCTATCCTATGGTCTGAAACACTCCAAATCAGACCAAAATTTGCTAGATCTGCAGACTACAAATCGCCATCTAAAGGATATACACAGGCAAAAAGAAAAATCCAGTGAAGAAAAATAAAAAGAATGGCAGTAGAGAAGACAAGAGGATTTCTCTTCGAAGCATATACAACAAGAGCCACAAGCGATCATGCTTAGCAGCTAGCAATCCAGTAAGAAAACCACAAAGGTGTTGCAAAACTGGAACAAAGCTCCACCCCCACATTCTTGAAATTCAACTCCACTCCCACAAAGGTATAAATATTCCCTCAATAAAAGTACCAGCTTCCAAAAATTTCGCATGATCCTATGTGGTCTAAAATGCTCCACTTCAATTCAATGTTAGAAAACTCATCATCATGTTGATGAGATATGCTTGCATTCTCATTAAAGTGCAACACTCTGAAGCTCCACCTATTTTTCTCCCTTCTGTAATTGCTGAATTGATGCACGCATACTCCCTGTTTGATAAAATGCATCTTAGAAGCGAATTTGAACTATCCCGAGCAAAGACCTGAGTAATGCAACTACCAGACCAAATGGCACAGCAAAGAGAAGTATGTAGAAAATTATAACAATGGATAGTTGTAGCAGTTTAGCTCAATTACTTGAAATTGATTATGGGGGCGAATATTACAAAAAAGGAAATGATGTGCATTACACATGTGAAACTGAATGCTGCGGACCAAATAGAGAAATCAATCCAGAAGAAAGACAGTCAATTAAATTTCTGGCAAATGAGAATCATCAGTGGTATAACAAATATGGTAGGGTGACAGCAACTGAGTAATGCAGATTGCTGCCAGACCAAATGGTATAGTAAAGCAGATGGTAGGGAGCCAACCGGTCTGCACTCAAAGCCCGTTTCAGACCGGCCTTGCAGAACCCGAATATGGGCAGACCCAAACCACGGACATAGCAAAGAAGAAGAGCAGAACGGACTTCAGCTATGCAGACTAATCTCAACAGACCCATTCTGATCAGCGTCGTAAATTGCAGACCAATGTAATTGTACGAAAATTGTAACAAGCTACAGGAAACACAAAATGCTAGCCGGAGAACTAAACGCAAGGCTAATACGAGACCAATGAGTCTGCAAAATATACTTGGAAGCCTGCAATATCAGTGTCTGCAACGTCAAGTAAGCTTCATTAGACGAAATGAGTCAGAAGATAAGGTCTGCAACATAGCAGACCGAATGACTAAGAGTTGACAAAATAGAATCTGTAACATAGCAGAATACAACAATCTACAAGCAGAACTCACCCAATCAATCTGCAATATCCGTCTGCGATTCCGATCTACAACCCGCGACTGCTCGCCACAGTCTGTAATTCCAGTCTGCGGAAACAGCATCGGCCACACCAAGATCAGTCTGCAACACTCATTTGCCAGACTTCATTTAGACTCAACTTAACAAACAGTATCCACGGTCTGCAAAGTTCACAAAGAACCATTTCTTATAGCAGACCCACACGCTCGACAGAACAATAAGGGCAGACTGCAATGGTGAGATCAGAGCAGACTCAAGCACACGACTAATCCGCACAACACCAATAATCTACATCAGATTCGAAGCCGGTATTCTATATTGAGCTTGAGAAGACTCGACTAAATAATAGCAAGCTAAGTATCCCATCTCCACCATTATCAAAACCAATTTTGCTTATTTTTGACGCAAAATTAGACTGAGTTTCATGATGGATGTTATGCTTAATTCATGTTACAAGCTTCAAAATTGATTATTATAATTTGTCAATGATAATCAAAATAGGCGCCAACATTCACTCTATTTGATTACATGACATGATCAAATGATGTCTTTCGACCTTTATGTATGTCTAGTTGGGAATATATTACTATCAAATTGACCCAAGTTCAACTTAAGAGTGGGGGGCAAATGAGTATACATGATCCAACTTGATGGGAAATTTGATTGCAAAATTCATTGTAATGTTTGATTATAAAAGCACTTATTTTTGAGTCTGCACATATTATTGAAGGCTTCACCAGGCTATTAAGCCGCTGAAAATATATATTCTGTTATTACTATTGCAGACACATCTTATCGAAGACTCTAGCAACCTTAAACCGGCTAGAGAGGTATTCAGTTATTATTGTCGCAGACCCCATCTCAGACAGAGGGCTTTGCTATTATTATCATTAGCAGATCCTCGCTTCAGACAGAGGATCATGCTCCTTATTCTATTGACGACTCCAGCGAGCTATTAAGTCGTTGGAAAGACTTATTTTATTGAAGATTCCAGCAAGCTCTTAAGCCGCTGGAAAGACATATATTATTGAAGACTCCAACGAGCTCTTGAGCCGTTGGAAAGACTTATTTTATTGAAGATTCCAGCGAGCTCTTAAGCCGCTGGAAAGACATATATTATTGAAGACTTCAGCGAGCTATTAAGCAGTTGGAAAGACTTAAGCGAAAAGCTGAGTTATGTTACAAACCAAGCTCTGCTGAAGAGGCAGATAGCTCTGTTGAAGAAGCAGAGTGAAAGACTTAAGTGAAGAGCTAAGTCATAGTTACAAATCGAGCTCTGTTGAAGAAGCAGAGTGCTTTGCTGAAAAAGAAGAGTGAAAGACTTAAGTGAAAAGCTAAGTCATAGTTACAAATTGAGCTCTGCTGAAGAAGCAGAGTGAAGGACTTAAGCGAAGAGCTAAGTTCTATGTCGTCATTATTATAGCAGATCCTCTCTTCAGCCAGAGGATCTTGCTCTTTATTATTGTTGCAGACCCCGTCTCAGACAGAGGGCTCTGCCATTACTATATATCATTAGCAGATCCTCACTTCAGACAGAGGATCCTGCTCTTTATTATTGTTGCAGACCCCGTCTCAGACAGAGGGCTCTGCCATTATTATCATTAGCGGATCCTCACTTCAGACAGAGGATCCTGTTCTTTATTATTGTCGCAGAGCACCATCTCAGAGGGCTCTACCGTCATTTTTACAGCAGATCCTCGCTTCAGACAGAGGATCGTGCCCATTATTATTTCAGCAGATCCTCACCTCAGATAGAGGATCATGCTCACTATTATAGCAGATCCTCGCTTCACAGAGAGGATCATGCTCTCCATTTCGCATTAAACCCCCATCCCCTTATCAATTCTTTATGAGAAACAAAATGTCAAAATCAGATAGACCCTTAGCAGACTGAGAAAAAATACCACAGTCTGGCAAAAGAAAACAGGGTCTGAGTCAGACTGAAGGCTGAAGAGGCTCTTCAGACACAAAAGTAAACTATATAATGAAGAAAGGGAGTCGGCCAAAAGGTTAACTCTGTCCAAGAGCCCCCTGAGGCCCGCAGAGTGATCGGATGCCGACTCGACTTACCGATGTCATAGACCTCTACCTCTAAACCTGCGGGGCCGAAGGCCCAAAAAGCAGCAAGGATAAGTCATAGACACCTAAGGCTAATGGGGACGCGAGAGTTCCTAAGAACCAAAGCGTACCCCGACACGAAAAAGATGGCAGAAGGAGCCAAAGGGCGAACCCCAAAACTCCCAGAATCATCATGACTTAGGGCGTCAAAATACCTCCTCTACTCTGCTGTTGTTGAATCTTTGTCATACATAAGACAGAACAGAAGAGTAAAGGGCCCCTAAAGTCCCAACTCTGAGCAAATCTCACCGGCCACCAAGCCAAGTAAACGAAAACACTCAGATATATTGCTTGATATATCTCCTTATTATAGCAGATCCTCGCTTCAGACAGAGGATCATGCTCATTATAGCAGATCCTCGCTTCAGACAGAGGATCATGCTCCTTATTATAGCAGATCCTCACTTCAGACAGAGGATCATGCTCCTTGTTACAGCAGATCCTCGCTTCAGACAGAGGATCATGCTCCTTATTATTATCGCAGACCCCACTCAGACAGAGGGCTCTGCCATCACTATCATAGCAGATCCTCGCTTCAGACAGAGGATCCTGCTCCTTATTACTGTTGCAGACCCCATCTTAGACAGAGGGCTCTGCCATTATTATCATAGCAGATCCTCGCTTCAGACAGAGGATCATGCTCCTTATTATTATCGCAGACCCCACTCAGACAGAGGGCTCTGCCATCACTATCATAGCAGATCCTCGCTTCAGACAGAGGATCCTGCTCCTTATTACTGTTGCAGACCCCATCTTAGACAGAGGGCTCTGCCATTATTATCATAGCAGATCCTCGCTTCAGACAGAGGATCATGCTCCTTATTATTATCGCAGACCCCACTCAGACAGAGGGCTCTGCCATCACTATCATAGCAGATCCTCGCTTCAGACAGAGGATCCTGCTCCTTATTACTGTTGCAGACCCCATCTTAGACAGAGGGCTCTGCCATTATTATCATAGCAGATCCTCGCTTCAGACAGAGGATCATGCTCCTTATTATTATCGCAGACCCCACTCAGACAGAGGGCTCTGCCATCACTATCATAGCAGATCCTCGCTTCAGACAGAGGATCCTGCTCCTCATTACTGTTGCAGACCCCATCTTAGACAGAGGGCTCTGCCATTATTATCATAGCAGATCCTCGCTTCAGACAGAGGATCATGCTCCTTATTATTATCGCAGACCCCACTCAGACAGAGGGCTCTGCCATCACTATCATAGCAGATCCTCGCTTCAGACAGAGGATCCTGCTCCTTATTACTGTTGCAGACCCCATCTTAGACAGAGGGCTCTGCCATTATTATCATAGCAGATCCTCGCTTCAGACAGAGGATCATGCTCCTTATTATTATCGCAGACCCCACTCAGACAGAGGGCTCTGCCATCACTATCATAGCAGATCCTCGCTTCAGACAGAGGATCCTGCTCCTTATTACTGTTGCAGACCCCATCTTAGACAGAGGGCTCTGCCATTATTATCATAGCAGATCCTCGCTTCAGACAGAGGATCATGCTCCTTATTATTATCGCAGACCCCACTCAGACAGAGGGCTCTGCCATCACTATCATAGCAGATCCTCGCTTCAGACAGAGGATCCTGCTCCTCATTACTGTTGCAGACCCCATCTTAGACAGAGGGCTCTGCCATTATTATCATAGCAGATCCTCGCTTCAGACAGAGGATCATGCTCCTTATTATTATCGCAGACCCCACTCAGACAGAGGGCTCTGCCATCACTATCATAGCAGATCCTCGCTTCAGACAGAGGATCCTGCTCCTTATTACTGTTGCAGACCCCATCTTAGACAGAGGGCTCTGCCATTATTATCATAGCAGATCCTCGCTTCAGACAGAGGATCATGCTCCTTATTATTATTGCAGACCCCACTCAGACAGAGGGCTCTGCCATCACTATCATAGCAGATCCTCGCTTCAGACAGAGGATCCTGCTCCTTATTACTGTTGCAGACCCCATCTTAGACAGAGGGCTCTGCCATTATTTTCATTAGCAGATCCTCGCTTCAGACAGAGGATCGTGCTCCTTATCATTAGCAGATCCTCGCGTCAGACAGAGGATCATGCTCATCATCATTACATATCCACGTATCATCGCTATTACGGACTTGTCTATAGCATTCTAATCTCAGTCTGCCTCCTCTGCAGCAAGCAAAGCAGACAGACTGGGGGGCAAGGATACGTATGGTAGGAGGAAGAAAGTAGCAAAGAAATAGCATATTTTCTTTCAAATACTACTCAAAAGAACGTAGAAAATACAAATCTAGCAAAGGCTCTAGACGATGCTACATTCTTGCTCATCATAGCAGACTCTCAGACTGGTGAAGCAACATTGCAGACTACGTGAGCAGACCTTCATTAGAGGATGCTACACGGCAGATTATTCGAGCAGACTCCTAAGTAAAGGAAGTTGCGTCTCTTATTACATGAGAAAATCCTCAATTAGAGGATGATACACCTTAGCTCATTGAAGCAAGCTCTCTGACTAAAGAGGCTATATCTCACAGCGGAGACTCGATCACGCGCAAAGGTCATCATGAAGACATACATGTCCAATACCATGAGGAACCAAGTGAATAAGCCCAATATAGTTCAAGTTCAATCAACGATTATCACTCGAACTAGGGGGGCAAATTGTATGGGTCTAAATACCCTCTCCCTATTATACGGCCCAAGGCCCAAATGACACACGGCCCACGCTCATTTCACTATATAAGCCCCTCATAGGGCTAAGGTAAAGGGATCTCAGAATCCATTCTCTCTCCCTACACCACACTCTCTCTATCTAAAATAAGTACTGACTTGAGCGTCGGAGAGCCCGTCCTCGGGACACCCCCGGGGGTTTGGGGTTCATGTGCAGGTTCTTGGCCGGAGCTCGGACTGGAACCGCTCATCTCCGCCGGAAAGAGGTACGACAGTTTTGGACAGAAACACTTATTATTTGATAAAGATGATCAACTGAAAACGGAAAAGAGATATATTGACATGTATAGTATAGGTGTAATTATAGAGAGAGACATAGTGACATGTATAACTGTATCTAAATCGTGACGATAATTACATAATTTCTTATAAACCATTTGTTCTTGTCAATGAAGTTTTCTCGTTCCAAAGAACTTGAAATTACCTACTTGCTACTTAATTGCTTTCAAATGACAGAATGCGTAATGCAGAGTCATTAATAAAATTTGGATAAATAGGCAAAAATAACTGCGTGAGAGTTTCCATTAGTATATGTCTGAAGAAACTAAAGAACATTTCTTCTTTCAGTACTGTCAAAGCTCCACGCACGTATACAATGGAGATACTGAAGGATTTCCTTAGTGATGAGTAGCATGTTTATGGAGACATAGTAACATATCTAGATAAACTAGCTGTACTTTACCTGCCATTATTTGCCAATGCTACTCTATTACATCCTGCTATAAATTGCGATATAGAATCCCCAAATTAGAACCACCAAATTAAAAAGCAATTGTATTATTCTCTATAATATAGAAATACAATCCATCTTATAACAGACTCCACAAAAATGGGAGTGAAAGAAGGGAATGGAAGAGTAATTGTAATGGTGATGATGATGATGATGATGATAATGTTGTTAACCACCAACGCCTCGGCTATGTCGATGCCTAGGCGGGTTTTGGGTGGATTAGAGGCTTTAACTAAACCCTTAGTAAATGGTGTAGCTAAACCATTAACTACTGGTAGTGGTCGTGGTGTGGCCGGTGCTGATTTGTTGGGTGATGCCACTGCTGCTCTTTTACATGTTTTAGGTGGTGTTGCTGGTAACACAGAACAAGGTGCTGGTGCTGGTGCTGGTGTTGCTGTTGCTGTTGCTGTTGCTGTTGCTGTTGCTGTTGCTAACGGAGCACACGGTGTACAAGGTACTGTTAGAGCGCTACAAAATAACAAAGGTCTGGCTGGTGATGTTGTAAGAACCATCACAGGTAAGTAGGTGGTATTGCTTGCTGCTCACGCACCACAACTGAACAAGGAGATGTTGCTGTTGCTATTACAATTCACAAAGCCTTGACCAGCTCTTTGATGAATTGATGGTAGTATAATTACCACATATTGAGCAACTCTTTCATATAGATATAATTACTGTTATGTGCTTTTTTTTCCTATATAATGTTTTTCATTATTTTTGTTGTGGTAATTTGGTATGACGTTGTAACTTTTCGATCTTTATTTTGGTTTTCCTTTTTCTTTACATTTCTTTTCACAAGCTTGTTTTGTGAATGGACATGGTGAAGTTGGCATTTATGATATTCGACTATTTAATTTGTTTACTCGAAACACTGACGATAGATGATGCACTTATTTCTCTCTTGAATTTTTTTTAATCTTCTATACGTACTCCATCTTTCCGAAATTAGTTGCTACATTTACTTTGAAAGAAGCATCTTTTTGCTGCTACATTCTCTTTTTGAACATGTAGTCTTCCTGGAATTTTTACCTTTTTTGTCATTTTATTTATATCAACCTTTTTTGTCATTTTATTTATATCAACTCCCTCAGTCCTATTTTATAGTTCTCATTTGTCATTTTTACGGGAATAAAGTAAAATATAACATAATTTGTATTTGATGTTGTACTTGTACCGGAAAATAAATGGCTTTTCTTTTCTTTTTTAACAAATTAGTACTCCCTCCGTTTAAATTTAATATTCTCATTTGAAATTTGGGAGAAAACGAATCCAAATTGTACACGATACAGGTTTCAGAGCTGGCAAGAGACGTAGGCGAGTTACCAGGGCCTTTCATGCCAAACGCTTGAACAGAACTACACTTCTATATGGAGAAACTTGCAGCAAATTACGACAGTAGATTTCCAAAATTTCGCTCATCATAATTTTGAGATAACATCCTTGTCTTCACAAATTAGCACAAGTTCTTGCTCTTACATTCTCTAGAGGATGGATTTTAGAAGTTCGTATTAAAACTAGAGCCACATCTTCGGTTCTAAATCTATTCTAGACTACTTGATAGTCGGTTGATATTTGACACAATCACCTTCATGGGATATCTCATGCAACCAATCAACCATGCCTCAGGCTACAAGCTCTTACAACCACATGTACCTTGCAACACCTGCACGTTAAGCATTTAGCCCAACTAGACAATAATAATACAAAATGAATATCAAATTTGATTTGAAAACCAGGGCAGGCGGCCACGGGTCATAAAGCACTCTTCGCACAACAAATCCACTTTGAAGTTGACTTATTCGCTCGGCTAGCGACCCAGCTAATTGACCTAGATTTATGTCCAACAGACCAACACTACAGTTCAAGATTCACAATAAGAGAGCATGTAGGTAGCACCGGAGCACCAATGAATAAGGCGCAAAAAGAACTAAATATATGTGTCATCCTTTAACAGTGAACACCCACTAAGTGGTGATATATTGTCAAAATTACAGGCGATTTCACTAACCCTTCCAACAAACCTGCTTAAACTAGCAAAACAGCATTTATACAGCCATCATTTTCGGGGTCATTTGTCACTTGAGCGTACTTCCCTGAGAAAACCATAAAACACCAATAAGGCAAGAAGAACGAGAAGGAAAACACAGAGTTAAACCATATCCAATATATAACTCACCCCATACTACTTTCCCAGCTGGGGTGACCAGACCAAGTTCACTCACGTTTACCTAAAGAAATTAAGAAGCACACGACTTAGTAATGCAATTGCTGTTATCACAGCCTTGAAACAAGTATCATGGCAATAAAAGGGTTAAAAGCAAGGAGCGTACCTCAATTATAGTACCCTTGGTCATAACACCAAGTGAACTGTACATTGGACCATTGGGGTTCTTCTTTACGCCAATAATCTCGAGATTAAAAGAACATTTTAGTTCAGGATGAGTGACGTTGGCCTTGGTGAACCGCAACCCTGATGGGCGGATAAATCGTTCATACTTTGGGGGTTTTCTAGTGAATCCAGGACCAACGAATGTAGCTTTAGTTATCATTCTTTTCCACTGCTTGGCTGCAGGAGAAATAATATAAAATATATAAAAATTTGTTAAAATACTTGGCTATTAATGAATACGGTAAGATATTAGCATTTAACAATTAACATAGCACCATTAGTCTATTACATTCCTGCTCAGTATAAAAAATCTGTTATCAAAAAGCACAATCTACCATAGAAATTTAGCGATTAAAGACAGGTGAGGAACAAATTTATATGAAACAATAGGGGGCGGGGGGGGGGGGGGGCAGAACTGAAGTTCCAACCAGCACCGTAACTTTCACGGACCAACATAAGAACTAAGCTAACCAATTTAGATCCTATAAATGAATCCAATACATCATCAGATCCTTCAAACAAAGCAGAGACCCACTACAAAAAGAAATCCAATAAACAGATAAGGGCACCTCATAAGATACTTACTCTTCCTTTTCCCGGACCTTATAACTTTAAACATTTCATCTTCAGCAACCGGTCTAACCTGAAGAATAAAAGAACAGATTCCAAATTAGAACTTCTCAAAATTCAGACTCCTATTGTTGACCTTTCCCAAGGAATTTGACAAGAACAACTAAAAAAATTTCAAGTGAGTAATTTCAATCATCAACAATGCTCAAATTGAAATCTATTTTAGTCCCAAATGAAACTATTATTAAAAGCCTACATTATAGAAAGAATGATTTTAAAAAATGTTGAGCGTAGACCCAATCACAGTATTTGCATTGAGAAAAAAAATAGTGAAGAGAGATATTTGGATGACAAAATCATATAAAACGCGCTTCGTAAATGGTAAAGATTCTTCATAACTCAACAAATAATGTGATTAGTCAACAGAAACAATAATAACGATAGATATGATTAGTCAGTATTTTATAAGCATACAGAAGTTCAGAAGTATGATACAACAAGCAGCAGGGCATTTATGTTGGACTTTACCTTGGGTAATGGAACTTCCCATTTCCCAGCTTTCTCTTTCCTCTTTTGCTTGATTGTGTTGCTCAGGATCTATAAAAAACAAGTTAAAACATTATAAGCTAGAAATTCTAAGTGACTATAGAAACAAATTTAGGTAGTAAAAGTTACCCTTGAAGAATCCAATATTTGACCAACTTATAAGCCAATTAGAGAACGCTCTTTAGATTAAGCCAAAGACCTACTAAGACGTCTTTCTAGTAAGCTACGATCTATAGACGCAGAAGTACCAAACTCCGGAATTGCATACTACAGCAAGTTCTCTAAATTAATGCAATAGCAAAACAATCTATGACCCTTTCTATGACCAGACATATTGCAACATCTTTCTTAGAGGGCACCGGGAACAACATATAGACATCGAACTATCAAAAAGTTAAGAGCCTAAATCAGGAAGAAAGGTACTTGTAAGTTTTAATAGACTAGCCAAGAGGGAAGGGGCGCTTTTGTTAATGGAAAAATAGTTTGTTATGATTAGCTTGTAGGTAACTAGTTAGATTAAAAAAAGTGCTATATATAGTGGACATCAATTGATAGGAATAATCAGAAAATTGTTGAGAACATTCTAGTGATTAATTGCTTAGTTTGGAAGTGTCTAGCCACTTGAAGATCTAGGGTTGTACACACCATTGATGATGATTTAATTGCATCAACGTTACAATCAATTATCAAATTCTTCCTGAAATTACCCATTCTTCTTCTCCGTTACTATATTCTGAGTTTTCAGATTTGTTACACTACTAATCAGAGTTCTCAAAATGGCTTCTTTCCATGTTGCGAAATGTTCAGCAATAAAACAAAAACTACAATTTCAGTGATGAACCTCCAAGTACAAGATTGCGTCAAAACTTGGGCAGCAAATTTCAACAATTAAAAAGATGGTGGATAAGAAGTATAACTTAATCAGAACTTGCTGAGCAAAGTAAAACCATGCCAAAGAAAAACAAATAGTAAAACCAACCTTGGCCCTTGTTGTTTGCTCACGATCAAGCAAATATGCAGGCACTGCTCCGTCTTGAACATCATCGTCCACCTTGCGCCTACTTGGTGTTTCGTCATGCATCTTAAGTCTGTTGATGTAGCATTGAAGTTACACAAAAGAACATCTAAAAATACCACAACATGATGAAAAGGAACATCTCTGACGAAGAAAAGAGGACATTCAAAGTTTAGAGAAACAGATATGGTTTCCAATATCAGTCCATCAACAATCACTATTCACTGTCACACAATCCACTAGGGTAATTGATTTGATCGAATTGGTGCAATTCTCCAATTCGCAATTCGTGATAAAAGGCCTTCTTCCTAAAATCAAAACTCTATGAAACGAATTCAGAGCGATCTACAAATTAAGTGACACTGTCAACAATGATACTTAAGTAACCTTTCACATGCTTCCCCCGAAAGAGTAAGGAAAGCTCTTAAAACCTACAAGCACCTATTCAAATTCTTTCACCTATATATAGGCTATGTTCTCTTAACGTGAAATACGTTGATCTGGTTTCAATTATTAAATTCCTAAATGAGCTTTTGGCTATATTTTGACACTAATCTATAAAAAGAAAACATAAATTATGTGGGATCTTGTTGGATTGGTCTTATCAAGTACTTTTCACAATTTTTTTATTCCCTCCATCCTGATAAAAAAATGCAACACTTGCTATAAAAAATTCATCACAATATAAATGTAACACTTCTAAAAATGACATTGGCACACTAATTCTTTAATACTACCTTCGTTCTATAATAACGAGTACACTTTTCATTTTACACTATTCATACTTCTCTCTTTAGCCAACTATAATGATTTACGCACACGGATAAAACATAATAATGTGGGATCTTGTTAAATTCGTCTTGGTATTCTACGATTTTTAGTTAAGCATAATTAGAGTTGTTTACATTTAAAGTAATGCGTTTGGAGGCGTGAAACTCTTCATGTAGTGGTTATTAAAGAACGGATGTAGTATATCTGATTATCCAGCGATCCGTACAAAATTATGGAAACACGTGCGAAGTAATTAAATACACCCCCACCTTCCACAATTCCACTCTTCTAATATTTGGTCCCACGAGCTTTTTACATTCAATAAAATAATATCCCACAAGTACTAACTACTATCACATCAGCTTCTATAACAAAATGATGTACTCCCTCCTTTTTTTTATGTCACATTTACTATAGCTCCAAATGACAGGGAAGATGATTCCATAAGCATGTAAGTAGAAACAAAAATTAAGGAGTCTACTTATTTTATAGTAAATGTATATTAAAGTAGGTGAGAGAAAATTGTAAGGTACACGTGGGACCAAAAAGTGAAAAAGTAGGGGGTAGATGAGTAATGTAATTTTCCCACATAGGGAAAGATGAAAAAAGATGACAAACAAAAAAACGGACAAAAAAAGGAAAGTATGACAAACAAAAAGAAACGAAGGGAGTACTTAATGCCCTACAACTAGACCTTCTAAAACTATGAGCCCATCCTAGTGTCGCATTTACATGGGGCGGAGGGAGTAATGCGAAATTAAATATTTAATAATAGGTAAATGGAAACAACAAGTTCGGGTCAGAATTGTTCTGATGTGATCATCTAGTACTAATAAGGTGAAGAGATTATAGTCTTAATCCTTACATATCAACAATCTTACTAGGCAACTAGGGGTTAACAAGTTCCATTGCCTCCTGTTTCTAACTTATTTTAAACACTCTTGACGTCTAAAAGACGTTACCATCATAAGGCAATCTGCTCTTCACAACCTTAATTTACTTGTTCGCTCTTGTCAGACGGATGTTACATCTCCAAAGCCAATAAGATTAAAAAAATTCGATGTGCTTGGACATCAGCAAAAGAAACAGGTGATCGTTATGCCTTCAATCGTTGGCATATTTTATCCATGCTTCGGAGCAACGTGGCCAACGATAATATGCACCAAGCACTTACATCTCATCTACAAATAAGGTGGTGCTTCACAAAAGCACAGAGAAATTCCCTAGACACATCACAAAAACCCACCACAAACTAGTTACCATTAACTCAATCACACCTTAACTTGTCAACACGACACAGCACATCATCTCCTTCCATCCTCCCTCTCAATTGCAATCATAAAGAGAAAGAAAACAAACGCTCCTCATTCCTCAATCAAAACCAACAAAGATCGAACCCAGGAATTACCTAAAGCCATCACCAATTTCAGAAATGAACAAACACCCTCAACTACAAATAACAAAAAGCCCCTTTTAAGTCATGCTCCATATATCCTATCCAGTTTCCATCCCTCTAATCTATTCTAACCAACTTCTATCCACCACGAGTATCTCGGACACACCCAGGGGAGCATCTTCCACCAAGGACATGTTCCAAACTTATCTCTTGAATTATTAACTTGACAAGCTAAAATATACAATAAAATGTCACTTTATTTAGCAAGAGGTTAAAATTTCAAACCTTGGCGATCCCCCGCCACTAGACACATCAGAACATAGACAGAACAAATAGAAAGTAACACAAATTTACACTAGCTCACTCCAATACTAAAAATTAGAGGAAGAAGAAGACATACGTTTTCTTCATTTGAGCTTTCTCGGCGTATCGTTTCTTAGCAAACATCTTACCCTTGATACCCAAAGCCTATTGAAAAGAAGAAGAAAACAAGCAAGATCAGAATCCAATTCAATAACTGAATCAAAACAAAACTATTGAAAGACAGAGATTACCTTTTGTGCATATTTAGAGCGTTCATGGACTTCACGCGCCGCCTTCTTACGCTTACGCTCAAAGTAATCGAGACGGTATCCATTTCTCTTCCTGTGAAGCTCTATGTAATCTCCTTGAGGCTGTCAAAAATTCAAATTAATTCGCATCAAATTAGTAAACACAAAGTTTCGACATTGAAATATGAAATTGGAGTGTCAGAAATTTGCAGAACTAAATCAAATTGGTGAAAGAGAGAGAGAGAGAAGGGGAGCTTACCATGGTGATGAGAGTGAAGAAATCGCTGATAAAACCCTAGAAATGGAGGAATTGAAAAGAGGGGTTTTGGCTGCTGTGAGCCAGAGGAGAGAGAGAAGAAAGATGATGGGGTTTAAGCCGGTTTGAATTGGGCCGATTCAACAACCGACTGAGTTCATTAGCTTTGGAATTGGATTAATGATGATTTATCACCCAGGTGGCCAGGTCCATGTTATTGTTTTACTTACAATCATAAAATCAAAGACAAAAGGTTTAATCCAAGAGTTGTGGTTTTTTTTTTTTTGAAAGATAAAATGTAAAGTAGGAGAACGTCAGGAGCCCCTCCGCACGAGGGTCTCTCCTGACGTATCAGACAAGAGGATAATATGGAAACTAGATACAATATCATCGGTAATGATAGGTGGCCCACATTATCCACCCAATCTGTCGTTCTATTTCCTTCTCTGAAGACGTGCCAGATTTCGTAGTGCTGAAAATTGTTGATGATTTGTTGAGAATCCTTGATGATGTGCGCTATCTATCAGGGGGCGGGCCAAATATTTTTGAGCGTGTTGACAACTAGCATGTTTTCGCCTGCGATGATGACGGAACTGGTTCCGATTCTGAGGAGGTGTTGTAGGCATTTGTGGAGTGTCGTGGCTTCTGCTACCATGATCTCTGTGTTTTCGAGGTTGAAAGCTTGTGTTGCTTGGAGGTTGGCTTGGTGGTCAAGGATGACGTAACCAACTGCTGCAAAGTGTGATTTGACGGAGCCGTCGAAGTTGAGTTTGCGAGACCCCGGAGGTGGGGGAGCCAACCTGACTTGGATGGTGTTGTGGGGAAAGTCTATATGAGGGGACGGGGAGGGGGGTGTTCCCTTGCGGGGAGAACTAGGACAAACTGGTGTCCAAAACAGTTCGACATTTCCATCCGTGTTGGTGGAATCTGGCCAGATGACTAACTTTGTGTTCGTTGAAAGTTGTACCTTGGAAGATGGTCGCATTCCTTTCTTTCCAAATATGCCATAGTAGGAATATATAGTTAACAAGATTGCTGCCTTTTTGCTTGAGAGCTAGAAATGTTTCAGTAATGGTGAGACGAGGAGGGGTGAAGGTTTGAGGGAGAAGCCACACTTTTTTGTTTATTGGGCAGTTAGTGAAGAGGTGGTCAATTGTCT
This sequence comes from Patellifolia procumbens, assembly GCA_947645195.1. NCBI lineage: Eukaryota > Viridiplantae > Streptophyta > Magnoliopsida > Caryophyllales > Amaranthaceae > Patellifolia > Patellifolia procumbens. The sequence goes on from CANSGD010000972.1 coordinate 10,417,564, forward strand.
CAGGAAGGGTCCCGCAGAGGGCGCATATATTCGAAGGAGCTATATGTCTTCGATGAAGGGTGTCTTTGACTGGTAGGTTGTTGTGTAACAGTTGCCAGATGAAAATAATGAGCTTTGGAGGGATATCGAGTTTCCAAATCCAATGGAACTCCCATTTGGGTTTGTCCTTGGGAATGTCGTGTGCTATCCAGGTAGCAGATTTTACTGTGAAGATACCCTGAGGTGAAGGGCCCCATATAGGAATGTCGTCAAAGTCGCTCCGATGGATAGGAATGCCTTTAATTTAGAGACAAATGGCAGGCGGTAGGACTAGGTGGAGCTTAGGGAGGTCCCAAGACTTATTTGCGTTTATGAAGTCAGGGAGCTTTTGGTGAATAGTAACTGTTTCGGGGTTTAGGTTTAAGATTTCAACAAGGTTTCTACTATCAAACAAGTTATCTAGCCAAAAGAGGATATCCTTTCCAGTACCTATTTTCCATCGGATGCCTTTTCTTAGAATTTCTCTTTAGGCCAAGATTTTTCTCCAAATTGTTGAATCAGAGGGTTTAGGCTTACATTCGAAGAAAGATTTTTGTTTTAAATATTTGGCCTGAATAAGTTGCACCCGTAGCTTGGTCGGGTTGGAGATGATCTGCCAGCCTAGTTTGGCTATAAATGCTTTATTTAGCGGTTGTGTACGCCTCAGACCTAGACCCCCTAAGAGTTTTGAGGTGCAGATTTTATCCCAAGAAATAAGAGGGATGGCATTCTTATCCAGCTGTTGTTGCCAGAAGAATTTCCTATGGAGGGTGTCTATTGAGTTTGTAGTGCTGGTGGGGAGGAGGAGGGATGAGCAAGTGTAGGTTATAAGAGATTCCAGGTTTGATTGGATCAGCGTGTATCTACCAGCTTTTGAAAGAAAAGTCTTTTCCCAGAGGTTGATCCGGTTTTTTGTTTTGGCTAGAAGGTGAGCCATTTCGTTTTTTGTTGGGCGGAATGAGCTGAAGTGAATGCCGAGGTATCTTCCTAGGTTACCTTTGGGCGTGATATTAAATTGGCTAGCTAATGAGTGCTTCTTGGAGTTCAGAACATTTTTTGAGAAGATTAAAGCAGAATTATGGTAATTGATTAATTGACCTGAGTAGGTACAAAATTTATCAATCAACTTTTTGAGATTTGTACAGGCTGTAGTAGTTGCTTTGCAAAAGAGGAGGTTGTCATCAGCAAACATTAAACAGGGGATACAGATGGAGTTGTGACATAGTTTGAAGCCTATTCCCGTGTTTGGACGGGAGCTCTAAATCGACAATTTTCTGATGATGACTTCCATGCAAATTATAAACAGGTAGGGTGAGAGCCTGAGAGGGGTTCACCCTGACGGATCCCACGAGATGGTTTAAACTATTCAGTAGTTACGCCATTAAGTTTTATAGAATATGATACTGTTGTGACACATTGTTTTACGAGGTCGATCCATTGAGCCGAGAAGCCATATGATTGAAGGCATTGCCAGATAAAGTCCCATTTTAGTCTATCATACGCTTTCTCCATATCGAGCTTTAGAGCGCACCAACCCGTCTTATTCTTTGATTTTTGGAAGGTATTTAAGACTTCTTGCACTATTAAAGTATTGTCGTGGATAGACCGTCCTTTCGTGAACGCATTTTGGAAGGGACTGATGATATTGTTGAGAACCTCAGAAAGCCTATTGACCAGTATTTTTGAGATGGCTTTATAGATGGAGTTAATGAGGCTAATGGGTCGGAATTCATTTGTAGTCTCCGGGTTGTCTTTCTTAGGTATGAGAGCCATGATGGCGTGGTTCAGAGTTGGGGAGAGTTTGCGGTGATGAAAGAAGCCCTTTATAGCTTGAGAGATTTATATTCCTATAGTACGTCTGGTAGAAACCAACACCAAAGCCATCAGAGCCCGGGGCCTTGTGAGGGTTCATGTCGAAGAAAGCATCTTTAATTTCTTTATCTGAAACCAGGGCTAGGAGGTCGGTACATTGTTGTGGGCTTAAGATTGGGGTGATGCAATCCAGTGAGAGATCTCTTGAATAAGGGTGTGGAGAAGAAAAGCGGCTTTTGAACGATTGTGCGAATTCCAGATTGATTTCTTTCTCGTCATGAAGCCAAATGTCTCTGGGGGTCCAGAATTTATAAATCTTTGAACGGATGTCCTTTTCTTCATTCTGTTATGGAAGAATCCAGAGTTTCTGTCGCCTTGGGTTAGCCATGCCTTCCTACTATGGAAGCCCCATTGTTGTTGTTTGAACAGTAGCAGTTTCTCCCATTGATGAATGAGCCTTCGGATATGGTCTATGTAGATGGTGTTGTAAGGTTGGCTCCATTGTTTTGTTTCTAATTCTTGAATCTTGTCTTGATTATGGGCTAGTTTATTGGCGGAGTGGTTATATTTTTTCTTAGCCCATTCCTTCAGGAGTTGCTTGGCACTTTGTAATTTCTTTTCAATGCAGAAAAACCTAGTTCCTTGTACCGGGGTGTTCCATGTTGTAGACACAATATGGTTGGATCCTTCTTCTAATGCCCAAGCATTTTGGAACCGATAATGATGTATCTTTGTTTGGTTTAGTTGCTCTGTATGAAGGAATACACGTGCATGGATCTGAAACTGTAAATACCCCGTAAGCCGAGAAACAATTCGGAAAGAGATTTGTAAACGATGAGCTACAGATCGAAATTTGATAGGTTTTAGTCGTGTCACCTAATCAAAAATAAACCTACGGACCTCTAACTAGGTAGTCAGTGGAAGCAGGGTCGAATCCACAGGGAGACAGAGTTTCTAAATCAATATTCAACCAATTCAGCTACTCCAGATGAAATCAGGAAGGAATTAATTAAACTAAAGAATAGACTACAGAAGACGGAATAAATTGAGGATTAAACTATGGAATAAAAACCTAGGGTATTAGGTCGGTCCACCATGCTTATACCAATCAAATAGGGTCAACTACTACCAAAACCTAAGTTAAGAGTCGGGTGATTAGAGCCTATGTTGAGCTATGGCTAAGACTCAACGCTCATAGTTCAACATACGCCGCATGTTCACTAACGTAATCGGAACAACTGACGTGTCCTAGGCCTCTAGTCATAAGACGGATCTGTGCAAACAACTATTAACCACAAGCAACCAACGAAACTGCGCAATAACGTTAATTACTCAATAAAGAACAAATCACATCACAATCACCCTAATCAAGCCCTAGAATTCGATAAGAGTCTAAATCACAGTCATGGTATAAACATGGCTTTCCTATCTAACACCCTAGAAAGAGACTACTCAGACATGATCGAATTAATAACGACAAAACTAATATGAAACCCTAACAATTGCATCATGAACGATTAAATAAATAAACTAAGCAATCAAAGTAATTAAAGAGATAAAGAGTAGAGGAGAGTACCAATTGACGGAAAGCAGGAACTTTTATTGAAATCGAAATAGGTTTGATCACCTCTAAATTAATCTAAAGTGTTTGAATTGAACTAAGAACAATGAAGAATAAAACTAAGATAAACCTAATGAATGATGAATAAAAGATGTCTCTAAATAATGAGGAAAACGGTATTTATAATACCCCTCAAGTCTAATTAAAAATAGGAAGCAAAAGACGAAATTCGCGACAAATGCACCAGACCCGATCGGGCCCGAGCACAGTACCCGATCGGTTAACAGCAGTTTTAGCATATTTGGTCTTGGGCTTTGATAAATCAGCAGCGCAATAGCAATAAGTGGACTGGGCCTCCACCCGATCACACACCCGATCGGGTCGTGGATCGGGCGCACAACAAGCTCAGCGCTTAGCATCTTGTGGCGTAGCAGCAGCTTCAAAGTGAGAAAAGGGGCTGACCCGATCCAGCACCCGATCGGGTCTGTGATAGGGTCAACAGCAAAAAGGCCCAAGTACGCCCTCTTGGCGTGGGAAGCAGCAGCTGAAGTTGGATCGTCCACCAGATCGGGTCGGGTGGTGGTCACCCGATCGGGTCTGGGACATGCTTACTCGCCCGATTAGATCGGGCAACCCTCACCCGATCTGGCCCGCAACATCTATACCCGATCATAAATACTTCGCCCGATCGGGCCATTTCTGCCCGATCAGAGTACGGAAACCTCCTTTTTGACTCTTTGGCTCTCTAATCTTCACGTTTAGGGGTCTTGGGACCTCCTAAACTATCCATAAAGCTCGTGAGCCATCCTACGTGCCTCATAACATCTCGTAAAGCCGTGGTTGCTTCCAAAAGGCTCGGGAATAAGGAGAAAACTCCATAAAACCTGCAATTTAATACTAAAACACGAAACCACAACTATATACGATAGTTAGCACAAAATAGCTCCCAAGAGCTCCAATGACGCACAAATTAGCTTGTGAATAAGGGAGAAAACTCTATATAAATACGTGATATCAAACTGTCTAACTTTTCATAGATAATAATTGAATTATGCAGAGTTGTGGGTTTATAGTACAAGGATTATATAGGAAAAACCTTCCCTTATAGAAATACTAGCCATATATGCACGCGATTTTAGGATCCAAGTGGGATCCGGACCACTATATATATATATATATATATATATATATATATATATATATATATATATATATATATGCACGCGATGCGTGCATCGTGCGAAAGATTAATATGTAAGGATTCCGGAGAAACAAATAGTAATTTCTCTAGTGAAGTGTGTACATATTTGCATGCTTTTAAGAATAATCGTTAAGTTTTAGTTATTAAGAGAGTATAATTGTAATATCAAAATAGTTTAAATAGCGAAACAATTTAAATACATAAAAATAGTACTCCCTTTGTTCCCTTTTGTTGTTCCTATTTGGAATCTTACACTATTTGAAAGTAGTGAGAATCTTTTAAATCGTTTCTAATATATAAGGAAAAACAAAGTCATGTGGGGTCTTGTTTGATTCGTCTCGACGAATACATTAACAATAATAAACTTTTATAATTTTCCTAATATGTAGCTGCAGATATTCGCGATATAAAGTATGCATTGGCTAACGTGAAAAAGCAAATGGGAAGATCATTTAGGAGCAGAGGGAGTTTTAGAGAGTAGATTAGCAATAGTAATTCAAAAACAAAACACCAAAAAAGACAAAAAATCTTACAAAAGATTAATGGAAGATGTCATTAGCATCATCACTCATGAGTAACATCCCTCTCCCTCATCCACTTTCTCACTTAAAATACTTTATCATGTTTCATGATCAATTTGATCAAATGCACCTTCACTCATGAGCAATCAATTACTTATGTATTTGAGAATTAAAAAAATTAAAAAGTATATAAAAATATTGCAAAGTGGGTGTCTATTTATAGATCTCAGAAAAATATAACCAATGGTATCTTTTTAATTTTTTTAAATTTTTAGATATTTAAGTTTGAAGTTTTAAACATTTTTTGCTAAAAATCTGATCGCTAAGTATGGAAATAAAACTTAATTACTTCTTTGTTTTATAGAAAAAAATATTTTGAATAAGTCTACCTCTATGCCATCTTCTAAAATTAAGTTCACCTTTATTTGGATTAGTCTGGAATAAGTTAAGTCTGTATGGGTATTAACTTTCAATGAGTTCAAGTGATCGATTACTTTAACAACATGTAATATTTTTTCCCTCTTTTCTTTCCCTTTTACCAACCCTCTACACCTATAATCCCCACCACCACTCGATCCCAAGCATCATCCCAACACCTGATCTAACTCATTGAAAGTTAATGCCCATACAAGCTTAACTTATTCTAGAATAATCCAAAGGTGAACTTAATTTTAGAAGTTGGCATAAAGGTTGACTTATCAAATACAATTTTTCCTATTATATAACTCTAATCGTAACCAAATTCTTTTTTTTTTTGGTGTAGACAATCGTATTATGTGCATGTCTATTTTGTCTATGTTAATGTCATCACACTCATCTCTATACTATAAGGTAAGAGGAGGGGAGAACACCAAAAATAAGAAAAAGATAAATTTAATTTAATTTAATTAAGACAGTTAAAGTCTGTATTATTAATTAGCTAAGTAAAATTTTCTTTTATATTTTTTATTTTCAATTGTAGCCATTTATTTCAAACTAATCTCTTTTTGGGTGATAAAGCACTAAGCGTTCCTTTTTTATAAATGTCTCTATTTCACTCTCATATTCCCCCCTCCTATTCTCGCTCTAAATGACATCTTCCATTAATTTTTGTCATAATTTTTTTGTTTTCTTTGGCATTTTAATTTCAGAGCATTATTGTTGATCTATTCTCTTAAATTTATATATTACTCATTTCCTATTATGTATTTTATATTATTTCACACTTTAAATTCTTTTGACATTATAATTACACCCGTCGAAAAAATAAAATAACTAAAACATAACATTTATTTGTTAATAAACGAGGAAAAAAAGAATATACACTCAGTGAATAAATTACAATACAATTTCTCCAAAATTCTTACATTGTCCTCTTTCGCACGCATCGTGTACATATGGATTAAAATATTATTTTTTATTGAAAATATAGTTTATCATTATTAGTATTGATAAGAGAAGCAACAATAGTTTAGTGGATCAATGGTTAGAGCATTTATCTTTCATACACGAGGTCGCGGGTTCAAAGCTTCATATGGACAATTTGCACTTTTTTATGAAAATAACGTACATGAAAATATTGTTGAAAGAAGGGAGAGTGACACGTGACAGATTGCACTATGTGCTTACGCTTTTTTCTACTCATATATAGACAGATAGATGTATTTTTTATTATTTTAAATTATAATTAATTAAGATACAAATTTGAATAATCAGACATAAATGGATTATTTAAGCAGGTGACCTGTCTAATAAATGGGTTAGGTTTGGGTTTGAACATTTCCTACCCATTTAATATAGACCCAACCCGACCAGCCTCGGGATATGGGTAGATTGTATTTTGAAATCTTAGTAATGAAAGGTGGAGAGTATGGACACAGATAAGCCCATATGACATTCCATCCTAAAATCAATTAATGATAGGCAGAGTAGTCTATCAGACTTATATGTGTATCATCATTTCCAACCTTCTTCGACGTGGGATCACAAGTGGGTATTTCTCGTTAACACTCTCCCTCACTTGCAACTTACGAGCCCATTATTCAAATAATTGGATCGCCCATTCTGATACCATAATAAACTTTACGTGGCCTACATACAGGCCTACACGGAGGAGAGTTTGGACACATATAAGCCCAATGGATTCCATGTTAGAACTAATTGGCGATAGATTAAGTAGTCCATCGGACTTATATATCATCCTTCCCCTTCTTCTGCGATAAGGAATTGTAAATGGGTATTTCTCATTAACAAAACATTTTAATAAGATTCAATTTTTTATATATTTGACGATAATGTCCGGTTCTTTGCAACTTAGAAATGTATGTTCTTATAGTTAACCATTAATATATTTATTGACACTTTGGCAAGAATCAAAATTGATGAATATTTCAAAAATATACAAATTTCAATATAGATGTGCCTTATGTAGTTATGGTGCAACAAAAGTTACTGACTAGCATAACTTTTTACTTTTAGATCTTTCGGTTGGTAACATAAGGAAAACATTATGCCGGATCTACATTAATTTTACGTTTTATATTTTTTTAGTTGCCACATAGGGGGATATAATGTTTAGTTAGGAGGCTCGTGTTCTAGGAGAGATATAGAGAGATGGAAAAACTCTCATGTAATGAAAATATAAAATGTTCTAAATTAAATCTAAAAGAGGCATGCATTGATGTTGAGATTTTATGAACAACTATACGTGAGTGAGTAAAAATGTCGTCTCCTATTGAAAATGGGGAGAAAAGTAAACAACTTAATAAACTTGAAGAGCGTGTTAAAGAATTAGCCACATGAAACATCATATGAGAGTCCCACATTGACAAAATGGGGAGTTGTTCACCTTAAGGGGCTACTCAGCTACTCCCTTTACACAAATTATTAGAAAAGAAGGTCTAAATGAGACCAATTTAAGCCCGCGTCTTATTAAGTTATTAACAATCCATTCAATTAAATATTATCCTAACACTATTCATCTCTTTTTAAACTATTGCACTTGAACATTTGCCTAATTTTAATTTAAAAAGTAGGCGATGACTTATAAGATAAGTTGCTCGCCTTACTATCACTAGCCCTATATGCACATCGCGTGCAGATTCATGTAAAATTCTATAATAAATCTAACAGTTAATTTGTTTAACGTGTTTTGCAATTTTTTTCCTTCAAAAATTCAAAATGTGAAATAGTTGGTTATGGAGAGAGAGTTGTTCCATTTAATTAGGAATTAAAACTAAAGAATAATATTGATTTTTGGTGTCCCGCTTCTCTTCCCTTATATAATAGAGATATGGTTTAAAGTAGAACTTCTAAGAACATGTTTAGCAAAGACCAAATTGTTGGACTTAGGAGAGAGAATATATTAAAAAAATGAAAAAGTGACAAAAGAGATGAGAGAGAGATAGAGAGACCAAAATAAAAATAACTTCATGAAATCATTTTTAAAAGGCCAAATGCTTGGTTTTAAGGTATTTGAGGAGAGAAAAAGAGAAATTTAATATACTCCCTCCGTTTCTCAAAAATTGTTACACTTTCCTTTTTAATACGTTTTATTAAAATTGTTACACTTCTACTTTTTCTATTTTGGGATATATGACTCACTAGTTTTTTATTCAACTAAATGTTAGTGGTCCTACACTTTTAGCCTTTTGTTATGCTTTTTTATTATTTATTATTTATTCTCTCTCCTAAACTTATTTTTTATGTCATTGTCATGTTTTTCATACCCATCTGGGCCATCTCCTTGGTTATTGAATTTTTAAGAATGTAACAATTTTTAGAAAACAAAGAAAGTATTATATTGTTTTGAAGACCAAATGCTTGATTTTGCTAACTACGGTCTAAGTTATTTATCCATTAACCAATATAGAGAAACTTGTCTAACGACTTTACAAACCAAAATAAGGAACATTATTATGTCGGGAGCTTTTTCTCTTTTGTCTTGGTGCATGTAGAAGAATCATTTGTAGAATGATGCAGTTGCCAGTAGCAGATATAGAAAATCGTGTTTGAATGGTTTTGCTAAGAAAAGTAGATCTGGGTGGTCCCTTGGTCCATGAAACAACACATCTTGGATTCATTATCTTACATACCATTCTTACTAAGTTCATCCTTATTCCTTAAACAACACACACTTTTCTTTCAGACTACCATAGGCCATAGCCCTACTTCCGCCGGCCATCACAATTCACACAATAAGTTTGCATTGTTCACCATCCTTTCTTAGGACAATTAATAACATTGATAAAAACCTGTCCAACTCTCCAATCTAGTTTTCAAGACATGTTGGGTCCTCTATTTTCATTACATAGAACCAATAATATTTTACCTAGAGGTGGCATATGGGCTGGGCCAGCCCGACCCACCCAGCCCAGCCTGTATCGGGGGCCTCGTGGACCAGATTTGTTTAACCAGTTATCCAGCCCAGTTCAACCCGTGAAAAAGAAAAACCCGCATCGGACTCGGTTGTTGTAACCCAGCCCTATAGTAACCACCCAACCAAACCGCATCTAACCGCCCACTAACCCACCCAGCCCACCCAGCCCTAACCACCCAGACCACCCAGCCCATCAGCCCATTAACCCCTAACCGCTCAGCCCAACCCAACCCGCCTGACCCACCTTAACCCCCCATTGAAATCTTCTGTCTCCAACTTGACGCTTCGGCTTCGTAGCCTCAAATCTCAATGATTGAAAATTTTAAAAAAATCCATAAATTTGCTTCACACCTTCACTGATCAGATTATCAGAATCGAATCTTGATTTAAAATAAAATCATTGAATAAGATTAATTGTATTTTTTTTTTTTTAAAATCTGGCACTCACTCAGATCAGAAGTTAAAAGTCTTCTACTCACTTACTCAGATTAGATTCATCAAAATCAAAATTCAGATTTCAGAAATCATGACCGAATCCGAAAATAAAAAGAAATCTTGCACAGTTTTCTCGGCTCAACCTACTAAGCCCACCCAGCCCAACCCAACCCCCCAACTAGCCCAACCCACCCACTAAGCCCACCCAACCCATTTACCAGACCACCCAACCCATTAACCAGCCCAACCCACCCACTAAGCCCACCCAGCCTGCCCAATTAACCGTTTCAGGCCCACCCAAACTGGTTGTGGGTCGCCTCCCCAACCCAACCCACCGACCCACCCAGCCCGCTTGTTTTCCTAACCCGCACCGGTTCAAAAATGGCCAGCCCAGCCCGCCATGAACCCGACCCACCCATTTTCCATCACTAATTTTACCAAAAAAGTAATAATAGTAACTACTAGCTAGACCAAGCATAGGCTAACGACTTGTACTAATATATATACAGATTAAAAAGCGTAAGCAAGCATTGCTATCCGCCACGTGTCATCATCTCTCTTTGAATGACACACTATCCACTTCATTTTCATATGATAAAAAAAATGTCTACGTGAAGACTCGAACCCATGACCTTGAGTATGCAATAAGGATTTTCAACCACTACTCCAACACGTTCTTATTGTTTCTTCTATCAAAATCAATAATGATGTAGGAATAGAAACCAAGAGTTAAGTTGTAAACTTTTTAAATACATATTGTAAATGAGATGACTTTTCTTTTTTTTTGATAATTTTTCACACTACATGACATCAATTATTTTAACTACTATTATTAAATCCAATATTCAAAATCCCGGAGCATCGCCGGTGCTAAATACTAGTTGGTTGATCATAACCTCAGTTGAAGTCTTAGATTAGACAAAGAGATTAGTCTCGTATTACCTGTTTGCTAATAAATAACGGATAATGCTAATAAAATCACGTGTAAATCGAAAAAAAAGCATCTATTTGTCACCATCATGCTGGTAATGAAAACATATTCTCAAACATGTGATTTTCTTCACAAATTTCCAGTTCTACTCAATACCACCTTTTAAGTGTTATCGGGTGTTATGTTATTCTATGAAGCAAAATACAAGTCTTGGGTTGCACAAACATTATATAATGGACATTGACATGCAACTTTCGATATAAAACTATACATATTGATTAAATATCATTACTACTATTTATTACCATCTACCAAACCGGTGGTTAAAGTTATTGTCTTACTTAGGTTTACTTTTAGGTCTCCACGGTTACATCATATATTGCGTGTTTATACTATTAAAAACATATATATATATATATATATATATATATATATATATATATATATATATCTTCATCATCTCATCTTAAAAGTTCATAGTAGTTTAATCTCATGCAATTTTTTGCTCACCTTATATACCCAAAAAAAATTAAAAATAAAACTCGTATTAATTCTGAGATATCTTTAAATTAATTAATCAAAATATATCAATAATCTAACTGTATTTAGAATGGTTTCAACATCAAAAGGAGCGTGACTTGATACCATCATAAAATCAAAGAAAGAAGAAGATAGAGATTTAAATTTTGGAATATATTAACAGGTAAACCCTTTCTTCATCTGGACGAGAGAAAAATGTAAGAAAATCTCAAATTACATTTTAAGGATTAATATGTTTAATGTTTATGTTTAAGAAGTAGTATACTTTAGTTATAAACGATTATGTTTCTAACACTAATTAGTTAGTGGGGTTTCCTTATTAATCATGCAATTTTTTTCTCACCTTATATACCTAAAAAAAATTAAAAATAAAACTCGTATTAATTCTGACATTTTTTCAGATATCTTGAAATTAATTAATCAAAATATATCAATGATCTAATTGTATTTAGAATGGTTTCAACATCAAAAGGAGCGTGACTTGATACCATCATAAAATCAAAGAAAGAAGAAGATAGAGATTTAAATTTTGGAATATGTTAATAGGTAAACCCTTTCTTCATCTGGACGAGAGAAAAATGTATGAAAATCTCAAATTACATTTTAAGGATTAATATGTTTAATGTTTATGTTTAAGAAGTAGTATACTTTAGTTATAAACGATTATGTTTCTAATATTAATTAGTTAGTGGGGTTTCCTTATTAATCATGTAATTTTTTGCTCACCTTATATACCCAAAAAAAAATTTAAAATAAAACTCGTATTAATTCTGACATTTTTCAGATATCTTTAAATTAATTAATCAAAATATATCAATGATCTAATTGTATTTAGAATGGTTTCAACATCAAAAGGAGCGTGACTTGATACCATCATAAAATTAAAGAAAGAAGAAGATAGAGATTTAAATTTTGGAATATATTAATAGGTAAACCGTAAACCCTTTCTTCATCTGGACGAGAGAAAAATGTATGAAAATCTCAAATTACATTTTAAGGATTAATATGTTTAATGTTTATGTTTAAGAAGTAGTATACTTTAGTTATAAACGATTATGTTTCTAACATTAATTAGTTAGTGGAGTTTCCTTATTATTAATGATCTTAAATAATGTATAATAATAATAATATTATAATAATAATATTATTAATAATTGTAATAATCAAATATGGAAAATTATGTCAATACCCCTACATTGAATTTTCTATTAAACACTCAACGCAATGCATTAATCACCTAACATTCAGTAGTACGATATATAGTCATTGGATTGATATGCCTACTCCTACATTGTTAAGTCTATTGTGTCAATGGTTTGCCTACTCTTACATTGTCCAGTCTACTCTACTACTTTTACAATGCCCAGTCTACTCTATCAATAAATTATTCAATGAATTATTTATATACTATAAGGAAAGAGGGGATGGATACCAAAATTTAGAAAAGAAAATTATTTTTGATAAGTCAACCTTTATGCCGTCTTCTAAACTTAAGTTTACCTTTGGATTATTTTAGAATAAGTTAAACTTGTATGGGCATTAACTTTCAATAAGCTGGATCAGGTGTTGGGGTGGTGTTTGGGATCGAGTGGTGGTGGTGATTGTGATTATAAGTTTAGAGGGTTGGTAAAAGGGAAAGAAAAGCGGGGAAAATCATTACCTGCTGCTAAAGTAACCGATCACTTGAACTCAACGAAAGTTAATACCTATACAATCTTAACTTATTCCAGAATAATCTAAGAGGAGAACTTAATTTTAGAATATGGCATAAATGTTGACTTATTAAAAATAATTTTTCCTATAAAATATACCTCAACATTATAGAATGAAAATTTGTACTTCATCCGTTTCGCATTACTCGCAACATTTATCGTCTACACGCTATCCAACACAATACTTTGAACATTAATATCTCCAATTATTGATAAATAAAAGGTAAAAAAATACTTCCTCCTTTTTTAAATAAGTGACACACTTTTCTAAAATGAAAATGTCACAATAAGTGACACCAAGCTTAAAATATGATATTTTAAATGATAAAATTACATGATTACCTTTACTCAAGCAATATATATCCAATTGTTTATTTAGTTAAAATACCCTTTCTGTTTTTAATTGTAGTCCCCAACTTTCTCTCTAACCTCCTTGGTTCCCCCACTTTCTCTATGTTCTACTTATTTAGAAATGGAGAATATATTACCTGAAACTCTGAAAGTATGCATTAAGACGAATTAGATAAGACTCTATATGGCTATATTTTTCTTATACAATTATGAAAAAATATTGTATAAAATTAGTAAATAAATAATAATTATTAATTTAATATGTCAATACTACAATATTGAGAAAAGGATAAAGTACTATATAACAAAATATATTCATTTCGGTGGCCGAATTAATTAGAGTTTTGCATATCGGTGGGAACAAACAATAGCACCTTCCACTCCTCCAATGGAAACAAAAAGCATCCAGCGTTCCAACTCATCACTTTCAGATGCAGCATTTGCTGCAATGATCATGCCCCCACAAAATAATGCTTTATGTCCACTAATCCCTAATCCTCTCACTAATTCCAGATCTCCTCTTTGACTACCCCACCTCCACAATTGACGGTTTTACCCCTCCTCCTTTCCCTTTCGCTTTCACCCCGAAAAGTGATGATAAATCTCTAACGATTAAAGTAGATTGTGTCTTGTAAGCTATAACACATATTTATAGGTCAATTTAGTTGAGCTTTTTATAAGATATAACACATATGTTATAACGGAAGCGTGTATCTAACAAATCGCGCAACAATCAAATCAAGCAAACAACAACAAACAAACACAAGAATTTAATGAGGTTAACTATCAATGCGATAGCTACGTCCTCGGGGCGGATACTCTCTTTTACTATAAACCGAGAAGATTACAGATTACAATAGGCATGAACATTCACTCAAACCTCTCTTTGATGAATCTCACAAGACTCCCTCTTGAATCTCTCTATTGTCAATCTTAATCTATCTCTCTGCTTTTGTGGTAATCAATCACTCTGGAAATACTATGAATCAAAACAAGTGTATATGGGCTAAAAGACTCTCTCAATATATATATACAAATATATATAGTAAAGAAACCCTAATCGAATAAGGAAAAAAGCCCGAGCAAAGCCCACGCAGCTCGCGGGCCGCGATCCACGTCGCGCACCGCGACCAGTGGTGGGGACCGCGACCTGCGGTGAAAACCGCGACCAGTGGTGAGCTCTCGGCAAAATTCCGCGAGCCGCCTTCTTCTCCGCAATCAGTGGCCTATCTACCAAGTTAGACTTCAACATTCTCCGTCAATAGCTCATCCTTTGCAACCCTCGATCAATGTCGCTCTTCAACGCTCATAGATCAAGTCACAATTCCTCACAACATATTTATAGGTCAATATAGTTATGAGCTTTTTAATGAGTTTTTAGTGTACGGCGAACATATTAGAGGTTTGACCAGTTCATACAATCATCAATTCCTGACAATCCGCTATACAAGTAAGCGTGAATACAATAAATTAACTCAAAAGCTTGTTTTTCAACTTATTTTTAGTCCACCTTCATTCAGTTAGCTCAGTTATTTTAGTTTCACATGTTCCTATTCCTTTTAGTTTAGTTTAGTTCAGCTCAGTCAAGCTGTTTTCAATCAAAGAGAACATACCCTAACACTATCTAAGTAAACATGAACACTAAAATTTTATGTCAAACGCCATTATACCTCTACATGTACGAGATTTAGACCCTGTTCTTTTTAACTTTTATAGATAAAGCAAAAATAAAATTTGACCTTTTATCAATAAAGTTTGAATAAGTTCAGATGAGTAGTGCGAAATTCAGAAGAATTAAAAAGAATGGATCTCATGGTTCCCTCCTCCCAATCCCACTAATGTTGGCTGCTGAGTGCCATAGATAGTGCTATGAAAGTGGACCATTACAGTAGATGAGAGATGATAGAGGAGTAACAACATAGTCACAAATTTCCCATTTGCTTTTAATTCCAATCTAAAAAGCAAAATCAAAGTTAGAAACTTTACTCAAAAATTTCATCTGGTGCATTGATATTTCTTCTCTTTAGATTTGTCTTTCATGCCCATTTAATCCACCATGATTGCTTCTACCCAAAGTTCACAGTACTCCCCACTCACCTTCTCTCTGTGCAACTTATTATGAACTTTCTCTCTCACTTTCATGCAAATTTGACATGGGTTTTGCTTCTTGAGAGCTTCAATGAGGCCAGCCATGGAAGTTAACTGGGAAAGGAACAATCTTGCTTTAGTTTTTATAGTGTTACTCTCTTTATTTACAGTGGGTTTTAGTGTTACAGATCCTGGTGACCTTGCAATTCTGAATGAATTCAGAAAAGGGTTGGAAAATCCTGAGCTTTTGAAGTGGCCTAACAATGGTGGTGATGATGACCCATGTGGAAATAACTGGTCTTTTGTGTTTTGTGAAGATGGTAGAGTTACCCAAATTCAATCTAAGAACTTAGGGTTGAAGGGAACTTTGCCACAAGATTTGAACAAGCTTGATAAGCTATTCAGTTTGGGTCTTCAGAACAATAATTTAACTGGTATGTTACCTTCTTTTAATGGGTTACAAGATTTAAAGTTTGCATATTTGGATTTTAATAATTTTACTTCAATTCCTGCTGATTTCTTTGATGGGTTAGTTAGTTTACAAGTTATGGCATTGGATTATAATAGATATTTGAATGCTAGTTCTGGTTGGTCTCTCCCTATTGGGTTGCAAGATTCAGCTCAGTTAGCTACTCTTTCATTGGTGTCTAGCAATTTAGTTGGTCCTTTACCTGATTACTTGGGTACTTTGGGGTCGCTGACCGAGTTAAGGTTGGCGTTGAATCGAATTTCCGGTGGGATTCCGTCGAGTTTTAATGGGTCCAATGTGCAAACACTTTGGTTAAATGGCCAGGTTGGTGGTGGGATGAGTGGTCCTCTTGATGTTATTGTGACAATGGAGTCACTAACTACTGCTTGGCTTCATGGGAATCAGTTTAGTGGGGTTATTCCTTCCAATATTGGGAATCTAGCCAGTTTGAAGGATCTTAATCTCAACTCGAATCAACTTGTTGGGTTGATTCCGAGTAGCTTGGCTGACATGGAATTGGATAAGCTGGATCTAGCTAATAATCATTTCATGGGTCCTATTCCAGAGTTTAAGACTAAGAATGTTTCATATGATTCGAATTACTTTTGTCGAGAAACTAAAGGAGCTCCTTGTGCTCCGGAAGTGATGGCACTTCTCGATTTCTTGGATGGGTTACAATATCCGTCAATTCTTAGTGCTTCGTGGTCAAATAATGACCCGTGTGTTGGATGGTTAGGAGTAATTTGCAATGATAATAAACAGGTCAGTGTCATAAATTTGCCTAATCGTGGCCTTAATGGTACACTAAGTCCCTCACTTGGGATGCTTGAATCCCTTGACAAAATTATACTCAATAACAATAATATTGGCGGTCAAGTTCCCTCGAACTGGACCAGCTTGAAGTTGCTCACAACCCTAGATTTGAGTAACAACAATCTTTCCCCACCATGGCCAAAATTTAGCAAAAATGTCAAACTTGCAATTGAAGGTAATTCTCCGCTTACATCCCCTCCATCACAAACTTCTGCACCTCAAGGTCAATCTTCACCCTCCAAAAGCTCAAGTTCTGGCTCTGGTTCTGACTCTGACTCGGGTTCTTCGCAAACGTCAGAGAATAGCAGCTCTAAAAGATCTAAACTAGTCGCTATTGTAGCTCCCGTTGCCAGTGTTGCTGCCCTTGTATTATTGGTGATTCCCTTGTCTGTTTATTACTGTACGAGGAAAAAACATGTTCACCAATCCCCCAACTCCATTGTGATTCACCCAGGAGACCCATCAGATACAGATAATACCGTTAAAGTAGTCGTTGCTAGTAACACCACAGGAAGTACATCAGTTGGTAGCAATTCCGCTAGTAGGGATAGCAGCGGATTGGGTGAGTCTCATGTCATTGAAGCTGGAAATTTGGTCATATCAGTTCAAGTTCTTCGAAATGTGACAAAAAATTTTGCCTCTGAGAATGAGCTGGGCCGTGGTGGTTTTGGAGTTGTGTACAAGGGCGAATTAGATGATGGAACTAAAATAGCTGTGAAAAGAATGGAATCGGGTGTAGTTAGCAACAAAGCGCTGGATGAATTCAGATCTGAAATTGCAGTTTTATCTAAAGTCCGTCATCGGCATTTGGTATCTCTTTTGGGATATTCAGTTGAAGGCAGTGAAAGACTTTTGGTGTATGAGTATATGCCAAAAGGGGCTCTTAGCAGTCATCTTTTCCACTGGAAGACTGAGAATTTGGAGCCTCTTTCATGGAAAAGGAGGTTAAATATTGCTTTGGATGTTGCAAGAGGGATGGAATATCTTCATAGCTTGGCGCACCAGAGTTTCGTACATAGAGACCTCAAACCTTCCAATATCTTACTCGACGATGACTTCAAAGCAAAAGTTTCAGATTTTGGGCTGGTAAAACTTGCTCCTGATCAGGGGCAACAATCTGTGGCCACCAGGCTGGCTGGAACTTTTGGATACTTGGCACCTGAATATGCTGGTAAGCTATTGTTGTTCTGCTTTTCTACGTAAACCTTTAATGGATTAAGTTTCACTATCATTTGCTCCTATAAAGAGACACTAGCTATCTTACACTCACTCCATTCATTATCATTTGATAATTAAACTAACTTATCTTCATTTCGCATCGTTTGTCATATAAATTATGAATTTGTTTTTTTTTTATACCAATGCAATAACTAACACCTTCTAAAACTTGAACATAACTGCAAACATCTGATATGAAATGAGTGAATGAAATGTAGTGACTTAAACATAATTCATGTGGGCTGTAGCTCAACTGTTCAACTCCAACCTTATTAGTAGGGACATTTTTTTTCTTCTTGTTTTTGTAGCTTAAACATAAATCAGAATTATCAGATGAACCAACTTGTTGAAATGGGTTAATAGAAGACATAGGGCTGTGATGTTAAGAGATTGTGGCTTCAATACCATGCAAATCCCCTGTAACAAGCATTGTTTAATACACCAACCTGAACATTACCCAAACCTGAAAACATCCGACTATAACCGACCTGTTTGACAAGTCTATTGATGTTATTACCAAAAAGCGTTTCATTCCCCTAAACAATAGAGAAACGAACAACAAAATTTTGCTATGTAGTATGGTCCTAACATTTCTCTTCTTTCATACTCATTCTGTTGTGGTATCCCTTTCGAGAAAGTTAGTTATCACCTTTTTCTGGAAGTTGCATTTGCTATAACATGAAAAGCTGGTTTTGTGAGTGATGCACTTCGTATCATCTGATGGGATAATAGACTAGTGTTGTACACTTTAGTGCACCTTCAATTTTATCATGTATTGCTACCTCTAAAGTCAGTAATGCAAGCATTGATTAACCCCTATGTTTATTTGCCTCAGTCACAGGAAAAATCACAACCAAAGCCGATGTTTTCAGCTTTGGTGTTGTGTTAATGGAGTTATTAACAGGATTAATGGCACTCGATGAGAATAGGCCTGAGGAAAAGCAGTACTTAGCAGCATGGTTCTGGCGAATCAAATCAGACAGAGAGAAGCTATTAGCTGCCATCGATCCTGTTCTTGATGTGACAGAGGAAACAATGGAGAGCATTCTAGCAATCACCGAGTTAGCGGGCCACTGCACAGCCAGAGAGTCCAATCAACGGCCTGATATGGGTCATGCTGTTAATGTACTAGCTCCACTTGTTGAGATATGGAAGCCATGGAATGATGATACCGAGGAATATTCTGGAATTGATTATAGTCTCCCGCTAAATCAGATGGTTAAGGGATGGCAAGAAGCTGAAGGGAAAGACATGAGTTATGTGGATCTTGAGGATAGCAAAGGTAGTATTCCTGCTAGGCCTACCGGGTTTGCTGAGTCCTTTACCTCTGTTGATGGTCGATAGAGAGCATTCGTGGATATGTATTTGTATTTTGTAGATAAGTTGTTTTTCTTCTTCCCTAGTGATCTTTTAGCATCTCCCTCACTTGTGTTCATATCTTTTGATGTTGTTGTATTTCATTTTTGGTGTTTGAAGTTGGTTAGCTCAAATTGTACAAGAGATTTCCAATTCTGATTCAAGTTTCTATCTTTCGAAAATTGTTTTGAAGTTGCTATAGTCCAGTTGTAAAATTTTATGTTATCAAGGATTCTCTTATGTCAAAGTCTTGTATGCTTGGCTGAAATTGTGATTTTTTTTAGAAGTCTTGATTTCTTTTCCCCTAAATTTTTCTCTAGAAAAATTCCAAGTTCAGTAGTTTGAGGTTCGACCTTATTCATCTTTAGCGTCTTAACATTTTCATAATTCCAAATTAGTAGCATAATGTTATAAGAAAATCCAACTTTGGTGGCTGAAGTGTGCTAAATTCTCAATATGATCACGTGTACAATTTAATATTTTATTTTATGCCTCAAAATTATGTGCTCTTATATTAAATAAACCACAATAAACAAAATATTTTATCAGTTAAAAAAAAACGATTAAAAACAATTACATCCATAGGGTACATTTTGCTCATTTATTCATTTGGAACTCTTCAGCGTTTTTGCTCATTTATTTGTTTAAAATAAACGAGTAAAAAAATAGTTTTAAATGTAGGATACTCATCCTACATGCGTGTGTAGGATAAAAAGACTTATGTAACAATAAACAACTAACTATAGTTATTAAAAAAATGAAAAATTGCCTAGAATAATGCAACATTTAGACGATTCACAAATAATAATGCAACCTTTCGATTATTCTGGAATAATGCAACCTTTATACCCCATTTATTTTAAATAGGACAAATGACCGGTTACCTGAACAATTGGTAAATTTTATTTTAAACTTTAAATTTTAATTAATATATTAAAATAAACTTTAAAAAAATATTAAACGCCCCCCACCCCACCCAGCCCCAACCCCTAGCCCCAACCCCACGCTACTGTCAACCCCCCTCCCCCCACCCCCGCTACTGTCAACCCCCCACCCCCCACCCCCAACCCCACGCTACTGTCAACCCCCACCCCTTGCTACTGTAAACCCCCCACCCCTACCCCCACTGCTTCAACCCCACCGCTGGCCGCTGCTATCAGCCCCCACCCCCGCGTTTGGCTCGTCGTTGGCGGCGTCTGGGTGGGGTGGTTTGTCGTCGGCAGTGGGTGGGTGGTTTTGTGCGGGGGTGATTGGTTGTCGTCGGCGGCGTCTGGTGGGGTGGCTCATCGTCGGCGTCGAATGTGTGGGGTGATTTGTCAGCGGCGCCGTTATGGGTGGTTTTGTGGCTGGGGGAAGGGAGGAGGGGGTGGGGTGGCTCCGGTATAGTAACAGTGAAGAGGGAGTGAAATTTTAGTTTTTTTTTTAATCTTTTTGTTATATTATTTTTTTAAAAAATAGTTTATGATAACCAATAACTAATTGACAGGTGTCTCATTTAACCTCTTCCTTAGGTTAGATCCGGTTTTACCCCATTTAAAATAAATGGGGTATAAAGGTTGCATTATTCCAGAATAATCAAAAAGTTGCATTATTATTAGCGAATCGCTAAAAGGTTGCATTATTCTAGGCAATTTTTCCTTAAAAAAACTGTATTCAAACGTACTTTTTTTCATTACTCTAAGGGTAAAAGTTGTTGGCAATAAATCAATTAAAGTTAGTTATTGTTAACTACTCCATTTACTATGTTCTAATGATTAACGTACCGACAAACTTCTTAAAATGCGATACTCCTTCCGTACGACCGTCCCCATAATATAAGTCCCTTTTTTTTTATAAAAAAAGTCAAACTTTAAGAAAACATATCCATGTGAGATCTTATTAGAGTCGTCATTATATGTACTTTATAATATCAACTTTTTATATTTTTTTTTACTTATACGAAATTGAAGATATACAAGATCAAAGGCGCGCCTCGAAAACTGTGCAAAAGAAAATAAGACTTATATTTTAGGACGGAGGGAGTATTAAACTACGCATGTCACCTTAACGACAATTTTAAAATTGCTAGCTCTAGACAGGCCCGTCTCAGACCAATCGGAGGCCCTGTGCTAATTGTCAAAATGAGGCCTTTTTTTAAAAAAGAAAAATTATAAACAATAAGTATTTATATAATGATAGTTTCATACATTTTGACGCATCAAAACCTTCAATACTTCATGCTGATTACTATATTTTAACTCGAATAACGTCATCCTACTAGCATTCTTGGAAGCAAACTCGAAAAATTAATAAATTAGCAGATAGCAATTGTACTGACCAAAAATGGGAATTTAGAATTGGAAAAATGCAAAAACTAATTTACTTTGATTCCCCAAAATTTGTTTACTGATTGTCCAATTCTTTTATTGATTTACCAAAGTAAACAAAGTCCTCTACCCTCAAGAATATTTGGAGTGTTGGAGGGTACTGAATCGTTTGTAGTGAGTTTGTATAACAAGAAAATTCGTATATTGATCCCCAAGTAAATAAAAATTCGAAATCAAAAGATGACCCAGATTTCTTCCTAATTCGTTTATTGATTGTGAACAATTAGATTTCATTGATTTTTTTTTTCTTAGACAATAGAACAAGGAATATGGTTGAGATGGATTGCAATTGTAACTGAGCTGCAAGTAAATAGAGAATTTTTTCCCGTTCAACATTTTTATTTCGTTGAAAATGGAAAGTTTTGGAAGAATTTAGATGATTTTATTGAAGAGAGGGAAAATAAAAGCTTTGATACAGAGAAGGAGATGAAAAAATTTCTGATTTTGAAAGAGTACTAAGAATTCAAGATTGAAAGTTAACTTGAAAAGTTGAACAAATTTGGAAAGTTGAAGAGATTTTGGGAAAATTAACAAACTGAATAGGAGAGAGATATAGCAAGAGTTGAATGAAATACGGAGTACTCAACATTCTTCCCGCAGACCTGCACGCAAACTGTTAACAGTAGTTTAGTTTAGGCTTCTTTTTTGGGCTGTGAGAGCCGGGCCTCGCTCTAGAGATACTAAAATCGGATTATTTTATAACATTGAGCACTAAACTTGTCATATTAAGGATCAGGATACTCATTTTACAACCTTGTTTTCCTTTATGTTGATTTTTCTCATAACCCGCAAGGATGACGGATTAAGAGTTTAGCCTAGTTTTTTCTTTCTTTCTTAAAACAATGGCGGCGTGCTGTGTTAGTCTTGTAAGAGATCGCCTAATTTTAACTTAAAATTAGGCAACAACCTAAGCCCAACATTATGAAGAAATAAACCATCTTTTTAGATTTAGCCGAACATTATGCTCATGGGCTTGTTAACATAACGCTGGCTTTACTTTGTCTAATTTTATGATAAAATTAGACCGCCTCTTTTAAAAAATTTTGGATGACAATATCCCTTTATTCTTTTCACTTAAATACATTCTAACAACTGATTTAATTCTTCATTGATTCTTTTCCATCAACTTACAACACTTGTGAAGGCCTTTGGGGAGGATGTTTTAGTTTCTAAGGGCAGTTTAAACACCATTTTCTTCATAAACCATTACCCAATGGCTAATCGCTTAATTGCCTTGTTGAAATCTGCTCAACACATTATCTTTATTATAAGGGAAGAGGTGGTGGTTAACACCAAAAATACAATGAAGGAAAAAAAAGAATATCTTAAATGCTTCATTAATTAGAAAAAGATATTAATCAATTTTCTAATTAAGTTTTTAATTGTTGCGCACATAGAGTACATATAAAACTAGTATAAATCGACATGAACACTTGATGTTCCTCCACATTCTACTACCTTTGATAGTATGGTTTTCACTGATTTGGAAGCGTCTTGAATTTCTTGTGATCACCTTCGAATCCAACCACCATCAGAGTTGTATTGCATTTCCAATTTTTAGTTGTGTTATGTTGCTCCCTCTCTCTCTTTGGTTCTGTCATAGAGAGCCAGTGTTGAGGGTTTGGTTGGTTACGGAAATGTTGGCAAACGGTGTCTGGTCCTCTCAATATTCTGTCATCGTCCTTCTGTAGGCATCAAGGTTTTGATCATGGTGAATTTTGGTGGGTAGATGAGATCATGAGAGTTTGGGTATTGTTTTGTGAAATTTGGTGATTTTGTTGTAATTGTTTTGTGGTTGTCGAAAAGTGGTCAGAACCTTGAACTTAAAGGAGTAGATGTTGAGACTGAACGAGGTTGGGCATTTTAGTTGAAAGTGGCAGGGCTATATTCCAACCCATATTCTAGTGTGGAAGGGGGTGTGAGTGCGTGACCTGGACACCAGGTGACGTTTGGTTAAATCAGGATTATGTTCTTATTTTGTCTCGTAGAGTACCAATAATAGAATATTGCGACGATTGTGAAACTTTCCTTACACAGTACAATATGAGTATAGAGAGGAAGTAAAATCTTCAAACCATCAAAGTGCCGGAGTTTATGCAAGCTAAGTCAATTGCAATATTTTCTCAACAATTTCCGATCAAATTATGGAAGAACGAAACCATCACGGCCAGCAATCAACTTTGTATGTACGACACTTTCGGAAGGGGAACCAAATTGCATTATCAACAATGTCTAAACATCTCAAAAGTGAAAGAATCCCATACAAGAAGATATATGTATACTTTTACAGTGAACATAAACCTAAAGTTAACATAGAGATAAATTTTGTACATACCTAACAAAACTGTGTCAAAATTGAGGGGATGATGGTGAAAATGTTAGCCCCAATATAGCCCTGTAGCACAGGAAGATCTTCTTTGAACCATATTCGCATCGGGTCGGGTAAAAAGTGTGGGGAAGTACATGTTAAGCACTGGGGATATTGGTGGATTTGGTAATGTAGCCGTAATCTTCGTAGTTATGGAATGAAGCTCTGCTAGGACAAGGACAAGAGCAGAGAACAACAAATAAGCAATATATTACTCTCAAGAACAGCTCTATGCAGCTAGATGTATATACTTCGCCCACCATAACTCCATCACCCGTGAAATTTAAGCGAGATTCTTAGGGGCTCTCTATTAGAAGGGTAGACCAAAAATAGAGAATTCCACTTCAATATACATAGACACATATATATCTATACACAAACACATACATATACCTACACGTACTATATATTGTACATAATACTTCATCCATTTCCTTTAGTTCTATCCTCTCTTTTTAGCACAAATATTAACCCTTTTAGTTTTTTTTGATAGAAAACCAGCCATTTGACAAAAAAAAAAAACAAGAGAGAGGCATGAGAGAGAAAGTGGAGCTACTTGCTGAGAAAAGACAGTATAAAAATGCCCAAAAACGGAAATGGCAGAACTAATCAGAGCAGCCAAGAGAGGAACGGAATCTTGTAGAACTAAATATGAACAAAGTATATAAACATATGATATCACATACATACATCTATACATACATACAATATGTACACATATATATGGATATACAGGATACATAATCTGCACACTCGTAAGATCAAGTGAGAAGGACTTTTACATCTACGGAAAAGATTAAAAACAAATTAAGTCTTTTATCTCTATTTTCCCCTTCACTTTAATCTTTATTCTCTCAGATCTTCACTCATCCTCCTACCCAACTTCCCCTCACCGAATATGTAGGCAAATGTAGCAAAGTTGTCAGGCAATTCTCTATCTCCTCCTCCTTCCCGTCACTCCATGGCCTTTACTATCTATAGCCACTAACAACTACAGCCTCTGCAAGCATTTACTCAGAAAGCCTTGCTGACAACTGGTGACACATGTGTGTTGCATGTGTGCGACTGTGTGCATGCATGCTTAACTAGCTACATGAGAAAGGTTGAGAAATAGAACATTGACAACAAGCACCTCCACATATTGATAAACAGACCTACTTATGACCTGGGCCAATTTGTTACCTAGAAACTATGCGAAGGAAAACTTAAAAGAGCACCCAAAACTCCACGCCACACTATAATTTTTATTTTTTACAATAAAGAATCAGAAAGGAAACAAGTCAATGCCTTTTTCAGTCTCTTAATAAATATAATACTCCTAGGAATATATATCTTTGTTGGCACTAGGTAGTTTTATACTTTTGCTTGAACAAGATGACACGAGAACAGCATTCCCCTCCTCCCAGCAATATTTCACTCAGTTATCTGCCTTATTATATAC
Source organism: Patellifolia procumbens (assembly GCA_947645195.1). Taxonomy (NCBI): domain Eukaryota; kingdom Viridiplantae; phylum Streptophyta; class Magnoliopsida; order Caryophyllales; family Amaranthaceae; genus Patellifolia; species Patellifolia procumbens. The sequence goes on from CANSGD010000972.1 coordinate 10,443,122, forward strand.
TGCTCGAATGGGATTGTGGGTGGAGGTCAGAGATGACAAGTTGAATATATACAACATCATACCATAACAAAATTACAACAATGTAAAGAGGAAAAGAGGAAGCCTGGAGAAGAGAGTTTTTACCGCATGACACGTCGCGCCAGAGTAGAAGAAATGAGAATATGAAAGTTGTACAATTTGACTTGAAACTGCTTCAAGTATCAGGAAGTGATGCTGGATACCTCACTGATCAGATTCTTCAACCTCTCTACAGAACCTTGTACCTTATGCTGCTGTTCAATGTTCATGCTGCTTGAGGACTGCTTCAAACAAACAAAAAATTACAATCAACAAGGGGTGCAAAGAGTAGAAATTGATACTATCAAAGTTCTAAAAACTCGAGCCATTCTGTACGTTAAAATTGCTTTAAATTTTAGTTTAAAGGACAAGTGATACTGCAGAGTACAACACGCCAAAAGGGCTCATATTTTCAACAACTTTTCATGCCAGGGTGACTACTTTCACTTGAACACATCAACTCCTATAGGTGATTCACAATGAAGAAAATTAAATATTTGCAAAGGATAAAATTAAGACGAGATAACCAGCTAGTTACTCGAACTGACTCGGCACTACTCTAAAGATCGACTTAGCTTGAGGTTTATTCGAGTCTAAGAAGATGAGTTGTGCCTAAATGGCTCGAAAAAGACCAACTTACAATCATGAGGATAGTGTTGATGAGCATATTTACTAATTCCAGGAAAATTGTCAAAAACCTGCAACAATTTGGGATAAACCACCCATCAAGTTCACCTATGCTAGAAGGAGGAAGGCAGCAGCAGCTCATCATTAGCTCTCAATATTAGCTCTACTTAAGGGCCTTATTGTCTTTTGCTAAATATCTTCTTTTATGCTTTCTGTTTAGTGAGTCATCAATAGCTATAACAGAATCTGTTAGTCTTAACAATAGGAGGGAATCTTTTGAGCTTGTTGTATAAATAAGGATTCAGTGAGGAGAGCAGATTATGCAATGAAATGAGCCTTAAGAACTTGGGAGAAACCTCTTATTCTCGAATTTAGGAGGGATTGTAGCTAGTTTTGGCTTGCTCAATCAATACTTTACTGCTTTTGTGTGTTGTTATTCGATTTTATTTGTCAGTTCTTATCAAAACCACTACAAACTTTACACTTTCTAAGAAAACCACCATTTACTTTTTCTATAATTTAACTACTATAACTTAGCAAAATTTTGTGAAGCACCACCTCCTAACATCCAAATCAAGTCACCTCCAAACAAGATTGGGGTTAGGCCTAGGGTACCAAATTTGGGGATTCTAAATTTGGGGTTAGGTTTTTTGAATTTGGTTGTGAAGTTTAAGGTTTTTGAAGGTGGGTTGTAGTAGTTAGTGGGGAAATTTCCAATGGTGGTGGTGGGGGTTGGTGACGAATTAAGAGGTTAGAGTTTGAGTTTCGAAGGTAGATGGTGGATGCCTGGATGGTGGTGAAATTGCGAAGGTGTGTGTTGGTGGCGAAATATTGAAGGGTGGTGGTGAATTGAGGGGTTAGGATTTTTGAAGGTAGAGGTGATCACTAGTGAATTTAGGATTTAGGGTTTTGAAAGGTAGAGGTGATGAATGGTGGGTTGTGATTGGTGAGTGGTGCTAAAGGTTTAGAGTGAGGTCGGTGGTGGCAATGGTAGTGGCAGTTAGGATGGTGGTAGTAATGGGGATGAAAGATGGTGAGCATGCCCCGTCAAACGGAAAAGTTAACATTTTTCGTTAAAACGTGATGCTTCACAAAATTTTTTTTAAGTTTATAGTGGTGCTTCGCAAAATTTTGCAAAGTTATAGAGGTGCTTCCAAAATTTTGCAATGTTATAGTGGTGCTTCACAAAATTTGCAAAGTTATAGTAGTTAAATTAAAAAAAAAAGAAAATGGTGGGTTTTCTGACAAATTGTAAAGTTTGTAGTGGTAGTTCTCACAAATTTTCCTTAATTGTAGCAAAGAGTGATGTAGAACACTAAGTAATGAGTTATAATTCATTATTTCCCAAAATCTAGTATTATTTTAATTCATAATTTAGTTGCAAACACAGGACTTGGTCAAAACTCAGCTTGAGTCCCACTTAAGTTTGAGTTCAATCACAAATTGAGTCATGTAAGCTCATCATCACCCCTTATTCAGAGAGAAGGATACCAATTTTTCGAAACAAAAGGACTTCAAGAGATGGTAGTTATAGCCCATGTACAAACCTGTACCAAGAGTATGCTCCTAAAAATGTTGTCAATCTCATTCTTGCACGAAGAAAGAACTCTTTGCATTTTGGCATCCATGGACATCATAACAAAGATTGAAACAATGGCCTTTATTTTCCTTGGATGATCTTGAATAAGCAAAGTTTCTTTCAAGAAAGGTAGTTCACAAGCTTCACCAATCAAATACCCCATTTTATCCAGCAGAAGTTTAAGAAATTCAGGGCTTCTATCCAACAGAAAAAAGCAGGGAAGGAGATAATCACGCCATGTGTATGAACTGTTGGACGCCATTTGCCTCTCATCATGTTCCGGAAACAACTGCATCACGACCATAAATCCCAATGATATCTTTTATATAATACTCGTTATTTGAAAACAACCCAAACAAAACAGAGAACTTCAGCAGCATAAACGAACCAAAAGCCTCATCGTCAGACCAAAGAAATAAACGACTTTACTCGGACTTGGGTACTTGTTTCAGAGAGTTTACATATACAGGAAACAGTATCGTAAAAACTATCAATGCACTGAAACCATGTCGGATTATAGTGGATTGGATGCAGGTACTTATCATTGCTTAGAAGTTCCTGTTCAAACAAGCCAAAAAAGTCTATTCCCCTGGCCCAAATACCTTTTATGTCTAGTAAACATGATCATGCATAAAACAATGTAATCATAAACAGGGATATAATCTAATCGTCATCCAGAAAACAAGATCACCGGCGATAAACCTAAATCATGATGGAGGCTGGCAGCGTAATATTTGGATATAAGACGAAATTCCGAGCAAAAAGAACTAATGAATGCACTCCAGAATACAGCAGCAAAACCCCCACCAATATGTGATGAGCCTAGCATTTCAAACAATTTAATATCAAAAACTGCAGCATAAAACAAGCACCTATCCGTTACCATTGAGAAGTGCTAGCCACTAATGCAGAAACCTAGTTTGCACACATGCATGCAATTTAGACAGAGAAACAGTGATGTCAAGGTTAGCCAAGGACCAAGAAGGAAACAAAATAAACACTTACAAGTGCAACGTCAATCATATAGCCCAAAATGATATCAGAAAGCTTAATGATGCTTTTCTGTGAAAGTCTTGTTGGTTTGGAGTCCACAACTATAAGCATTCCCATCAATGCACAAGTGTTATTCATCGGTAATTTCTGTGACTGTGAAGCAAAAGATAAAATATAGTCAGAACATCTGAAACATATGAAATTTACACAATCCTGCCTCATGGATTGGGATGAGACGCCTGGGAAACAAGAAATCAATAATGAGAGCCGCATATGAGATGTGGAAAAGTTTAGCCAACTCACTACGAGATCCAAGATTAGATCCTCTAATATCTGAAAAAGTAGAGATGGATCACCCATCTGACAGAGGAAAGAGCAGACACGTCCAGTGACAGATCTTAAAGTCACTAGGTTAGCCTCTTTGTTAACTGTGCTACATGTCTCCTCTGCAATGAACCGGAGAAAACAAGAGATTATTATTATTATTACTACTCCCTCCGTCCCATAATGTTCTTCCTACTTCATTATTTTATACCTCACATATATTCAAGAAGTGGGAAGAACATTGTGGGACGGAGGGAGTATTATTTATCCTTAGACGAAAAAAAGATGATCATTAGAGAAAGCAAAAGACTGCAACTAAAAAGACAAGACACCAAAAAAATAGATCAAAGCTTTATGAGAAATCATTTTTTAGACCACCAACATCACGATGAATAGGGGATTTCAAATTTTACAATTCTCCATTCCAATAATTTTCCCCCTAGAGACAACCAGCACCACAGGCTTTTATTCTCCCTCGATGGGCAGCTAAGGTTCCTTGCATGTTTCCAAGCGGCACATCTTCATTAATCTTCTTACAACGCAGGGCTACACCACCAGGCCTATCTCCCCCAAGGTGCAGAGAGGTCATCATCTTGAGGCAGTGTATTATGTTCCCTTCAGACATCATTTTCCACTTCACTGTCTTGATCTTGAGTTGTGATAGAACATTGAGGCAGATGAAAACCACTATAGAATGTTTGCTGCAATGAAGTTCACTTAGGGCTCATCAACAAATTTGTCAGCAATTTCATTAGTAATTTTCTTCAGTCACAATAATAGCTGGGAAGGACCGAATATCAATATTTCCCTCTCCAACGTCAACACTGTTCCCTCCTTCCTATCTCCCATGAGTAGACTTGGTGAATTATCTTATGAGACAACTGTTACCTAGATCTCTCCACAATCATCCTTGCATGAGATTCTAACACTTTAGATTTCTATCTTGCTGAACCACCATCACCAATCGTTCGCAAAGTCCACTACGCAGACCCCAAAGTTGTTGAACCACCATCACCACTCAGTAAGTCCACAACGCTGACCCCGAACCAAAGTCACAAAGATGTATTTCCATTTAAAGCATAGATTTCTAAGATATACAACGTAACAAGCAAATTGGTGATACGCCGTGGCTCAATCCTTACCTCTTTGCACCAGAAAGAAAGGAATTGTCATTCTATCAGACTAAGTCTTAACTATCTTTACTGGATGTTCATTCGTATCTTTACCCTCCTAGATCTGACCTTATTATCACATTTCTCGCTACCAGACTTTGACTAAAATGTCAGCTCACCCACGAAAACTCTGTCTAGAACCGTCTATTATTTATAAAGATATCCTATCTAAAGTTACCCTCGAAGTTGTGTATGAAGTCTATGAACTAAACTTTTTGCCGAGACCTTGAGTCCTTGACATTAGTATATAAGGCACCTTGTCTTATTTGGCGGAAATGGCTACTAAGAGTGGTCCAATATCTAGGAACTCCGTTTCAAAATAGGATAGTAGACAATGACCCTCAAGGACCCTCGGGAGCGGCTCTAGATGAAGAGGTTGAGTACTCAAATGTGATATTAGCATTCATATTGATGACATAAGTGATAAAGATTGTTCCTAGAGAAATAGAAAATTGAGACGATGACTTAAGTAAACCTATGCATGAACCAATATTTTATTTTCAGTATTCATCCAAATAGATCTCTCACCATTCTGTTCTACCATGTGCTATAAGCGCTTGCAAACCCAACTTCATATCATTATTCACACCCTCCATCCAAGGCATCTTCTACCTCTCATAACTTCTTTAAAAATCTTTGAGGTTACAACTCTTTAATATTGTTACCAATGCATCCTGCGGTCAACGTCTCAAATGCCCCCAACAACCATAATCAGTTCTACCGTACCTTATACTCTATATCCACAACTCCTACCTTATTTCAGATATCTTCGTTCCAAATTCGATCCCTTAAGGTGCTTCCACATATCCATCTCAAACTTACGCATTTCTAACACCCCGTTTTTCCTAACAAGGTCCTTTCTAAATGCCCAACATTTCAACCCATATAATAAACCAATATTAATGCTGGTCTTAGTAGCCCTATAAAAAATTTCCCTTCATTGTTAGAGGTCATCACACTCGCACAATATCCAAGTTTCTCTTCATCTGACCACCGAAGCTTGTAAGCCAAATCTAGGTCAATATGTCTATTCCACATAAAGCGATCTTAATGATTTACGACACTAATTATAGGAAACTTTTCACCATTAAATGCTCACTACATCCTCTCTGTACACCCTCTCACTACTAAAATTACGACACTCAATTATAGGAAACTTTTCACCATTAAATGTTCACTACATCCTCTCTCTACACCCTCTCACTATTGAAATTAAACTCCATGTACTCAGTTATGGAGTAATTTAGTCTAAATCTTCAAGATGCAATTCCTTCCATAGTTCCATTGCTCCAATTTAATTTTAACTCCATATCTATCATCGACAAACGATGTACACCTATATTATTTCATCCTGATAGGCCATGTTAGCGGTTAGCCAATCTATTACTATAGCGATGAAAAAAAGACTTGGAATAGTCCACTTGTAACAAGATAATCATGGTTGCCCATAACATCTTTGTTATATAAATGTGTTAACCCATCAATATCAACCATTCCTAAACATCTAAACCTTAAAAGGGATTATATTACATTATACTGAGGATACAATAACTTAAGATATTGGATCACTCCAAAAAAGAAAAAGGAAAATCTATTTGCACGAACTAAAATAGACAAAAAGGAAAATCCTTAAAGGAATGAAGCGAGTATAATTAAAGGTGTCGTGTATAGCATAATTTTACGGGATTCTTGTACTACAGTAATTAATTGGATCACTCTCAATTTGTTACTACACATTGCGATGGCAGCGAAGCACGTCATAGCACCCGAAAGATGCTTTGCTAATGAGACATCATTACCGGATCGGCAGCCACGACTTTGTTCTACGATTTATACAGCCCACAAGCTATCTAATGAGTAAAGATCTCAAATCCTAGCAACAAAACTCAAAAAAATGGGCAACTCACTTAGGAGGGGAAACAAGTGCACAATGACACCCATACCCTTAAAATTTTAAGTTGTACAGACGAGACACTTTTTCTCATCGCTTCCATAAATGAGACTCCTCACTAGGGTCACCCTGCATCACAGACACAAAGTAATACCGAATCTCATTTCTCTTGGAAAACTATCCGTTGGCCACCTTGGTTTTTGTTCATCTCTCGAATAATTGGCTAAGGTGATATGAATGACCCCCAAGCCCCTCCGACATGGAGGACTTCTGAAACCGATTAAATAATAAAATTTATATTCCCCAAATAGCCCTCATTTCTGCAACTTCAATGTTTTCCCGTATCCCTTCATTTCTTAACCGATCCTTCCATGTATGGCCTACCGTAAGATATGCATAACATGGCATTGTTTCACCGCCCAACACTTTGGTGCCATATAACAAAACACCTATTCCCTTTAATCCATGAGAAATGTCGAGATCATAAAGGAAACATGTGGTTCTTATCCACTTTAACCAATCCGCGTTAATTCCATGAATCATATCTCCATCGAATTCTCCATCCCTTTGGAGAATAGATCCAAGGTAGCGATGAGGTCCGATTGAACCACTCTATCATCCAATGTGACCGCCAGCTTCGCTACTTCTAACCCCGCACTCTAGATACTCATTCTTGCCCACGGGCTTTCAAGATGTGTATCCACAATTCCAACTTACTTCCAACAACTTTCTTTGTCTAATCAATCAACACAATATCTTCTACAAACTATTTGCCACGGTATATCATCTTGATTTTACCGCGTTAATTTGTCCATGATTATAGTAAAGAGAAAGAGATTAAGAGCAAACCTTGATGCACTCCGATCATAATAGGGAACTCTTCTTAGTTCGTACACTCGTAGTGACCCCCTCATACATGTCTTTTGCAGTAGTTTGCACACTCGTAATGATCCCCTCATTCATGTCCTTGATGATATATACTTCCTCCGTTTCTTTTTAACTGCAACGATTGAACATTTTTTCTCTCTACTTTATGTCAAATCGTTGCAGTTAAAAAGAAATTGAGAAAGTATATATTTTTGTGAACCATCTTTTTTTGCCAACGCCCATCAAAGTACTTGTGTTGGTGTTTTACCATGTCTTATCCAAATCAATGAAAACCATACTTAGATACTTCTTCCTATCCCGGTAAATTTCTCATGAGATGGATAGCCTCTATAGTCGATCTTCCTAACATAAATCCAAATTGGTTCTCCGAAATCTTCACACATTTCCTTAATTCTTTGCTCAATAACCTGGTCCTAGAGTTTTATCATATGACTCATTTGTTTATTTTCTCAATAGCTGGTACAATCTTGTACATCACATTTGCTCTTATACAAAGGAATCAAAGTACTCTTCCTCCATTCTAATGACATTTTGTTGTTTCTCCAAATCATGTTGAAAATTTTATCAGCCACTCAATTCCTCTCCCCCTTAATCACCTCAAACTTCGATAGGTATGCCGTCCGGCCCCATAGCTTTCGGAGCAAAAAAAAACAATAAAAGGCAGAAGTTCCAATCACTCTAATATCCATAAAATATTATCACTAGTCAATTTCATTTCTTAGGTCCAACAACAGTATCTGCGAACCATACTAAAAGTTGCGACGAACAAAAACAATATAACTGATTCAAAACTTAGGAAAAGGTCAAAACGAGACCCAGTAAGGAAACGGCAGCAATACAACTTACCAGGTGTAATTCCATATTGTGAAACTAACGTCACCAAGAAACTGATATAATCTGCAACATGGATGTGACCAGCTTTATAAGATGAATGTAGGACTTCCATGATGCGAAATAAGACAGAGGAGTCCAAGGAATCAGCTGGCATCAGTAAGTAACAAATATCAAAAATTCAGTTTATCACTCCAACTGTGTAATGAAATAGTCTACTTTATACTGTAATCGCTCAATCAAGAGTGAAGTGGAACTAACAGAAGGTGCAAATGAAATGAGGAAGAGATTTGTTTGTATTGGTCAAAAAGGAGATGCTTGTTTGGAACCCTTTGGAGTTTTGAGTGGCCAGAACACCCCCACAACAATGCTTCTCTCTACAAATACAAAATATCTGAATGCACCCCTCCCTTCCCTTTTATTTACAACTTCCATACTAACTCTGGCAAAACAAACTCAGCACATGGACGCTGACAACCTGAACTTAATTCCGTGGAGTACATGGTAGTAAGGTACACCATTTCCCTTCCTTTGAGCATAAGTCAGATAAACGGTGGATTTGGCTGAGTTCATCAGAAATTGCTAGAAATAAACATAATTGCTTCCCTAATAGATATGCCATGCCTACAGCTTAAGAATAAAAAATACAACAAAAAGTTCCCCACGCTAAGATTCATGCTAGATCCTGCTCCTCTTTAAACTGTAGTATCAAGGATCACCAAAAGCCTCTTTTTGGCGCAAAGAACTTCTATATTACAACAGCACAGGTTGTTACTAAATCTGTTGTTTCAGATAAGCTAATATTTGGCATCAGCTATCTTGGTTTCTAAATGATAGTCGTACGTAAAAGATAAGAATTGCTTACATAAGCAGCATAATGACAGTGAGGCAAGTAAGTGTCCTTTCAAAGAAGAAAAGTAGTAGAGACAACAGATGGAAATCTCTTGAGAATCTTTTGCAAGTTCCATAAAAGGGCCGTAGCATATCTGACCTGCAATACCAAAAAAAATCACCATAAGTGGACAAAAACAAATTAGCTCGAAGTGGGTTTGGGGTGGAGGTGGGGTTGAGCCAGAATTTGAAAAAGAACCAGAAGAGAGGGTTAGGGATAACACAAAAAAGGAGGCTAATAGTACAAGAGTGAGGATTGAGGTTATCAGCTGCGCACAGCAGAATCACTCAAAACAAAACAGGGTATGCGCTATAAAGAGGCCAAAATAAATCAACCAATCGAAGACTGACATATTCCCAATTAGATTATGAATTCCTTTCACTCCGGGAACTGACAGCGACATGCGATGTCAGCAGCTTTAAGCAAATTGAAACATAACTTGAACATTGAGCCTTTAGCCTCCAATTATTATATTTTAGGGTTTTAATCAAGATATTCAAGGAATTTTTAGTTCAACCAAGTTAAAAAACAAAATCACAGGCAAAGTCTTCATTATAAATATTTTTGCTCAATCAGACCCTCCTCCTTTTTGTTTCAAGGACCATAGGGTTTATTATAATGAGGCCAATGCACACATACGGACATAGCGAAGAGAAGAAAGAGAAAAAAAGTCCACCTTTCCCTGTGCTTTTGCAATAATAATTTTGCAACTCATCCTGTAATTTATCATATTCCACAGCAACATCGCTGTTTGATAATCCGATTTGCCCTAGACGAAGCAGAAGACGCAACACTGCCTGTTTAATTGATACAGTGACATGTGGCAACAAAAATGCCAAAAGTAAGTTATGATGAGAAAAAAAACAAAGAATAGTAATTGATGTCCATAACTCCATATAGAAAGAACTTCAACAAGCAATGTTTTACTTAAGAAAGGTAGCGTTCATACATGGGAGTTTGATGGATGTTTAGTGCCAAGTGATTTTAGCAGTAACCCAATCTCATTTATCCAGGTCCTCTGACAGTCCAGTATTTCTTTATCGTCAACATCTGAAAATAGGATATCTTGTTTCTGCGATTAATAAAAGTGACAGTAGCATTGTCAGTAAACAGCACATGCTAACAGAATGATTCATCATCATCCTGACACCTCAAGGCTGATAAAGTTATAAGGATGACCAACTTCTATTAGCTCGTTTCACCTCAGAGGACCAGAGACCCAGACTACCCTTCCACCTGCACGGCTGCACCATCAATATGGCCAACTTATCCCATACCAAAATTCTGTCCTCAAGTGTCTGTACTCTGTAGCATTTTTAACTTCCTGTTGTTCCCTCCACCCCCTTCCCCCCACCCCCAACCCCCAACCCCCAACACAAAAAAAGAGCATGCGTAACAGGTCCTTCTGATAAAAAAATCCATATTCAAAAGTCATTGAGAAGAATTAAGGAGAAGGGAGAGAAGGGTGTGGAAAACATAATAGCAACAGCGTAGAATAGTTCTTTTCTGTCCAGAATTTTCTCCCTTCTGCAACTATTTTAGCGCCCACCTTTCCATTGATTATTTTTAATTTTGATAATTTCCCTTTCCGGCCCCCTTATATACACCTGATTAGAGATTGATTTGGTTCCTCAACTGACATCTTTCTCTCTTAACAACTTTGTTAGAATACAGATATACCAGTTTCAGTTAGGTGGCTAATTTATTCTATCCTCAAGATACCAGGATGATAATCCACTCCTCTACCTTTCTGTCTAGTACGTCATCTAAGAAAAGTACAACATCAGTATGGTTATAAGAGCATACAAGAACTAGCATTTCTTCAACTGCTTCCAGGCAAGCCATTTTCATTGATGAATCAGGAGTGCAATTGCCAAACGCTGTGGTGAAATCCTGCAATTTACATGAATTATATCTATTCATAAGCAAATCCAAACATTTCAAATATTAGGCAAGGTTTAATCTGAGACAAAGACGATATAGAACATAGAATACATCCAGAAATGTTCTAGAAAGCCATAATTGAAGAGACGGTAATTGTAAAATACATATTTATCTCAGAAGAGGGTTCAACATCATATGACCTTGAGACTGTTACGAATTGGTCAATTTGAAGAAACGAATAGAATACGCATTTCACCATTCTGCAAAGTTCAAAAGAACAATAACCACAACCTCTCTTTACCCATACCTGAACAAGAAAATAATATAGCTAGCAGAATTCTCTTTTCCTTTGCATGTTACTCTCCTTTTTAACAAACAAACAATCGTCTGCCACTGCACTCGTTTATCCAAAGTTAAGCTAACAGGAAAAGAACAAGAATCCCCTTTAGGTCCAATGTCGTTACCAACTTCTTGCTCAGGAAATTTCAAGTTTCAGCAGGGTTGATCTTCTCTAGATATTCATATTCCTTATCCTTTTAGATTAGTGACAGAAGGCTTAACATCAAAAGAACAACGAAATACTAAAAGGATTGACACACTAAAATGCCTCTTAGTTGGAAATATATCGAACCAGAACGGTAAGAAAAAATTAATATGAAACAGAAAGTAAGAAAAGACAGAAGTCCTCCAGACAACATACGGTGAATCAGGAACTCCTTAATTAAACAAGGCAATATGCCAGGATAGGACAAGCAAGAGTACTTAATTCAAAATTTTATCTTCTCACTAAATCTACAGATCCACTTACTGCTTATGATCAGTGCTGTGAGGCATTAGTATTTTGCTTATATTAGATCATCGACATTATCATAAGCCTCAGACTGGACTGACTTCCTAATTGCCTTCATAGAAACCCAAATTTCATAAAGCTACCAGAATTACTGGTGCATTTATCATATTCAATAAGGAATGTTCTTAGAAAACAATGTGTTCAAAACTCAAACCCCCCCTCAACCTATCCCAACTTGCACCAGCATTGAACATCGATTTTGGCGCAAGATAGTCTCTGGTTCTCCAAAACCCACTCATACCAATAAAACACAACTTTTACACCAATCACCCACATCCAATGGAATCCTAAGGACCTAAACAAAAGGAAGTGGATTACCCATTACCAATTATTCCTTATTAGTCTTCCAGGTTGGGTCTTAAGCGGCACTTATCTTCTCCTTGGACGCGTGCATACAGCCTAAGGAGTCTCCCTTAACAAAACTGCATGAGGGGTTAGAAATATATATTTGGTAAAAAAAGAGAATGAGTGTTCATTTGATGATCTTCACCTTTCGAGAGCAAAAAGGCGACTACACCTCTCTTTTCACTCATCTAATGATATTATTTCCTCAAAAACCTAACAGCTGTCGAAAAATAGAAAAAATTCCTTTACCTTAAGGGCAAAATAGAAGAACAGAGAAATGAATTAAAGATCCACCATCCACCTTAATCAGTAGTTTCTTTTTAAGCAATTAGATGATTCGTTGACACCAACACTAAGAATCTATTGTGACTCCTCTCAAGAACTTTTAACCATACAAAATTCCTGGCTGATTGTAAACATTACCAACTAGTTTGATTTTTTTCGCGCATGGACAATTTTCTACAGGCTTGAAGATTATCAAATTACTTCTATATGCCTTCTCCCTTACCTCCAAGGGGCAGATATCACTTACCATGAACCAACAATCTGGCTTTTGTATAACATCAATCAAAATAACTTGATCCCAACCTGGAAGCAAAAAGACAGTGGAGATACTTCTCAACATTCCTATAAAGGACTGTGTGAACCCCTAATTTCATGCGTAAGGCAAAATTACAATGGGTTCAGTTGAAGCCAACAGATCAAACCTATGTAAAAGATCTCGCCAAGGGCTACAGCATCAAAGACGTAATTTTCAGAAATAGAAGCAATAAACAAAATACAAGTGAGGGAACAGACCTTAAGGAGGTGATGCTCTTGATCATCTACTGTTGATACCAGATTTGGAATAAAAGGGACCAGCGAAGGGATATGCTTGTCATAGAATACATTATCAGACATGTTACTTCTATTTAGCTGCAGACAGATAGAAACTCCATTAACTAATGGACGCAGAAGAGCAAATAAAATGTACTATCTCCAATAATCTACCACAATGCACGCAACATACATCGAATTTTGAAGAATAATGGGCCATTCTAATTAAAAATCATTCTCGGTACATGCCACACTCAGATCTGATTTAGATTTCAGGCTGCTGTTATCTCTAATTTTATCTGGCGAAAAAGTATTTTAAAGAAAAGGAAGGAATATTCTAATAATGCATTTAATGCATCAGTGGTTATTGTAAGGGAGAGAAAACAATATAACAGAAGACAGTGGTAATCCATCGTCCACACCCCTGTCAAAACATGCACATTGCTCGTCGTAAGCACTTGAACAAGGTTATTTTTCTTTTCACATTGAATAACCTAGTACAGGTATACTCAAAAAACTTGGAAACAACAAATTTGCCAATAGAACTGCAACGTTTCAGAAGTTGTAAGTACTACTCCCTCCCTTGTCCTTTTGTTCCTTCTAGGGATTTCCCAGAATACTGGTTGGGTTTCAATTGTTATGCATTTGAAGATTTTGAAAACAACGAAAAATGTAGGTGAGGGTTAAAATAAAATAAAAGTAGCAGATGACAGCTTGTACTCCTGTCTTTTAACTTTTTTATTTCCCCTAGATATGACAACGGATAGAAGACGGAGGCTGTAAGATACTTAGGAAAATTAAAACAAAGGAGGGAAGGGAACCTTTTGATACTGCAAGTACTACATAAATCCACGTAACCAAGTCCGGGATGACAGCGAATCTATCGCACCCTTATTATTCTTTTTTCTTTCCTTTTCAATAAAAATAAAAAATTTAGCAGTATCAAAAGATTCAAAACCAGTACAACATGCAAATTGATTGACTAGCATCCAGTGGTACCTTATACACTATCTCAGCACAACATGAGAAGCTGGTATCCCCTTCGACGTAGGGAATACCAAGTTACCAACTGATGTGCTCACATGTAAACAGATTTACTACAGGTCAGCCATTTTCGGCTATAATATTTCTTGAGTGCAAAGGATACGTACTATAGAAAAAACGAACCTTAGAGAGACAATCTTTGAAGAAGCTAACAAATCTGTCGCACAAAACAGGAAGGGGACAGATGTATTGGTTGAAGGTGAAGAATATTCGAGATATCACAGAATTCAAGACGAAATACCGGCGAGCGTAGTGATCATCCTGTTAAGCAAGAATAAAGAAGGTGAATCATACATATAACATCATCATGTATAACTCCTGCTGCTAAATTTAGCAGCTCAAACTCCATTGGTCACCAACATCAAAGGAATTCTAACAGAGAAATCCACAAGCAGGAAGGCGTGAAGAAAGAGAGAGAAAGAGGTATAGGGAAAGGCAAGCAACATTATGCAGCGCAGGTAGCAAAGCAGACCCACTAGAGAATGATATCCGTATAATATGGCTCATAGCACTTGCAAGGGAAACAAGGAAAAGTAGTCCCAATTACATTCATGTGAATTTTCGAGAGGGGAGAACACAAATGGAGAGGCAAGCAGCAATGCCAAGCAATGCAAATACAAGAAGAAAGCTCATAAAAATAACATATATACAAGTGAGAGTTCTTATCTTTCTTCAAGGTTATGTAGTAAGAAATGAGGTTGTACCATTACTCGGGTGCAAATACACTGGGTTTCAAACTCATATTTGTGGCCGAGCAATAGCACTTGAAGAAGAAATTCTCCAAGTAGACACAAATGGCATTTAGAGCCCTTTCTAAATTAAGGCGATAGCCAATAAATTGACATCATGAATGTCGTATTAAAGGAACAATTAAAGTCCCATAAAAAATTGACATTTTATTTTTTATACAAGACATTATGTCTCCTTTCTATAGAATAAGTTCACATTTCTGACTATTGCAGCAAACTTCCACCATTAGTGCTATCTTATTTTCGGCATCAACAGCTCTCACTAAGGTTTCAATTTTACTCACTTGTTCCTACAGAGCAATGCTTTTTATTGGGCCTAATCAAAAAGATTTTACCTAATTTCAACCTAAATTACCGAAATTTAAAAATTAAAAATTGGCAAGGTTTAGATAGGATTCGGTCATTGATAAACAGAAGAGGAAAGACAATCTTATACTCTGTTTCATTTTCAGATACATTTCCCAAAATCTTGCAAGAGGATAAAGTGAAGAGCTATGCCTGTACGGCAATATTAGCAAACTTTCCTGGTGAATCTAATAGATCAGGCAGAACTTTAGAATAAGTTTCTTTCTTTACACATCACAATTTTCAAGGGCCTATATAGGTGTGATACAAATGTTCATGTTAGCAAGATATGTTTCACAGGCTTCACAATTTATTTTTATAAAGTCAGATCTCAGATTATTTTTTTAAGGCTATATAAGCATTCAAATGTGCTAAATATGCGGGAAGACTTGCCATGGTATGGTCTCACTATCAGGATAAAGTTTATAACTCCAAACTTGTAATTAGCTCAAAGGGATTAAAAGTAATTCTTGCTAACACAATTCACCTGGCTCACGCTTGAAACAAGAAGCAGAAGCATATGACAATTTCAAACAAAAGGATTTCAAAATACGAACATCAAGACTTTCAGAACTTCAATCACTTATAAAGGAACACAAAATAAGACAAAAATGCAACCAGTTTCTCACACTAAAGAAAGCAGGCGACTCTTGAAAGGAAATTATGAGCATGGTACCAAATTTAACTAATGTTTCCTTCTCTTATTCTCCCTTGGACACCAAAAATGGCAGGCTAAACTCCAAAACATGAAATTTATTAACTAACCAAGAGATGCCACCAGCCCATTTGTGAAAACAAAACTTCATGGTATAAGGGAAACATCACTGAAAGTCATACAAGAGAATCACAAAGGTGAAAACTTTACGTTAAAAAAAAGTGTGAATACCACCTTAGGAAGAGAACGTATTGGTTGCACGGGGAAAACAGCAAACAATCTATCCAACATCAAAGAAGGGAACTTCCCATCCTGTATACAGATCTCTGAGCTTGCAAAAGCAGAAACTGAAGTATGTAGATCCAGTTGGTACTTGCCGATCCCATACACATTGTAACGAACAACTAGATCTATGCTCTGTAGTATAGATAGCATACAGTCAAGAGAATGTGAATCGAGTTGTGGTTGAGAGTGAGCCTCAGACATTAAGCCGTAGAAACAGTCGATCAGAACTGGCACAAGGTTCTTCAATTTGACAACAATCACAAAATGCCCTATAAGAAAGAGGACATGACAAACACGACATTTTTAATTACATTTTCAATTACAAACACAAAGATATCTGAAAAGAATTTTGAAAAAATGGCCAACATGCTGGGGCACAAATGCTCATCTTCCTATCAGATACGAGGCATTCAACCATAAAGTCAAGCTGGGAACAGTTGACGAAGTCCATCATCAATTTCTTTTACTTTTATTAGCTTCTTTTTGAATTCTTCTCAAAATCCTCATCCACATTGATGTATACAGAACCCAACGCGTGAATATAAACATGAGCATAAACTCCTATGTTGCTCAGACTCGGATACGAGTGTCGTATCCGAGTAGGGATCTAAGGATCCGACACTCTAGACCTAAAATTTTGAGGATACGGCGATACGGTAAAGAGAGTGTCTTGACTAATTTTCTAGACACGGGTATCTGAAAAGTGTCGGATAAAATAATGGCTATTATATAAAATGTGTCAAAGTGGCTTATTTTTACATAATGACAGCTTCTTTTAAAAGAGAAGCCCAAATAATAGCTAGCCCATTTTTTACAAAATGTCTTTTAGCAACCCATATTTAAAAGAATTAAAACATTTAGAAAAATAGTCAAAAAGAAAAAGAAGAAACTCAGAAAGGAAACACAGAGAAGGGGACTCTTCATCGCCTAACAGGAGAGAGAGGGAAGAGAATACCAATGGCTAAAGCGGCGGCCGGAGCTCCGGTGAACTTCCTCATCGGAGATGAAGCCACCATCTGGCTCGGAATTTCCCCTAAAACAAAAGCCCCATGGTAATTTATTGTAGTTTTAATCATTTCCTTGTCAATTTCCAGATCTGCGAATTTTCATCTTCTTTTCTCTCCTCCTTTCTCTCTCTCGGTCCTCTTGTTTAAATCGTCGACGACACTCGAAGAGTAGATCCGACACTTATTCCGGTACGCGACTCGACACCTTTTCCAGACGTGTCGCGCGTCGTGTCGCATGTCGTGTCGAGTCGACACGCGATACTCTGGGTGGTCGAGGGTGTCGAGGCAACATAGATCAACTCTATGCTTCTAATAAAATTTATGCACAGAAACCCGCATTATTATCGAAACCTATTTACCCCCAAGGATGTAAAAGGATAACATCCACTGTAAATGCTGGAAATGGCAAAACAGATTGTACCAGCATATGACAGTACCTCAGTAAACCTCAAAAGTATCAAGCTCAGAATACAACAAGAATCTACAGAAACTTAACCTCAAGACATGTCCATATGGCTATTTCACACAAGGTCAAAAGATAGGACCTTCTAGGCATACCTACAATATATACATAGATACTGTATCAACACCTGAACTTAATCATTATATTGCTAGTTCAAAATGACACTATGATGATGAATATTATTTGTAGGCAAAATCGTTTCTGTTATTTAGAGAACTGCACCAACACAGACAGAAAAGGCAAACCGTACATATCAAAGACAGCAAAGAAGAACAGTTAAACTTCCTATTAGTCACACATTCTGTGTTCTCCTAGATAAGATCACAATCATCAATTTATTAGGCGTACAAGCACAGGTACTATACAGATGCAGAAAGGCTGGAAGACTTGCCCTGCTAAAGTTGTATACACCCTCAGGTAAGTAAACGCTGAACTAGATATCTTGCACAAAAGAGGACAATGAGCTTTCCATAAGTAAGGATACCAAGAGACAGCGGAGATTCACACACATAGCTCTGAATTCTAGTAAGCACTCCTCAGGGAATTTGCAGTTTGGAGGACTGTCGGGACTACAAAAATTATCTAATTGGGCCAGAAAACCAATGGAACCTTTGAGAAACATACTGCCCTAAGGGACAAAGGTTGGATGTTAAACCATTTAAACCTTAGGGAAAGATGTTAGACCTTGGTGAGACAAAACTATTAATAAACAGAATATTCACCTATGGTTAGATCTTGTTTTATTCACCTACGTTTTATAGAATATCAACAAGAGCAACACCATATGCAACATCATCCTGACTTTTAAGTTTTACGGATTAGTTGTTTTCAAGATTTGAACCTGACTCCTCCAAGTCATCACAGCCTTATTATGGAAAAGAAGATTTGAACTCAGAACATTGACATGTATACCTCCTTTGTTCCATAAGTCATGCAACAATCCAACACATTACTTTGACGGTTAATATTTATAAATATGTAAGAGCAAAATTTATAAAAAATTGATTTCGAAAAAATACAAATTGAGATTAATAAAACAAGATCCTCATGACCATAATTTTTCTCCATAACAGTGACAATTCGTGGCCAATGTTTGAAAAGTTTGACCACTAAATAGTCATTGTTGCAAGAATAATGCAAAGAAGTATTAGATTAAGCCCATTAAGGAAACACACAGAATTGGCCCGCGACTTATTAACAGGTGACTGCAAGGAGAAAGAGGGTAATTTTTTTGCGCCGTTTATGCACGAAATGATTATTTCCAGGGAAACTTCCAACAAGATTCACAATTAGAACTACCAAATTGATAACTAAAAATTGAGGGGGTTACTTATCATGTTAGTATATACTACCTCCGTTCCATATGTATTGCAACATAGGAAGTTTTCTCCCAATGCACTACTTTGGATGCTAATATCTCTAATTCTATTTGAGTAAAAATTATAAAAAGTTGATATTAATTAAGCATATACTGAGACGAATCTAACAAGATCCCACATGACTAAATTTATCCTTATGTATAAATCGCAAAAGAAGGTCAAAGGGGAGTGTATGAATAATGTAAAATGTCAAAGGTTGCAATACATATGGAACGGAGGTAGAATGTGAAAATTCCCCGTTAACACTTTCATGCGCAAAAAAATAGGTTGCTGGAAACTGTGGAAAGATTCACAAAAAAAAAGTGAAAGTGACAAACGCCAAAAACACCTTAATGTTGACCAGAGTTGGCGTGCATAATACTTCCTAATTTCCCTTTCTCGCTTATTTTTTCCACTCCCTCCGTAACGAATTAGTAGCAACATTTTCCATAAATGGGTGTAACACAATACTAGTAACAATTCAATTCTTTCCAATTTTAGCGAAAAAAAAATTTTCATAAAAATTACATAAATGCCATTACTATATACAATTAATCTCATTTTTACAACTTCTTAATATACCACTACACATTAAACTTAAAGCATTAAAATCATTAAATCAAACAATAATCAAAATCCTAACCACTAATCAAACACCCACAACCTCCCTCAACCACAAACACCACCAGCCCATTCGATCATATCAACCACCACCTTCCTCGTGACCATCGCAGCCGCCAGCTTCCTCCTCACCATCGCCACCATCAACTTCATCGAAACATCAGTGTCGTTGTCACCTTCGAACACCTAGCCATCACCTCCGACCCCTTCGAATCCAACTGAACCCACCCATCACCTTCGAACCCAACAACGCCGGCGAAGACTCGAACTCAACACCATCTCACCTTCGAATTCGAAGCAACGTAAGTGAAGATTCGAAAACCATCAACGCCGGTGAAGACTTGAACCCAGCACCATTTCACCTTGAAATTCGAATCAACGTCGGCAAATTGAAGATTCGAAACCATCACCACCACACGTTCGAATTCAAACCCAACACCACCCCATGTTCGAATTCGAACCCATCTTTCTCCTCAACACTGCGATCATCGGTGCTTCGATCTATTACTTTGATCTCTCTCTCCTCTCCCTCTTCGATGATCTATCTTTCTCTCTCACTACCGATGTCGGTGCTAATGTGGTGCAACTGGGGGTGTTGATGTCAGTCCTGATGTGATCTATTGTATTGTGGTGAGGTGGTGGGTCATCGTTTTGGGGGTGGGTTGCAGGGGTTGGTGGTGCTGGTGACGGAGGGGGAATTGCTGGTGGTGGAGTCACCGGTGATTGTGCTCATGACTTTGGGTGCTCATGACTTGGGTGTGATTAAGGGTGCTAATAGTTGTTTATTTATGTTTAATAGGGTAACTAGGAAATTTTGCCTAGGAATGCTCCCAAGTCCAATTGTTGCTACTTTTCTGTTACGGAGGGAGTATATAATATTGTAATTTATACTCTCTCTATTATCAAAAAAAAACATTGATGAGCTTCAGGTAATTGAGAAATCAATCTGGCAATCGTAAAGAGTTATACACTTATACTACAGCATAGAATTTAAAAATGGGATCAAAAGGGGAGATAAGATGAAGTACAATACACAAGCTAACTCCAATCCATGTTTAGCTGTATTCCTCGCTGTCACTCTTTTATCATGCCAAAATGTGGCTGGAAAGATTTTATCTCATGTGGCAAGCTGCCCTAGTTTCATATGCTATTTTGGTAATATCGCCCTACAAAAATAGTAAATTTTAAGGAGATAGAGCAAAGGACTCAGAGTGGTGCCAGCAGAAAACAAATGCACGACAAATACCAGAACGTAGCATTGCATCTTTGAGAAGATGCAAATGGTGAAACAAGTGCTTTTTAGTGGAAGCTCAAAAGCTTGATTGTGCTAATTATGACATCCTAAACTAACGTGTAGAGACCTCAATAAAAATCGCCCATTCAGTCCGAATCTGATCTAATGAAATGAATCCAATCCAAATCCTACAGGGAGTGGAGTTCTCCCACAAATCCGACCCAAATCCGATTATTCGTGGCACCTCTAATAAACTAATAGTTTAAAATAACTTTACAATAGGATAATTAGGTTGGCATTATTGAAAATTAAGTAAACATCGTCTAAATGTTTTCTAAAACTTCATCTTTAGTGATAACATAGTCTTAATCCAACACAAGTTTGACCCGACACGAGGAAAAATAATACTGTCCAAATCCAGTTAAAAAGAAGCTGAGTCGGAACAAAGGATGACGACATGGACTCACGCATGTTGTTCCAGCCATGATAACTAAATGCATGCTGAATGTTACTCACTACCAAGAAATACACGTATTTGACTTAGAGATGGTGACTGATAACTAGATGCATGCTTACTGTTACTCCTACCAAGAAATACACGTATTTGACTTAGAGATGCATATTAGTTAAGTTATCTTGGTGATTGAGCAGTGAGCAATTGCATCCAAATGCCTGATGGGATAGAAATATGTGGTGATTAACAAGTGAAACATACAAAAGTAATAAAACATTGTTATCATGTGATGAACCTAAAACTCTTATGGAAACTGAAGTATTAAAAATAGTTCAATCATCAATTGTATTAAACATTACGTTTTATACATACTTCACAGCAAAGAAGCAATAACAAAAGGGCACTTACAAAGTACAGTTTTAGGTTCTTCACATACCAGTAGAATCGTTAGGCACATCACTCTCAACAGCATGCAGTACTTCTTTCTCCACAATGGTCTGTATCAAACAGATAATTGGAAACTAATCATCTATAGACATATATGAGGGAGAATTCAGATCTGAAATTGGAATAAAGAAACAACAGTCCAGGATGCAATTTAATGGCCAGATGTAACGTCTTTCACACACAAAAAAACATATCACAAGCTCCAGACACGTAATTCAAATGCATACACCCCCAATCTCACCATGATTGTCGTATTTTCCTTTACAGAATGTTTCAGTGTGATTGACAGAGTTACACTTTTTCTCGCTAACGACCGAAGTCCCTAAAAGCACCACTCTTATAGACTTTGTTTCCAAACTAATGTGTGTGAACGTCAACAGTGTCAATTGTACTGAAACAAATAAAAAATATATGTTACTTCATTTCGTTTTCTAAAGAACTCAATTATAAAGACATGAAGGGTGTGTCGCCCATTTATAAAATGAGGGTTCATGCCAACAGGCTCAAATTCTCGGGCTATCATGAAGGAATTTATCTACAAAATCAAGGAAAGTCAAGTGACATTCAGATGCTAAAACTTAACTCAGAGGTATACAAATCTCAAAACTGGAACTTGAAAGCTTCACAAAAGAAGGGCAAACCCTCAAAAATCTGTTGGTTTCTTTCATTCCAAATGGACCACCAAATTTCCAACAAAATCATCTTCCAAACCTCAGCAAGCCAACTTCTTTCATCCTTGGGTACTAAGCAACAAGAGCAGCTCTCTCAAAACAAGGTCCGACCCCGCTTAATTTAAAGATAAGTGCCAAATTGAAAGAACTAGAACTCAACGACAAAAGACAATGACAAGAATAACGAATTACTCCTTCTTAAGGCCCAAACTGCAACGACTAGCAATGAAAAAACTTTTTATTTCATCTTTTGTAAGTAAAAAAAATTGATTAGAATGCCACCAATATGGTGTATGCATGTCGCCCACTTTAAAAAAAAAAAAGGGTTAATGACAAAAACCTTTTTTAAAAACTTTCTTTGAGTAATGGAGCTTGTCATGCCACCAATATGGTGTAGCCATGTCGCCAACTTATAAAAAAAATGGTTAATGACAAAAACCTTTTTTAAAAACTTTGTTTAAAAACCAATGTTGGCTATGGAGCTTGTCATGACAACATTTGCTGATAAAAACCTTTTTTAAACACATTGTTGTTGGATGATATAGCATCAGTACCAACTCTTATTTTACGCAGATTACTTCTTTTCTTCAAAAACTTTCCTTTCAACTAATCTTTCCTTCATATTTACCTGTTTGCTTGGAATTAACAGAAATCTGCTCCATATTACAGTACATTGTTCTTGAACAAAGACCACATGCATACTTCATATTTTAAAAAGGTGGTTTTGTGTTTTCTCTTTCCTACAGATGTCTGCATCACAAAGTCTACAGTCTCAATGCAGTTCCCCCACGTCTTTCTCACTTAAGTTGAGGGTTCCAGCTGCTTGGGACAGATTACAAAACCCGTGTTACAACTCCAAAAATCAACTAATCAGGGTTTCAAATTTACTAGGATGCGATACACTTTTAACTGGATCAAATGTTTCCGGGTTTGCTTACTTTCTATCCTCTTATCTTTTGGGCGCTTATATATTCCAAATTGGTACAGAAGAAGTTCATTCGCCACATTGCAAATAGATGCAAGTTTCCTGGTTCTGAAATCAAGCTGCCTAAAAAGCAAAGCCTCCAAGTCTGGGATATGCTTGATAAAGTACCAAAGGGTATATAAACTGAAGGGCTTGACAGTTAACTAGCCCTTTTGCTTTTCTATTTCAAAGAAACCTATCCTAGGACCTCCTTAAGACTGAAAGCCACACAATGATACAATACACATGATAATATCGGATCTTAACTACATTTAAAACCAGTAAAGAGCAACAAGCAGCGGATAAATCTCGCAGACACACATGTCATATGATTTCTAATTTCACCAACGGAACTATTGTCAGTTTGATACGATCAGGTGAATCACGGTCACCAACTCCAGATGACAAGGACTTTATTTTACTGAATTATGAACTTCATCTGCTTTCTTATAAACAAACCTGATGGAAAATGGCAAGGGCCCATCAGATAATCGTTGATCCCAGATTCCCAATGACAGAAAAATTAAAAGTTTAGCAAAAAATAGCAATTAAAAAGCTATATTCTATTTAAAGATGGTACCTGTCCAGAAGCATGAACTTCTTTTTCATTTGATGGCAGCAATGACAAGCAGCGCACAAGCGCAGAAAGAGCAAACTTGAGCTTGCTTTTGTCCTCCAATTGGAATTGGTTCTTCTGTAGTATATCTGTATAGTTGTCTAGAGCCTGCAGTCAATCAGGAGAGCAGAAAGAAGAAAGGGAAAAGATCAAACGCCTTACGAGGATGAGAAGATAGGGGAAGGGGAAGGGGAAAGGGAAAGGGAGGGGGCAGGGAGGAAGGATGGAAGAGAGACAAAAATGCCTATCTTATAAACTACGGCTTAAAACTCAAATGTAAATTGGAAAATTTCAAAACTGAATAAAGCAAAATAAAATTGGGAAGATTTATCATGAATGATAAAGCTCTGTTTGCAAATTTTCATAACAGCAAGTGCAACATTTTATCAAGGATCTAAGAGACAGCATTTGAAACAAACTACCTGTGTAAGGGTTCCTAAAATCATAACCCCAGCCTCACAACAAAAAAGCAACAAAAAAGCAAGAAGATTATGAGTTGGTAGCTTGTTTTAATAGATTTGGTACTTATGTTCTTTCCAACACGCTAGCCAAGAGGAGCAGGAAGATTATGGCAATGGGTTTGGACCTGACCCAGACCCGCTTGGACCTGATCCATTTATAAGGGTATGGGTCCAACTTTTCAAGGGGTCCGGGTCCACATATGTCAAACCCAGCCCATAAACTCAATCATGCTTTTATCAGTCGGTTTTAAATTCTGTTAAGGCAATACTTTTATTGATAATGGTGTAAGTTGTAACACTTTAATCTTTTATGAGTTCTTTTTAATTTTTGTTAAGACAATGCTTAACTCATGATCGCACAAAGCTATAGGCAAAACAATTTATTAGATTCAAAAACGCCATTACAACTTAACATTAAGAAGGACTCACTATGGACCCTGTAAGGACCCGTTTGACCCGGCGGGTCTGGGACTGGAAAAAATAATGGGGTTGGGTCTAGATGGACCCGACCTATTGCCAGTGAAACGATGTCAACTATGTACAAAGGAGACCTAAGGATGATAAGCGCATGCTCTCGTGGTATACTGAAGCACCTTATTGACAAAATCAATAAACCTATGGTGTAGCTCAGGAGTTGAAACAAAATTTTCAAAAAATTAGATTAAAGCCCTTATAGCTCTACCCTTAAAAACCTGTGGGGTTCTTTCTTTCCAAGTGCACCACCTTGAAGAGAAGAGCAACAGCCAATTAGACATACCTATCAACTGCGTACTGATAGAGGTTTAGTAAAGAGGATTAGGCTTTCTAATGACCATCAGCTATTCCTTATTTATGGTGTCAACCCCAAAATATGTGTTCCCCCTATTTGCTACTGATGGATTTACCCCTAAAGCCTCAACAACTAATTCAACTATCGAGCCACATCCAAATACACACCTGCCCAACCCCTCAGCCACCAAGACCACCACCATTAACTCCCTTCACCGATCGCCCAAACCACCCCAAATGCTGATCCACTCAACTGAGATCCTTTCCCAAGGCCATGAGTTCTTCCCATGCCTGTGCCATGTCAACAAATCCACCTCCAGAATATCTCAAAATAAAGATCAACTACTCCCAGACCCTCCATCTAGCCAAAACCAGGTACCATATCCATCAAACTGCAATTAACCTCTAAAAATCCAACAACACAAAGGGATTCTGCCACAGCCAACATCCCAAGCTATGAGCAATCGAAATCAACCAACTGAGGCTCTAAGTCTACATCTTCAATCATTGATGGTCCAATTCAAATACTATATGGACAAACATATGATAGTGGCGTCCACTGGAAGAGAGAAGATATTGCCGCCTACATCAGGATGCAGAGGATGCGTGAGGAGGACGGAGGAGGTTTTAATAAGATTAGGCGAAGTAAGAAACTTACCTTTCTTTATTTGCCTAAAGCAAGCATTAGATAGACAATGAAAGATCATTTTTGGACAACAAGAATAATCAAATTATCTTCCTTCATTTCCTTCCCTTTCAGTGAACTGTTATCCAAGCACCCCTGGTAGGAAATCATATCGATCTTTGTGTGTTACTACATGAACATAGCACAAAGCCATCTGACTAGTATGAAGGCATGTCATGTTTTATTCTTAACTAATATCTCTTTGAAGTTCTATGTATAGTGAACTGGTGGAAAGTTTCTTTATAGTAAATACTATAGCAAACAAGACATCATGTCATCATACAGCTAAAGAGATAATGGAGCCCCGTTCTAAATGCACAAAAAAATATTACGATAAAAACTCCATAAGCTTGAGGACAAAGGGTGGAAGAAGCGCTTTGGGACATCTTCTTCAGAAGAATGATGAGGAACATGCTTCTACTCAACAAAAAAAGCGCAGTAGGATATCTTCTTCAAGAGGATGGCATCATTTTCCTCCAACCACGACGTCCCAAAAAAGAGACGTATAAGGTTCACTGAAAATTGAGACTTCACAAAACCACTCTTCCACTACAAATTCAATCATTGATGAAAATTTTCCAAAGAAGAAAGGTATCAAGGTTCGACAACCTGATATTAGAATCCGAAATAATTTTCTGAAAACTACAGGCAATCCTATTTTAGTAAACAATAAGACCAATCATAATAATTTACATCATTCACTAAAGCGGGGAAAAGGAAGAAAAAAGAAAGAAGTTAAGAACTTAGCCGCAGAAACAGAAAACATAATAAATGATATACCATATCCCATAACGACGTAAAATATAGGTCACATGGCACAACATATAATAACAAGACTACCCATAACCTCATGAAGTATGATTACAGGGTTGCAACTGATCTATTTGGATACAAGAACCGCACACTAAAGAAAATATAATTATTCATTGGATAATACCTTTTCCGCATATGTGAAAAAGGCTGGAGGATAATTCTGAACCGCGAGATCCAAGAATTTGAAGGCCATAAATCGAACATCAGTTGTCAAATGTGTCATTGCCTTAAATATATATGCCATAATAAGAGATATAGGAGCCCCTTGAATGTCCTACAGAAAAGAAAAGGTTCAACATACTATTGAGAGAGCAACAGACAGAAAAAAATTGCCAAAACAGGAGAGCTGAATATATTACCCAGAATAAGATAAAAGAAGAAAAAAATAGGAGCTAACAACATAATTGAACAATCTTGTGCAGTTACCAAAAAAATTTCCATGGGTTGTTCCCACATAAAACATCAAGTTTTAGGAGCCCAAATCATTTGTCCCACATTTCTTGTACCACTTGTGTGCCACGCCTTTCTATTAGCTATTATCATCATTATGGCCCACCTTTTAATACTTACATATTAAAGACAAATCAACCAATGAGAAGAAAGTGGTACAAGAATGGGATAGAAGATTTGGACTTCAATTTTAACCCTTGAAATTTCAACACACGCGCCTAGCTTACTTTATGGCACGATAGCCCATTGAACTAAGTTTTCTGCCTTTTATTAAATGGCATACAAGCATTAGTCAGCTCTTATCATAAAGAGTTACCAGAACTAATAAGAAGTTCAATACCAGGCCTTCAGAATCTCAAAGAGAACAGCTAAATCAAGGCTAATGGCTAGGAACTACTTATCCCACAATCCTTATTGTAAATTGGCTAGGTAGGATTAACTAAGACGAAGTAATCGAAAGGCATTTAGTATCATACTCTCTTCACACGTGAATAGACATTCTCTTACTAGGGGCAAAAAAGAGCTTAATAAATCCTTGACTTTCAAGGTCACATCCATCATTAATACGTAAAGTAACTGGCATGAGCATCATCTTCTCTCAGCTGCTCCTGCAAAGTACATTTTTTTGACAGAAAACTTTCAACAAAAAGACTACATTTTCAAAAATAGCTCAACTTTACAGTCTCCCATTGTATAGCTGCAAGGTGGCATTGAGGTGGCATTATGCCAACGAAAGCGCAGGAGGCACAAATGTTCATCAAGGTGTAGGCAAGATTATGGAGAGCTGTTATTGAGCTCCCCTTCACAGCTTTACCTGAGCTAGGTGGGGCAAACACATGCCCAACCTTACACAACAAATATAAATAATACTACAAGATAAAAAAGCATATGAAGCAGCCAAAATAGCTAGATATCCACATCTCTGGACACGTACTGTATACTCATGTTATATACTCCCTAGCACTCAAATTGCACTATGCATTTCTTCACTTTACAAATACCTATGCAACATTAAAAAGTTACTTCATACATAAACATAAAATGATTTTATGGTATCTATGAAATATCAAATATTGCAGCTTTATCAATTGCTAAAACCCCTAATCAGCTAGGGCTGAAAGATAGGCCAATAGCAAGCAAAAAAAACATACCTCCTTGCAGCCTGGAAGGATAGTGGCCTTGAACAGCTGATACAGTGTTTCACGAACTACTTTATCGTCATCACTAATGCGTTCACGTAATTTCTCGATAACAGCATTCTTATGCAACTTCAACTCTGCTGGGAATTTAAGCAATAACTCCCTAATACCTAGCAATGCGTCTGCAAGTACATAAAAGCAAACGCTAATTCCATTTACAGACAGAGCACTGTTATCACTAGAACAATTACTGTAAAGAATAAATAATTGTTTGCTGATCTCTCTTCCATAAAAAAATAGCAAGACATAAAACAGATGAAATCTGCAAACTTTGAACTTCAGCAGTGTTTTCAGTCGAATCGATTTATATGTCTTTAAATTATCTTTTAACTAATAAATCTTCCACTTTATGCATATAATTACTCGCCCACTGGGCCAAATCAACTCGGCAGTTGTGAGCCATTGTCTTTAACTACAGCTCACTGAAGTACTTGTAACCTCCACTGACAATAAATTCCATTAAGCAGACACAGACCTCTACGAACTTTGACATTGTGATGTGAAGTCTGCTGCAGCAACTCCTTCAATGTCAGACCTTTCTTGCTCACAGGTACCCCTGTTTTATCCAAAGCCACACTCTGTTCCGGAAGAATTATAGCTGCCCATCCACCAAATCACAAACGAATCATTCATCAAAAACAATAAGCCATCTCTTCGTTATAAGTAATGCATACAGTAAAAATTTATAAATAAAAAAAATTTCGCAACACTAAATTCCCACATACTAGAACTCAAACATTGAACTATTCCATAATATTTAAAAGAAGACAAATAAAGCAACAATCATAAATTCACGTTACTTGACTGCTAAAATCCCCCCTCCCCCAAACTGCAACCCAAAAAGGCGAATTTTAACATGCAAGTGGTATACCCTTGGGCTAATTTAACAAATGTAGGGAGTAAATTACGTGCCGAAGCCCATTCTCATAGTACAAATTAGGTAGCACTGTTTAAAATAGAGCAAATTGTATATTCCTTATAGAATGAAGCTCTTTATCCCGGAAAAATTCATATGCATGACACCAAAACACATGTACAATCCGTTCCATATTTATTGCAATATAAGGAGTTTTACGCCTCCCAATGCACTACTTTAGATAATAATATGTCTAATTTTATTTAAGTAAAAATTATAAAAAGTTGATATTAATTAAGCATATATCGACACGAATCTAACAAGATCTCACAAGACTATATTTATCCTTATGTATAAATCACAAAAGAAGGTCAAGAGGAAGTGTATGAATAGTGAAAAATGTCAAAGGTTGCAATACATATGGAACGGTGGTAGTATAATGCTTGAAATCATCAATTTTTCACATACATGATACTAAGGCTTGTTCTCTCCTTCAGTTCAGTTATTTTGAGTTCAGTTCGCCTTTTTAGAACAGGACTTTTCACAATCAGCTTAATTACATTGCAATTTTTTGCAGATTCCGAAAAAGTAAAATACAAAAATAGTAACAGACTATTCGTTGCTGGGAAAAGCTTAGTTCATATAACATCTATCAGATACAAAAAAACTACGATTTTTTATAAGTATACTACAATTTTCTATATATATATACTACAAGTTCAGTAAGTTCTAAATTTATTAAGAAAATATACTACCTTAAACTTTTGTTAAATATACTACATTATTTATAAAATATACTACATGTACCTATAAATATACTACGAATAAATTGATAGATGCCAAATTTCCTATATATTTGATAGGTAAACAAACAAAAAAGAAGAGCATGATAGCTATTAATATTACCTTTGGATTTGATTTCAGTATTGGTGAAATTAGTAGGAGGAGGCAACTTTCTCCCCAACTTCTTCTTGAATTTCTGGAAACAGAAAACAGATTAATTAAGCACAAATTCAAGACCTAAATTCATACGAAGAGCTGAAATAATTTACCTTGAAATCAACACCACGGGGTTGAGGCTTCTTCGGAGCAGACTTAGGACGACCCATTTTGAACAGAGAGAAAGGAAGAAGATAGCTTAATGAAGTTTAATGGAGGTTATGGAGGTTTAATTAGGGTTTTACAGAGAGAATTGCAGTGAAGAAATTGAAAGGTAATTGAGCGTAGTGGAGAAAGGCAATGGTGGCGCCGCCTTAGTTATGAAGAGGTGGCGGGGAGGGAGTGATGGCTGAAAAAAGGAAGTAAGTCAAGGTTCTTCGACCAAGAGTTAGGCAAGGTTCGACTAATAGGGCTATGTAAATC
Organism: Patellifolia procumbens; assembly: GCA_947645195.1. Lineage (NCBI taxonomy): Eukaryota > Viridiplantae > Streptophyta > Magnoliopsida > Caryophyllales > Amaranthaceae > Patellifolia > Patellifolia procumbens. The sequence continues at coordinate 10,473,778 of CANSGD010000972.1, forward strand.
GTGAGATAAAAATAAACTAAAGTGAATTGTCACATAAATTAAATTGAACTGAAATTAATTGACTCCCTCCGTATTAAAAAAATACAACAAATGGCTTTGGCACACTTTGACACGTGGCAGATTACAACGTGTGCTTACGCTTTTAATATACATATAGATTTTCAAATGACAAATTAGAGAGATAATTAAGCTTTTAAGGGGAGGATAAGTGAGGTTAGTGACCCTCAACTCCAACTACCGCCTTCAACTCCAACCACTACTTTCAAACTCCAACCACCATTTTCAAACTCCAATCACCACGCCAACTGCCACCTCCAACTCCGACCACCACCTTCAATGATTCAGTTTAAAAGAACAGGGTTTAGGTAGGGATTATCTAGGCCCACTTCTAATTAATTTTAATTTAGTTTAAGGCTTTTTTTTACAAGTCATTTTTTACTTAACTGGAATTATTTCTGTTGAACTTATTTCAATTAAACTGAACTTATTTTTATTTAATTGAACGTATTTTTCAGAACTGAATTTATTTCTACTGAACTGAACTTATTTTTACTAATTCATGTTGTTTTTCTTCTTTGCACTACTGATTTTTACTGAACTGAACTTATTTTTGCTGAACTGAATTTATTTTGGTGAACTGAACTTATTTTTACTGAACTAAACTTATTTATATTGAACCACACTTATTTTTACTGCTATTATTATCTAAGGTGAACTGAACAGGGCCTAAGTCTTGTTGAGTCACGAATCTCACTTTGGTTAAGAATTCAGATCAGTTCCATTAGTTCCAATTTAATTCAGTTTAGCTTCATCCAATTTAAAAAAGGAAAAGGCCTAACTCACTTTGGCACGGGTGAGCTACATACCTTGTACCTAGTTCGGGACCTATAACTAGTTATGAACTCTCGATTTTAATATTTTTGTATTCATTTTCCACAATGTAGGTTGGATCTAATTTTTTATAAGAAAAAGCACTTAGATATTGCACTGAGTTGTTTAGTGTTGATTTTGTATGATTAATATGATTGGGTACCTTGAACCGGAATTTGTCAGGCAATTTCATTTCCGAACCTAGAATTTTAAGAACAGGTTTAGCTAGTTTAGATCCTTTAAATTTTCACTGAGAAGTCTTGCTCACCCTACTATTACGGTTGCGCAAATTCTATCCTGGATACGGACACAGGATGATCATCCTGCGCACACCTCGGTCTGTTGACACAAAATAACATCAGTAAGAAGGGAATGAACATCAGTTTACAAGGGACACGAAATGAACAATCAGTTCTCCTAACATATAAAAGAACATTATGTTCATCCAAAAGGAACACTAACTTATATCAAAAGAACATATCTACTTTTTAAATTATCAGACTCCAAAATTGATTTGACATGAAAATTTTCAAAATTTGAAAACATCAACAAATGAACATCAGTTTGTGTCAAAAGAACACTAAGTTTACTCAAAAGAACAATAAATTAAATCAAAAGAACATTTACAATTTTTAAATATGATTCAAATTTTGAAATTTCAAACTATATAACCATGAAGCAATAAACATTAAGTCTAGTTAAAACAACATCTATTTCAATTTAAAAGAACATCAAATCAAATCAAATCAAAAGAACATTTATAATTTTTAAATATGATTCAAACTTTTGAAATTTAGAAATATATAACCTTAAAGCAATGAACATCAAGTTCAGTTAAAAGAACATCAAATCAAATCAAATCAAAAGAACATTTTAACAATTTTTGAAACTTTGAAATTAATCAAATTTAAAAATCGAAAATTTTCTCTTGATTTAATTTATTGTTCTTTTGTGTGAACATACTGCTCTTTTAACCTAATCAGATGTTCATTTGTTGATGTTTTCAATTTTTTTAAAATTTTGAAAATTTTCATGCCAAATCAATTTTGCAGTCTCATCACTAAAAAATTAAATATGTTCTTTTTATGTAAGTTAGGGCCTGTTCATTTCAGCTTAATATCAGTTCAGTTTAGTTCAGCTCCAATCAGTTCAGTTCAATTCAGTTCAATTCAGTTCCGCTCAGCTCATTCATTTATAACCATTTTGTTAAATATTATTATGTTGGTCTAATTTATTTTAATAATTGCTCTTATTATTATAATTATACTATTATTATTATTTATTTTATATCATTATTATTAAATATTATTATTATTTTCTGTATATTATGATGTAATTATCATTATTATTAAGTATTAATATTATTATTATTATTATATGTATTATTATTATTTATTTTTATATCATTATGATGTTAAAAGCACAAACAAACCCGCATTTTCAGCCCATAATCCAATCAAATCACGTCAAAAAGGTTTATGATGTAATTTTGCACGTCCCGACCTAATTATTATTTTACTAATAAATATTAATATATAATTAAATCTAATTATTAAAATAGTAATATTAATTTAATTATTAGATATTATTATTATTATATAATCATCATCAGGTATTAATATATTAATACAAAGACTATAATATAATTGTTATTAATTATCATTATAATCATTAATTATTATTATTAATTTATGATTATTAATATTATTTATTTATAATTACCAATTAAAAATATCCAAAATACAATTATTATTATTCATTAATAATTATTTATTATTATTACTTATCATTATAATTATTATTTAATATTCATATTATTATTGTTTAAATATTATTTATATACTGTATTTATTAAATTCAATTTAGTTCAATTCAATTCAGTTCAGTTCAGTTCAGTTCAGTTTAGCTCCAATCAGTTCAGTTCAGTTCAATTTAGCTCCAATCAGTTCAGTTCAGTTCAGCTCCAATCAGTTCAGTTCATTTCAGTTCAGTTCAGTTGTTTTTAGTAAATCTAAATAGGCCCTTAGGGCCTGTTCATTTCAGCTTAATTTCAGTTGAGTTCAGTTCAGTTCAGTTCAGTTCAGTTCAGTTCAGCTCTAATCAGTTCAGTTCAGTTCAGCTCCAATCAGTTCAGTTCAGTTCAGCTTCATTCTTTTATAATCATTTTGTTAAATATTATTATGTTGGTCTAATTTATTTTACTAATTGCTCGTATTATTATTATTATTATTATATTATTATTATTATTATTATTATTATTATTTATTTTTATATCATTATTATTAAGTATTATTATTATTATCTGTATATTATTTTGCTTATTATACCTTTATTCATTATTATTACTATTATCATTAGGGAGGAACATAGTTTAGGTTAAAAGCACAAATAAACCCGCATTTTCAGCCCATAATCCAATCAAATCACGTCAAAACGGTTTATGATGTAATTTTGCACGGTTCGACCCAATAATTTATTACTAAATATTAATATATAATTAAATATAATTATTAAAATAGTAATATTAATTTAATTCTTAGATATTATTGTTGTTATATAATCATCATCAGGTATTAATATATTAATAGAAAGACTATAAAATAATTGCTATTAATTATCATTATAATTATTAATCATTATTAATATTAATTTATGATTATTAATATTATTTATTTATAATTATCATTTAAAAATATCTAAAATACAATTATTATTATTCATCAATAATTATTCATTATTATTACTTATCATTATAATTATTATTCAATATTCATATTATTATTGTTTAAATATTATTTATATATTTATTAAATTCAATTCAATTCAATTCAGTTCAGTTCAGTTTAGTTCAACACCAATCAGTTCAGTTCAGTTCAGTTCAGCACCAATCCGTTCAGTTCAGTTCAGTTCAGCTGTTTTCAGTAAATCTAAACAGGCCCTTAGTGTTCTTTTTTTATGAACATAATGTTCTTTTATATGCCAATGTTCTTTTAGGAAAACTGATAGTTCATTCCGTGTCCCTTGTAATTGATGTTCATTCAGTGTCCCTTCTAATTGATGTTCATTCCCTTCTAACTGATGTTCATTCTGTGCAAGGTGTGCGCAAGATGAGCATCATGGGCTTGTGTCCAGGAACGACTATTTGTTACGGTTGACTTCTTAGAGGAGCGCAGATTGTTAAATGTCGCTTTGATTTCACAAAGCGTAAAATATATTTACTCGAGTGACTTTATCTAGAAAACCTTTTCCCGTAGAAAAATTGCCTTTCCGTCTCCAGTATAATGTAGAGGTGGTAAACGAGTCGTGTCAAGTTCATGTCGGGTTCACGAGTTGGTGGGTTGTCTTCCCCTAACCCTAACCCAACCCGTTTACTTAAACGTGTCAAGATCCTTGATTGTAACCGGCACGCTAATTAAACGTCTCGAGTTCGGATTGACCCTTTTAACTTCTCATATATATTTGATGTTCTCGATTCATATATTTTTGGTTTGAAACTTATTAAATTCCATGTGGTAGCTAAAAGCCTAAAATAATATCTAATAGCGTATAAAAGTAACACTAAAAAAACTAAATTCAAAAATAAATGAATGAAGGTAAAATGTAATAAGGGAAGACTTTAAAATATGTGTAGATAAACGGGTTGTTGTGTCATTTTCGTGTCAAATAGTTCGACCCTAATCCAACCCGCTTGATAAACGTGTCATATCGAGTCAATCCATTTACTTAAACGTGTCAAAAATCTTTACCTAAATCCCCTAATTTCGAGTCGGGTTCGTGTTGGGTTCTCGTGTCGTATCAACATTTACTAGTTTTATGTGTTTGGTTGTTTGGTAAGTAGTTTCTTTGGAAACATTTTCTTGTTTGTTCCACTTGCTTACACATAGAAAGTTTAAGTTTCCATTAATTGGTACTATTTCCTATGTATATAGACTTCACGTGCTTGCCACTACTTCTAACTAGGGGTGTTACCAAAAAAGCGGGTACCTGAAAAAACGGGTAGTTGTTTAGACGGCCCGTGACCCGATCCGGAAAAGTCGGGTACCTGTTGCAGGTACCCGGTTTTTCCGGATCGGGTCACTCGGGTACCCAAATATATATTCTCCTACAAGCTAGTCAAGCTACTACAATGACATGTTCAAATTCAACAATAAAAAAGTAAACGGATGTTCTATGGTAGGGCCTGTTCTTTTCAACTTATTTTCAGTCCTTATAAGTTCAGATAAGTTTAGATAAGTTCATATAAGTTCAGATAAGGTCTAATAAGGTCGAATAAGGTCGAATAAGGTCTAATAAGGTCTAATAAGGTCGAATAAGGTCGAATAAGGTCTAATCTATATATAACATTAAAGCAAAATGGTTTTCGCCATGTGTCGTCACCAGATTAAACCAAAGCAAACCTTGAACTCTCATGCAATCTAGCGTTTGGACAAGACACGTGTCACCCCCAGATTTGTTTGCTTTTTTTAAAAAATGCATTATATCAATTAAAATACATACGTGTCAAATTTGTGTTATTTTGCATTTTTTTAATTGTATTTCCGTTTAATTAGCCTTTGATTCCTTAATTAGAGGAATAAAATATTCCGAAATAAATTCCTTTATCTATTCCTAAATTAGCGTTTGACTCTTATTATATTCCTAAATATTAGCTAATTAATTGTGGCTTAAGGATGACCCATTTAATTCGGTTGATTGCTTTAATTAAAACACATTCGAACAAATAAAATCAAATCCTTAATCTATTCCTAAATTAGTGGACTTACCAAAATCACGTATGGGTTGATTGCTTTAATTAAGGAATAGATTTGTTTTGTCATTTTATTCCTAAATAAAAGTGCCATAAAAGCATTATAGTCCTAAATAAAAGTGCCATAAAAGAATTAAAAGATTTAATTCGGTTGATTGCTTTAAGAATTACCAACTTAATCTATTCCTTGATTTTTCTCCCTAAAACATGAATATTACTTGCTTTAAGATATAATTATAATATCAATATTTATTACTTGCCGCTTTTATGATTCCTATAATATTTTCGAACACAATATTTATCATATAAATTCAATAAGATATAATTGTAATAACAATAATTATTACTTGCCGCTTTTATGATTCCTATAATATTTTCGAACACAATATTTATCATATAAATTCAATAGATTTTAACCTTTGCCAACTTTAATGTAACTGAATCCCAATTTGCTATATAACGAGGGGTTATTATATGTCTAACCTTCCTATTGAAGCAAAATGGTTTTCGCCACGTGTCGTCACTAGATTAATCCAAAACAAACCTTGATCCCTCAAGCATCCTAGCCTTTATAGAAGCCACGTGTCAGCAACAGATTTTTTTTGCTTTTTTAGAATGCATTATACTAATTAAAATACATACATGTCAAATTAGCGTTGTTTTGCATTTTTTTAAATATATTTCCGTGTAATTAGCCTATGATTCCTTAACTAAAGGAATAAAATATTCCGAAAATAATGCCCTTATTTACATCAATTGAGCATAATTAAACTGGCTTAGGCCTTAATTAGGGAGAATAAAACCGGCTTAGGCAAATATCATGGGGAAAGAATTCCTTAAATTCCGGTTTGACATCTTTTAAATAGGGAATATTACTTGCCATTAAACTAGGTATAATATTGCCATAACAAATATTGCCATTTTTAAACCAAATCTACGATTTGACATCTTTTAAATAGGGAATATTTTTTTGCCATTAAAATAGATATTATAATACCATAACAACTATTGCCATTTATAAAACCAAATCTAGCTAAAATGAAGGAAACTGTTTTTTAATTCCTTGCGGTTGTTGATATTTTAAATATTGAAAACCGATTTAATTTTAAAAAAAAAAACATAACTGCCGAAAATGAAAATCTAATTAAGCAATAATTTATGTGAATCTTCTAATTTGCCTGATATTGTAATTAATTAATTGTCTAACTTAGGAAAAAATATATGGACCACCACTAATTATAAATAGGAGCACATTTTCATTCATTAGCCTTCACATTCAACCCTAATTCAAGATTCACCCATCTTTCTCTCCTTTCTAATTCATGTGAAGGCTATTCTCTCCTTTGTTGCTTCTCAAATTGCCAAGCATTTTTTTAAATACTTTGATATTAATTTCTCTCTTATCTTCCTTCTCAAATTGCCAAGAAAATTCTACAATTGGGGTATGTCAAGTTTGCAAGAATTATCCAAGCAATATAATTTTCGATTTCTTTCATAAACTTGAAATACCAAGCATTGTTCTTGATCCAGTTGATATGAAGGCTCGTGTGAGAGTCTTAATCATTACAATTATCTAATGATGGCAAGGTTATTAGTATTTTTAAGGATTGTATTTGACTTTAATTTGTTGTTGTACTTCGCAAATTATGAATATCATCTTAGATTATTTATTAATATGAATTATCAATAACACATTTTGTTGTTCTTCCTATTCCAATTGAGTATATATTTTATAGATTGTTTATGTTCTAATGTTTAATACAATGTTCTTCTTCTATTTTAATTGAGTAAATTTTAGTCTTCTTCTTATATTTTAATTATACTTTAATCTTATTCTTCTCTTTCATAATAAAATAATTTTATTTCGAATTGTTTATTGCCTAATTTACAATATTCTAACCTTTCAATATATATTTATCATTTACAATATTTAAATCAAAATCCGTAAATATCATACATATATTCGTTATTAATTCTAGACTAATTGATAAAAAGATTATACATTAATTAATTATTATACGTATATTAGTTATTAAGTTTTTCTAGACTAAATTTTTTTAGCATTTAGAATTTAGAATATAAAGATAATATAGACCATAAAAATCTGAAAGTATAAATTCAAATAGTAATATATCATACTTTTAAGAAATGGTAATTCAAAGTTTAATATGTCATATTTTTTAGGAATGATAATTCTAATATCAAATTGCCTTGATTAGCTTATGATACTATTATGTTACCTTGAGTATATTATGATAGTTAAGTACTTACCAAAAATATAAAACTATAAAAATTTGAAATAAAACTAACGTATTAATTTATTACCATTTTTTTTATAATTATTAAAGTTCAAATACTACTAAAAAATATTTAATACCAAAAATATGTTAAACTATAATTATCATAAATCTACTAAAATCCGAAAATTAATATGAAATTTTGATATAGATTTGCCTTGATTAGCTTATAATATCAATCACATTGATTAGCTAAATGGTAAATATTCTATTATGTACCTTGATTAGCTTTTGATACTTAGTACTTACCCAACTTATTTTAAATTAAAATTAAATTATTTGATACGATTTATTAATGGTAATTATAATATTATATTACCTTGATTATCTAATGATATTAATCACATTGATTATATAATCACAAGCAATCAATTATTATATAAATTGTAATTATTGATCAGGTTATATTTATCATATTGGTTAGCTTATCTTAAACAAGCAATCAATTAATCAATTAATTATTATAAAATTTACTCTTAATTATTGAAAAAACATACCATTTTTGAAGATAATAATATGCTACATAAAGTTACATTCCTAAAAATATTATATTTTGTTTCCTTATTTTTATTTATCCTCACCTTGAATATGAAACAAAATATTAATTAAGAAACTTACCAATTTTAACCCTATTATAATCCGAAATTTATATTGATTTATTGCCTTAAATTTAGTTATTCTCGGCCTTAACTATGGTACAAAATATTTAAAGATTATAGAATCTTAATTGTCATCAATCTACCCTAAATTGTTTCCAAAATTAATGATAATATTTGCCTATTTTTATAGAACAAAGTTTCTTTAAATATTTTATTGATAAAGTTAAGAAATTTAGTTCCCATATTTTTAGTTATCATGAGCCTTATTATGGAATAAAATCTCTAAATTATTTATAATTAATATATAATATTGATTATAGTATAGAGATATTAAAATAATAAATAATCTTAATTATCATCAATCAACCCTAATATATTTCAAAAAATAATGAAGATTATTTTCCTTTTTTGGAAACCATTAAAATTTGAAATATATTAGGTTTTTTTAGGAGAATTAAATTTACTCTTAAATAATGAAGATACTTTCCATTTGTAATCAATAATAATAATCTAAATATACTTATATTTCCAATACTATAATATCTTTTGAATTCTTTTCCATATTGTATGTTGAAAATTTTTTAAATTCAGTTATTCGATTATTACTCAAATTATGCATACTTTTATAAGTTTAAGATACGGCTTGCATAATAATGGCCGTTTTTTTCTAAAAAATCTTTTAAATTTGTTTATTCCTTAAATTCTGTAGATTGTCTTATTTTAAAAATGTTTTGACCAATATGTGATTTTCTGTTTTTTATAGTAATTTTTGTAAATGATTCAATAACGCTTATGTTTGGCAAACATTTTCTAAGTTAAGTAGATATTTTTGTTTTAAAAGATTTCATTTATTCTATTTGCCTAACTTTATAATTTTTCAGTTTTAGCGTGAAGGTAATTAACAAATGACGTGAATAATAAGCTTAATTTAAAAATGTTTCCTATTGTTAAGACTTAAAAGGAGTAATAATTTTATTTGTTATCATTTCAAAATTATTGCATAATAATAAAATCATTGTTATTTTCTTCTTTTAAATTAGGTTATTCCTTGATTTCAGTAGATTTTCTTCTTTTAAAAAGATTTTGATTACTAAATTCTACTTAATCTTAATTTTGATTACTACAGATTTTCTTCTTTTGAAATAGGAATTAATTTTTAAAATATAGATTCTAAATACCTATATAATATTTACACTGATAACTTTTAAATTTCTTGCTACATTCTACTAATTTGGATGATCACTCACCATAATTAAACCAAAGATAATAAATATAAGAGTAACATTAATTTAAATTTCATTTTTAAAGTCCGAATTTTTATAGTCATTTTTTTTTGGAAATTTTAAGATAATACACATTTATGTCAAATTTAGTTTCCTAAGTTGTCATCCTTGATTAATTTCTATTTATTTTAATCTTAAGAATATTAGTGTAAATAAAGCCCTTCAAGTCTTCATTTCCATTTATAAATGAATTCCTAAAATGTATGGAAGCCCTTAAAATATTAGAAGTTTTAGCAGATTTTGAATACGCTATTTAGCTGATTGTTTGGGATATCATACATTTTAGGGAGATTTTTTTAGCATATTAGTTGCTAAATGACATGATTTAAAGGGATATCAAATGGTTTTAGGCAATATTATTATACTTGTAATTTAGCTGACTTTTAGGAGGTTATTTAATAGCATATCAGGCAAAATCTGCAATTTTTGCTAAACACCGAAAAATACATAGGAAACTATCTAACCTCCCCTAAAAATCTTTCGGTTAGGAATTTCACTCTTGAAGTTTCAGCAATGTGAAATCTTCCATAATAAATCTTCCTAATAAATGTTCCCGGTGAGATTATATAATTTGCCTATAATGTAATAGCATATCAAGCAGAATTTTATCTTTTTTACTTGCAGATTTTTTAAAATGCTAAAAATGAGCATGATTTGCGAAATATTATCATGACTTGAACAGAATAAAAAAGATAATGATTGACTTTAAATTGCTATAAAAAAACGTGTCAATAGATTCTTTACTAAAAATCATCATGTGATATGCTAAAAAATCAGCAAAATTTCCTTCATATAACATGATAAAAAAGATAGATTTCTAAGATTTTTGGTGTTTTCTATAAAAAAAGTTCTTAAAGAAGAATGAGATTATTTTATTTGCTAAAATAGCATGATTTGCAAAATTTTAGAATTGATCGAAAATATAAGAAGATAAAGTCAATTGATTCTAAATCGTAAATGAAGGCTATTTTGCGCTTGCTTAATTTTGCTTGACTGATTTGGCTCTAAATAATACTTCCTCCGTTTCTTTTTGTTTGTCCTACGTTCCGTTTTTGTCCGTTTCGTTTTGTTTGTCTTACCTTTTTATCTTTCCCTATATGTAAATATTATATTACTCATTTACCCCTACTTTGTCATTTTTTGGTCCTACGTGTACCTTATAATCTTCTTTCACCTACTTTAATCACCACATTTACTATAAAATAAGTGTAATCCTTAATTGTTGTCCCCAACACATACTTATGACATCATCTTCCTTGGCATTTGGAGTTACAGTAAATGGGACAAACAAAAAGAAACGGAGGGAGTACATCTTGACTGATCTTGATCTAAAAACATAGCATATAAATAATCTGACTTTGGGATATTTGAGGATTTAGGCAAAAAATTTAGCATACCAGTCATTATTATAGGCAAATAAGATAATTTGATTTTTTTAAATAATATTTTGAAATTGGCGTATATGTTTCTAAAAAATAATATTTCAAAATAATGTAACAAAAATTCCCATTGCTGTCAAAATATATTTGAAATGTAGTATATACAATTTAATTGGTAATTGAAATAGGATATATAGATTTTGTATTAGTTTATTTTAGGATATTTAGCTATTTTTTAGGAGACTAACTGATATGATTTTTTAAAGTTATCAAATGGCTCTATGCAAATCATATGATATTTACTTATTTAGGAATTTTTTTAAAATAACCTCACTTTCTATATATTTTTAAACACGGTTTTAGAACTCATGCTTTAGGATATTATAGCGTATCAGTTGTATTATAGGCAAATAAGATACTCTCACTTTTTCTATTAGGATATAAAGATTTTATATCATTTTCTTACAGAATATTTAGCTGATTTTTAGGAAGCTATCTAACTTTATTTTTCAGGACATCAAACGTTTTTAGGCAATTTGTATTATAAGTAACATAAAATTCAGCTAAATGACATAATTTTCAGGATGTCAAACAATTTTAGGCAATATTGTTATATAGATAATTTAACTTATTTTTAGGAGGTTATATTATATCATATTAGACAGAATCTGCAATTTTTTTTAAATATCAAAAATTATTAGCGAAAAATATCTAACCTTCCATAATTAATCTTCCCTAAACATCTCTAATACCTTTTTTTTCCTAAATAATTACTAACCTTTTGAGATCATTTATAAATATTTGATAATAATATTTTCTTAGGTTTTAAAAAAAGATGAGCTAATAAATAATCATCAATATGCATATCAATTATAAGGTTCTCCTGAAAACTTTGAATTCGAATGTATAAAATAAAGATAAGAATATCATTAACATTATTTGAATTTTTTTAATTCGAATTTTTCAGTCAAACTTTCTTTTCGATTTTTTTTGGCATTTAAGTTATATCTTGGGAATCTTGCAAATTATCACTGTATAGTCATCATCATGGCTAGACCAATATATATATATATATATATATATATATATATATATATATATATATATATTGTTCTCCGTACTATTTTGAACTTACATACACTTCTGATCCCACTATGACCTTCTCCAATGTCCAAGTAATTGATTTAACTACCGAATCCAATTCGTGTGTCATTCAAGTACCAATCATCATAATGAAATCTTGCAATTTCCCAATATGGATATGAATTCGTGCCATATGCTTGCAATAAAACAATCTGGTGTATACTATATAGGTATAAAGCCATCAACGTTTGGTAGTAATACTATATTTTACTACGTCAACAAATCTCAAGATGTCACGTGTAATATTTTCGATTTTTCTTCTAAGATGTCATTACGTCAACAAATCTCAAGATGTCACGTGTAATATTTTCGATTTTTCTTCTAAGATGTCATTAGAGTATTCACTAGATATAGTGGTGTAGAACCAATCACATCATCTAAGATACTCAAACGATAAGGAAAATACAAATATCCCAATTCTGTAAGATCTTTACTTCTTTTATTTTTAGCTTGGTCTTATAAATTCTTGAATTTATACATTGATATATAATTATTTTTTGCAACCAAGCAATCAAATGATAAGGAAAATACAAATATCCCAATTCTGGTTGTCATTCAATCTGGAAAAGGACTATTATACCAATGTACTAAAGTATGTGTATCTGATGTGTACCTTTTTGTAAGAGAAAATCGTGTATCTAATTTCTGTTATGCTACAAAACTATTTGTATGCTCTAATATCTCTTAAATCGATGAATTTAACGCAAGTACATTTGTCTAAATATTTGGTTGTGCATTATTCACGATGTAGAGTCTCATTTTTTTTCATTTCACAACAACATTTTACATCCAATTTAATATTATTTTTCATTTCAAGTGAATTTATTATAAAGAAAGAAAGAGGGAAGAGTTGTAGAAAAGTGTGAGGGAAGAGTTGTAGAAAAGTGTGAGGGAAGGATATGATCTTTCGAATGACAAACATAGAGGAATGAGAGCTAAGAGAGACAAAGAGAGGGAGGGAGAATCGATGAAATGAGGATTTCTAAAAATGTCTAGAAGCAAAAGGAACGGAATTTGGTGAAGGTGAGAATGAGAAAAGGAGACATGTAATACTAAAGTTAGACTTAGACTAATGAAAATAGTACTTATGAATATATAAATTGTATGTTAAATTTCGAATTTGTGCGTATTATGGTATAATCTTATCCTAATTTTTACTCTGTTAATTTTTATTTGTTATGTTGATGTTTCATCACTATTGATATACAATTTATTCGAACTTATTCCTACTTTTCTATAAAAGCAAAGTATATGTATCTTTTTTTTATATGTTAAATGTGTTTGATACTATTCATATACATTTTGTAGCAACTTTTTTTTTTATCATTGTATAAAAGACAATGTTAAAGTATTATAGAAATTTTCTTTTACATATATAAAATATAGGTATTTGATAAATTACTGTATGTTAAAGTACTATCAGACTATTATTATGTTTATTTAGTTTTTTTTTTGTATACATATTGTTGGTATAATATATTTAGATAAAATTAACAATTGTTTTAAAAAATATTATATTCTTAGTTAAAAAAAGTATAACCTTATATTTATATTTTAGTGTTTGGTATATATATTGTTGGTATATATATTTGTTTGATTGATATCTATCTAATTATGTGTGCATGTTATGTAACATCCCGTCCGATACAAAGAACAAAAGAGAGTTACTTGGGTAAAATAAAGAACAAAAGAGAAATGCTCATAGTAAAAAACTCTAAGTAGACAAAATGCTCGTTTATCAATGTGCATTTAATATTCTCATATAAATGTTGCTTTATTTTATTTAATATATGATAATCATATAAATGTTTAGCATCTGTAGCATTTAATTTCAGAGCAAACGTTTGGGATGTTACTGTAATTGATCCAAAATCCAAAGAAACGAACCAAATCCGTAGTTGAAAACGTAAGACAAAACATAAAGGAAAACTACTTAAGACCCTCTAAGTAGTAAGTCCTAATCCCTGACTCAAAATGCTCATCCACTATGACAAGCACCACCTTCTTGCTCACAAGGCCAAAACGCACATTCCCGGTCCAAACCGTAACAATCCTAAACAACATCTTCATCTGCATAATAAATCAACAACTTCCACAATCAGTGGGGAGTAACTAGCAGTTCTCCCAGCACAAATAGGAACAAATAATAAACTTAAAGAAATTAGAAGCACGCCAAAGACATACATCACAAAGAAACATAATCACAACATGAAATACATGTAACTACGAGTCATAATCATCAAACACACATAGAGAGAAAACTAAATACCAATGATCGAGTGTTTGATGATTATTGGTATTTAGTTTTCTCTCTATGTGTGTTTGATGATTATGACTCGTAGTTACATGTATTTCATGTTGTGATTATGTTTCTTTGTGATGTATGTCTTTGACGTGCTTCTAATTTCTTTAAGTTTATTATTTGTTCCTATTTGTGCTGGGAGAACTGCTAGTTACTTCCCATTGATTGTGGAAGTTGTTGATTTATTATGCAGATGACGATGCTGTTTAGGATTGTTACGGTTTGGACCGGGAATGTGCGTTTTGGCCTTGTGAGCAAGAAGGTGGTGCTTGTCATAGTGGATGAGCATTTTGAGTCAGGGATTAGGACTTACTACTTAGAGGGTCTTAAGTAGTTTTCCTTTATGTTTTGTCTTACGTTTTCAACTACGGATTTGGTTCGTTTCTTTGGATTTTGGATCACGTTACCTTGAGGTTTCTTTTGGAGTTTTCTTGGATATTTTGGAACTTTGGTTGGAATGAGGGTATGGGACCTCATTTCCCTTTATATATGATTATCGGAAGTTGATTATCTTATTTGGAGGATTTATGTTTATTTATAGTTTAATTCTACTCCTTAGAGTAGCATCTCCGTCTTAGTGGTATTTCTTGTAGGTTGTATGATTTTTTGTAGGTTGTATGTTTTATAATAATAATAATAGTAATAGTAATAATAATAATAATAATAATAGTAATAATGTTGTTATATAAAAAATATATAAGAACCTTATTCGACCTTATCAGATCTTATTAGACCTTATTAGGCCTTATCTGAACTTATCTGAACTTGTAAGGACTGAAAATAAGTTGAAAAGAACGGACTCTTAACCTTACAAGTTTTGGAAAATAACCCCCGGTATCTGAAATTTTTTTGGTACTCCCCGGAGTACGGTGCTCCGTGCTCCGGCCTGATGTGGCAGCGAGTCACCACCAGCAGAAACGCCCGGCAACCTCAAGCTCCGGGGTAAAACAGCCGGCGTTGTTAGGGTTTAGCAAAGGGGTGGCTAGGGCGAAACAAACCGACGACTAGGGCATAGCAAAATGGCGATTAGGATCGTCGTCCGTCGGGCCTTGTTCGTCGGAGACTGCCGTCGACCGTCTGTCGAGCAACCTTCGGCGTTGCTCAACTCTCTCTCTCTCTCCTGTTATACCCAGATGTTCTTCGAATTTTTGGAATATGTTCTGTCAGATCTGTTTTGATAATGTTCCAAGTCATTCATTTTGTTCTTTTAAAATACTTGTTATGTTCTTTTGGTTAAACCTGTATTTTTTTTTTACCAATTGACACTTATTTATTACTTTTCATTATTCCTTTAAATAATGTTTAATGTTCTTTTGATGTAAAAAAGTATTTTGTTATTTGAATTATCGTATTTTGTTCTTTATATTTCAAGAAAATGTTATTGTAAATTAATGTGTTTTGAAATTTGTGTTTTGTTTTTTGTAAAAAAAGTAATTTTGTTCTTTGAAATTTCGTATTTTATTATTTTTGTTTTAAGTAAATGTTTTTTTAAAACTGTCAGAATGTTTTTTTATGTTTTGTGAAAATTCCTATTTTGTTCTTCACACAATAGTATGTTGTGATGTGAAGTTTTGTATTTTGTTCTTTTGAAAAAAGTAGGTTGTTCTTTTGAAATTTCGTTTTTGTGTTCTTTTTGTTTCAAGTAAATGCTCTTTTCACTTTTTATTCTTCCAATGTTTACTATATGTTCTTTGTAGTGCTATTAGGGTTTGAAGTTTTGGGTACATCTTGCTGCTGTACCGGGGATGACGTCAGGCAGTGGCGGATCCAGGATTTGGAAGGTGGGGGTACGGTTATAAAATAAATCAATTATCCGGTATGTATTTTAAAAAAAAACAGTTAAGTATTGCAAAACCTATATAAACATAAAATCAAACGTTCAACACAAATAGTATTAAAGAGTGTCATTACAACTACATCATCTCAACCGAAATTTTACGATTATAACCTACGAGTTTTCATATTTTGGCAACGACTCATTACATCATCACTAACTTGCAAGAAAAGGTCTCTTAAAGACGGAGAAGATGACATAGAGGATTTTTTTATCGCTTTCCTCCACCCCCTTAGAGAAGAACTCCAAACTTTTATTTTTCATCTTCCAGTCCTACAATTATATAATCATTAACCAATTATCTATTTGAAAGAGAGAGGTGAGGTGAAGTCTGAGCCTCTGAGATAAGTGGTGTGAAACTGAAAGATGGCAACATGCAAGTCCTTATTGTTTCAGGTTTGTTTTGCTCCAAAAAATGGGTTTCTAAGGTCTTTTTGACCCATATTCGCCTTAAAAAAAGCTATCTATACATATATTATGGGTTGGGCCTTCCGTTTTTTGGTTGTTTTTCATATTTCGGAGTGGGGGTACGCCTGTACCCCAATGTACCCCCTTGGATCCGCCCCTGACGTCAGGGCCGGAGATGACGACGTCATCCCGGAGCACAGTGCTCCGTACTCCTGGAGCACCAAAAACGAACTACCCTGTATCTTTTAAAAAAACACTAAACTTTTCTAAAATTTTAGGTAGCGCCACCAAAACTTATCATTTTATAAGTATTCCGTCAAGTATAGCCCACAAACCCTTCTACATAAGTGCCACTCTCTACTGAGATTCAATTTCATCCAATTTGACAACGGTCGATTGGTTTCTTTCCAAGAACCAAGAAATTATAACGGTCCTTTGCAAATTCCGCAAATGTTGTTGAAATTGAAGCTTCCAAAAATTAGGTAATTGTTATTCTTCATCGAGCAATTTCAATTTCTTGAAATTAAGGTTCAAATCTATTTTTGAAATATATGAGGGAAGAAAGAAGGAAGTTGTATAGGAGGTTAATTACATAGGGGCAAACGTGTAATTTCCCAAGCATTTTAAGAGGAAAATGGGATATGTGGTCATACTTGAAGGATTACTTAACAGAAGTTCAGTTTTTATGGTGCTACCTAAAATTTTTAGAAACGTTTGTTTTCTTTTTTTTTAAAAGGTTATTTTCAAAAACTTGCAAGATTGGTTTTGACAAAATTTCTCAAAACCTAAAACTACTCATAGAGCCACATTTATCTATAAACTTACAAGATCTGCTTGTATGAACCATGCAACAAGAAATTTCTTACTTGGTTATTCTTCATAAAGGTTATGATTAGTACTTGCGTTCCTATAATCCTATCATTATATAATTACATTCCCTTCGATTTCACTAAATTGAATCCAGCGAGCCTTTAATATATTTAAAAAATATATATAATCTTATTTAGAAGTATGAGATTATATTAAGGTAAAAAGAATAATTATTTGGGCTGTCCTCGCACAAAGCCCCACCCGGAGGCTTACTACAAGTCATAACCCCTAACCCCCCTTCCCCCAGATGCTTGGAGTGAGAATTGATCCCTAAACCAAGTTAGGGAAGATGGGAAGACTCATGATAAATTTGTGTGGGAGAGAGAATAATAGGAATTATATTATTGATGTGTTGGGATTAATTACAATTGCATTACTTATATAGAGAGCATAACATAAACTTAACCTAATGGGTCTTACCCATAGATATAGACCTACGGTCCAATATCCTCTAACACCCCCCGACAATCGTAACGGCAGTAAGACGAACGTTACGATTGGACAAATAACAATAAAAAACACCAATAAAAAATAAAAACCGAACTCAAATTCTTCACTTCTTCAATTCTTCAATTCTTCAATGCTTCAATTCTTCAATGAACAAACTTCGTCTCAAGGTACAAGGAGAACCCAAAAATCCATGTCTCATGACACGCGGAGAGCCGAAACATGTCTCACAATCTGTTTTGAACAGATCAGAAATTGAGACCAAAGAAACAATGTTTTTGTGAAAGTTGTGATGGAATGAACATCATCACAGAAACCAAGAAACAAATTTTCGATGGAATGAACATCATCGACAATTTGAAAGAAATTGATCTGTTTTGAAACAGATCTGAACAGAATACCAAAGAAAAATTTGAGTATGATATTATATTAAGCTAAGAGGAATGCGAGACTTTAATATATTAGGGATGAAATAATAAAGAGAAACTCGCAAATACATACACACAATTTATTAAAAGAGGCAAACTCAGTCTCATGCACGTAGAAAAGAAAAATGATCAAATACAAAATATGAAGAAGGGAATAAAACACAACAGTTTTGAGAATGATGACTCATGAGGGTGAGTGAAATCAGAAGCTTCCACACAAATTCGCTAATCAAATTGATCAGGTGTATTATATTGGAAAGGTTTAAATTCAGGGGGCGATTTTTATAGTTATTTCTCCTGTCGGCGTGACTTCTATGTTGTACCCGAGTTGTCCTAGTTCTAGCTTCATACTATCTTGTTGGCTGGTTTGCAAGAACAAGAGCATGCCGAAGAATAGCAACATAACTATGGATGTTGCGAAACTACTTTTCTTCATCTTCTCTATTTCTTAAAGTGAGGTAAAATTTTAAACAGAATATAGGTTTTAGAATTGGAATATTGGATTATGATTGATAAGTGATAGATGTCTTCGCTTCTTGCAATCTCCACCCCTTTATATACAACCTTTTCTTTCTTTCTTTCTTTTGTTGTTCGGGGGTTCCGGGGGGGGGAAGGAAGTGCCTGCCCACTTTCTTTTTTCTATGGGATATCTTAGCTTGCAAAGTGATTAATTAAATGAGTAATAGCTTTAAAGTTTGAATGGACAATACAACTTGATAGAGTATAAATTTATTTCTGGACCTTCAACCATCAATTTATTCTTTTGTTTGAGATATCTTAGCTTGCAAAGTGATTAATTAAATGAGTAATAGCTTTAAAGTTTGAATGGACAATACAATTTGATAGAGTATAAATTTATTTCTGGACCTTCAACCATCAATTTATTCTTTTGTTTGAGATGGTTCCTTGACATGATATCAAGAGCTTGTATAATCAGGTTTCAGGAGACGAGTTCGAATCTCATTCACCCTTCCTTTATAAGTGTAATATACTACCCCCGTTTCTTTTTAAACGGAACATAGAGAAAAACACACAAACCAAAGAAACTAGAGAGAGAAAGAAGGGACCACATATTTATAATGGTGGAGTAAAAAGGTGAGGGTATAGTTGTAAATAAAAAGAAAAAAAAGTTTCTAGTTTAGGAAACGTTCCACTTATTTTGACTATTCCATAAAAGGAATACGTTCCATTTAAAAAGAAACGGAGGAAGTATAACGCCAAGTACGAAGGAAACATGTGTTGCGTCTACACTCAAGCCCAATGCGCTCTTGTCCGAGGGGGCGTGATAGAGTATAAATCTATTCATTAACCTTCAACTATCAACCTAAATTATCAGTTGAGATGGTTCGTTGACACAACTTATATGATTGACCGTGTACAAAGGAGTTGGGACATGATATGGTTTTCATTTGTTTTTAATGTACATGATCAAGTCTTTGTTCTTGCAATCCCTATTAATTAGTATTACCGATCATCTTCCTTACGACAAGATTTCATGGCTTGGTCTAAGGACGTTATGTATGACACGTGGTCCGCCTATCTTCTTGGTATGTCGTATACGGTGAAGTTAATATGTACTGTCAGTTTTGGGTTGAATTTTGGAGTGCCAATAATCTTTTCCTAAAGTGTGTCATTTTTTATGGTGGTGCGGTTCTAACTCATTGTACACTCGGGTGCTGTTGAAGCACCGTCATTCGATTGAGGAAATTTGAATCAAACATATAGATACAAAGGTTTGAAACACATGAAGGTTTCCTTCGTTAAAAAGTACAATCTTGTGGAACATCTAAGCATGAGAATGATATAATATAACTACTGAAAGGAGGACTTTTTTTTACGAGGATACAAGCAAACAAAACCTAAGGATCCCGACGTGCTTGAGAAGCAAGCACGTGGGCGCCATGCACATCAACGAGAAACGACCTTAGTACAAACAAAGGACTGGAAAGCAGAAATAACAGAAAGGATATGATTGAGAAGCGTCGCCACTAAAGCTTCACATGTTGATTGGTC
Organism: Patellifolia procumbens; assembly: GCA_947645195.1. Taxonomy (NCBI): domain Eukaryota; kingdom Viridiplantae; phylum Streptophyta; class Magnoliopsida; order Caryophyllales; family Amaranthaceae; genus Patellifolia; species Patellifolia procumbens. The sequence continues at coordinate 10,494,398 of CANSGD010000972.1, forward strand.
TGAAAACACTAAGACAACAAGCTGCGAGTCCACCCCGACCCAAAGGGACCCACACCGGGCTTGAGCAACCTTGATTCCTTCAGGGAGAGCTAGAAGCTCAGCATGAAAGGGTGATAGGCAAAACCCCGTTAAGCACTCGAGAGACACTGATCCGGGAGAATGAGCTTCCAACCAATGGAAGCGCAAAAGCAAGACAATGCTCATTGTACAAAGTAGGATTCTTGTATTAAATTTGCATTTCCTTATATTTTTTGGGATGTTTTTAGGTTAACAAACGATGAGCAAGAAGTATCGATAAAAGTAGAGAATTAAAATTTAACTAATTGTATTGCCTACCACTTCTTAAACATTATTTTCCTTGTTTATTGTTTTTGGGTTTTTTTCCCTTAAAGAAGAAGGGAGTGTCCTGTTGGAGTTTGTGAGAAGAGTAATACAAAAACTCTTGAGTTGCTTCAAAAGAATATGAAGAGTTGGGGATCCCATATAGGAAGAATAAGAGGTGAGTGGTGAGTTTATTAATAGTTATGTTCCTAGTATCTATTGAGTTGGTGACTTGGTAGGCTTTTGTGGTTGGGCTCTTGATTGGGCTAGCGCGCGCGCGCCGCCGCCGCCGCCCGCCCGGACCGGGCCATGGGCTTTGGGCTTTGGGAAATAACTTAACTTAACTTAACTAAATTTTTACTGGAAAAATCTGTCATCCTTATATGACTGTTATGGAATCAGTCAATTCCTGAATCCACTCCTTATTGACTGCTTCCACTAGCCGTTAGTGGGCAGTTTCCTTTGCCCATTAATTACCGTTTTTAACACGATTTTAGGGGTCAGTTTTCCTTTCTTCGATCACTATATATACCCCCTTCCTGGCACAGTTTTTGACACACAAAAAATTATCCTCTCATACTTCTCTCTGTTAATCTCTCTCAAACACTGGGCAATATTAAGAGCGTTCTCAAACTGTCTCTCTGTACTTCACCGGCGAGACAGTGTTGTGTTAACCCTGGAGGTTGGTTTGCCACGAGTCCGTGTGTTCGTAGCGGGGCAATTTCAACTTTAGGGCAGTGATCATATCACGGCACAGCAATTTCACAGATAAGTTTAGTAATCTACCAGTCATACTTCTTACAATCTAAAGTTGAAATTTTTTTCGTTTTTTATACTGTTATTATGGCTGGTATTCCTGTTGCTGTTCCTCTTAATTCTGTCAACCCCTTTGTTCCTGATATGTCGAAATTAGACCCTTTGGATGGAAAAAATTATATTATGTGGTCTGATAAAATGGAATTCTTTTTAGGCCAAATTGGGGTAGATTACTGCTTAACTATTGATGCTGCTCCTGTTGACGCAGTTAGGGATTTTGAGAAAGATAATAAAACATGTAGGGGAATGTTATTGCATTATATGACTGCTCCTTTATATATGATTTATAGTAAGTCGAAAAAGGCAAAGGATATTTGGGATGCACTTAAGGTTAAGTATGGACTAGATGATTTTGGGACTAAGAAATATGCCTGTAGTCGTTGGTTAAAATTTACTATGACTGATGACAAACCTGTTTTAGACCAAGTCCATGACTATGAACATTTGTGTGCTGAACTTGCTGCTGAAAGTATGGTTATTCCTGATTTATTTCAAGCTAATTGCCTTTTAGAGAAACTGCCACCCTCTTGGGAGACCTATGTTCACTCTATGAAACATAAGCAAAAAGACTTTACCCTTCAGGAATTAGTTTCCCACATTAAGGTTGAGGAACAAAACCGTATTCAGACTAAAGGAAAGACTGACCATTCTTCCACTTTAGCCAACCTTATTGAGTCTAAAATTTCCGGAAAAGGGAAAAAGGGTAAAAGTCAGAACCATGTTCACGGAACTAGGCAGAATGGTAATGGGTTTAAGGGTAAGAAGCAATTTCAGGGTAACTGCTATGTTTGTGGTAAATTTGGACATGCTGCTAGGGATTGTAGAAACAAACAGGCTTCTTCAAATGCTGCTGTCACCAAACCAAAAGACAATAAAGCACAAGTCAACCTTGCTGAAGATGACATTATTGCTGCAGTGGTGTCCGAGGTGAACCTGATTAGCAACATTTCTGAATGGGTCGTGGACACTGGAGCTACCCGCCACATCTGCTCAAGCAAGGAAATGTTCTAGACTTATGATAAAGTTTCAGAAGGAGAATGTGTCTTCATGGGCAACTCAAGCACTGTGAGTGTGTTAGGCAAAGGAAAGGTTTTTCTAAAGTTAACCTCTGGAAAAACCATTGCTTTGCAAAATGTCTTGCATGTTCCTGATATCCGCAGAAACCTCATATCTGGTGCACTTTTAAACAAGGCTGGAATTAAATTAACTTTTGAATCTGACAGACTTGTATTAACCAGAAATGGTGATTTTGTGGGTAAAGGATTTTGTAATGCTGGACTCTTTGTTTTGGATGTAATTTCTGATAATAAAATTTCTACTGCTTCCGTTTATATTGCTGAGTCTGTTTCTTTATGGCATTCTAGACTAGGTCATGTGAATGTTGCATCCATTAAAAGGCTAAAACGACTTAGTCTTATTTCTGACTTTAGCAATACCTCTTTTGACAAATGTGAAGTATGTGTAGAGGCCAAACACCCTAAGAAAGCATTCAACAAAAGTGTTTCTCGTTCCTCGACCCTATTAGAACTAGTCCATAGTGACTTAGGTGACTTTAAGAACTCTATGAGTAGGGGAGGGAAGAGATATTATATTACTTTTGTTGATGACTTCTCACGTTATACTAAGGTCTACTTGTTAAGTACGAAAGATGAGGCTGAAGAGAAATTTCTTATTTATAAAGCCGAAGTAGAAAACCAGTTAGACCTTAAGATAAAGAGAGTGAGATCAGATAGGGGTGGAGAATATGATGGACTTCCACTTAAGAAATTTTGTGAATCTAATGGGATTATACATGAGGTTACAGCTCCCTATACACCTGAACAAAATGGAATAGCTGAGAGAAAAAACAGGACTCTTAAGGATATGATGAATGCTATGCTTATAAGTTCAGGGATGCCTACTAACATGTGGGGGGAGGCAATTCTTTCTGCTTGCTATGTGCTTAACCGAGTTCCCCATAAGAAGTTAGATAAGACTCCCTATGAATTGTGGAAAGGTTTTAAACCTAATTTGGGTTACCTTAAAGTGTGGGGGTGCTTGGGAAAAATAGGACTTCCTGACTTTCAAAGGAGTAAGATTGGACCTAAGACTGTTGATGGAATCTTTATTGGGTATGCTTCTAACAGTGCTGCATATAGACTTATTCTTAAGGATGCTTCTGGCTTTGGTCCTATTAGAGAGTCAAGGGATGTAGAATTCTTTGAGCATATTTTTCCTATGAAAGTTAGTGTACAATCATGCTTGCCTGTTGCATCTTCTTCTACTTTGCATCATAACATTGCATCATCTAGTGAGACTTTAGAACCTAGAAGGAGTAAAAGAACTAGAACTGAGACTAGTTATGGACCTGACTTTATTACTTCTTTCCTAGCTGAAAAAGGATTTCTAGATGAGCAAAGAGTAAGTGCTTTTATATTGGAAGAGAACCCTAGAACTTTTGGGGAGGCCATGAGATCTGTTGACTCTAGTTTTTGGATGGAGGCTATTAACAGTGAAATAGAGTCTATTATGAGTAACAACACATGGATTTTGACTGACCTTCCTAGGGGTTGTAAGGCTTTGAGTAGTAAGTGGATTTTTACTAAGAAGTGCAAGCCTGATGGGACATTAGACAAGTATAAAGCTAGACTTGTAGTTGGAGGACATCACCAAAAGAAAGGTCTAGACTTTTTTGACACTTATTCACCAGTGACCAAGGTAGCCACTATTAGAGCATTAATTGCACTTGCATCCATTCATGATCTTGTTGTGCATCAAATGGATGTGAAAACTGCTTTTTTGAATGGTGAGCTAAATGAAGAGATCTATATGAAGCAACCTAAAGGATGTGTTGTTCCTGGTCAAGAGGACAAGGTATGCAAGCTCATTAGATCTTTGTATGGTTTAAAACAAGCACCAAAACAATGGTATGATAAATTTCATCAAACCATTACTTCAAATGGTTTTTTAGTAAATGATTCTGATGCTTGTGTTTATTCCAAAACAGATGGTATTGGTTGTGTTTTCATATGTCTATATGTGGATGATATGTTGATTTTTGGGACCAATATAGACATAGTGAATGCAACTAAAAGTTTCCTAAATCCGTGTTTTGAAATGAAGGATTTAGGAGAGGCTGATGTTATTCTTGGGATAAAGATTACTAGAACGTCATATGGCATATCTTTAAATCAATCTCATTATATTGAGAAAATTTTAAAGAAGTTTGATCAATATGATTGTGTTCCTATGAAAACTCCATATGATTCTAGTATTCATTTGAAAAAGAATAAAGGAGATAGTATATCACAAGAACAATATGCTAAAATTATTGGTAGTGTAATGTTCTTGATGAACTATACTAGACCGGATATAGCTTATGCTGTTAGTAGATTGAGTAGGTATACTCACAATCCTAATCAGGAGCATTGGGGTGCTTTGATTAGATTGTTGAAGTATTTAAAAGGCACTATCAATTGGGGTTTGCATTATCAAAGAACACCTTGTGTTCTAGAAGGATATTGTGATGCTAATTGGGTGTCTGATAATGATGAGATTCAATCTACTAGTGGCTTTGTTTTTACTCTTGCTGGTGGAGCTATATCATGGAAATCATCAAAGCAAACTTGTATTGCCAAATCTACTATGGAATCTGAATTTATTGCTTTAGAATTGGCAGGACAGGAAGCTGAATGGTTAAGGAGTTTGCTAGCTGATATTCCATTGTGGGGGAAGCCAGCTCCATCAGTTTCAATGCGGTGTGACTCACAAGCTGCAATTGGGGTCGCGAATAATCAAGCCTATAATGGAAAGAGGAGGCATATTCGCTTGAGGCATGCTATAGTTAGAAATCTAATTAGAAATAATGTAATTTCACTCGAGTTTGTAAAGTCAGAGAGGAATATTGCAGATCCTCTCACCAAAGGCCTTTGTAGAAAAATGGTGCTAGAGTCGGCACAAGGAATGGGTTTAAAGCCTATTGTGGAGTGAATTATGATGGATACCCTTCTTAGAAAGTTTCTAAGTTCAAGGGTCAAACTAAGTCATAAAAGAACTCAAGTAGTAGATACTACTACCATTCCTATATTAATAAAAGTGATGTAGTATTTGTTTTTTACTGTAAAATGTGTAAGGATGAGTAAAATACTCTTAATAAGTTCATAGCCTTGAGAAGGTGGTTTGAAACAGTACAAACTTGATGAACTTACCTATGTGAATGTGGGGGTTACGCCCAATCCCCTATGAGATCCCTAAGGCTTAGGATCTCTAGAGCATTCATGAAAATCCAGGTATTGTGGGGCACTTATATATATATCGCGAGAACGTTTTGTTATTTTGAAAAAGGTTTAGTGCGCAAGTATTGATTATGAACTCCGTAGAAGGTTCAAAGAGAAATCTACCTAATACGACAATATGACATACTTGTATGCACTGGATATCAATTCAAGTCTCTAAGACATTGATGCTTACAAAACTGAGTATCTATTGCCCAAATCTTCTTTTTCAGCCCCGTTTCTTTCTGTCTCTTCTTTTGAATCATGTGGGGGGATTGTTGGAGTTTGTGAGAAGAGTAATACAAAAACTCTTGAGTTGCTTCAAAAGAATATGAAGAGTTGGGGATCCCATATAGGAAGAATAAGAGGTGAGTGGTGAGTTTATTAATAGTTATGTTCCTAGTATCTATTGAGTTGGTGACTTGGTAGGCTTTTGTGGTTGGGCTAGTCCACACGCGCGCCGCCGCCGCCCGCCCGGACCGGGCCGTGGGCCATGGGCTTTGGGCTTTGGGCTTTGGGAAATAACTTAACTTAACTAAATTTTTACTGGAAAAATCTGTCATCCTTATATGACTGTTATGGAATCAGTCAATTCCTGAATCCACTCCTTATTGACTGCTTCCACTAGCCGTTAGTGGGCAGTTTCCTTTGCCTATTAATTACCGTTTTTAACACGGTTTTAGGGGTGAGTTTTCCTTTCTTCGATCACTATATATACCCCCTTCCTGGCACAGTTTTTGACACACAAAAAATTATCCTCTCATACTTCTCTCTGTTAATCTCTCTCAAACACTGGGCAATATTAAGAGCGTTCTCAAACTGTCTCTCTGTACTTCACCGGCGAGACAGTGTTGTGTTAACCCTGGAGGTTGGTTTGCCACGAGTCCGTGTTTTCGTAGCGGGGCAATTTCAACTTTAGGGCAGTGATCATATCACGGCACAGCAATTTCACAGATAAGTTTAGTAATCTACCAGTCATACTTCTTACATGTCCAACCCACTGTTAAAGTTTTTTTAGCTTGCAGTTTAGCCTCCATTTTTTTTAGGAAAGTCTTTACTTTTTCTTTGTTTGTTTTGTTAAGGGAAGTAAAACCATTTTTTCAAGTGTGAAAATTTTCTCCTTTGAAAAGGAAACCATTTTCCTTTTCTAATCATGGTACATATTCCACCATATTCCTACTTCTCCCTGTTCATTCCTTCCATCTGTCCACTCCTTTTTACTTCCATTTTCCTTTCCCCCATAGGTATTCTATCATCAAACAAACAAATAAAAATGTGTTTTAAAATCATGTTTTCTGTTGAAAATTGTTACTTTTAAAGTATTTTCTGTTAAAACAAACGGAGCCTAATTAATTAGTTCCATTCAGCTTTAAAGTTTGATCGAGCACACACCACAATCCTACATGATTTAGCTAACATACTACGTATATCAATACCAACAGCCAACTGTTCTCCGGTTTTCATGGGATATGGGAATCAGCATCTAAGTAGTTGTTTCCATGTTCATGCACCAACTACCAAGCACTTCCCATCCAGAAATATTAGTACAAGGCAAATAGCAATTAGAATTTAAATTGTTATAGAAGTATCCCTGGTTCTCACTTGATTTTCCATTTAAATTAATGTTAATTGAGATGGATGAGAATCTTTTTAATTCTATATTGTATAAACTGTATTTTGGTATCTTTTTTGCTTTTGAAAAAGTAAGAGAAATAAAGAAAAATAGATGATTGAGAAATAAATGATTCTAAAGCGGGTACAAAAAGTATAGTGTAGTAAATACTAGGTTAGTACCATGTTCAACGCACGGTAATAAAAAAATTGAAGCTCCAATGGGAAAAATTCATCGACAATTTGATTGCCTAAAATAAATTAAACAGCATTTAGAAGATAAAGAAAGAAATTGGGCAACAATCTAGGTGAAATAAGGCAAGAGGCTAAGAACTCAGTAAGAAGGTTCTACGTCTATTAGTATTACTATAGAATGAGCAGCTAAGGAAATTGTCATCAAGAGATTTAAAAGGTTATTGTAGGAGCAATCTATCTATCTATCTATCTATCTATACTAATATATAAAGCAAGAAAAAATGGACACGTGTCGTTCTCTTGAGCATTTGCTTAGGTGTCGCTTAAAGGAAGCATGAGATGATGTGTCGCTCTAATATGCATCTTGGGCTGCTTCATAATACCTAATTTTACCGAAAATATAAAGCTTTAAATTAAAATCAAGATTTATGTGCCGCTAATCACCTTAAATCACGCCGCAAATCAAGAGGTGAACATATTGTGCATCTGATGAGGAAACAAAAACAAATCACTTAAAAAATCCCAAATATCTCTCCTAACAATATATCCTTTACATAAAAAAATCATAAATCAAGCCAAATATCTCTCCTAATAATAATAGCGTATTTTACTGCTTAATACCTATGATTACCGAAAATAAAGCTTTAAATCAAGCTTGATTTATGCCGCAAATCACAACTAATATCTTATTAAAAAATAAATCATAACAATAGGCTACATATAACGTATGTGATATCTTTTCCCAATATTTTTTGAGGTAATTAATCAACTCAACAAATAAATAAATCAGTAATATCCAAAATTGTACTACATATAACGTATAAAAAAATAACCAACATGCGATTTTTACAGTATTTTGCATAAATTAAATTTATGCCGCAAATCACAACTAATATCTTATTAAAAAAATAAATCATAACAATAGGCTACATATAACGTATGTGATATCTTTTCCCAATATTGTTTAATGTAATTAATCAACTCAACAAATAAATAAATCAGTAATATCCAACATTGTACTACATATAACGTATAAAAAAATAACCAACATGCGATTTTTACAGTATTTAAATTAAATATACTAAAAAATCTATATATATATCTATACTAATATCTTTTATGTTTTGTCCCCTAAAAAAAAGGCATAATTTTATAAGGAAGTCATCTAAACCTAATTAGACTAAAAACCAAAGCAAGTTCCACAGGCGTGTGACATATATACCGTCATATCATATCACTATATAAGAGCACGTTTACACACATAAAATCATAAAATCATAAGGGAGGCAGAAAAACCATATAGAGAACGATGAGTACCCTACCAACTAAAGAATGTCCGGATATCAAGTTAGCGTTGTTGAGTAATACTACGAAGATGCGTTCAATCAAAGTGAGAATTGTACGAGTATGGCACAAGCCAGTGTTTAACAAGCCCACCGAGACAGATAGTATTGAAATGATACTCATGGATGAGGAGGTTTAATTTTTAAAATTCATATCATCTTTTTTATTATATATGTCTATTGTTGTTTATTCATGGCGAAGTATTAATTTGTTTTTTCAAAACTTTTTGTTGTAGGGAACCAAAATTCAAGCTACTTGTGCTAAAAGATTAATAGCTCCTTTCGCCCCGTCAATCAAGGAAGGGTCATTTAGAACATTTAGTCAATTTTTAGTACGTGAAAACAATGGATTGACGAGAGGCACACAACACCCTTATAAAATACACCTAAACTATTGTTCACGGATCATTGAATGTCCAAGTATGCCTATTCACGAGTATGGGTTTGATTTCGTCTCTTTTTCCTATATTCTTGCAAAAAAAATATCTGACGTATACTACATAGGTATGAAATTCGAACCTGTTATTTGATATATTTTGTTATATTATCATTATTTTTTTTAACAACAAAACATTACTCTAATCAAGATATAACAAAAAGTATCTGTCAAATTTTTTTTTGCAGATTACATTGGAGAAGTTACTGGACACACCGAAATTCAGAAAACTCCTAATTCAAGATATATATCTTTAGAGCTGATGGATAGCGAGTAAGGAATTAAAATAATATCGTTTATATGCGACTCCATGTGATACGTACGTCTGACTACATTCTAAATGTGTTATAGGGACAAAAGCATAACATGTGTATTATGGGGAGAATTTGCGGATGAATTCCTTTCTCATGTACCTAAAGATGGTGATGGTGATGGTGAGCCTATTGTTATGATAGTTCAATATGGACAAAGATATTCATGGCATGGTAAAAATCATCTAACATTCTCAAATACAATAAAAGTCACTTTCTAATTAGTTGAAACAAAGATATTGTACTTTTAATTCTAGATTGTATTTTCTAATTGTTCACGCATCATTTCTATTTACTGATGTAGGGGAAAATCGTGTTAGTAATTCTCGATATGGAACGCGTCTATTTGTGAATTCAAATATGCCAGAAATAAATGACTACAAAAAAAGGTGAGATTATTTAGACCCTAAATTTTGGTGTAACTTTCGAACATATATTAAACTATTTGCCTACTATATTACAGTCTTGCTACAAAGTATGGTCGTACTCCACGATTAAGCAATGTTTCTACAAGTGAATCAAATGATTTCCTAAAGGAAGATTCCATAAAAGATTTGTGTGATTTAGTGACATGCGACAAGGTAACACGATTTGTTATCCACGCCATTATTAAAGTCTAATTTACACATCACATGATATACGTGTCTTTATATAATGTTATTTTATGCTTTGCGTTACAGCCTGGTCTTTATGTTTGCCTTGCAAGCATAGTCGACATTGATGCATCAAAAGGATGGTATTACGAATCATGTAACAGATGTCTTAGTGGAGTTAAAAAAGATGGAGATGTCGTGAAATGCAAGAAGTGTAATACGACACTAAGGAAAACAGTGAAAAGGTATGTTTAAATTGGTTTAGTCCATTTAGGTGAAAAATGAATTCTTTTTGGAGTACTGACATCAGTTTGTTAAACAATGAAATATATATATCAAAAACATTAACATATTTCACCTAAATAACATCTGTTATCTTATTTTTTGAGTTTAATCAAAACGTTTTTATATTTTTTATTTCATATATGTACCTTTTTAAAGGGAAATAAGGAGAACAGTAATACTAAAAGTCCGTTTAGGTGTCGCAAGCTCACTGAATGTCTTGATTTTATAAAAAATGCTATAAAAAATCATCTCAAAATATATGCTACATATATGCTGAACGTGATTTCTACTAAAACTTTCTGAATGTACATATACTTTTTTTGTCAATAATCGGTTTTTTCCCAAAAATATAGAAACAATATCTATCTTCTCCAAAAAAAAAGGGAACAATATCTTTTTGTTAGTTATTTATCTTCTAAAAAAAGGCAACTACATACCAATAAATCTTTAAAACGTAATCACATATACAATCCATTTATACCAATATATCTTAAAAACGTTATTCATTGAATTTTTAAAAAATAATATTCTTGAAATATTTTATTCACTAAGAAAAACTTCTTAAACGTAATTATACTTAGAAAACGAATCAGTAAGAAAAACTTCTTAAACGTAATTCACTAAGAAGAACTCATGTCTAATATCTTCAATCAAAGGTTACTATTTTGTTAGTTTTCATTTCCCTGTAAAATCATTTATATATATAAAATACATAACACATATGATAATATTCCTAAAATCTTTTGTTCCCTAAAAAAAGGGCATATTTTATGTGCTAACTCAAGGAATTTATTAAGTAATTAAGTTTTATTTCCAATCTTGGATTACAGTCTCTAACCATACTATTGTGTATTGTAGATTCAATTTGAAGGTTTGTGTTACTGACGAAACCGGCCTAGCAGCTTTCATTATGTTTGACAAGGAGGTGAAAAAAATTTGTGGATAAGTCTGTTGATGAGTTACTTGAATTGTTTCTTAAGGTAAAGAAAAACATAGTTTTTTTTTATTTTAAAAAATAAAAGACTCTTTACCAAAAATACTTAGTGTGTATTTATTAATTGTTTAATGATTAGGGTGACGGAGGGAGAGCTTATCCTGAAGAACTTGATGTGTTAATGGGAAAAAAAATGCTTTTTAAGGTTGATGTACCTTATGACAACATTTTGAATGAAAACAATACCTACAAAGTTACTGCAACAGATGATGATGAGAAGACGATAAGTAGATGGATGGGGGTTTATATAAAGTTGCAGGTATTTTTTAGATTTAAAAAACTAATTTGGTTATTTTAAATATTTTATTACTTTATTGTGTTATTTTATACCCGTTACGAATATACACTAACAAACTTTAACATTACAGCAAGAGGAATATATTAGAATCCAAACCGAGGCAGAAAGTGTGAAGGAAGTGGATGGAGAAAATGTAAGTGTCATTGAATATTGTACGATTAAATATCCAATCGTAAAATAATTGTATTCGTTAAATTTTATAGGGGACAATTACCGGTGACAGCGCGAGATCACCTTCTTCATTGACTCCGCTTAAGCGCAAACAAGATCAAGACTCTGTAAATGGTTTTTCCATTGAAAGTTCACCAAAAGAAGTGCAAGCATCTACAACAAAGAAAGTTATCATGGTCAAGAAAGAGAAAAATGCAGCCGTTTGAAATTATGTTAAAATGTGTTATACGAATAAAGAGCTTTATGATTCCTTTTTGGTAGAATATGATTAATTGGTAGTTTGATACATTTCTAGATTTTGATCATGTTTTAGTGGATATTTTTAATAATGTGTGTTAGTGAGTATTAGGGATCTATATTTAATATACTCACTTACAATAAAGTGGCATTTTTTTTTGCGGAAATCTTATACTTCAAATATTTTATCTGACATTGGATTATTAAATTCTTGGATACGACTCGATATTAGAAGAAAATCAATGCCATTTTGCAGAGATCAAATATGTAAATAATACAAAGCTAATTGCATTCATTTTTCTAATTTTCTAAAACTTTCTTCAATAAAATTGAATTAAAAATTATTGAATAAATCCTTGGTCAGTGAGTATTGTGGATCTAGATTTAAGTGGATTTTATGAGAAATATATCTTATTCAACTTAAACTTACATAATGAGAAATTTTTTACATACCCAGCCAAAGAATGATGACTTTTATACAATAATTGACGGAGTATTGTTTTTAACATAATTACATATAATAATATGATATTTGATGAAAAAGGAGGTTATTTTAATCAAAGTCTTTTTTCATACTTTATTTTTTACGAGACCTTTGTCAATCATTAATTATCTTTTTATGTATACAATTCTTTATATTTGTAATTATAATAATAAAAAGACATGTTTAACTGCTTTTTATGAATGAATATTATTTTATCTAACAAAGGAGCATGTTTTAATTTTTATAGTGTTACATCACACAATGATTTGATTTTTATAAAAGATTGGAAAAGAACTATATAATTTTACTCCAAAAATATATTCATGAAATTAGGGAATCTTAGGGATAAATTAGTGTGCATGTTATTATTATGCTCTCAAACTCTATTTGATTTATCATTAAATATCCAAGGAAAAAAAATTAAAGACTTGTGATGCATTCTAAATTTAAAGGCTGAGATTTAAGGTCATTATAGTGGCCAATGAATAAACTTCCCTTAAATATATACATCTAGATAATAAAGCTCTCACTTTCTAGAATACTAGTCTTTTATGCACGCTATGCGTGCGGCGACTTTGTAGGCTACATTGGCGAAACATATATGAACTCATCAGAGTATGGTGATATATGTGATATTAACTTGGCATTGCTCTTGCTTTTGCATAGTATTATTTTTGAAACTAAAGCAATAAACCTTAGTGAGGGTTTCTCAACAAAGATTTAGAAGCAAAGTTAAGATGTGTGTACTGCTGAGATGGATCATAATTGAACTGAGAAACTAATTTTGGCATACTGTAAGAAACTCAAGCAAAATTAGGATTGGCATAGTATTAAATTTAGAAGCAAAAATGGTTATAAACTTAAGAAAGAGCATTGAAGTAAAAAAAGAAAGAGAAAAAAAGAGGGTTTCATACAGAAAAAGGTGGACGGAGAGAAAACTTAGTGAGGTGTGGTGCATCTGCTGAGATGTGGAAGCTTCGCGCGGCTCTCTGTAGCGCTAACAATGCCATGATGTCTTACTGCTCAACCTCAAAGCAACTCATATGAACTTATGAAGGAAGGAATTTTCAAGGAAAACTGGATTGCTAATTGAACATTGTGATTCGTGAAAAAGAGCCAAATCAAAGATGGTAAGTAAATGTTTTCTGATTGATAAAACCCCAACAACAAATGTTGCTCCGTTGAAGGTTGTGTTCGCCGATTCGCCGGTTATTGAATCAAAAAAAATTTTGAACTCAACAACAAATGTTGCTCCGTTGAAGGCTGTGTTCGCCGGTTATTGAATCAAATTTTTTTTTGAAGTGGAAGTTATGGAAAGAAGGTGGGGGCTTTTGTAAAGAAGATGGGGGTGGGACACCTACGTGGGTTTTTACGTGGGTTGGGGAGTTTTGTTACGTGGGTGGGTTTTTGTTTGGGGGAGTTTTGTTTAATTATTGTTTTTTTATTAATTTGAACCTTAATTAAATAATAAAGGGTAAGGGTAAAATGGGAAATCCATTAAATTTGGTGTCCCACCCCTCTTCCCTTACAGTATAGAGATAAATAGGAAAACACATTCTGTTGAACGTAAAATGATGAGATATTATAATGTATATAGTTTGAAAAACTAAGATTTCATTATTATTCACTAATTATTCCCCTTAAAAGAAGGAGACCTCAAATGGTTGAATTTATATAGAGATAAAACAACCGTAATTACTAATAACCAATTGACATGTTTTTAGGGATCTATTTATGATCCTTTCCTTTTTTCAATAACTTTTACATTTAAGTTCAGTTTTCTTAGGAAATAATTAATGAGATCAAGATGGTGAATATTGTAGGCGTGCATGTTTTTTAAACCTAATGTTTAATTAAAAAAATTGAAAATATAGTGAAGTTAGGCGTGCAATTTTTTTATTACCTAATGTTTAATAAAAAAAATCGAAAATATAGTGAAGTTGGAAGCTTTCAACATTAATTATCCTACACCATCTTACACATTAGAATGCTTCTATACATTAAAGGAAGATTACAATAACTCCATTAGTTCATAAATCTAGCAAGCATCAATGGATGAAGAACATCATAGAAATGCAAGAGAAAGGAGAAAGTCTATCATGCTTGAAAAACATGAAAGGAGACGAAATCAAAATCAAGGTATGCATCACTTATACGCTATTAGGGATCTTTGCAGGTGGTTGAAGTTCTCAAAATACGAGTTTAAAGCAATACGGGGGAGTTGTCTGACCCTTTAATTCGGCATGATGCCCACGATGTCAAACGAAAATTGAATAAATGTTCATAACATCTAACTATGTTCCTATCAAAATCTGATTCCAGAACTTTGTTAAACGAATATGTTTACCTTCTATACAACATGTTTTGAGAAATTTTTATCCCTGTTGGTAAAAACAACATTGAAACCTCAGTGGAGATTTACCAGAAAGTTAAAAGTGCAACATACTCAAATAATTCAATTTATGTTTGGGCTTCTTAACAAAATTGAATTCATAAAAAGTAGTAGATGAACTATGCGAAAAAATTAACTATGCTACTAGACATCTTTCCAATTTCATTCCCCGTAAAACTTTATAAGGATGGAATCTATACTAATATATCATTAATGCACGCAAATGAAATAAGTTAATTTTGCTAACTACTGTCCTATTGAATCTCACATGATCCATCCCAAAATCCAAAGTAACAAAGGTGCTTTCACCATTTTAGATATGGTTCATAGGTATCTTTGAGAAACCCCAAATTACCAAGTTTTAAAAAAAATTGTCCTTGACAGAGTTCGTGCAAAATTAACCAAAAACATGGACGGAGGGGGGGGGGGGTAAGTAGTCAAAGTAGACGAGAAGAAGATTATAATTTGCATTAGTGCATGCTAAGTATGATGAACACGATTATGCATATTAGT
The DNA here is from genome assembly GCA_947645195.1 of Patellifolia procumbens. Lineage (NCBI taxonomy): Eukaryota > Viridiplantae > Streptophyta > Magnoliopsida > Caryophyllales > Amaranthaceae > Patellifolia > Patellifolia procumbens. The sequence continues at coordinate 10,509,651 of CANSGD010000972.1, forward strand.
CATATCATGAGAGGTTACGGATTAAGCACGAAAGGGATAGGAAGTATGAGTAGTACTTTTGAGATATCTGCATGAACTTACCTATTAATATGCCGATAGATCTATCTATATTTAATTTAACAAAATGAGGGGTTAGTCGGGTTACTATGGATGATAAAGTTGTGACTATGGATGATAAAGTTGGTGTGCACGGGATGATTTATTTGAATTCCAGTAATTACTCCGTGTGGAAAACTAAAATGGAAGATGTCCTTTATGTAAAAGACTTGTATGAACCAATCCTAAATGAAACTATTCCGACTGGGGTTGTTGAAAGTGAATGGAAGATTTTGAATCGGAAAGCTGTTGGCACAATCAGACAATTTGTTGACATGAGTGTACTTCAGCATATTGCCAATGACACGAATGCATACTCATTGTGGAAGAAACTTGAGGCTATGTATGAAAGGAAAAATGCCTTATGTAAAGCGTCATTGATGAGAAAATTGGTGAAATTGGAGTACAAAGATGGTGATAGCATAGTAGTGCATTTGAATGATTTTCAAGGTTTGGTCAACCAATTGTCTGCAATGAAAATGATTTTAGATGACGAGCTACAAGCTTTGCTACTACTTTACTCTTTGCCAGAGTCTTGGGACACTCTTGTGGTTTCACTTAGTAATTCTGCTCCAGAAGGTAAGCTGACAATGGAGATTGTCAAGGCTAGTGTCTTGAATGAAGAGACTATAAGAAAGGAGATGGGATCTTCAACTCAGAATGAAGCTAATGTAGCCCAAGATGCCAACAGGGGAAGAAGCAAGAGTAGAACTTCCCATAGCAGAGATAATTCCAGGGGGAGATCCAAGTCTAGAAGAAAGATCATTTGTCACTATTGCAACAAGCCGGGTCATGTTAAAAGATTTTGCAGAAAGATGAAAAGGGATAGATCTAAGGAAAGAAAAGAAAAAGGTGAATCCTCCGAGCAACAAGCAGAAGAGAAAAACACTACAGCTGTAGCAACCAGTGATGATTTGCTCCTTATTGGTGATCAAGGTTACTTAAACCTTGCTTGTGATGATTGCACTTGGGTGATTGATTCGGGTGCTTCATATCATCTTACTTCACACCGAGAGTACTTCTCATCTTACACTAGTGGAGATTTTGGTAGTGTAAGAATGGGAAATGATGGGTCATCTCAGATTATTGGAATGAGTACGGTGTGCCTAGAGAGTTCTACTGGTTGCAAGTTGATTTTGAGAAATGTCAGACATGATCCAGATATCAGATTGAGTTTGATCTCTACTGGTTTGCTGGATGATGAAGGTTACTCTAGTCACTTTGGTGATGGAAAGTGGAAGCTCTGCAAAGGCAACTTGGTAGTGGCCCGAGCCAAGAAGCAAGGATCTCTTTATGTGATGCAAGCTAGGTCCTGTAAACGTGAGATTAATGTGGTTGATGATTCCTCATCATGTGACTTGTGGGATCAAAGACTTGGTCACATGAGTGACAAGGGTATGCAAATGCTTGCCAAGAAGCAATATCTCCCTGATGTTTCAGGTATGTCTTCAAAGTCTTGTGTTGATTGCTTAGCTGGAAAGCAACATAGAATTGCATTTCATACACGCCCCCCATCTAGAAGAAAGTATCCTCTTGATCTAATCCACACTGATGTATGTTCAATGGATGCCAAATCCCATAGTGGTGCTCAATACTTGTCTCTTTTATTGATGATTATTCTTGAAAAGTGTGGATTTCTGTGTTGAAAAGCAAAGATCAGGTACTTTCTGCATTCAAGGAGTTCCAGGCTAGAGTTGAGAGAGAAACAGGCCGGAAACTCAAATGTGTTAGATCTGATAATGGTGGAGAGTACAGAGGACCATTTGAAAGCTATTGCAAAGAAGAAGGTATCAAACTTGAGAAAACGGTTCCAAAGACACCTCAGCTGAATGGAGTTGCAGAGAGAATGAACAGAACAATTGAAGAAAGAATCAGATGTATGCTCTCTCATGCAAAGCTGCCAAAGTCTTTCTGGGCCGAGGCACTAATCACAGCAGTGTACCTGATCAACCTTTCTCCTTCAATTCCTCTTGATGGTGATGTTCCTCAGAGAGTATGGACAGGGAAAGATGTCTCCTACAAGCACTTGAGAGTCTTTGGATGCCTAGCATTTGTGCATATTCCTAGAGATGAAAGATCCAAGCTTGATAAGAAGTCAAAGAAGTGCATCTTCTTAGGGTACTCTGAAGATAACTTTGGGTACAAGTTATGGGATCCTGTTGATAGGAAGATCATTAGAAGCAGAGATGTTGTGTTCTTTGAAGACCAGACCATTGAAGATTGTGAAAAGCCAAAGCAACAAACATCCTCTCAAGCTCCTGTCAATCATGATCCTATTTTTCCACAAGTCCTCCCTAGAGCTGAAGGGGGAGAAGTTCATCATGATGGTGAGAACAATGATGTTCATGGTGATCATGTGCAACATGAAATTGAACAACCAGTTGTAGAGCAGCCACCACCACCTGAACTGAGGAGGTCCATTAAAGACAGAAAATCTTCCTTGAGATACCCACCAGATGAATATGTTGGATTAACTGATGGGGGAGATCCAGAATGTTATGAGGAAGCTATGTCACATGTGCATAGCAAGGAGTGGTACAATGCCATGCAAGAAGAGATGAAGTCATTGCATGAGAACCACACCTATGACCTTGTAAAGTTGCCTAATGGGAAGAAAGCACTCAAGAACAAGTGGGTGTATAAATTGAAGACTGGAGAAGATGGTAAACCACCTCGATACAAGGCAAGAATAGTCGTGAAGGGCTATGAACAGAAAAAAGGGGTTGATTTTGATGAAATATTCTCTCCAGTTGTGAAGATGTCTTCAATCCGAGTTGTTCTTGGCCTAGCTGCAAGTTTAGACTTGGAAGTTGAACAACTTGATGTGAAAACGGCATTCCTCCATGGTGACCTGGAGGAGGAAATTTATATGGAGCAACCTGAAGGTTTTGAGGTCAAGGGAAAAGAGGATCTCGTATGTCGCTTGAAGAAGAGCTTGTATGGTTTGAAACAAGCACCTCGACAATGGTACAAGAAGTTTGAATCATTTATGATTGATCATGGCTACCACAAAACACATGCTGATCATTGTGTGTTTGTGAAGAATTTTGTCGAGGGTGATTTCCTTATTCTCTTATTGTATGTTGATGATATGTTGATTGTTGGTAGTGATACTAACAAGATTGCTAGTCTTAAAGCCAGTTTGAGTAAGTCTTTTGCAATGAAGGATCTTGGCCCTGCAAAGCAGATTTTGGGTATGCACATATCTCGTGATAAGAAAAAGAAGAAATTATGGCTATCACAGGAAAGATATATTGAAAAGGTGCTGCAAAAGTTTCGCATGGACAAGGCTAAGCCCGTGAGCTCTTCACTTGCAAGTCACATGAAACTGAGTCTGAGTCAGTGTCTTGCAAGTGAAAATGATAGAAAAGAAATGAAGAATGTGCCTTATGCATCTGCCGTGGGTAGCTTGATGTATACCATGGTATGTACGAGGCCGGATATTGCTCATGCTGTTGGGGTAGTTTGCAGGTTCATGTCTAATCCTGGAAAGGAGCATTGGGCAGCAGTGAAATGGATTCTCAGGTATCTCAGAGGTACTTCTAGAGTAAGTTTATGCTTTGGTTCTGGACAACCTGTGTTAGATGGCTACACAGATGCATATATGTCAGGTGACTTTGATTCTAGCAAGTCTACTTCTGGGTACTTGATGACTTTTGCAGGGGGAGCCGTGTCATGGCAATCTAAGTTGCAAAGATGTGTTGCTTTGTCCACTACAGAAGCCGAGTATATAGCGGCCGTTGAAGCTGGTAAGGAGATGATTTGGATGAGAGATTTTCTTGAGGAGTTGGGTTTAGAGCAAGAAAACTACCTACTCCATTGTGATAGTCAAAGTGCCATCCACCTTGCCAATAATGCTACCTATCACTCACGAACAAAACACATTCGAAGAAGATATCATTGGATTCGTGAAGCGATAGAAAACAAGTCATTTGAGCTTGTAAAGATTCATACCAACAAAAATGGTTCGGATATGTTGACAAAGATCTTACCCAAGGAGAAGCTTATTGCTTGTCGTTTGAAGGCGGGTTTGATCGAACCCCCCAAGTAGGAATGAGGGGGAGATTTGTTGGGTATTCCCTCCTACTTGGAGGAAGAGCCCATTTATTTTAATGGGTTATATTTATTTGATGTGTTGATTTGCCTGTGGTTTTTTTTTTCCTACTTGGGCCCATAAGATGATTTACTTGTTTGGAGTGTTTTGGGCCAAAAATATTGACTTGGAAGAATTAATTAGAAGCTGCCAGAAATTTTAAGAAAGCAATAACACAGCAGCTACTACATACATAACAGACGCACAAAACAGATTACAAAAGGCAGAGAGTAAGGTTTTGGTGTTCTCCATTGCTGCAGTTCGGATTTTGCTCCCGATCGAAGGCCAAACGAGCTCCGATTCGCGCCAAATTTTGACACAACGATCCTGCCATATCAAACTTCACATCCAACGGTTGAATTTTCATTTGGTGCTCTCTAAGTCGGTATTTTCTTTACAGCCCTAATACTCCATTTACATATGTAGTTTACCCACTTGTGAGTGATGTATGTTGAATTAAATTGTGCCAAGCTTGTAGCTTAATGAGTGTTTATGCCCCTAATAATATTTAGGGAAGAACAATTGTGCTTTGTACCCATTAATTATTATTGGTGATTAGTGGAAGGGCTTGGTATCGGCTTATGATACCCGTGGAGGTTTCCTCTCGTTGGGGTTTTACCACGTAAACCTTTGTGTGCTTTATTTTATTGTTGTGGGCTGTTTATACTTGGTTTCTTGTTGTTCATATTATATTTTGGTTGAGATTGGTTGTGATTGTCCATTTTACAACATAAGTGGGAAAGTTGTTCTTTTGCTTCCGCTACACATTGTGTATTGTTTGTCACCACTTTCCCAACAATTGTGATGATTAAATATGTTAAAATTGATGAAATTTCAACTGGGTTATTCGATTTTGGAAAAACCCAATGCACGAAGTTCATGAAAATGTACTTAATCCCAAATTATATTTTCAAAGTTTCTGTAAATAATTGTATTAGGTCTAGAGTCTCAGACAAATTGAATTGTGTTAATCGTTGTTCGAGCATATAAAGAATTTTGGGTTGAATGATAGTGGGTGTTGGTTGTTGCAATAGAGATGGTGGTTGTGGGTTGTTTTAATGGAGATGGTGATGGTTTCGAAGGTGGAAGTGGTGGTGATTTTGGTGGTGTTGTGTGCTGGGGTTTGCATACGTTGGTTGCGGTGGTTTTTTGTGGTGCTTGTGGGTTCGGGTTGGGCGATGGTGGTGACGGCGGTTGGTGGTGGCAGTAATTAGTAGTGATGCTTTACTTAGGAACCATGTGGTAATGGTGGGGCCGTGGGGGGGACAACAGGGGGTGGGCGTGGGGGTGGGGGTGGGGGTGGGAGGGGAGGGGTGGGGAGGTGGCAGCAGCGGGGGATGGGGAGGGGATTTTATTTTGGATAAATTGTGAATAACCACCTGTCAGATACACCAATTTCAAAATAACCACCCCAAATTGTGTTCCATTTAAATAACCACCTCTACTTACGTTCACGTTTTGAAATACCCACTTCTTAACGGAAAATCTTAACACCGTTAGTTTTAGGGCTCAACTTTTTTAACTCCCTTTAAAATTTCACTAATTACCTTACTAATCTATAATTTGACTGGTCAAATTATGATTAACATTTTTAAAATCTTTTTTTATTCAATTTTACAATTTTTGAAACTATATATTTTTGACATATGACACGGTAATGGACACAAATTTCGAGACAATATTTAATAACGTTTTTAATACTCAAGACGACGTTTTTTCGAAAAATAGACACCACCGAATGCCCTTTATGGGCACGAATTTTGAGATTCCTTAAGAAACGAGTACCTACAAGCCGACTTTTTGGGCACGTACTTCGAGACCCCTTTTTTGGACGGAATACAAAGTTTTTTCGAAAAACGATCACCGAATCATGATTAACATTTTAAAAATATTTTTTTATTCAATTATAGAAGTTTTAAAACTATATATTTTTTATATATGACACGATGATTGACACAAATTTCGAGACAATATTTAATCGCTTTTTTAATACTCAGGCCGACGTTTTTTCGTAAAACGGACACCGTACGCCCTTTATGGGCACGAATTTTGAGAGTTCCTACGAAACGAGTACCTACAAGCTGGGTTTTCGGGCACGTACTTCAAGACAATTTTTTTGGATGGAACACGTTTTTTCAAAAAACGGACATTGCCGTACCTATAAGCCGGTGTCCGTTTTTCGAAAAAACTTTGTATTCCGTCCGAAAAAGGGGTCTCGAAGTACGTGCCCGAAAAGCCGGCTTGTTGGTACTCGTTTCGTAGGGAATCTCAAAATTCGTGTCCACAAAGGGCGTACGGTGGTGTCCGTTTTTCGAAAAAACGTTGTCTTGAGTATTAAAAACGCGATTAAATATTGTCTCGAAATTTGTGTCCATTACCGTGTCATATCTCAAAATATATAGTTTAAAAAATTGTAAAATTGAATAAAAAAAGATTTTTAAAATGTTAATCATGATTTGACCAGTCAAATTATAGATTAGTAAGGTAACTAGTGAAATTTTGGAGGGAGTTAGGATAATTTAGTAAGAATTTGAGCATCACACTTAACGGCGTTAGAAAATTCCGTTAACAGGTGAGTATTTGAAAAAGTTAAGGAAATGAGAGGTGGTTATTTAAACACAAACAAAAATGGGGTGGTTATTTTGAAATAGGTGTATCGTGTAGGTGGTTATTCACAATTTTTCCTTTTATTTTTAAAGTAATTTTTTAATATATAAATTTGAATTAAGATTTTAATTAAAAATTTAAGGTTAAAATATATTTAATTAGTTGTTAATAACGTAATTAGGAAAGATTACCTATAATTGTAGGTCACCAATAGGTGACGGCCCAATGACAGAATATAGGGGTAAAAGGTGGGATTATTGCTGGATTAATTGAAGGTGGTACCAGTGGTGGAAGACCGGCAAAGGTGGGATTATTCTTATCAATTTTTCCTATTCATTATTATTACTATTATCATTAGGGAGGAACATAGTTTAGGTTAAAAGCACAAATGAACTTGCGTTTTCAGCCCATAATCCAATCAAATCACTTCAAAACGGTTTATGGTGTAATTTTGCACGGTCCGACCCAATAATTTATAAATAAATATTAATATATAATTAAATCTAATTATTAAAATAGTAATATTAATTTAATTCTTAGATATTATTGTTATTATATAATCATCATCAGATATTAATATATTAATACAAAGACTATAAAATAATTGCTATTAATTATCATTATAATTATTAATCATTATTATTATTAATTTATGATAATTAATATTATTTATTTATAATTATCATTTAAAAATATCCAAAATACAATTATTATTATTCATTAATAATTATTCATTATTATTACTTATCATTATAATTATTATTTAATATTCATATTATTATTGTTTAAATATTATTTATATATTTATTAAATTAAATTAAATTAAATTAAATTCAATTCAGTTCAATTCAATTCAATTCAGTTCAACACCAATCAGTTTAGTTCAGTTCAGCTCCAATCAGTTCAGTTCAGCTGTTTTCAGTAAATCTAAACAGGTCCTAAGTAGTAATATTGAAAAAGAAAGTGAAACTGCTGTTATTCTGTTATACGGGTAATAATTTTAATTAAATCTCTATTATATAAGTGGAGAGGTGGGGGTGGACACCAAAAGAAAAAAAGAAAAAAAATAAAATAAATTAATGAGTTTATTAAGTAATTAAGTTTTATTTCCAAATTTAGCCATCACATTTTAAATAAAAGGTGTTCAAAACTTCTAACTAAAATATCTAAAAATCTACAAAGTAAAAACATACAAAGACGGAAACATTAGTGTTTTCAAATTGAAAATCCATTTGCTTCTAATGGGTCTCACGCCATCAGGCAAATCAACCAAGTCCCATACTTGATTTTCAGACATAGTTTCCATTTCGGATCTCATGGCTTCACGCCATTTCTAGGAGTCTTGGCCCTCCAAAGCATCTTTGTAGCTGATAGGCTCACAACTTACTAAAATCGTTATTTTAGAACTTTCCGTCAAAGAAAATCAACATATTTTCTTGATGGAATGGTGATCCTATGAGATCTATGTAGGGGAACAAAAGAAGAAGAATCTCGGTCGTTAGACTCAGAAGCTTCTTATGGATTCGATCCAAGTGGGACGATAGGAGGTTCGTGGATAGAATTCACTACCCCTCCAACATTTTCATGTTGGGCCGCCTTTAATGAAGTGTTATCCTCACCCATTTGTTGGTCATCTCGAATTTCTTCGAGATATATACATTTCTCCCACTTGTCTTCTTAGAAATAAACTTATTTTCAAGGAAGACACCATAGCGAGCAACAAACAATTTGTTTTCGCTACGGTGGTAAAAATAATATCTCTAGGTCTCTTTGGGATATCCAACAAAGAAACACTTTTTAGATTTGGGTGCTAATTTATCAGATAGTAAACGTTTTACATAAACTTCACACCCTAAACCCTTAGAAAAGACATTTTAGGAACGGTTCTGACCATATCTCATATGGAGTCTGATCTACTGCTTTGGATGGAGTCCTATTGAGTGTAAGCGCAATTGTATCAAGAGAAAATCCCAAAAGAAATGTAGAGAGATCAGCAAGACTCATCATGGATCGTACCATATCTAATAGGGTGCGATTCCTTCTCTCAGAAACACCACTGAATTGTGGAATTTCCTGTTGAAGTTCATTGTGAAAATATTGCACAATCTTTCAAATGATCACCGAAATTTTGACTCAAATATCCCCTCCATGACCAGATCATAAAGATTTAATCTTCTTGCCAAGTCGGTTTTGTACTTCATTTGGAATTCTTTGAATTTTTCAAAGGCCTCCAACTTATGCCGCGTGAGGTAAACATATCAATATGTGCTTACATCATCAGTAAAAGTAATTAAGTAACTTACCCTCCCCTAGCCAATGTATTCTTAGGTCCATACACATCCGTATGTATGAGGGCGAAGAGGTCATTAGCCCTTTCACTCGAACTAGTGAAAAGAGACTTTGTCATTTCTCCCATTAAGCAAAACTCACACATCAGATGATTCAAAATCAAATGATTTGAGAACTCCATCTTTATGTAATTTCTCAATTCGTTTTGTACTTATGTAGTCTAATCGACAATGTCATAGGTTTATTGGGTTTAATTCATTTGACTTATGTTTCTCGCTATTTTTATAGATGTGTGTTTGTAGAACATACAAACCATTTTATAACTTAGTAGAGATACAGAACATATCATTCAAATAAGCAGAAAAACAATTCTTCTTTATTGTGAATGAGAAAAATTCAGAATCCAAAACAGAAACTGAAATAGTGTTCTTAGTAATATTTTAAAACATAACAACAATTATTAAGTCTCAAAACAAATCCATAAAGTAAAGATAGACTAAAGACTCCCACTGCCTAGGCGGCAACTCGAGCTCCATTGCCAACTTGCAATTCTACCTCTCCCTTAAGCGTGTCTCCTACTTCTTTTTAGATACTGCACATTACAAATTATGTGAGAACTACATCTAGTATCAAATACCCATGATGCAAAAGTAGTTTAAGTTATCTCTATAACATAAATACCTGAAGAAGAAGCTCTAGTCTTCTTGTACTCCAGATACTTAGGGCAGTTCCTCTTCCTATGACCCACCTTGTGACAATAGTAGCACTCATGTATTGCTACTATGGCTTTAGGTGTTGCCTTTGGCTCCTCAGAAGTGTTGGGCTCAACAACTTGTTTGCCTTTGCCCTTACCCTTCGGAACTCCGTGCTTCTTGAACCCCTTGCCCTTTTGCACCATCAAAACATCCTTATGCTCTTTTATGGGCTTAGTGCTCCTTTCAGCCTGAATCGGTATACCATGCAACTCTTGTATGGTAATTTCTCCTCCTTGCATATAGAAGTTCAAACTAAAGTTCTTATATGCAATAGTGAGTGAATTGATGATCATATCAATTGCTATCTCTTGGGGATAGGAAAATCCTAACTTGGTCATATGCTCAAAATGACTAATCATTTTGAACACATGGGGACCAACTGATTTCCCTTTCTCCATTTTACACTCAAGAAGCTTGCGGTTCACTTCGAACTTCTCCAACCTAGGATGCTTTTGAAAAAAGGTTCGCAACTGTTGGATTATTGTATAGGAATCCATTCCTTCAAAACGTTTTTGAAAGTCAGGTTCCATACATGCAAACATCAAACATGTGACAGGCACAGATTTGTTTACGAGTATTTGCCTAGCTGTCCTATCAGCCTGGCGAGAATTTGCGGGAAGTTCAGGAATAGGAGTTTCAAGAACAATTTCTCTCCTTTCATTTCTGAGAACTATTCTCAGATTTCTCTCCCAGTCTAGGAAGTTCTCTTGGTTGAGTTTTTCTTTTGCAAGAATATAGCGCAAATTATAGCCAGAGTGGTTGTTGTTGTTGTTAGACATGACTACAAAAAATAGTAAACAAGCATTCAATCAAAAAAAGTTTATCAACGATGGTTATTTAAACAAATTTAAACAACTATTAATACTTTATTCAAAATATAAAACCCCATGTTGAATAAAGAAATAACAAAGATCCCCTCCCGCTAAAATTAAACGGACTTTGGCCCTGCCTTTAAAGATAGTGATTGAGGTAAGTAAACCACTTTTACTAATTATAACAATTTATAATTCTTGGTAGATAGGTTAATAACTCTTTATAAACTCCTATCTCACTGCTTCAAAACCCAAAACTTTGTCTTTTGATGATTTTGTTGAGTCAAACCAAACATTAACATGTAAGTTTTAAAAAAACTACCCTACTATCCTTGGAATTATGAGCAACACCCTGCTTTGGCAGAACCTATTACTCATGATCTAAGGCTTTATAGGTGTTGTTTGGAAAAACATTTAAACTCAATATCACCCTTGGGGACTCAACTTTATTATGTTGGTTATATTAAGAGGTGAACACATTACATAAATAACCACACATAAACTTGAGCGAGCATTTAAATGAAATTAAATGCATAAGCAATCAAAGAAGAACTTAAAACGCGATCTTAGTATGGCCCCTAAATCTAGAAAATCTAATCTTCATGAATCCTCCCTTCGTACTTTCTTGCATCTCCATCCTTGATTCTCCACGGAACTTCAATCTTGATCTTCATTTAAATTATTCTAAGCAAAGAATTTAAATTACAAAAATACAAACGATACGCATATCGTATTTTAATTACAAAAATACATAACGATGCACAGATCATATTTTCTATCCTAGTTTGGGCCATACCAGTCACGATTGTGCAAATATAATATCAAACATCTTATAATATACATCTAAGCAAAATTATAATATCATCATATTATAAAAAATATCGACGCAATATAATATCAGACATATTATATGCATCCATGAAAGAAATATAATATCATCATAGTATAAATCATAACTTATTTACTCCATTAACGTTTAATGGGTAAATAACAAATATTTCCAAAAAAATATAAAACATTCACGCATTTATTTAAAAAATAAAATGCAAGTAAAAAAATAACACAATTATATAAATACAAAATTTATTTACTCCATCAACGATTAATGAGCAAATAAAATTTTCCATTATAATTTTAAAACTTAACAACTTTAAGTTAGAAAATATTTAGGAAATATTAATCGAATTAATCATTTTCCTAAAATTAGCCATCTTAACAAATTTAAGAATATACTCCCTCCGTTCCCTAATGTTGTTCCTATTTGGAATCGGGGAGAGGATTAAGAAAAAAGAATCTTTGATGAAATGACATTTAATGAATACATATTGATAGGTTTATTATTAATATTTATCTTACCAAAGAATAGTAAAAGTAAAAAAAATGTCATCAATGCAAAGAAGTTAAAACTTACCATGCAAAACATAAAGATCATCCTTTTATTTCAACCAATGAAATTGTAAAGTGATTTGACTTTAGGTGGGTTAAATTTAGAAAGATTTTAAATGGGAACAACTTAAAGGAACACCAAATCGGGAAATGGGAACAACATTTGGGAACGGAGGGAGTAACTAATAAGGAAACTTTCATTCTTTTAATTCAATTACAACTTTAATATGATATTAATCACCATTAATATTAATTTGCATAATTGAAAATTTATAACTTTGCCCAAAGAAAATCAATAAATCAGAATTTAAATCACCATTAATCAAAAAAAAAAAAAAAGATGACTGAGCTAGGCCCGGCCGGAGGCCCGCAGCCCAGCCCAGTTGCTGGCCCACGATAACAGTACCACGCAGCCAGTAACCTTTTTTCGACCAGCACAGCACCACGCAGTGCCCCGCTGGCCGGCCGCCGTGGGGAAAGAACACCGACGACTCACCGCCGCCCGTGATCCAGTCACCATCGACAAGGCCACCGCAAAATACACCCATTTTGGTCGAACTTTTAAAGTGAAATTAGGGCAATTTTCGAGTGAATTTCGGTCTAAAACAATAAATTTTGGTTTTCCTTTTGTGATTTAAACCTACAAAAAGCATTTAAACACAATTTTCTTGACAAAATTCAACTCAATTGCAGAATATTACCCACAAAACGATTTTGGGGAAAAAATTAGGGTTTTTGATTGTTTCGAATCAAACTGTTTGATTTCGAAACGAAAATCACAATTAAATACATCAATTTTCAATTCAAATCAAAACAAATCAAAGCCCTAATTCAATTTCACAAAATAAACTCATTGAATTGTTGAATTTTGGAACCAAATTTTCGCCCTTACCTTAGGTCGAAAAAAAAAAACGAAATTTTCTTCTTTTTAAATATTTTCGATTTTATTTTCGTAAAACAAATCAAAACATTTAATATTTGGGCAATTATATTAACATAAAATTCATAATTTTATGCTTTTCAATTTATTAATATCAATATATTAATCTTGTAAATTAACACATATTAAAAATCTTCCCTGAATTGAATTAAAATTATGAACTTGATCATATAAAATTATACAAGAGGCTAAAACTGATACCACTGTAGGAATTCATAGATGCGAATAGCGGAATTTCAGGAAACCATTTCCTAACATCTATGACAAAATCGCATGCATAACAATATATGAATCGATACATAGAGTAGAGAATAAACAACCTTTTATTCGTGACTTGAACAGGTATGAAGGGTTTGAATACTGCAAAGTATTATCACAGATCTAATACTTTAGAGATAAAGAACTACACTTGTAATTCCTCTACTTAGTCTATGAACACCGATTAATACCCACGTCTGCTAGAACGGAAGAATAAGAACAATTCACTCTCTTACTTTTAATGGGTTAGGCACCTAAACTAAAGAGGGAGAAGGGTTTCTCTTTCATCTCTTTTGTGTCAAGTTACTGACAAACTGAATTGTTCCATCTCTCTTCTTATTATATCTATATATAATAAATAGAGATTAGGTTAAGAGGAAAGGAAAAACTAAAACCCTAATCACCCTTATAGTGGCCGGCCCTTATAAGCCTTTATGGACTCATAATTTATTTATTAATCAGTGTTACTATGTGTGACCTCATAGGATTAATTATCTTAGTTGTAGGCCCAAACCAATTTGTCTACAAACCGTAATTTATTCTCTAGCAAGCAAATACGGTTACTGAAATAATTAACTATATTATCTCCATAAATTCAATCCTATTTATATTTAGTAATTGCGGAAATTGTCTAAGGACATATTCCTTCAGAACCTTGATATGATTTCACGTGTTTTTCGTGAACGTGATCAAGCCCTTGTTCTTGCCGTCCCTATTAGTCATTGCCCGATGTACGATATAAAAATAGAATTACTTGACCCCTCTTGAATTTGTAAAGTAAAAGAATTTTCTTTGAATTATTTTTCGTAAAAAATCAATAAAATAATTATTGTTTGGCTCCACTAAATAATTTTTCTTGATCAGTGCTGCTATTAGCCAGTAGTAATCATCTTCCTTACGAAGAGATCTCATGGACTTGGTCTAAGGACGGCATATATGAGACGTGGTCTGCCTATCTTCTTGGTAAGTCGTGTCGTCAAATCACCAATATCTCCCGTCGTTTTGGGGTTGAATTTTGGAGTGCCAATCCTTGCCTAAAGTTGGCGATTTTCTATGGTGGTGCAATTATTCTAATTCATTGTCCATATGGACACTGTTAAAGCAACACTACTTGGTTTGCAGAAATTCGAATTTAACAAACAGATAACAAAGTTGAAACAAATGAAAAACTAGGATTTTGAATTAATCTTGCATTTCTTTAGTGTTTTTCTCATTTTTTTGGGGAGAGGAAGGGAAGTGCCAGCCCGCTGTTAAAAGATCTTTAGCTTGCAATTAATTGATTAGTTTCATTTCAGCTTTGAAGTTTGATGAACTTACACCACCGACAAATTATTAAAACAGGCGGTCTAATTTCAACATAAAATTAGACCAGCCAAAGCCGACATTCTATCGATAAGCCCATTCTATCTTATTCTAGCCCCAAACTATTCTTAGACATTTAGCACCACTCTAGTTCATTCTCTTCTCATTTCCTTATTTCAATTTTAGTCTCGAAATATGACAAGCGATTCCTTAAAAACATAGGACTTACCGAATGAATTATACTAGTCACTAAATGAATTAAACTAGTCACTAAATAAATTTAACATTGAGTATTGAAAATGAACTAAACAGGTCACGAAATGAATTAAATAGGTTACAAAATGGATTAAACTAGTCCCTATTTTCAGAAGGCGGTTTGTTGATTTTCTTTTCTTATATTAGGCGGTCTCTTACAAGACTAGCTGTACACCAACATACACGATTTAGTTAACTTATGTTCACACCACTACACCATGCAACAACCAACTCTTATCCTCCAGTTTTTGCGGGATATGGAAAATCTGCATCTATTCATAATGTTGGAATGGTATGGATTGGAATCTCATACCTGGTCGTATGGATTCTAAATCACATACCAAGCTTAAATTGTTTGGTTCATTTTAAGAATGGATTCTAACAGTTTATTTTTCCTATAAATTATTTTATAGTGTACTAGTTATAATTATTTTTAAGATGACCAAAGAGTTTTTTAATAAAACTGATTTTTAATTACAAACATTGATTTTAATATGAAAAATAAACCCAAAAACCCAACCCCCCAACAAACTTCCACCCCTTCCCCACCCACTGAACCACCTTCACTACCACAGATTGCCATCCCTCCCCCTTCATCCACCATGAAACAACCCTCCTCCACTCACCAAAACCCCTTCACCACCTACAGAGCAGTGACAATTTTTTTCAGGAGGTAATTGACTGAGTTGTTTATATTAGAGAACTCCAAATTAAAGATGTTTCAGATATTAGAGAAAAGAAAGATGTTGACAAAGGAGAAAAGCATACGCGAGTTAATGGAGATTTGCCAGTAGATTACCGGAAATTGAAAAAAATAAGCAAGTTAAAATGGCTGGCGAAGATGATCGGCGATGGGCGAAAATACATGGTCGGCTGCTTCCACTTTTCTCCCCTATCTTCCCTTTTAGGGTTTGATACTTTTTTTTTGGTAAGAAGAAGTGGTCCGGACCCCGCTCGGGTCCTAATGGGTCGGACACTTGAGAGTAGGGGGAAGGGTAAGGGGAATCCCTACCCTCAAAGTGCCTCTAGTGGGGTTGATCCCCCAACCTTGAGGTTGGAAGGATGCTCTCCTTACCATTAGACCAAGTAAAACTTGGTTAAGGGTTTGATACTTGGTTGGAATAGAATGAGAATCTCAGGGGAGGGGGTAGAGTTTCTAATTCCAAGCGGCTGGGGTGGAGTTAGAAACCCTTTGGTATCACATTCTATAACAAAAAAGCTCAACAAACATTGGGGTGGGTTCTAATCCATTCTATACCATTCCAACCTCTTGAACTAAACCT
Organism: Patellifolia procumbens; assembly: GCA_947645195.1. Classification (NCBI taxonomy): domain Eukaryota; kingdom Viridiplantae; phylum Streptophyta; class Magnoliopsida; order Caryophyllales; family Amaranthaceae; genus Patellifolia; species Patellifolia procumbens. The sequence continues at coordinate 10,525,727 of CANSGD010000972.1, forward strand.
CCCCTAAGTAGCTGTTGCCATGTTCATGCACCATGAGCTAGTATAAGGCAATTCCTATAGCAATTAAGCATTGTTAATTTGTTACATTAGTATCAAACTATGGCTATATATGTTCTCTTCAACTTATTTAAACACTCTAGCGTATATTTTAGAAATGATCAGATTAGATCTGAAATTATCAGATTAGATTAGAAAAATTCAAATCAGATTATATTAGAAAAAATCAGATCGGATCAGAAAAGTTTAAATCAGATCAGAAAATAATAAGAACAAAAAACAACTACAATAAGTTCAGATCAGATCAGAAAAATTCAGATCAGACCAGATAAATAAATTCAGATCAGTTCAGAAAAGTTCAGATCAGGTCAAATAAAAAAAGTTCATATTAGATCAGAAAAATTCAGATCAGACCAGACGAAAAGAACATACCCTATATTTGGTAATACTAACTAAAAAGGAACTGAAACGAACAAAGTAATTGAAATAGAAATACTAGTTGAAAATGAACTAAAACTAATAAAATAGAAATACTAATTGAAAACTAGGTTTTTAGGCCCCTGCAAAAATGCACGAGAATTAATTTATTCGATCTAAGAAACTTCATGATATATGTTTTTAAACTTAATTAAGATTTCATTTTATGTTTTTAAACTTCATTATTCTGTGCATGGTTTAAGACGAGATGATTATATATAAATACCACATATCATTCAGGGGGCGTTTGGTTCGCAGAGGGGAAAGGGAATGGAATCAAGAAAGGGTTAAGAAGGGAATGGAAAGCAAAACCCTTTCATGTAAAAGGTTGTTTGGTAAGTTATTTTCTTTCTTCAACCCCTCTTTCTCCTTTCACCATTGCACCACCACAACACCACCATGACACCACAGCACCACCATGACACCATAGCACCGTCACGCTCTCTCCCCACCGCCCTCCTCTAGTGCGCGCTCTCCCTCCCCTTCCCGTCACACTCTCTTCCCCTCCCCTTCCTGTAACGCGCTCTGTCCCCCTCCCCTTCCCGTCGCAGATCTAGGATGATGGTGTGGGTGGTTTTGCGGCGGAGCTTCGGTGGTTTGCAGCAGGGTTTGGTGATTTTCATGGGAGAATGGTTGTTTCGGGGGTGCTTGGGCGTTTTTCGAGGGAGTTTGGTGGTGTCTGGCGCTTTTAGACGGAGTTTAGGTGGTCTACGACGGTGTCTGGCTGTTTTTCGAGGGAGTTGGGGTGGACGGCAGTGTCTGGTGTTTTTCGAGGGAGGTTTTTTTGTTTCAGCGGTGTCTGGTGTTTTTTGAGGGAGATTTTGGTGGTTTCGACGGTGTCTGGTTGTTTTCCGATGGCTGACCGGTGGTTCTCGGCGAGGCATGGTGGTTTCCGATTGATGAAGGGGTGGTTATTGGTGGTTATGGACTGGAGGTCGAGCATCGTTGGTTGTGGAATGGTGGTCAAGGTTGGTCAATGGTGGTTATAGTGTAAAGGAAAAGAGGGGAATCCAAAACCTTGGGGAATCAGGTAAGGGTTATGGAAACTGAAAAAGGGGTAAAGGGAAAAGAAAAAAACATCAACCAAACACCATGTAAGGGTAACATAGGGTTTTGTTTCCCTTTCCCTTTGTTGAAACCCCAATCCAAACGCCCCCTCAATATATTCATGTTATGTAAGGGGTAATATAAAATATAAAAAATACACATACTATTCGTGTTACTAATGAACAACGAAAAACATTTATTAGATTATCATGAACTAAATCACGATTTTATCAATATTATAATCGAATTTTGTAAATTGCTCTCTTTTTTAAATTTTCATCTAAAGGGTCGTTATGACTCCACAAACCACGCTGTGAAACAATTATTATGATTCATTGAATTATTATCAATAAATTTTGCATCCTAATTTAAATGTGTTTCTTTTTATAATCTTCTCAATATTCTTGGGTCATTAATGATATCAATAATAGTATATACATAGAAGATTATTATTTTATGAAAGGAATAATGAGTGTATATGACACATAAAGGAAAAAACGTGAATCTATTTATTATAATAAGTATGTGAGAAAATAGGAATAATAATTATATTATTTTTGAGTGAAACTATATTTAAAACGACCTAGAATTTAGGTGCTCTTAGATTAAGATGAGAACAAAAAATGTAAAACACATTCTTAAAAAGTAACTTAAATTTTAAAAACGATAAAAATTAATAATAAGAATGTGTTTTACTTAAATACTCCATCCGTTTTAATTTGATATTCCCATTTTTTTTTTGGGATGTTTCAAAAAGTTCTTCCCACTTTTAATCTTTTCCATTTCAAGAATATTTATTTTCCATCTTACCATTTAACAACCAAATATTTACTATAATTTTTTAACTTTTTGTCTTACACATGACCAACTTTAGAATCTTTTATTTTCCAATCACCCACTTTTCTTTCTTTCTCTTACTTTTTTAAAAGCAAAAAGGTACTAAAGTACACTTTATACAATATAAAATAAAAAAAATCTCATCCACCTCAATTTACATTGGTTTTCCCCCATATTCCAAATGGGAACATTAAATTGAGACGGAGGGAGTATTATAAAATAAATAAAATGATTAAATATTACTCGGGTTAAAATTGACATGTTTTACTTAACTTAAATATTATAATATAATAGAACTGAATTATAAGAAAATGATATTGTAAATTAAACTTAAATATTATAATATAAATAAAACCCTTTTTACAATATAATTAATACTACCTCAATTTTTATATATTTATTATATAATTATATAAATAAAAGAACATGTCATGTTTAACCTGGGCAATTGCCCTGAAGAAGTCTTATTATTTTAATATTGTTTTTCCAACTAACCCAAAAAGCTTATAAGTGATTGAACTTAATGTGACTCATAAATTAAACTTGAGCATGTTAGTACCTTTAATTTACCAAAACATGATTGTATTTAAATTATATTGAATGATTTTTGGTATCTTTAACCCGAGTCAACTTCACTATATATCTATATAATAATTTTTGGCCATATAATTAATAGATGAAATATGAACTATTTTTTAAATTTAGAAAAACTATTTTAATTTGTTGTTTGGTGATATGGGTGTTATTTGAGAAATTTAACTAAAAAAGACTATCATTCTTCAATTTCTTTCATATGTGATGTTATTTAAGAAATTTAACTAAAAAAGTAATGTGTAATATAATTTTTTTTAAATGCTAAAAAATTGCATTTTTGTAAATGTTTAAAGACTATCATTCTTGATGTTCCACAAAAAATAGTTATTTCAATTAGTTGATTATTATTCCCTCTATTTCTTTTTGTTTGTCTTCTTTCCGTTTTTGTCCGTTTCTTTTTGTTTGTCCTAATTTTCATTATCTTTTTCTGTATGGGAAAATTATATATCCATCTATCCCTACTTTATCATTTTTTAGTTTCACATGTACCTTATAATTTTCTTTTTACTTTAATCACCACATTTACTATAAAATGAGTCGACTTCTTAATTCTTGTCCTTATCCACATGTCTATGACATCATCTTCCTTGGCATTTGGAGCTACATTACATGAGAAAAACAAAAAGAAGCGGATATTTTATTAAAGTAAATCAACGTCCGTCAAAGTATTCCCCGTCTTATAATCAACTTAGCCAGGCTGTTTAGCGTGTGGCGCGCGACATGGGCTTCTCTAAGGCTTATTGGCTGGTCTGAGGTTAAGGCTTAACCTAAGACCGTCTTATAGTAAACCAACTCCTCTTTTTTTTGTAAGGGGATTAGTTCGGCATTTTATTAAAGTAAATCAGCGTCCGTCAAAGTGATCAAACTTTGGGGAATAAAGTCAAGCCATACACGTTCCGAACCCTCAAAATCCCATCTAACTATGAGGTGAGCTAAAGTATTTCCCGGCCGGTTTACATGACATACAACAATTAAAGCCCATAAAGCTATTACTTAATGTACACTTGGTTTTTATTCTTACATCATTATTGAATTAATAGAAGAAACACTAATAACATGTTGGAACAATGGTTGGAACTCCTCATTTCATACTCAAGGTCATGAGTTCGAATCTTCATGTTGACATATATTTTTTATTATATGAGAATGAAATGGATAGAGTGTCATTCAAAAAGGGATGGTGACACGTGACAGATTGCAATTCTTGCTTACGCTTTTTAATATATTTATAGATGTATGTCCTATTTTAGATTACATTAGTAATTTTAAAATATCTGCTATTCTTTTAGGAAGGTAATGTGGTGGAACCCTGACCAGATCTCAACTAGCACAGTTTCTTGATCTGGTATTTGCGGGGCCCGACATTTGGAAGTAGGGGGGAATGGTAAGGGAATCCCCACCCCCCAAATGCCCCTAGTGGGATTTGAACCATGACCTTGAAGTCATGAGACCAAATCTTTAACCACTAGGCCAAGCCAAGCCTATTGTATAATTGTTTTTTATATATAATTTATTACTTATTCATCTATGCGTATATTATGATATGTATAATAGGCAATATCATAAAATTAATATACTTCCTTCTTTTCTTTTTGTTTGTCATACTTTTCCTTTTTGTCTGATTTTTATTATTTGTCATACTTTTCCTTTTTTGTACGTCTCTTATTGTTTATTCTACTTTTTCATCTTTCTTTATATTGGTAAATTATTTTACTCATCTACACCTACTTTATCACTTTTTGGTCCCACATGAGTATATAAGTTGACTCCTTAATTATTGTCCACACCCACATGCCTATGACATCATCGTCCTTGACATTTGGAGCTATAGTAATTGGGACAAACAAAAAGAAACAGAGAGAGTATAGTATATTATCTTCAGTTTTGTCATTTTCTAATAAGTATTATTCATTAGAATATAAATATATATCATTGACATACAAAAAGTTTTCAATGCATTTTGAACGGGTTTAAAACCTAGTTACTTCTAAAGTTCTAACCCATACTGATAAGAGTTTCTTTGTCATGTCATTCCATCTCTATCATATAAGAGAAGGGGGTGAGGAAGATTGTGTCCAAATGAAAACTCTATTTTACCCTTAATGAGATTACTAAATAAATCCACATCAAAAGTCTATGTTACACTCAACTAAAAATAAATTATAATTGTATGTGAATTATATTGTAGTTAGTGGTGAAAACACATGTAGCTAGGGCCCTCAACTAAATGAAAGTTATTGAATATACAAAAATAACTAATTACAGTGCATGGTGGAAGAGACATCATTATAGATAATGTACCATGGTAGAAGCATTATCATACATGAAGCAACGCAATGCTTCATTAAGCATCGCAATGATTTACATAGTTAAATTCACCATTTAACGAATGTTTTAACTTATGCCGCCATTTGGCTTAGTCGATCCAAGATGTGCCTTATACTCTAGAGAACTTTTGCTTTTCAACGAGAGGTATGAATTGAAGTGACTCGACTGAAAGAAAGGAGAGGAATCGCTTTGGGAAGATCTGATTCAAATTGTAGTTAATTACTTGTTACAATTAAATAACTACTGAAAGTCTAATAATATCAATTTTCTACCACCCGTAAAAGTGATATGTGTCAATGCTAATAGAATTTAATATTTTATATCCGTTTGCTATTGTTATTTGTGTAAATAATGAGATGTTTATTATTGAATGCACGCAATGCATGCAAATAAAGTTAGTATCTATTGAGCTACATCTAATATACTATTATTAAAGCAAAGTATCTGAGGGTCTAGAAATACTCTATTTACCTTTTTCTCTCTTCTCATTGAATGCTGCCATTGTTAATAACTTATTCATAACTTCTCATCTTCCTTATAACTTCCACATCTCGCTCTCGATCGATAACATATCAACTAACTTCCTCTTTAATTTAAGTAGTTCCTTTATTTGATTTCTTAAAATATACTTGATATTCACTCTACCCATGATATTATCATATACTATTTCAATTAATATGTCTCAATTTTATCTATATATTCTAATCTACGAAATTTTGAACGAAAGATAAACAAATGATGAAGGTATTAAAAATTATATTATATTTTTACTTAAAAACTTTTACAACAAACAATCAACAAAGATATTAAATTCTAATCTCATGTATAATTTATAATCCAAAGATATTATTAAATGTGAATGATACCATTTAAAACTAAAAAATTACAATACTTTAAAATTAGTTTTACTTAATCTCTGGTAGATCAATTTCTATGCTAGTTTTTTACTTAAATACTAATTTTAATGGTGCATTGGATAAATTTGGATCCCTAAGTAACAAAAAATGTAATATCATACTAGATAAAATAAATTTACATCTAAAATTTTAATAGAAAATTACACATCATGACCCAGGGCATCGACTGGGCCAAATATTTTAGTCACTAATATATTGGTTAACTTTCTCTTTTAAATAAATTGTTCTGATTCGTTTCTTTTTTAGTTTTTCACTTTTTTTCCTCTTTTCTAACTTCATTTATCACTTAAATTAATTACGACATACAAATAAATATATCTATCCATTACTTATATTGTCGGCCCATATATATTCTTCTCCAAACTTTAAGAGGTGAAGAACGAAACATTCTTCTTCAATTGAAGGACACATTATAAGAGATTTTGGTGAAATTTCTAAGTAAATTACATCCATTTCAACTTCAATCAAAAAATTCAGGTAATTCGCCGAGTTTAAATAAAAAATCAGGGTTTTTTTTGTCAATTAGGAATTCTAGGGTTTGTGTTTAATTAACTATGTAGGGAATTTTCAAAATTAACATTGGTATTGCATAATTGATGCTTGAATTTTGTAATTTGACATTTCTAACAAGTAATCTATTACTAATTTCATATTCTCATGCCAGTTTGTCAATTACCTAGAATTAGGGTTTGTAATTGAGCATGTGAGATTGGTTTTTTTTAATTGGGATTGTAATTGTTGTCTAAGACTTAAAAATTGTTGTCATTGCTTTAATAGTGTTTGATTAGTTCATGTTGCTTGATTCTTTGTAAGAGCCCCTTTCCTTAACGAATTTTGTAGGTTGATTAATGGTTAATTAGGCTAATGAAAGAGTTTGGAGGAAGGAAAACGAATCAGTCCATAGGTGGGGCCCATGAAACAGAGTAATTTGGGATTTCCGGTTAACATATGGGAACGTTTGAGAAAATAGTAACGTTTTGGTGGTAATTTTAAAAAAAATCAAAGATGGTAACTTTAAAAAAATTGTAAAAAATGTGGTAATTGTCAAAAAATCTTTTCTTTAATTACTAATTACAACCCTTTCAAATGTGTAAAATACCCCATTACCGACGTCAATTCATAATTATTCTCAAAAGATAAATGGTGCTCCTGCCCATGTCATCATGGTGCTCTGATGTAATTTGTGAATTATTCTTGCCCTCTATCTCACCCATTTGCCACTCGACACGCATCAGATTATTTGGATTTTTAGGTTGTTCAATCGTGGGATTAAAGGGGTTGTAAATGGGGTTTGATTCATAGGTGGTGAATGGTCTTATGAATTTATGATGAGATTAGAGATGGATGATGGTGGATTGTTAGAAGTGGTTTTGATAGTGGTGAAGTAGAGACGTTCCAGGAGAAGAAATAAAGAGAAGTAAAGAAGATGGTGTGCGAGAGGAGTGGAGATTGCAAAGGAGTGGTGTAACCACCATGCATTTAATTGAAGTGGGTGGGGAGTGAGTACTCTGAGTAGCAAGACGAGTTAGGAGAAGGATAGATGCCATGGAGCGTATAAGTCTACAAATGTAGAAATTAAGAGCATGTTCTCCCAAATTTATTTTCAGTTCAGTTTAGTTCAATTCAATACTTTTACTCTCGCATATCACTATTTTTTACAGTTTAATTCAGTTCAGTTCAGCTGTTTTATGCCGAAGAGAACAGGCCCTAAAAGCATATAAAAATTTAAAAACAAGAAAGAAGATTGAATGCTCATCACCTTGACCCTTTTTTTGGAGAAGGTAGAAATGAGGAGAGAGAAGAAGAGTGTTGAGACTTGAGAGAGCATGGATTAGATAAATTACCCAATTTACACGGATCTAATATATAGATATTTATTGTCTTTGATTTGTAAAAATTAATTATTGAATAATCATATTAGTTTTTTTATATTGTTCAGGTAATTATGAGAATTAACATAATAGTATTATATATTCAAAATTTATCATGCCCGCACTAATGCATGAAGGTCTTTTAATTAGTCGTTTTGACAAAAATATCCCCGTACTTTTGCACGGGTTTAAAACTAGTTCATAATTATTCTCAAAAGATAAATGGTGCTCCTGTCCATGTCATCATGGTGCTCTGATGTAATTAGCGAATTATTCTTGCCCTCTATCTCACCCATTTGCCACTCGACACGCATGAGCAATTGAACAAATAGCACGCTACCTGGTGGGTCAATTGAAAAATATGGTACGTACAAATTGAAAAGCATAGGCCTCCCACCCGCAATGTCTGTGATTATTATTAGCACCGCCAGTATAAATATGCACCAGCCACCAAGTCTGAAAGGACCTTGCTGTGACCTTTTGTGTCGTCTTTATTGGCTCGACAATCAGACAGCCTATAACTCTGTGACTCAGTGAGGATCCTGTAACAGTCATCAAAGAAGCATCATGGTTCATGAACGATAAAGATAAACAACCATAATGCAAAAACAACCAATTTTCTTGGAAATAGAAGTTAAGAACAAATATGCAAGTTAAGGTAAAAAGAGTTTAGCGAAATTTTATATGATATAATTATGCTCTAGGCTTTTTTATTTGATATTTAAAATTGTTTTGGACAAATTTCGTCAAGCACTCAACTTGTCAATAGAAAAGGGGGTCAACGATTAAATGATAAAATGACAGAAAAATAGTAATAAAGATGATGAAAAATGAGGAAATAATAGAGGATGTCACCGTAGCTAATTGGAAATAGAATTGAGATGATGAACTGACTAATTGCTTAGTCGATGGTTGGGCCGACAGATTGAAAATGGTCCGTCTACTAGGATGACGTCAAGGTGGTCCGTCGGGACGACGTCTTGGAGGTGTTGGACGACGATGTAGGACGACAGTGTCGGACGTCGACGGGGGCGTCGGACGTCAACGGGTGAAACAAGTTGGAAATTAACGAAGCAAAACAAATAAAATATAATGTTAAAAACGAATCATATAAAAAGAATGAGATAGAGTGAATAATGAGTGAAGTGAGTACATAGAAGTTTTAGAGTAAGAGAGAGTGAATAATGAATAAACTAAGGATTACATCTCCTTTTATAGGCACCTAAAGTAGCCGTTAGGATGTTGAGGAAATATCTCAACAACCTCCTTGTTATGTGGGACGTTGACTGGTTGGATGTCGACATCCTGGACTTAGTCAAGTTGCTGGACTGCTGACACCCTGCAGACTTGGTCTTTGTTTGTTGAGAAGATCATGCAACTACCTCCTCATCTTGTGGATGTTTGACTGACTAGCTGCTGGGATGTTGGACTTAGTCAGTTTGACATGTTCTGAGATGTCAAAACTGACTGCTGGGGTGTCACAGATCTGGGTGTCGGTTGAAAGTGTCATGTCATCAATCCATGTTTCTTCTTATGCTCCTTTCATAGCTCGCCACGTAGCCAACATGGTAAAGGGTAAATTTTACCCCACAACAGTTATCAATATTTGTTATATAAAAAAAGGTAATTGATATAGGAGCTGCTGGAGTACTTTTATTGGAGGAGAGAGAAAATTGGGTAACTTTTTAGTGATAAAGGTAAAATATCGGTCAAAGGAGTGTAAAAGAACGAAATAATATAGTAACAGTAGTGGACCATGATTAAAACAATGAAAGTGTTCAAACTAATTTGGGACAAATAGAAAAGGAAAGTTTTCAGACTATTCTTGGATGGAAGTAGACGGTATATCTATATACTCATGGATATACACCATGCTAAAACTGGGGGGGGGTTTCAACTCAAAACAATAAGGTTTTTTATCGTAAAAGGTAAAAGGTTTAAGTTAAATGGCCAACTAGCTCGCAGCTAAAGGGGCGCAGCTATTGCGAATTTTTCCACTAATGAAAAATCTGAAACCTTGAACTTTTAAATTAAAACCTTAAAGCTTTAACTTAAAGTTGCATACGCTCCATCCATATGCACATGGGATAGACCATTTAAGTTCTAACCTAAGTCTTTGTAAGTATATATATATATATCATTCTTAAACTAAAAGAGCTCCAAAATATATACTCATGTATAGCAAAATAAATCCAGCATGCATCTCTTGCACGTTAAATTTGCTACATATGTCAATAGCATATTCATTTTGAAACATGTCACTCATACATTACAATGATAGTTACAAAGCTTGGCAATAATATAAACAAGAGATTTCAAGAATATCTACAAATTTAGGCAATAATATAAAATAATATTCTCACAATTAGGCAAGAATAATATAAAAGATTACAAGAATAAATTAGTATCCTGACAAATCCAAGATATACTAATTGATTTATTTTGCCTAATTTATCAGTAACTAATTAGTAGTACGAGATATATTCCCAAAATTTGATAATGTAAAAAGGAATTTTCATTCAAAATCAGCTAAACTTTTAACGTTTTTAGAAACTCCCACTTCAATGAATTTTTTTTATTTCCACCTACCATTTCCAATTTTATTAAAAACTCCCACCACTTAACGATTTTTGTTAAATTCCGTTAACAAAACTGTTAAGTGGACCCACAAATGCATTTTAATGATTTAATAGTAAATATCTAGTCAGTAAATTAAAACAACAATTAGAAATTGTAATACTTGTACTGAGATAAATTCTAGTGAACCGCGAAAAGCACCACATCAAACCGCTTTATGTGGTGCGGTTTGGCTTGGTCCGAAAAAATCTCAAACTGTTTTTGTGTGGGTTGGTTTGGGTTATGTCCCAAACGGCCAAACCACACTGACCAATCATGCTCAACCCGAATAAAAATAGGTCTTCCTTCTTTTATTTTTAGTTGCTACACTTTCCAAATAAGGAAATTTTTTATTAGATGCTACACTTGTATATTTGGCTTTTCTTTCTCTCTATCTCTCTCCTACCACATGATTTTTCCTCTCTATCTCTCTCAGATCAAAAAATGCATTGGAGTCCGCAAAAAAAAAGTGTAGCATCTAATTTGATACGGAGGAAGTAATAATAATGAGTAAAGATATAATAAATGGAATAAAATATAGCAATAATAATAATAAGAAGAATAATTAGTAAAATAAATAGATTAACAACAACAATAATATTAACGAAATTGTTAAATATTGAATGGACTTGAACTAAACTGGACTGAAATAAATGTAGTTGAACTGACCTGAACTAAACTAAGGGCCTGTTCTCTTCGGCGTAATTCAGCTGAACTGAACTGAACTGAACTGATTGGAGCTGAATTGAACTGAACTGATTGGAGCTGAACTGAACTGAACTGAACTGAATTGAATTAAATAAATATATAAATAATATTTAAACAATAATAATATGAATATTAAATAAAAATTATAATGATAAGTAATAATAATGAATAATAATAATAGTATTTTGATATTTTTAAATGATAGTTATAAATAAATAATATTAATAATCATAAAGTAGTAGTAATAATAATAATAATAATAATAATAATAATAATAATAATGATTAATGATCATAATGATAATTAATAACAATTATTTTATAGTCTTTGTATTAATATATTAATACTTGATGATGATTATATAATAACAATAATATCTAATAAGTAAATTAATATTACTATTTTAATAATTAGATTTAATAATATGATAATATTTAGTAATAAAATAATGATTGGGCCGGACCGTGCAAAATTGCATCATAAACCGTTTTGACGTGATTTGGTTGGTTTATGATTTTGACCTATATCATGTTCTTCCTTAATGATAATAGTAATAATAATGAGTAAAGCTATAATAAACAAAATAATATATAGATATAATAATGATAATACTTAATAATAATGATATAAAATAATAATAATAAGAGTAATTAGTAAAATAAATTATAAAATAATGGAGCTGAAATGAACTGAACTGAACTGAATTGGACTGAATTGAACTGAACTGAACTGGACCGAACTGATTGGAGCTGAACTGAACTGAAGTGAACTGAACTGAACTGATTGGAGCTGAACTGAACTGAATTGAACTGAACTGATTGGAGTTGAACTGAACTGAAAATAAGTTGGGGAGAACAGGCCTTAAGGCCCTATTCAGTTCAACTTATTTTTACTGAACTGAACTTATTTTTACTGAAATGAACTTATTTTTGCTGAACTGAAGTTAATTTTATCTGAACTGAACTTATTTTTGCTGAACTGAACTTATTTTTTTGCTGAACTAAACTTATTTTTACTGAACTAAAACTTATTTTTACATTATATTATTTTAAGGTAAACTAAACAGGCCTAATTAGAGTTAAACTGAACCAAAAATTGACGGAAGAGAACATACCCCTAATCACCTTCACAGTAATACGCACAATCTCCTAATAATTGAACATAATAGGGGGGTGGCTGTGGCTCTACCACATTTAGTTGTAGGGTTTTCTTCACTTTTGGGGCTTGCCCTACTTTTACACAAGAGAGGATAGGGACGTCTGACTTTCTTGCCGACATGCAAAATCCTGTGGAAAAAAAAAGTATAAAAAGAGAGAGTAGATAGTGCGTAATTTTCTAGAGAAAACCTAATACTCCTATATTAGGGCAACTTCTCTATTTGACTTTCTATTCCCTCCCTCCCTAAGGTGCCCAACAGCATCCATACCCGCCATGTTGAAGAAGCAGCCCAATGTAGATGGCATTGGAATCATCAACTTCCTTAAGCACAAGAATTTCTTCATTACGGGTTCTACTGGTTTTATAGCCAAAGGTAAATTTACCGTAACATTTCAAGAGTATCATCTTTGAAGTTTATAACCTAGAATATCACATTCGTGCCTAAGTCTAGACGTAAGTAGTAGTTCATAACCATCATCAATACTTTTTAATTGTATAAATAATGCATCATTTGGAGTTTACACTTACCCATGAACAATTTGAGGTACACTTACCCATGAACAATTTGACTTATATCTTGATAATAATGTAAAATACTGAATGAGATACATATTAGTGAGGGTCATGAGCATTGCATAAATATTTGCAAGATTTAAATTGTCTTTTGAATGAGTTTGGGAGTTATCGCTCATAGCCAATATGACATACTCTTCTTTAGTTGTACATCTTGTACGTGGACATAACACATTAAAGTTGAGAAAATACGATAAAAAAAATTAATTTGATATTGAGCTAAAAGATAAGGCTTTAAACTCTTGTTATGGATTTTATGTATTCGATTCGAAGTTTTGGATATGAGTTTCATTTTGGATACCATTTTGAAAATTCTGAGTGCATAATAATTAATGTAACAATCATAATTTTTCTCTTGCTAAATTATTCTTTTCTATGTGATAACATCCTAAAATTACCACACATACCCTTTTTCCTAAAATAATTTGGACACTTTTTTCTCTTGTTCATCACGTAATGATCCAAACATATCTATTTTGAGATGGTTCCACTAACATTTTAATAACTTTCATTTACCTTTTTGCCACCATATCGATCACATACTATCTCTCTTTTCAATAAAAAAAACCTAACTCTCTGGTTCTTTCAATAAAAAGCCCCACTATATCTCTTATCACATTAAACTATTTAATACAATTATTGATAAATGCTCAAAACTTATCTGCTTAAGTTTTGTGAAATGATAAGTCTTCAAACTAATTCAAGATGGATTGAATATAATTCGAGGTGTGTTTCCGAACTTGATGCCAAAAAATTGGAACCAAAACCAGTCTAATTGGGTTTGAAAAACGAGGAATGGTCGAATGGGACCCAGGGAAAACTAATTCCTATTTTGGCTACTTCAACGTGACAAGGCTTTACGTACTCCATCCGTAATGAATTACTTGCAACAATGCAATATTTAAGCTCTCACAAATAATACCAATTATTACAATAAGTAATTCATTTAAGAGGGAGTATTATATTTCTATTATTAAAGTGGCTAAAGAATATCCACAATTGTTTGTTTGTATAAAGCATGAGCAAAAAGTACAAATGACCGCGTGTAACTATCATTTCTTTCAATTGCAATTCTATCCACATAATTTTCATATGATATGAAAATACAAGTTTTGTTAATATGAAGATTTGAACTCACAACGTCAAGTGCGGAAGAAAAGAGCTCTCACCAACATCACAATATTATTGTTGTTTATTTAATCAAAATGGATGATAAATGAATTGTAATATTTTGTGTACTTGGTTTAAAGAAAAGGTTCAAATGGATATCCGGTCCAAAAGGAAAAGACCACTACGGGAATCGATTATGGACTCGTCCAATTTTTTGAACCCAAAACTGGTCTTAGTTTTCGTTTACTTTTTGACTGAAAAGACCACAATGTAGTGATAACAAAAGTTTTTCAAGAAAGTAGGTAGTTATTTTTCATTTTTTGAAACAGGGTAGTTATTCACAAAAGGGCTCAAAAGGTAGCTAGTTTTCAACAAAAAATCCAATTTGTTCAAAACTACGTACATTTGGAGCCCTTTTGTGAATAACTACCCTGTTTCAAAAAAAATGGAAAATAACTATCTAATTTCTTGAAAATATTTTGGTATCACTACTTTGTAGTGTTTTTCGTCAAAAAGTTAACAGAAAACGTTTCAACAAGGTAGTGATATCAAAAGTTTTTCAAGAAAGTAGGTAATTATTTTCATTTTTTTGCGTAGTTTTGTTAACTTTTTGACGTGTCCGTTAACTTTAAGACGGAAGAGACCACAAGGTTGTGATACCAAAAGTTTTTCAAAAAAGTAGGAAGTTATTTTCATTTTTTTGAAACAGAGTAGTTATTCACAAAAGAGCTCCAAATGTAGGTAGTTTTCAACAAAAAATCCATATTGTTATGATTATATTTTAAAGTCCTACTTAGCGGTTTATTTTTGGATCTAATCCCCCGGGTAACATATGTTGAATATTCTAATCAATATCGATACTTGTTCAAGTACTCGATCCATACTCAGCTCTAAACATTACATGTTAGTTTTATTTTCTTAAACACTATAAAAATTAAATATTACTATATTTAAAATGTTCTTTCAGACTTTGATATTTTAGGCTTTTTTTGTTGGTAAACATCTAGTTTTAATAATTCTCAATGGTAACCAAATTTTTTATACAAAATAACCCTGTTCTTCCAGTTTAATCTTCTTGCTTTCTCTCTTTACCGTATCTTTATTTCTTGCTTTCTTTCCGCATAAAATCGCTTCAAGAGAAAAGCTTCAATGGTTGGTGGGCTTCCTCAAGGAGGAGCATGGGGAGGTTGGTTGCCCATGAATGAGGGTGGTGCTTGGGAAGATGAGAAGGAAAATAAGGTGAGATTTGACGAAGAAGGGGAAAAGAACAAGTGAAGAAATGTTGGATAATTTCAAGGTTTTGGCTCCTAGGAATTATTTACCTAGAGAAGAAGCCTTTCATAGTTTTTTTGGCGAGAGAGAATCAATTTATATTACTAAATAGTAGAAGAAATTACAAAGTTCCTTTCCTAGCTCTTGTGGCTAGGTCATGTGCCCGAGCCACATTTATTCTATTAACCTTAGTACATCTAAAATAATCACACCTGTTAACTATAGATAAAATATCCTTAATTAAGGTTTGTATTTGGGACGGAGAAGAGGACGGATGTTGGAGTGCCTTAAGGAGTATGGCACAATCCGTCTTTATGTGAACATTTTAGAAATATTGTGCAGCTTCTTTCATTCCTCTCAGGAACGCCTTTGCTTCTGCCTGCACCGCTGAGGATGCGAATACTCTTTCTGCTTCTGTAATTGTGTTGTTGTCATTTTCACTCCACCACCCAATAGCCGCACCCCATTCATTCCTCTTTCTTTTCTTCGGGTTCTTCCAAGCTCCATCAACTTGTAGAGTGATAATGGGCCGCCCCTCCGCATTTCCTTTTACCCAAAATTCCATTCTTTCCAGGGCTGCATCACCTCCAGAAGTAGAGATGGGAATTTTCCTTTTCGTTGAAGTCATAGTTACTATATTAAGGTTTCAGCTTATTGCAAATTATCAAATGCAGGATTTATTTGGAAAAAAATCACATTTTTTCTCTTGAATCTTTTGTTCGACAGAATGCCCAAAGTCCAACTATTGTAACAAATTGAATCGACAATAGAGAATTAAGAAAGCGATAGAGAAAATACATATATTTAACGTGCTTCACTAGCAATGTGCTAGCTATGTACACTAGATACATCATGGAAAAATAGTTTATTATTACAGAGAGTACAAATTACAAGTTGTGTGTATCAAATTAGTAGGGCATAAGTTAACTCTACAAGTTCATATAATAACTTATAGTTAACCTAAACAGAGTGGCGTTAGACAAAATGAAAATAGAACATACAGTTTATTAAACCTTATATAGAGAGATCGAGACTCCACTGTGATTGGTAATTCGAAGTGCCAGATAACTCAAGGTGTACTTCAACAAATCTCCACCGCCTTGACAAGAATTTTCCCAGATAACATATGCAACACCCAAGTTCCCAGATTTATTAGATGTACTAGTGATATATCGATATCTTATAGAGTTTTTCCCTTTCTTTACAAGCTAAATTGTGTTATATTGATGCTCTTAGGAGCTATTTATGCTAACTATTTCGATATAGTTGTGGTTTGTGTGTTCTATATCATTTTGCAGGATTTAGGGAAAAACTCCCTATTTACTTGATGTTTTGAGCACCACGCTATAGCGGGAAGTTATGAGGCATCTTTGAGGTCTCAAGATGGTATTTGGACCCCATTATGAAGAAGTAAGTGTGCAAAGACTTGGCGTCTGAAGCCAAGCCAAGCAAAGCAAGGCAAGAAGAAGACTCGCCCGATCGGGTCGGGCAACAACTGCCCGATCGGGTACGAGTGAAG
This sequence comes from Patellifolia procumbens, assembly GCA_947645195.1. Lineage (NCBI taxonomy): Eukaryota > Viridiplantae > Streptophyta > Magnoliopsida > Caryophyllales > Amaranthaceae > Patellifolia > Patellifolia procumbens. The sequence continues at coordinate 10,542,751 of CANSGD010000972.1, forward strand.
AATGTGAAGTTAAGGTTTCCCGCCCGATCGGGCGGCCTTGCCCGATGTGATCGGGCGGAGCAATACTTAGCCATTTTTGCTGTTTTTCTGAGAGCTGAAGAAGACATCCACCCGATGGCATCGGGTGGACTTGCCCGATCGGATGCTGGGGTTGCGGCCCCGATCGGGTGGAATCTGCCCGATCCAATCGGGTGAAGCCTATTTTGTTGCTGCTGAAGACTTGTTCCCAGGCCCGATCGGGCGGCCTTTTGCCCGATCGGGTGGATGACACGGGGATGCGATTTTCGTTATTTTCCCCACTCTATCTTATTGTTTTCTTAAGACTTATAAATACTTTTAGGTTATATTTATTTTGTATCTTTCATATTATTAAACACTTAGAGAGCTCTTAGGCTAGTTTATCATTGCTTTGGATTGTAGAAGAGATTCAAGTACAATTTCAATTCAATTAAAGTTTTCGCTTTCCGTCAATTTGGTAATCGTCTTGCTTATTGCTTTATTCCTTTATCTCAATTACTTTAGTTCAATTGCTTATTTCTCAATTAGTTCATGATGCAATTCTTAGGGTTTTCAATTAGTTTTGTTGTTGTCAATTCGATCATGTCTGAGTAGTTCTCTTTCTAGGGTGTTAGATAGGGAAGCCATGTTTATACCATGATTGCTATTTAGACTCCTATTGATTTCTAGGGCTTGATTAGAGTGATTGTGGTGTGGTTTGTTCTTAATTAGTGATTAATGTTAGTGGCCAATTTCATTGATTGCTTGTGGTTAATAGTTGTTTGCACAGATCCGTCTTACGACTAGAGGCCTAGGACACATCAGTAGTTCTGATTACGTTAGTGAACATGCGGCGTATGTTGAACTATGAGCGTTGAGTCTTAACCATAGCTCAACATAGGCTCTAATCCCCCGACTCTTGACTTAGGTTTTAATAGTAGTTGACCCTATTTGATTGGTATAAGCATAGTGGACCGACCTAATACCCTAGGCTTTTATTCCATAGTTAAATACTCGACTTAATTCGTATTATTTAGCTTACTCATTAGTTCAGTTAATTCTCCATATTTTCATCTGAAGTAGTTGGTTAATTGGATATTAATATAGAAACTCTGTCTCCCAGCGGATTCGACCCTGCTACCGCTGACTACCTTAGTTAGAGGACCGTAGGTTTATTTTTGATTAGGTGATACGACTAAAACCTATCAAATTTTGGCGCCGTTGCCGGGGAGACGGCTAGTTTTCTAGTTTTTATTCGATTAATTAGCGTACTTCTCTTTGCCTCATTGGAACCTCCCGTTCCAATCGAGGCCGTTCTTACGGTTATCTTGTCGTTTTCTCTTATATGTCCAGGTATCGAAAGAAAACTCACATTATTCCTGGAGATCCTGACACAGAAGCAATACTTCGGGATCTTAGAGCAGAATTTGACCAAGAGAAGCCAGTTTCAGAGATTTCTACATTACCAATGGCGAAGTCACTGAAATCTTATGGGGTGCCTAATCCTGACGGCATACCCACAGGTCCACCGATGCCCACTATTGCTGCAAACAATTTTGAAATCAAACCTGCACTAATTAATATGGTGCAGCAGAATCAGTTTAGTGGGCATCCTTCTGAAGATCCGGCCAACCATCTGCAGAGATTCCAACAACTCTGCAGGACTGTTAAACATCAAGGAGTCACACCTGAACAGCTGAAGGTTATGTTATTTGAGTTCTCACTCAGAGACAAGGCTCAGAGGTGGTTCAGCGATATCACTGAGACAGAATGGTCGGCGATTTCTGCTGCATTTCTACATGAGTATTACCCTCCCACAAAAACAGCAGAAATCAGGAACAAGTTGGCTACGTTTTCCCAAGAGCCAGATGAGACATTAAGGGAAGCGTGGACTAGATTCAGAGACCTACAGAGGGAATGTCCACATCATAATAATGGACAAGTGGTTTCTGACGCAGACTTTTTATAATGGTCTGCAGCCTCAGACGAAGAGTACTGTTGATTCGTCTGCAGGAGGAGTCTTTTTAGACAAGGCAGTTGATGAGGGTTATGACTTCCTAGCAAATCTTGCAGCCAATGACCATTCATCATCTAGGAGTGTGACTAAGAAGGTACTTGAAGTTGATGCTATTTCAATGCTTACATCTCAGATGGCGCAACTCACTCAGCAGCTAATGAAGTCCTCTAGTTCAACACCTCCGCCTATGAGCATCAACGCTATGTCAGCAGTTGCACCCATCACCTCATCTTACTGCGAGGTGTGTGGTATTCAGGGCCATTTCGGCCATGATTGTCAGTTCAGTCAGAATCAGATGGAGCAGGCTAATACTTTTCAGCAAAGACAACCCAATAACCCCTACTCCAACACATACAATCCTGGTTGGAAAGACAACCCACTTCTTTCCTATAGAAGCAACAATGTTCAAAACCCACAGCCACAAAATTCCTACCATCCCCCACAAAATTCCTATCAACCTCCACACCACAACCCAAAACCCAACTACTACCAAAACCAAGGAAATTCTCATCATCCTCCTGGTTTCCAAAGACCTGCTCATCAGAATTATCAGCCAGCACCACAAAATGCAACCCCACAAGAGCCTAGCAATTCTGAACTGATGAAATTAATATTGTCTATGCAGAAGACACATGAGGAAACACAGAAGTCCCAAGAGAAGCACATAAAACTTCTCGAAACTCAGATTGCTCAGTTGGCAGAGACTAATGCACAGAGGCAGCAGGGACAATTGCCGGGGCAACCTACACATAGGGAGCAAGCAAATGCCGTTACTCTTCGTAGTGGCACTGCTTATGCTGCTCCTCCTATGCCCGTCGATGATGATATTGCCCCTAGCAAGGAGAAGGAGGTAGTAGAGAAGGAATTGGAGAAGAATTCGACGTCTGATGTCGAAGTGTCTGAAACAGCTGAACAGGCAGAAAAGAAGAAGGAGAAGGAGAAGGTTGCTGATACACCTTTTACACCAAGGTTGCCTTTTCCTCATCGAATGCAAAAGTCCAAGGTGGATCAACAACTTGGTAAGTTCTTGGCTATGGTCAAGAACCTTGAGGTAACAGTTCCTTTCACTGAACTTATTTCTCAAGTGCCTGTCTATGCTAAGTTTTTGAAGGAGATGATCACAAAAAAGAGAGATTTTGGTGGGGTAGATAGAGTCGCACTCACTGAAGAGTGTAGTGCCATTTTGCAAAATAAATCTCCACCTAAATTGAAAGATCCGGGTAGCTTTTCCATCCCTTGTCATGTAGGTGCACTTTTTATTGATAAAGCTTTATGTGATTTAGGTGCATCTGTGTCTGTCATGCCTTTGTCTGTCTGTAATAAACTGAATATGGGAGCACTTAAGTGTACTCAAATTACTTTGCAGATGGCTGACCGTTCTATAAAATACCCTCTAGGTGTTTTAGAAGACGTCCCTGTTAGGGTGGGGAAGTTTTACATTCCTGTGGATTTTGTTGTACTGGATATGGAGGAGGATGCCCAAATTCCTATTATTTTGGGCAGACCATTTTTGTGCACTGCAGGTGCCGTTATTGATGTCAAGTCAGGATCTTTGACTTTAAGTGTTGGTGATGATACTGTCACTTTTAAACTAACCAATGCTATAAAGTCTCCTATGCTTGAAGAATCGTGTTGCAGGATAGATGTGGTAGACAAAGCTGTGATGTCTGCATTTCAGCAGATACGTGATGCTGACCCATTGGAGGTAGCATTGACTGAGAGTGACTCCTTAGGCATTGATACTGATGTTGATGCCTGTCTTGCTGATTTAGAGGGTCATGGAGCTGAACAGAAACAGCCAACTGTGATACTTGAAAGTGTATGCTCCAGTTCTACTCCTCAGGTAACTAAGGTAGAACTCAAACCACTTCCCTCTCATTTGAAGTATGCGTTTTTAGTTGATAAGGAAGAATGTCCTGTGATTGTCAGTACTAAACTCACAGATAGCCAATTGCAAAGTTTGCTTGCTGTGCTTCGTATACACAAGAAAGCTATTGGGTATAGTATTGATGATCTAAAGGGCATTAGTCCTGATTTTTGTATGCATCGTATTAACCTTGAAGAGGATCACCGCCCTTGCATTCAACCTCAGAGACGTTTGAATCCTAACATGCAAGAGGTGGTGAAGAAAGAGATCATGAAACTGTTAGATGCAGGGATCATTTATCCCATTGCTGATTCGAAATGGGTCAGTCCTGTGCAAGTGGTTCCCAAGAAGGGGGGGACCACTGTTGTTGAAAATGAGAAAGGTGATTTAATTCCCACTAGGACTGTGACAGGGTGGCGTATGTGCATTGATTATCGTAGACTTAATAATGCCACCCTGAAGGACCATTTCCCCCTCCCTTTTATTGATCAGATGTTGGAAAGGCTAGCCAAACATAGCTATTTCTGTTATCTAGATGGATATTCTGGTTTTTCCAAATTCCCATCCATCCAGATGATCAGGAAAAGACTACGTTTACATGTCCTTATGGCACCTTCGCATATCGTAGGATGCCATTTGGATTGTGTAACGCTCCCGCTACTTTCCAACGCTGCATGATGGCCATATTCTCTGATTTTATTGAAAATATCATGGAAGTGTTTATGGATGATTTCAGTGTTTATGGTTCTGACTTTGATGTTTGCCTGCATAATTTGTCCAAAGTGCTTAAAAGATGTGTTGAGGCAAACCTCGTGCTTAATTGGGAAAAATGTCACTTCATGGTGAATGAAGGTGTCGTTTTAGGTCACTTGATTTCTGAGCGTGGCATCCAAGTGGATAGAGCAAAGATTGAGGTGATTGAGAAACTTCCCCCTCCAATGAATGTCAAAGGAGTGAGGAGTTTTCTTGGTCATGCGGGGTTTATCGCAGATTTATCAAAGACTTTTCAAAAATTGCGAAACCCCTCACTCAATTGTTGCTAAAGGGTGCCACATTCGATTTTACTGATGAGTGTTTGGAGTCTTTTGACAGGATAAAGACAGCTTTGATCACTGCCCCTATTATACAACCTCCAGATTGGGATCTCCCTTTCGAGATCATGTGTGATGCTAGTGATTATGCGATAGGGGGCAGTACTTGGTCAGCGGAAGGATAAGCTACTCCATGTGATTCACTATGCTAGCAAAACCTTGGATCCAGCCCAGGTTAATTATGCTACGACAGAGTAGGAGTTGCTAGCCATAGTCTATGCATTGGATAAGTTTCGAACCTATCTTATAGGTTCGAAGGTTATAGTACACACTGATCATGCTGCTTTGAAGTACTTAATGGCTAAGAAGGAGGCCAAACCTAGGCTCATCAGGTGGATTCTTTTGCTGCAAGAATTCGACTTGGAAATCAAAGATAAGAAGGGCGCTGAGAATGTGGTCACCGACCACCTTTCTAGGTTGAGGTTTGGATCCCCTTTTGACCCTCCTATAGATGACTCTTTTCCTGATGATCATTTGTTTTCTGTGTCCTCTAAAACTCCTTGGTATGCTGATTTTGCTAACTTCTGTGTTAGTGGTTCTCATCCTCCCAATCTTACATATCAGCAGCGCAAAAGTTTTATCATGATGCTAGAATGTATTTTTGGGAGGATCCCTTCCTATATAAGAAGTGCTCCGACGGGATGTTTCGTCGTTGCATTCCTGATTGGGAAATAGAGGGGGTTTTGCTACATTGTCATAGTATGCCTTCTAGTGGTCATCTCGGTTCCCAAGCTACTGGTTTTAGAGTCTTACATAGTGGTTTCTATTGGCCTTCGATTTTCAAAGATGCCCGTGCCTTTTGTTTGTCTTGTGATGCTTGTCAAAGGACGGGTAATATTTAAAAAAGGCAAGAGATGCCACAGAGTGGGATTTTAGAGGTCGAACCTTTTGATGTTTGGGGGATTGATTTTATGGGACCCTTTCCTACCTCTTGTGGGAATAGGTATATTCTAGTGGCCGTCGACTATGTGACTAAATGGGTAGAAGCTATAGCATCACCAACCAATGATTCTAAGGTTGTGATGGAGATGTTTAAAAAGATAATCTTTCCCCGTTTTGGTGTCCCCCGTGTTGTAATTAGTGATGGTGGCTCTCACTTTCATAAGAGCACCTTCAAGACCCTATTGACAAAACATGGAGTCACCCACAAAGTCGGACTTGCCTATCACCCTCAAACCAGTGGCCAAGTAGAAGTATCTAATAGGCAAATTAAGAGAATCCTTGAAAAAGTGGTCACTAAAGCTAGAAAGGATTGGTCATTGAAACTTGATGATACTCTTTGGGCGCTCCGCACTGCTTTTAAGACTCCTTTGGGTACCACACCCTATCGACTGGTTTATGGCAAGGCTTGTCACTTACCAGTTGAGATGGAGTATCTTTCTGCGTGGGCGGTCAAAGAGATTAACCTTGATTTGACAGCTGCAGGTGAAGCACGACTTCTTCAACTCAATGAGTTGGATGAGCTCCGTTTGGATGCTTATGAAAATCACAGGCTCTATAAAGAGCAAACGAAGAAGTTGCATGATAAGATGATAGGAAAGAGAGAATTCAAGGTTGGCGACAAGGTCCTATTGTTCAATTCCAGGTTGAGACTGTTTCCTGGAAAGCTCAAATCTCGATGGTCTGGACCATTCGAGGTGACAGAAGTGAAGGCACATGGTGCCATCGAGGTTGCCAACCACAAAGGAGAGAAGTTTAAGGCAAATGGACAGCGTCTGAAGCTGTACCATGAAGGTGCCTTTGTTGGTTGTGTGGAGGAAATCCGCTTTGATTCCTCCCCACTTGATTCATCTACCTAGAGAGGTAATATGGTCGTGCGGGACCTTCATAAACCAGCGCTTTGCGGGAGGCAACCCGTATCTCTTAGTTAGATCTTCTTTTCTCTTGTTTCGTAGTTTGTAGCATGTGAGAGAGCGTGAGGGTACTAATGTGTTCCTAGATCTTGTGTGCTTTGATGTGCAGATATGGTAATTGAAGAGAAACTTGAGCCATACTTGCCCCAAATTTGCAAAAAGGCGAGCTACTTACTGAACAGTAGCTCGCCCGATCAGATCGGGTGGAATAAGACCGATCGGGTGAGCAGAAATTAACATAGAGGAAGAAAAGAAAGTACGCCCGATGTCATCGGGCAAAGTGTGCCCGATCGGGTGCGCAACCCCAGCACCCGATCAAAAATACCTCGCCCGATCGGGTGGTAGGTCGGGTGGATGCACAAAGTTCAAAGGAAAAAAATCTGGGAAAAAGGTATTCCGCCCGACTCCATCGGGCAACATTCGCCCGATCGGGCGCGAGACTTTAGCACCCGATGAGAAAATAGGCACCCGATCGGGTGGTCGATCAGGCGAAGTGAAAATTCTGAGAAAAAAAATTTTAAATTCCGCCCGATCGGGCGACCAAGTACCCGATCGGGCCTGCGACCATCAAACCTCCTTTTACACGGATTTCCCCACTTTTCTCACCATTCACTCATCATCCTTCCAATCAATTCTCTCTCTCTTCACTCATCTTCAACCCCCAAACCCCTAACCTCCATTAAAACCAAACTCTTCTACCTCAAATCTCCATCCTTTCTCAACCAAACTTCATAAAATCCCCTCCTTTCCTCCTTTCACCCTCCATCTCACAAAATCTCATTCACCAAAATCATCTTCCCTCTCCCATCTCTTCCCACACTCACCTTAAAACCCCATCTTTGTGTTACAAGAGACTACAAGGCTCATTTTCTACCATGGCAAGCAAATTCCGAAGGCTTATTCGAGGTGAAAGCTCGCGATCTAGGCGAGAGGCAACACCACAACCACCACCACCACCACAAGTTCCACGGGATCCTCAATACCCGGAAATCATTTTCCGGGATGATGAACATCGCGAGAAATTCTTGCGATTTAAAAAGCGTGAGGTACTTCCTACCCGATTTATAGATGTTGAGCTTTTGTCTAAACTTGGTTTAACTGATGATTTTAAGGACTTCATGAAAGTTCTAGGCATGGAGGCGCTTTATAATGTACATGTTAACACTTATTCTCCTCTAGTCTATGAATTTTTTAGTAGTTTCAGTTTGACAAAGCCCCGGGCCGGTCCGGTCACCCATGTCCACTTTAGACTTCTAAACCAAGAACACTCCCTTAGCCTTAGGGAATTTGCGGGGGTTCTTAGGTTACAGGTACGGGGTGACTACTACCCACCCGACCACTTTAGGATGGCCGATACTTATGTTATGCTGACAGGGGACCCTACGCCCTTTGACATCCAGCACTGTCATTGGGCGAACTTCCATCACCCTATTTTTAGCATTTGGATACGGTTCATGGCCCAGACTCTGTTGGGACGGTTTGAGGGTCACTTGGTCCGGGGGCCGAGCTAGTTGCTATAGCTAGCTATATTGCTAAAGGCTCTAGGGAGCCATTTCAGTACAACTTGGCTCACCATATCGCTATTCAGTTCGAGCGTATCTCGAACTCGCTCCCTAAGCCAAGGGAAGACGGTAGTTGGACCTCTAGGAGGTTAGCTAACGGGGGGTTATATCACATTGTTTGCCCGACAAATTGCCGGCTTTGACGAGACTCAGCGTACCCCCGTCCTAGGCCCTACCCTCATTGACCTCACCTATCTCAACACCCTCAAAGTCCTGTACCGCCTGCCTGACCATAGATTTCAGTGGGTGATTAAGTCCAAAAAATCCCTCATTCTGCCCGACTCTAGGGCCCGACTTCGGCCTCGTCAGGCAAACTACCTACTCCCTATAGAGGGAGTCGACCTAGTTGTCCCTGAGCCAGAGCCCCCTCGCCGTTCCTACCATAGGCGGCATACGCCGATTTTAGACGAGGGCGCCTCCACTTCTGCTCCCCCTCCCCCTCCCCTCACACAGACTCATTTGACTTTACCTCTATGATGTCGACTCTAGGTCGCATGGAGACGGGGATGGGTAGAATGGAAGGGCTGATCAACGCGAACACTGCCACCCTCGCGGGCTATGGCACTCGCATCGATCATCTCTATACCCGTATAGACCAGATGGGGGGGAGGATGGACACCTTGGCTAACGACCAAAACTACGCCCTTTATCCTCTCTATGACGACTATTGTAGGCGTGGCATTATTGAGCAGACTGCCCAGCACCCCTCGTGGTACCATTGGAACCCGAGTTATGGCCCGCCTACCGGCCAGAGCGATGACATGGCAGAGGATGAGGAGGATGAGCCTGCTCGTCAGTCAGTCTCTTTAGGAGACTTTGGCCTAGGTCCTAGTGGTTTTGGAGGTGATTTTGATGCAGGTCCTAGTGGCTTTGGTGGTGGGATGAGTGGTCCCTCCGGTGGTGGTTTTACCGATGGTGGTGGTACTTCTAGTGGTGGTTTCTTCAGTGACCCCACTAATGATGATATGGGCGGCTGATGCCCTTGTTCTCTCCTTTCCCTCGTTGCAATGAGGACATTGCCTCGTTCAGCTTGGGGGAGAATCTCTCACTGTGAGTATAGTTTATTGCTTTCTAGTATAGTTTACTGCTTTTTAGAGTAGTTTAAAGCTTTGATAGTTTAGTTTACAGCTTTAAGAAAAATTGAAAAATTTGAAAAAAATATGTTTGATCATGAGTGGTTTGATTGCCTCCCTGTGCCCCTTGTTGTGCTTTATTGAGAATGATTTGACTTTGTTTTCTGGATAGCTGGGCATTTGTGATTATGAGGCTTTGATTTGATATTCGACTACTTTGATTTCGAGCAATTTTTGACTATGATTTACTACTTTGTGCTGCATACCTGATTTGGTTTAGACTGTGAGGCCTTTTTCTAGCCTATTGGATTCATACTTTTATCCAGTCTATATTTTTGGTGTGTTAGTTCCTCTCTAGCGGATCGATCTTGACTTTGACTTCGTACTCATTTGATGTTTGGTGACTTGTTACACTTGCTATGATAGAGGCGTTCTTTTGACTTATTCTTGAGCCCCAGAGTTAGTTTTTGATACATTTTTATCCTCCTTAGCCCCGCTGAGCCTAATGACCTTGTTTCATGTTACTTAAACCCTTATTATAAGCCCATGGCCTTTGTTTTGATTTTATTCCCAAGCCTAGCTTGGGGGAGCTTTGTGTATGGGTTGAGAGTGAAGTTGGTTTCATGGTTTGGTTTGATTGTTGAGGAATCAAAAGTGTATTTGTTGTGGCTTGATTATTAGAAAAAGAAAAGGCAAAATTAGAGTTGCGTGAATGAAGTTCAAAAAAAATAAAAATGAAATAAAATTTCAAAAGAATTCAAAGTTCTTTCATTCACGCACGTTGATAAATAAAGTTTCATGTCATTGCCTAAAACTTGGGTTTGTTGTGCGTATTCATTGAATTTGGAGGTTTGGTTTATTTTTCATGGTTTTATGGTGTTGATTGGGAGTTGCTTAGGCCATTTAAGGCCTTGTTTGAGTATTCATGCTCCCCCTTTCTTGGTTTTTTCCACCACATTACCCAAAAATATCCCCTACCTCTTACCTAAGCCACATTACAACCCGAAAAAGTCCTCTTGAGCTTGTGCCTACAATGTCTACTAGATTGATTTTGGTCAGTTTGTCAAAGTTAAAGAGTACGTCTGCTAGTTGAGTCGACTTGATTAGGATGAGCGACATTTTTACCTTCTTAAACACATGAGAGTGTGAGTGGGAAGGGACATTTATGGTCGGGTCGGTGAGTGTTCAGGCACATTCTTTGCCTGCCACAAAATTGAGAGGAGTGACACCCCTTTGTGAGCACCTTTTTAGGATTTGTATGCCTAGTAGTCACTTGAACTTGATGAATTGCTTGGATGATTGGTGGTTGGAAGGATTTGATTTGCCGAACTTGAATTATGCCTGCTTGAACGATTCTTAGTTTTGAAAATGCTTTTTGAGGTTGAATTGTTTTATTTATGGGGTGAGGCAATCTATTCCACGATCATGCTCTATTTGCTTGAGGACAAGCAAAGGTTTAGCTTGGGGGAATTTGATATATCGATATCTTATAGAGTTTTTCCCTTTTTTTACAAGCTAAATTGTGTTATATTGATGCTCTTAGGAGCTATTTATGCTAACTATTTCGATATAGTTGTGGTTTGTGTGTTCTATATCATTTTGCAGGTTTTAGGGAAAAACTCCCTATTTACTTGATGTTTTGAGCACCACGCTATAGCGGGAAGTTATGAGGCATCTTTGAGGTCTCAAGATGGTATTTGGACCCCATTATGAAGAAGTAAGTGTGCAAAGACTTGGCGTCTGAAGCCAAGCCAAGCAAAGCAAGGCAAGAAGAAGACTCGCCCGATCGGGTCGGGCAACAACTGCCCGATCGGGTACGAGTGAAGAATGTGAAGTGAAGGTTTCCCGCCCGATCGGGCGGCCTTGCCCGATGTGATCGGGCGGAGCAATACTTAGCCATTTTTGCTGTTTTTCTGAGAGCTGAAGAAGACATCCACCCGATGGCATCGGGTGGACTTGATCGATCGGGTGCTGGGGTTGCGGCCCCGATCGGGTGGAATCTGCCCGATCCAATCGGGTGAAGCCTATTTTGTTGCTGCTGAAGACTTGTTCCCAGGCCCGATCGGGCGGCCTTTTGCCCGATCGGGTGGATGACACGGGGATGCGATTTTCGTTATTTTCCCCACTCTATCTTATTGTTTTCTTAAGACTTATAAATACTTTTAGGTTATATTTATTTTGTATCTTTCATATTATTAAACACTTAGAGAGCTCTTAGGCTAGTTTATCATTGCTTTGGATTGTAGAAGAGATTCAAGTACAATTTCAATTCAATTAAAGTTTCCGCTTTCCGTCAATTTGGTAATCGTCTTGCTTATTGCTTTATTCCTTTATCTCAATTACTTTAGTTCAATTGCTTATTTCTCAATTAGTTCATGATGCAATTCTTAGGGTTTTCAATTAGTTTTGTTGTTGTCAATTCGATCATGTCTGAGTAGTTCTCTTTCTAGGGTGTTAGATAGGGAAGCCATGTTTATACCATGATTGCTATTTAGACTCCTATTGATTTCTAGGGCTTGATTAGAGTGATTGTGGTGTGGTTTGTTCTTAATTAGTGATTAATGTTAGTGGCCAATTTTATTGATTGCTTGTGGTTAATAGTTGTTTGCACAGATCCGTCTTACGACTAGAGGCCTAGGACACATCAGTAGTTCTGATTACGTTAGTGAACATGCGGCGTATGTTGAACTATGAGCGTTGAGTCTTAACCATAGCTCAACATAGGCTCTAATCCCCCGACTCTTGACTTAGGTTTTAATAGTAGTTGACCCTATTTGATTGGTATAAGCATAGTGGACCGACCTAATACCCTAGGCTTTTATTCCATAGTTAAATACTCGACTTAATTCGTATTATTTAGCTTACTCATTAGTTCAGTTAATTCTCCATATTTTCATCTGAAGTAGTTGGTTAATTGGATATTAATATAGAAACTCTGTCTCCCTGCGGATTCGAACCTGCTACCGCTGACTACCTTAGTTAGAGGACCGTAGGTTTATTTTTGATTAGGTGATACGACTAAAACCTATCAACTAGATGTAACACTAAAGATGTACCGAGCTCTCCCTCTGCATCAGATTGTCCCTTAAGTACTCAGATTCCTAGATTGCCCCATAAGGACCCTGATTATCATATTGCCCCATAAAGAGACCAAATTCCCAATTAAAGGACCGGATTTTAACGTCTTAGACCATTTAGCAAGTCCAAACAATGTTGGAACTTGCCATGTGGAATAGGCTTGGTGAGCATATTAGCAGGATTATCAGCAATGCACGCTTTCTTCACCTTGATTTTCCTCTCGTTCCTTAGGAATTAAATGATATCTAACATCTATGTGATTTATCCTTTCATGATGGACTTAATCGTTGGTTAAGCATATGCATTTAGACCATCACAATACACCACAACCTGGTCATGATGCAAACTAAGATCACTAACTAGTCCTTTCAACCAGATTCCCTCTTTAGCAGCCTCAATCAATGCCTCAGTAGTAGACAAAGCCATTATAGTCTATAGAGTTACCTTCCAACTAACAACTGAATGAACCACCAAGAGTGAAAACATAATCGGTCATAGACCTCCTACTATCCCATCTCCAGCCTAATCAAAATCAGAATAGTCATTGACTAAACATTGTGTATCATCCCCATAACCAAGACCAACATCAGACGTACCTTTAAGGTAACAAAAAATCCTCTTCACATGTTGACAATACTCCTTTCCATGTTGACCCATGAACTTGCTAACAACATTAATGTGCTAGATCAGGTCTACTACTGATTGTAGCATACATCAAGATGCCTACTACATTAGCATAAGGGAATTGAGATTCTAGCATCCCTGATTCTGACAGGTCATACTGATCTTCTCCACCTTAGTGTTGTAAATCACTCTCATCACGAGGGACACTCAACATTATCTTCTACAAAATTAGACTTCATGGTTGGCTCTCAGCAATCAACATTATGAATTTAATAGTCACCCGATTCGTTCTTTTTGACAAATTTCATTAACAATTTCTTCTTCTCTTTACTCTGACCTTATCCTCTTTATTTTTTGTGTTTTTTTTTCTTCGAAAACTTCCATTTTTTAAAATTGTTTTGTAGTTTCTAAAGGTGAATGATAAATACAGCCTTAAGGCAGTATATAAGAGTTTGAGAAAAGGAAATTTAAATAGATTTAAAACATTAATAACATTGATTCACAAGTAATTATGGCATAAATTCTCAACTTAATGTCATTTTAAAATTGTATATACTATCATTGCACATGATCTCTTTCCCAATCTTAGAAATATCAGGTCATAAATACTTTTTAATTTAATAAAGCTTTATGCACTTTTCCCCATCAAATCAACATTTTTCAGCAAATGATAGTCTCTTTACTTCTTATTACATCTACTCTTTTGAAAAGTAGTATAATTGATAAATAATAGGCAAATTTGTCAGAAACAACCTTTTAAATACACTTTTTTGTGAGAAACAACCTTGTATATTTTTTTTTGCGAGAAACAACCTTTTAAATTATTTTTTGCGAGAAACAACCTTGTATATTTTTTTTTTGCGAGAAACAACCTTGTATAATTATTTTTTTTGCGAGAACACACCTTATCACTCTTTTCCGACGTTGACCACAAGTTTCCGGCCTTGACCAAGTCAAATTTGCGTGGAAAAGAAAGAACTTTTTGTGTTTTAAAAACATGGGATTTATATAATGGGGAACAAAGGAGGGAAAAGGAGTGTGGAAATAAGAAAGAAGGAGTGCAAATAGCAAATTTGACTTGGTCAAGGCCGGAAACTTGTGGTATTAAAGTGTATTTAAAAGGTTGCTTCTGACAAATTTTCCTAAATAATAATCAAAGAAGAACTTATCATTGCAAACTATGCGGTGGTATGGAACAAAGGGAGTAGACTATGATATAGATGTGAATCTAGTCGGGGAATACGAGATAGAATGTTAATGTATTTGGTAAATGTTATTAATTGTACTATTTATATTAAATAAATTAGGATAAATTTCATCTTACCAGTTAGACTTTTCATGTTTTTGGAAATTTCCACCTTAATGATTTTTCTTTTTAAATTTCCACCTACCATTTCCAATTTTATTAAAAACTCCTACCACTTAACGGCTTTTGTCAAATTTCTTAACAAAATCGTTAAGTGGGTCATGCATATACATTTTGTTAATGAAATCGAACTTGAAATAGTTGTAATTCTTTCTAGATTGTTGTAATTCGTTACAAATTTGCTCCAAATTTCTTGAGATTTTGCCCTTAAATTGATGAAATTGACTTTGATTTCAACATAAATTAATAATAAAATGCATATGTGGGGCCCACTTAACAGTTTTGTTAACAGAATTGAACAAAAATAGTTAAGTGGTGGTAGTTTAAAACAAAATTGAGAATGGTAGGTGGAAATTTATTTAAAATAAATCATTAAGCTGGGAGTTTCTAAAAACATAAAAAGTTTAGATGGTTTTGAACAAAAAAAATCCAATAAATTATTAATATTTTATGAAAAATTAGGAAAAATCAACGTGAATAATCTCAACTACGACCATCTTCCATAAATAATCCCACCTCTAATAAATTTCAAATTAATCTCAAATATTGTCCATTCTTCCCAAAACAGTCTCATTTGATGCTTGTTAGTGTTATTTTGGGACTGTCTTGGGGATAGTGGATAATAGTTGGAATTATTTGAAATTTTTTAAAAGTGGGATTGATTATGAAGGATAGACAATAGCTTGAATTATTCACGTTAATTTTTCCTAAAAATTAAAATATTTCTTTAGTTCAGAGCCCTTGTCTTTTTATTTTGCCTTGCCCACAAAATATAAGAAGCGATCGTGATGTTAACTTCTAAAAATACAAAATTCTTTGTCATAGGATTTACCCTACAAATATACAATATCTACTTTGATAGTCAATCTAATCATTCAAACCATTATAGTCTCTATTTTCCTAGTCAGTTCAATCATTTTTACCATCATGTCCCACGTGTGATTTTTCATGCGAATCATTTTAATCAAAATGATCATTCTACAACTTCTCCGAGCGAACATACAAAATAATATCTCAATTATGTGGTGGCACCAGTTTTTGTTGAGAAGCTGTTGCGGGAAGTTCCTGAGGTGCAAAAGATTTACCTCTTGATCAGGGCAAAAAATGTCCAAGTTGCACTGCAAAACTCAAATTTGAAGTAAGTTTATTTTCTTTGTAAACTCTGCTAACATCTAAATGCTACTCTTTTCTTTCTTTACCCAAACAAAAAAAAAAATCTTGTCAGATCACTCAAGTAGGGATGGCAATGGGTGGGGTCTAGGTCGAGTCTGACCAGACCCCCACCCAGATCCAAACCTTTGGGTCTGATGAGTGTAGGGTCCTTTTGAATTTCAAGTTTAATAGCATTTCTCTATCTAATAAATTTATTTCGCCTATTTTATAGGTTCGTGTAACCATGATTAAGGTTTGTATCGAAATAATTAACAAATAGGGCTAATGGAGTGAAGGGTATCGATTCCACATAAGATATTAGTTATGGATTTTTATGCAAAAGTTAAGGTTTTAGGGCGAAAAGTTAAAAAACGCTAAAGTTAAGGTTTTGGGTCGAAAAGTTAAAAAAATCAACTTGGCTGGGCTATCTTATCGTGTGGCGCGCGTCATGGGCTTCTCTAAATCTTATTGGGTTGGTCTGATGTTAAGACTTAACCTAAGATGGTCTTATAGTAAACCAAATCTTTTTAGTGTCCCTCACCCGTTCCCTTACATAATAGAGATAACTAGGAACTTTAATTGGGTTTGAAAACGACGGATTGTTGTGAATAGGTTTGTTTTCCCTAATTAATTTCACAAGGGTTACTAAATGGGCTTGGCTTCCAAAGCCGGCCATGAAACAGAATGAACTTGCAACTCTTTGTAAAACTCTTTTTAACATCGACCCAACGCACTTTTAATATAGTTTGGTGAGACTTCAAAAAGTCCAAGTTACTTTGACTTCATAAAATGCAAAATAACTGACTTTTAAAATAGTCAATGCTAGAAATATAATTATTTAAACACGGAAATACTCATAAATATATTTATAAATAAATTCATAAAAATGTGGGGGCTTACAGTCTTGTGCTAAGAAGTTGAGACTGAAGCGGGTAGACACAATCATTATCTTAACACAAATAATTTTTTTTGTGAAAACAAACGACACAATCATTATCTTAACACAATATATGAACAAACCTCAAATTATAGTTTAACTAAGGAACATGATACGCCTTTGCTTAGCAAAGGGGAAGACTGTGGGAAGGAAAGTTTAGATCGACCATAATCTGACCTAAAACGGCATATCCAAACCCGAATAGACCCGTCCCGAAAATCAATCTGACCCAACCTAAACGACTCGATTGCCACCTCAATTTAATAATTATTGTTCAAGTTATTTTTATTTTAAAGAATTAATGTTATAGATTACATGGTAACCGCTAACCGTACCGTTGCGATTAACCGCTTCTTAACGGTAGGTTATGGTTACTCAAATATCGTAACCGTTATAATGGTTCTCGTTAATTTAAATGGAATGATTAATGAACACCTTTTTTTGTGCGGTTTATTCATATGTTTTTAAAACACCATCTAACACTAGTTTTCTTTAGTGGTCGTCTAACACCCTATTTAATACACAATTTATATATATATATATATGGTATTTCTAATCTTTAATTATTTTCAAATGTGGAAACATATATAGATCATAGATTGCAAAGTATTTGAGCGACTAAAAAGTGGGCATGGAGAATCTTACGAGGAGTTCATGAGGAGCAAATTGGTTCCTGTGCTTGGAAATTTCAGCCATCCTTGTCTTGGTATGGATCCCGACGTAGCCTCTCTCATCTTCGACCAAATTGACGTGATTATACATACCGCCGCCGCCACCGGATGGAATGGGAGGTAATTTCTTTGCCCATTTAATACTAGATTTCTATGCACGCGATGCGTGCGACAACAATTTTATTATGAAATTTCATAATTTACAGTAGATAATTTTATAGATAGTCACATCTTACCACTTAAACTTTTCATGTTTTTAGAAACTCCCACCTTAATATTTTTTTTTTAAAAAAAAAATCACTTACTATTTACAATTTTATTAAAAACTACCACTTAACGGTTTTTGTCAAATTTCATCAACAAAATCGTTAAGTTGGCTCCACATATACATTTTGTTAACAAAACGAAACTTGAAATAGTTGCAATTCTTTCCAAAAAGTTGTAATTCGTTCCAAATTTGCTCTAAATTTGTTGAGGATTTGCCCTTAAATTGATGAAATTGACTTTAATTTCAACCTAAACTAATAATAAAATGCATATATGGGGCCCACTTAACGGTTTTGTTAACGGAATTTAACAAAAATCGGGAGTTTCTAATAAAATTTGGAATGGTAGGTGGAAATTTAAAGAAACTTTCATTAAGGTGGGAGTTTTTAAAAACGTGAAAATTTAGGTGGTTTTGAACAAAAAATCTTAATTTTATTTTGCATACGATGTGTGTTTTGGCTACTGAAACATGATAAAATGTGAAGGTATACAACATATTTTGTTTTCAAGCTAAATTCATTTTGGCTCATATTTCTTTGAAAACATCCCTTACTCCCTACCATCAACTACAATTTTTGTTATATAGTACCCGGTAAGGTACTTTTTACTCATTGTCCAAATGAGAAAAAATTCAAAAGTACTTGATCATGTTTCTCACTCATGCTAAAATATGTTATCATGATCAATTTGATCAAATATGCCTTTACTCATGAACAATCAATTACTCAAGTATTTCAAAATAAAAAATATCAAAAGTATATAAAAATATAGCAAAGTGGGTGTCTATCTATAGATCTCAAGAAGATATAATTTTAAAATTGTTTTTACTTTGTAGATTTATAGATATTTTAGTTAGAAGTTTTGAACATCTTTTATTAAAAATCTGATGGTTAAATTTGGAAATAAAACTTAATTACTTAATAAACTCATTGATTATTTTATTTTTTTTCCTTTTTTTCTTTTTGGTGTCCACCCTCACCTCTTCACTTATATAATAGAGATTACCTTCGTTCCATATGTATTGCAATATAGGTAGTTTTACGCCTCCCAACGCAGTACTTTAAAAGCTAATATTTCTAATTTTATTTAAGTAAAAATTATAAAAAGTTGATATTAATTAAGCATTTATCGAGACGAATCTAACAAGATCTCACATGACTATATTTATCCTTATGTATAAATCACAAAAGAAGGTCAAAAGAGAGTGTATGAATAGTGCAAAATGTCAAAGGTTGCAATACATTTGAAACGGAGGTAGTATATCACAAGAATTTGTAAATAAATTTATAAATGTAGTTTTGAATCTGAAATATTATGTTATTCTTGATAATGTTAGTGCATCTCTAAACTTGTGTTTTTCTTAATACAATGTTATTAATATCCATTACCGCTCAAAAAAATGGTATTAAGTAGGACTGAATATTTGTTAATATTATTACATATTTGGGGATGTATTTTCATTAGTATGGTATTATAAAAAACGGCGGGTAGTTTAAAAACGATCTATCATTAACAGAAAAAATAAGGTATCGAATATTTTCGAATGTATTAATAAGATACCAAAAAATCACATTATCATGGTGATAACTCTTTTCCATTATTTCAAAAGATTAAGTCGTAAGTGACCCGCCACTTCAAAATCTAAAGTTGAACGAAGAGCTAGATTTAAGAAGAAATATGCACATTTATCAAATGCTCAATACATTACATTTTATAAATTTTAGAGTTAGAGATCTCATATAATCATTCCTTTACTTACAAATATAGAGGATATAGTATGTAATTAACAAATATCTGCTAGATGATAGAGTACTTAAAATTCAATGATTAAAAAAAACATATAAATATAAAACATATGATAAATAGAACTTTTTATTAATAGCATGTTACAATATGCAATTATGTATAAGAAATAATACTCCCTTTAGAGTTCTCAGTTTTTATAAACCCCTTAAAAAAAGTATAAATTATTGACCATCTTCTATAAAAGGTCTGTACTATTTATAAGCCATAAAAGGGCTAAACTATTACCTAATTTGACAAAAACAATCTCATTGACCAGTTTACTTATTATAACAGAGCTGAACTATTACCCTAAATCGGTCAATGGGATTGTTTTTGTCAAATTAAGGTAATAGTTCAGACCTTTTATGGATTATCAATAGTACAAACCTTTTATAGAAGATGGCCAATAGTTTATACTTTTCTTATCAATTTTTCCAATACCGATATAGAGGAGAGAGTGTATGTGTGGAAGTGGGTCCTTTTTTATTTTAAATAGGAGATCATTATGATTAGGGGTGTGCACCGGTCCAAAACCGGACCAGACCGGACCGAAACCGGAATCGCAACTATTTTGCGGACCGAAGACCGGACCGGAAAAATTCCTGTCTAGAGTGGACCGGTCCGGTTCGGTCTTGGACCGACTTGGACCAGTTTGTATGATTATTTATTTTATATGAAATATATTTTCTACTTTTTAAACATATTCATTTACTTATAGTATATTTTAAATTTTATATTCAATTCAAAATATATATAAGTGACTAGTAACACATAAAAATAATAGTTTTGGTTAATTTAAAGTTTATTAACACCAAAATAAATTTATGTATAGTTTTATGGGTTTACGGTCCAGACCGAACCGGAAAACCGAAATTGTAATTTTTTAAGGACCGAAGACTGGACCGGAAAATTCCAGTCCAAATTCCGGTCTGGACCGGTCC
This sequence comes from Patellifolia procumbens, assembly GCA_947645195.1. Lineage (NCBI taxonomy): Eukaryota > Viridiplantae > Streptophyta > Magnoliopsida > Caryophyllales > Amaranthaceae > Patellifolia > Patellifolia procumbens. Next base: position 10,563,032 of record CANSGD010000972.1, read on the forward strand.
GATGCACACCCTAATCATGATAATTTGTGTTGTGAGATAGTGTGTGCGCAACGAATGGAGTAAGGTAATGTGAAAATGGAACAAATATTTTTCATGTAAGTAATAAAGTAGAAGTACGAATAAATTTAGTGAACATGTGAAAACGAAAAGAAGGGAGATGTTTCAAAAATAGGGTAAGAGTTTGCGTACTTTTGTTGTGGAGTATGTCATAATCCAATTTATACGCTTTTAGTTTTGGCAAAGGTTTAATATATTTTAGTACTTATTTTTTCTTCTTTTTTTAAGAGGTACAAGGAAACTCTTAGGGACACTTTTCTCAAGGAAAAATATAAGCTATCTAGTAATAAAGAAAAACAATACAACATAGGATCTTCAAGGACTTATTTCTTCTTGCTCGAACACATCTTACCTTATTCAACATATAATACTTCCTCCTAGGAGGTTTACTACATTGTATAAATATTAGGATTATTTATTTCATGACCATTCTAATCGATTAAGTAATCTAGTTTGTATTTCTTTTAGTGATTGACTACTTTAATCCCTTTAATGACTAGTTTAATTTATATAGCGACTAGGTCTAATTTTATATTAAAACTAGACCGCCTCTTTAGAAGATTAGTAGTCTTTCTATTGCATTGCCTTGAGCTTTATACAAGGCTAGGAGTTTGACTTAATCAAATATACAACTCATCACAATCATAAAGAATTATACTTGACTAAATAAGTAAATGATCCTTCCCCTCAATTTTTTTTTTTGAAAGATCCTAACAAAGTTAACTAATGCAATGGTATAATGAGATATATTTTCTAATTATTCTAACACCTCCTTCAAGTTGGTGCATGAGGATCCAAAATGCCCAAGGATATAGTCAAATTGTCTGTTGTGGAGTAAAGATATCAACGAGTTATAGTGACGTAGGAACATAAGTAGGAGCAATCAACCGATGATTGATAGCATCCCGAATAAAGTGACAATCAACCGAATGTGCTTTGTCCTTTCATTAGGACACATTGATCATTTGGTCCCCAATAAAGCCATGGGCTACCACCATGTACTACAACCCGAATTTTTCAATACTCTAGTGCACAAGTCTAAAGTTTTTTGCTCATTCTCTTTCACGTTAAGTAGATAACACTTTATTAAAGTGGTGGACTCATAGACAAAACAACCAACACAATAAAAACATAAACACGTAAATGTTCTAATTTTTATCTTTGGATTAAATATAGTAATCAAACAATAGCAAGTTTAATTCTTTTTTTGTTGAGTAAAATCAACAACCAACCACTTGTCATACGACATGATTCCAACTTTTACTCAAAAAAGCGTTGGTCCTTGTAAAGTAAATAGTAATATCAAAGGGAATAAACAAGATAATAATTCATGATTAAACAACCAAAATAATTATTACATGAATCAATAAATAAAAACCTTTTCTTTCCACATGCTTGTATCAAATATCCATACAATTATATAATAATCAATTAAGAAACATGCTTCATACAACGGAATAAATTATGTAATTTCACATCACATAATCCATATATGAGCTAATAAAAGTTCCCTACACATGAGATACTATGCCATCCTTAGTCTTAAAACATTATACTAGTCTACAACAAATAGTATAGGCATGTACACACCTTGTGTAGACATTTCTCGAGACCTCTTTCTCAAGGTAAAAAATCACTTAGGGAGTAGTCCTCTCCTATAGAATAATCAAAATTTACGACCATTAACCTTTCATACTAAAAATTCCAGCAACTTATATTTTATCAAAACATGATTCAAATTGGTTTTAAAGGTTAAAGTTTCAAACTTCCATAACCCTAGTATTCATGCATAAAGCTTACACCTTTGAAAACCCTAAAAATCATTACTTTAACATCAAAAACTTCCTTTTAATATAAATTATCAAATATGAAATTATATGCTTGCATCCTAATAACTTAATAAATCTGAAATCATAATTTAAATAGTTAAAGTCTCAAACTTTAAATAATCAACAATAAAACACAAAAGAGGAGAAATATTTAAAAAGAGAAGGAGAAGGAACCGACAGCCAAAGGAGGACGAAATCGGAGGCGTGCTCGATCGATCGAGTCTATTTACCTGATTGGGTCACAAATCAGGTGAGTAAGGCGAGGGAGAAGGAAAAGAGAAGGAGAAAAATAGGAGCAAGAGTTATTTTCTCTTTAGGGTTTATTTAATGAGTGGAAAATGTTGGTTTTAATGAGGTATTTATACGTTTCCTTCCCACTGGGAAGACTAGTCGGGTTGACGTCCATTGCTTGGCCTTTTTAGAGATGAAGCTTGGCCATGTTTAACTTAAAAGAAATGGGTTACTCAATTTGAAATTAATATTTTTTATTTTAAAATTGATCTTTGTGATATACAAAATTGACAATTATATTTTCTGAAATTAAAATTTATGATTTTAAAATTAATTTATATTTGACGAAAAACTGTCGCAATTTACTACAATTTTATTATTCTAGGCAAAAGGAAAAAATTATTTTGACTCTTTTTTGTCCATCTTTTTCACTCTTTTATGGTCATATTTTTCAAGAAACAAATATGCTAGACAGTTATTGTTGGCATTAGTTGTCACCAGTTTTATTTTTTGGATAACACCATAGCATGTTTTGGTCATGATCGTAATTTTGATAGTGAAGTTGGTCTTGGCTATGACCCTAACATTAATCGGACATTGGCCAACATTGACCACCTCTTTTATTTGTAGTCAGCTTGGAAAAATATTTCTTGTAAATGATTTAGAACTTTAATCGCTTGTTAGTTAGTAAAATTATGTGTATAAATATATATTGTTAGCAACATTTTTCCAAGCTGACTACAAATAGAAGGGTTTTTAAATGTTAGGCAATATCCAAATCGAGCTATGTCATAACCAAGACCAATCTCACTGTTCAAATTATGGCCATGACCAAAGCATGTTATGGTATTGTCGGAAAAACGAAATTAACGACAACTAATGCAATTCAATGTATCTTTTTCATATATTATGCAGTATATTATACTCCCTCTGTTTTTATTTAATAGGGACACTTGCACTTTGCACGCATGTATATGCAAATCTTTGACCATAAATATCTCTAATTGCACACGATTTAAAATTATAAAATGTTGATATTATAATTCTACACATTAAGATGAATCAAACAAGATCTCACATGACTATGTTTTTCTTATGTATAACAAGCATAAGATAGTCAAAGACTGGAATATGAATAACAAAAGTCAAAGTGTCCCTATTAAATAAATACGGAGGGAGTACAATATAGTGGCGTGTAGTATATAATAAATTCAGAAGTTAAAAATATGAATTTAGAAGGTATCAATATAAAAAAAAAATTGTATCATCTGCCTATAATACATGTATAATATAAGTTCTTAAATCATAAAGAAAAAAATTCAGCATTTAAAAAGTATATATTTCTTTTTTTTTGAAAATTCAATTTTTTTTCTTGTATTGATAATAACTTAAATGAAATTATAATATATTTTTCATAAATTATTTTATTTTAATTTTTAATATTTTTCATATATTATAAAGTAATTATGTAAATTAAAAAATTTCCTTTAAATATTTATAATTAATAATTTCATAAACAATAAATACTATCATTTTCAAAAATTAAAAAAATCAAAATTTGAATTTATTAAAAATAACAAACTACTTTAAATATAAATGCATATAGACTATTGCGTATTTAAGTATATCTTTAATAATTAATCATAAAATCATACGCTGATATGGACAAATTTGTATCTTATATTAAGGCAATCATAAAACCATCCAGAATATAATGCTAAATAATATAAATAGGTATTCGGGACATTGCCCAGACTAAAAAACTAGTGAGTTTACGACAAAATGAGTTTTTACAGGTATGACGTACACCTTGCTGTTAATGTGAGAGGACTTTCAAGGCTTCTTGGCTATGCGATGAACTGCAAGAAACTTGGTCTTTTCCTACACGTTTCCACTGGTATGCAAACCTATCACTAACTTGTGCAAATGTGCAACTAGGCTTTATTTAATACTTTTGCGCGGAGTGTATAAAATCATAATCCTGCGAATATTGATTAGAATAAACGGATTGTGAATATTGGGGGGGTAGACATAAGAATTACCAAAATTGTAATTGGTTAATGTTGTTGAATATATGAGGTTGTAACAATTGTAAATGTGTTACCAATATCATATAAGAGGTTACTCAAAATATAGCACTATCATTAGTGTGGCCTACACTACTGTTGGTAGGGATGGCGACGAGTGGGATTTGGGTCGGGTGATCCATCAGCCGCATGCCCGCAGTCATCACCCGATTAGGCCAACTCTCATCCATCCATCCATCACCTGGTAAGACCATCAACCATATTCCATCCATCCACCACCCGCGGGTGAACCGGGTGGATAGGGTGATGATCCATTTTAAGATAATTATACGAGAAAAGTTAAATCAAACTTGCAAAATCACATTTTATATTAACTTCATGTCAAATTAAGATAAGTTAATTTTATGGAAATATGTCTATAATAATCAAAAGGGAAAAAAATTACACTAATGTAAATGATAGACATTTAACAAAATGTGAAAAATGGGTGATGGAGCGGGTGATGGGTCGAGTGATGGATGAAACTTTCTCACCCTAATTCCACCCATAATCCGTCACTCGTTCACCCGCCACCCGTCCATCATCCATTTAACTCGGTTTTTCACCCTATTTTGTTTTTCTGGTGGAGCGAGTGATGGATCATCCATTGGATATTGCCGTCTCTAACTGTTGGGGATCTTCGTTTAGACAAGCCCCCAATTAGAATAACCCACAATTCCGAAGCAACTTTAAGCCTCATGGCCAGACTTCTTACAATGAGTACGAGTAAGATGATATTTGTCCAACCTTTCAACTCTCACACGCCCCTTTCCCATTGTTAAACGAACTGCAAAAGCCATGTGTTATGCTTGTTTTTCAACTACCTCAGATGTGTCAAAACGAACTCACTTTTTGTTAGAACTAGTAACCGGGAAAACAGAGATGAACACAACAATGAAACAACAACGAACAAATCGTCCTCTAGGCGTGTATGGGAACACTTTCCCAAAAGCGATATTCCGACCCTATACGAAGCACGGGTTGCACGGAATTCACCTCTGAGATACAAAGAAGAATTCAGTGATTATCACGCTCGTATGAGAATCACAAAATGAGAGCAAATATAAATGTGAATTTTGCTTTGATGATTGATGTAGAGAGAAAACTTGAGAGTGTGCTTGTAAAAGAGATAATAAGAGAATGCTTGTAAAAGAGATAATAAGAGAATAACCCTTCGTCGGTGGTTTCAACCACATATATGCACGTTACTTTGGCCAAAGAAACCGTCCACAACCGCTCAAAGAGCATAAAACCGTCATTTAAGACGTCCGGAAATTGGTCCTATCGCGATTTGCGAAATAGGTCGCGAGTCGCGACCATGTGGAAAAACTGGGCACCACTTCACAGTGGCTGGTCGCGAGGGGCGACAGCAGTCGCGAGGTGCGACACCACCATCGCGAGTCGCGATCGGCTTCGCGAGCCGCGACCGATTACTGCTGCCCCCTTTTGCTTCCTTGCTCGCCCTTCCTTGCTCACCCATTTCCATGTATATATGAAGATACTTGGCCTATATATAATAACATAAACAACGTGCAACTTAACGTAACTTGAATCACGACACCATAACCAAGTGATTCAAGTTAACGTTACATGAAGATTAATCTACCAAATACTCTAAATTATCCAACAATCCTCCCCCATTTAGAGTATTCTAAAAGATCATAAGCACCAAAACATCATCAAAACAAACAACCTCATGCATCAATGAAAGTGTACTAAGACTTGAACTTCCACCTAGTATAATATACATTCCAAGAATCCGTATCCGAAAGGTGTCGCAAGCGATTGAACCAATCTCAATACATAATGGAAAACTTGAAGATACCATACACACAAGATTAACTATTTGAACTCATTAAACTTGACACTTAAAGCCATGTGTCTGTATCATTCATAAGTGTATCATAGCTATGCCCCTATAGCTACTTGAAGCGGCTAAACTTCACACTTACATAGGTAGAACTCTTAAACAAACATGCCACTATTACAAGGCATAACAAGAGAACTATTAAGTATATACAACCTCTTATTAACATCATAGTCAATATAAGAACAATACTCGAGGATACTTACAAATGTTCTTCAATCATTAAATGAAGGAATTAATCTTATTGAACTTAAGACCCAACGTCTTATTGGGCGTTAAGTTAAGATTCCCTCACTCGTGATTAACTAAGGGCTCCAATCCAAGACCGATTGCCATCCTCTTCACCGTATCTCTAGCCAAGGCCTTAGTGAAACAATCCGCTAGATTATACGTAGTCCGCACATAGTCAACAGTGATAACATTATCCTTGATAAGTCCTTGAATATAGGAATGCCGCACACCAATGTGCCTTGACTTACCATTATAAACTTGACTATATGCCCTTGCCAAAGCTGCATTGTTATCACAATGTATCGCTATGGGCGATATTGGTTTTGGCAACAAAGGAATCTCAATCATGAGATTCTTTAACCACTCCGCCTCTTTACTAGCCGAGGACAAAGCTATGAACTCTGAAGTCATGGAGGAGTCTGCAATGCAAGTTTGCTTCTTAGAAGCCCAAGAGATAGCACCTCCCCTAAGTAAGAAAACGAACCCACTTGTGGAAGAGTGATCCTCTCTATTAGATATCCAACTTGCATCCGAATAACCTTCTAAAACCGAAGCATATCCACTGTAGGATAAACCATAATCTTTGGTTTTCCCCAAATACCTTAAGACACGACGAATAGCATGCCAATGCTTCATACTAGGGTTACTAGTATACGTACTAAGCTTTCCTACCGCAAATGCGATATCCGGCCTAGTACTCGTCATAGCATACATCAAACATCCTATGACCCGTGCATACTCAAGTTGAGATACCGCACTACCATCATTTGGCATTAATTTTTCACTTGGATCCATAGGAGTTGATACAGAAGAGCAATCACTCACATTGAATTTCTTAAGTACTTTTTCAATGTAGTGTGTTTGAGATAAACTCAATTTTCCATTGCTTCTTTTAATTCTTATGCCTAGAATGACATTCGCTTCTCCTAAATCTTTCATGGAGAACATTGATGATAGGAAAGCCTTTGCCCACTCAACTTATGACAAATCAGTCCCAAAAATCAACATGTCATCTACATATAGACAAATCATAACACCATGACCTAAGTCATCAAATTTGCTATATACGCACTTGTCCGAATTATTCAATTTAAATCCATTAGACAACACAACTTCATCAAATTTTTGATGCCATTGCTTGGGTGCTTGTTTTAGCCCATACAAAGATCTAACGAGTTTGCAAACTTTACCTTCTTGACCTTTTACCACAAACCCTTCGGGTTGTTTCATGTAAACCTCCTCGTCTAGCTCTCCATTTAAGAACGCTGTCTTAACATTCATTTGATGGATCACAAGGTTGTGTATAGCCGCAAGAGCAATCAACAACCTTATAGTAGAGATTCTAGCAACGGGTGCATATGTATCGAAAGAATCGATACCCGGCTTTTGGGAAAAGCCTTGAGCCACTAACCGGGCTTTGAACTTATCAAAAGTTCCATCGATTTTTATTTTCTTCTTGAAAATCCATTTACACCCAATAGGTTTACACTTGGGAGGCAAATCCGCCAAAACCCATGTGTTATTCCCCATGATGGAATCCATCTCATCATCAATAGCTTCCTTCCAAAAAGAAGCATCTTGAGATCTCATGGCCTCACCATAAGTCAAAGGATCACCTTCCACATTAAACACATATGGAAATTTAGTCAAAATAGAACTTCTAGATCCTTCAACCAAATATACATGAAAATCCGGGCCAAAGGATTTCTCCTTTCTTGCCCTTTTACTTCTCCTAGGTTGTGATAAAGTCGATGCTACATTCTCTTCTAGAGTTTGTTCATCTACTTCATGATCATTTAAAGACCGATCATCTTCTTGTATTATGGTACTTGGAGTTACATCCTTTGGTCTAGGAATTGATGAATATCGATTTTCATCAAAGATTGCATCTCTTGACTCCACAATAGTGTGAATTGACCAAACATCATTTTGTTCTATAACATAGAACCTATAGGCCTTGCTATGAATAGCATACCCTATAAAGATGCATTCAACTCCCCTTTCACCTAACTTTTTACGTTTAGGTTCAGGCACTTTTACAATTGCCCTACAACCCCTAACTCTAAGATAACTTAGATTTGGTTTTCTTTTGTACCATAATTCATTGGGTGTAACTTTGTTCTTTTTCATAGGAACGCGGTTTAATAAATAACAAGCCGTTAAAACCGCTTCACCCCAAAATCCATCACTTAAACCCGAATAGGATAACATAGAATTTACCATTTCTTGTAAAGTTCTATTATTTCTTTCCGCTATACCATTTTGTTGTGGTGTATAACCCGCGGTTCTTTCATGTATGATTCAAGATAGCTCCCGAGACTAGATTATTTCTAAGGTCCGGAGCAAATACAACATCTCTTAAAACAAGAGACTTTCCGGAACTAAAAACTAGCTCAACTTGACCTACTCCTAAGACTTTAGCAGTAGAATCATTCCCCATGTAAAGAACTTCTCCTTCATCCGCCTCCTTGAAGGTCTTGAAGAGAGATCGTTCCTTGCATACATGTCTTGAAGCTCCCGAATCGATGTACCAAGAACAATCATCCTGTACACAAAAGATTTCAGAGATCGTACACACATAATTCAAAACCGAATTAAGTGAAACTTATGCACAAGTACCTTGCTTGGGTTGGGTATGGCTTGACTCGCCTTTCCCACCACCATGCCTATTCTTGTTCATCTTTTTCTTCCAAATGGTGCAATCCTTCTTGAAGTGACCGGGCTTTCCACATTCCCAACAAGCTCGTTGTTGTCCTCCTCCACCAAACTTTGGTTTCTTACCATAGTTTCCTTTGGTGAAGTTATGTGCCCTCTTCTTAGGATTAGAGTCATGAGACTTTCCATCCTCCACCATGTTAATAGTGGAAGAACTAGGATTTACCTCCTTTTGACCATCTTGAACCCGAATGCCCTCTTCAATCCGAAGATGAGCACCCAATTGTTCAATAGTCATTTCATCTTTTCTATGTTTCAAACTATTTCGAACATCTTTCCAAGAGGAGGGTAATTTATCAATTATCGAAGAAACGGCAAATGTTTCATCCATACTAATATCGTGTTGTTTAAAGCTTCCTAAAATTCTTTGGATTTCATGGAATTGCTCCATAATTGGCCTTGACTCAACCATTTTAAAATTATTAAAATTGCTCACTAGAAATTTCTTACTAGAAGCGTCTTCGGCCATATACTTAGACTCTAAATCATCCCAAAGAACTTTAGCGGATTCATAGTATTGATAAACATCAAAGAGATCATCGGACATACCATTAAGAATGTGACCACGGCATATGTAGTCATCGTTCTCCCACTTCTTCCTCTTCCTCGTAGCCTCAATCGTCTCATCATCCACTTCAATAGGCTTCGGGGATGTGAGAACGTACACCACCGCCAAAGAGGTAAGAAGGAAATGCATCTTCTTTTGCCATCTACGGAAACCCACGCCTTCAAACTTATCAAGTTTGTGGAAATTCGCTGTCATCTCACGAAGTGTAGCCATCTTAAAGAAAATATCGCTTTTGGATTGTTAGAACTAGTAACCGGGAAAACAGAGATGAACACAACAATGAAACAACAACGAACAAATCGCCCTCTAGGCGTGTATGGGAACACTTTCCCAAAAGCGATATTCCGACCCTATACGAAGCACGGGTTGCACGGAATTCACCTCCGAGATACAAAGAAGAATTCAGTGATTATTACGCTCGTATGAGAATCACGAAATGAGAGCAAATATAAATGTGAATTTTGCTTTGATGATTGATGTAGAGAGAAAACTTGAGAGTGTGCTTGTAAAAGAGATAATAAGAGAATGCTTGTAAAAGAGATAATAAGAGAATGCTTGTAAATGAGATAATAAGAGAATGCTTGTAAAAGAGATAATAAGAGAATAACCCTTCATCAGTGGTTTCAACCACATATATGCACGTTACTTTGGCCAAAGAAACCGTCCACAACCGCTCAAAGAGCATAAAACCGTCATTTAAGACGTCCGGAAATTGGTCCTATCGCGATTCGCGAAATAGGTCGCGAGTCGCGACCATGTGGAAAAACTGGGCACCACTTCACAGTGGCTGGTCGCGAGGGGCGACAGCAGTCGCGAGGTGCGACACCACCATCGCGAGTCGCGACCGGCTTCGCGAGCCGCGACCGATTACTGCTGCCCCCTTTTGCTTCCTTGCTCGCCCTTCCTTGCTCACCCATTTCCATGTATATATGAAGATACTTGGCCTATATATAATAACATAAACAACGTGCAACTTAACGTAACTTGAATCACGACACCATAACCAAGTGATTCAAGTTAACGTTACATGAAGATTAATCTACCAAATACTCTAAATTATCCAACACTTTTTAATTCGTATGCTTAGTCAAGAGACGGAAAAGGATCTTGGGGAAACAATATTAATATGAAGAGTCGAATAATACTCTGAATTGGGATCCATTAGACATTAGTGAAGTAAACATGTTTGACGTCGCTCCATATGAAAACACCCAGCTGAGCATTAAGAATAGGAAAAACAATCGATGTATGATTATGAAGCTCTTCCCGTAAAACAATGAGCTTGCAAAAGTACGTGGCTATGAGCATGGTTTTGGTTTGTTCAATGCGGTAAATGTGGATTTTAATTGTTCAATGCCAGGGTCATTAACCAAGAGGAAGCAGACTTGAGAGTTTCCCAAAGCCATCTAACATCCTTGTATCTGAAGAGGGTCTTTTTGATCTCGGGGTCAATTGTATACATAAACCATAAATTTAATATGTTGTTAGTTGTTGTCCAGTTGGATTGGATACGAGGAGGAAGATGCGTTGATAGTGCCATTTAAGAAGCCGAATTTTCATCGAGCTTCTAATGAGATTTGAACGTCACCGGCCTAGTCATCTTAATTATTGTCGCATAGTCGAGTCGATGTAATGAAATTGCCCGAGCAATCTTGAGAAAAAACGGGGGGAAAGTGCATTTGATTCAATTTTTGAAGGTGATGGTGGCCTTGGTAAATCACCTGCCATTGTTAGGGTCGGACCTATGAAAAGTCTTGAATGGCATGTGCCCAACCAAAATATAGATAAAAAACTGTTTATTTTGCGCTAAACATACTAAACATACACTTTCTACATGCACTTCTATTACAGAATGAGCAACTTGAACCGTTGAAGAAACCTTAGTCTCTTTTTATTATATTTTTCCTCTAGTAGTTTTTATTGTATTGTCCTATATCCATTTTTCCTTAAAAAATATGTAACAATTTGACTACATGCATTATTTTATGTATGTAAAAAAATTGATTGGATTCTACTCCCTCCATTTGTCGAAGCTCTATTTACTTTCAGTTTATTTTTAAAAGTTGCACTCAATTATCGCATCTACAAAGTATTTTAACGACACGAAGTTCTATTCACTTTCAATCTGACTATATTCATGAGTAAATATCGCATCTAATGAGTCATGGATGTGCATCTAAATAAATGACGTAAAGACTATAAAGTTTGGATGTCATTGAAAACTCAATTATTTCTAATAGTCAATATATGCCAAGAAATAATTGTCCAATTTCCATATTTGGTTTATTTGGTCGAAATCCCCCAAATTTTAAATCTGGATCCGCCTCTGGCCATTGTTGCTCATGTATATCGTTGCTGACGAGGCTCTGATACCATGTAAAATTTGGTTTAACATCTAAATTTGTTGCGTTTGTGTTTCACTATCAGTTCCTTTATACAAGCTTTTAGGTTGAGTCAATCAAAATACAAGATATACTTGACTCAAGGAATTATCCAGGCAAGTTATACCAACTAAAGAAAACTCAATTTTTCTAATTATCAGCGTAACAATAGTTTCTTCCTAGTTTATTTGCCTAACATAACGTTTAATTTCCTTAAAGTATGACCATTTGCACCCACCAGATTTAACAATTAAGACATTTTTGCACCCATTATTATAGATATTATATTGGATTCACCCCTACGTAAAAACTATCCAACTTATTATTATACTTTCTTGTTTTGTAGCTTCTGTCACTAAGGAAATGATAGTAGTTGCTCCAGAAAAGCTTTTAGTTATGGAAGAATGCATAGCGGAGAGGCAAATTAATTCGGATATGATGACACCACTAGCAGTGGATATTGAGGCAGAACTAAAGATGGTTATAGAATTGGCTTCAAGCATTCCAAAAAACAAACTCGCAATCGAGATGGTAAAGTTAGGCTTGAGAAGGTAACCATCGTGTGTATATATATATACCCTTACCATATTGACCATGCATCTTCACAACCTCGAGATTAAGGGTCCAGTCATTAGGAGGGGCATCCTTCTCTACATATTCCAAGTTCCAACTATTTACAATAAATATTTAAATTTTGCTAAACAGGTGCATCTCTGTTATATGAGAAGAGCGGTGGACACTAGACACCAAATAAGAAAAAAGGAAAAAGTCTTAACTGCATTACTAATTCCATAATTATTATTTTACAATTGATTTTTAACTGTTTTAATTTGCACGTGTCACGTGTATTTAACATAAGTAATTTGTATTTTACTACGAATGTATTATCCTCTTTAATGACTTTGTGTGATGTGAATTAATAGGGCCAAAATTCATGGATGGTCAAATACTTATCAACTAACAAAGGCCATGGGAGAGATGTTAATTACAAGACTAAATCCAAAGTTGCCGATGGTCATCATTCGCCCAACTTTAGTTGAAAGTTGTATTACAGAACCAATTTCTGGATGGATTGAGGGATATAGGTACGCATCTTTAATTGATACTCCTCTTCGAGTAGTAAGTTTTCCTTGTAAAACTCATCCCTAGTTTCTATTTTTAAGAGACCTCCTATGTTTTAACTAAATTAAGCAATAACTTAGGCCCATTATTAAGAAGAGGTCAAAAGGCCAATTTAATTCGTTAGTTCCCCTTTATGAATCATACAGTGACCAATCTAATTCATTAGTTAACTAGTTTAATTAGTCCGGTAATTCTTTTGGACTATAGGTTCGAGATTCGTTGGCAAATAAAGAGAGGAGAAAAGTGGACACGTAGGTTGGCTCTAGCGCTAACTATTTTGGGTATCACTGTAAGAGTAAGATGTGATGGATATTTTATGAGAAAGTGCACTTGAATTCAGCCTGTTTTTTACATTAAAATTAATCCACTTATTCTAACGGTTTTTGTTCATTCGTTACTTGAGTCTATCCCTACTTTCGTTTTATTTTAAACTTGTCATACACGTTTTTCTCTTATATATCTACCTTATATTGTCTAATTGTTGGGCCCACTTTATTTCATAGTCTCTCACAACTACATTAATTCTATTATCTTAAAATAATAAAAGGAATCACTTTTACCCTCCCTCTATTCCTTACTAAAAGTTATAGTAGAAGCAAGATAATAATGATAAGAACAATAGAAAAAATGAAACATGCAAAATTTTAAGAATTAATATATAGTACTTTGTAGTAGAAAAATCCCTCACTAATCAAGTAGGGTAAAAAACACTCTTCATACAATTTGTTAATTATATGAGCAACAACTCTTAGTATATCCTAAATTCCTCATCAGCAAGGTGATCGAGGGCCTTCTTCAACTCCCTGCAATCTTTGGTGGTGTGACCGCAGTTCTTATAGTACTCGCACCAAAGCTTACTATCTCTCCGAGTGCTGGAGGTCCTGATGGGAGGAGGACGAGGCAGCACCGACTTTTCTTTCAAGTCCAAATAGATCTCTCTGCGTTCCTATTGAATCGAGAGTCGACCCCATTGTCCGAATGCCTAAGGAGCGCACGGGGATGATTCTGTTTTGGCCTTCTTGACACCTCGCGGACGTCTATTGTATCCTCTCTCTTCTTCTTGTGTTCCTTGGTCGGTTTACTGATGTTGGTGGCTTGTATGAATTTTTGAGCACGGTCCATGGCCTCCATGAACGAGTTGACCTGATTTTCGGCTAGTTGCCACTTGAATTTCCCAGGGAGCATCCCCGACATCAGTGCGGTAAAGGCTACGACATCTTGTAGAACCGACACCTTCATTAATTCCTCATTGAAGCGCTTGATGTAATCGCTCAGGCTCTCGTTATCTCGTTGGTTGACACTCATCAGATGGATGCTAGTCTTCTTGTGCCTCCGACCACCGACCAAGTGTTGGAGGAAGAGGGCCTCTAACACTCAGAAGCTTGTGACAATTTCTGGTGACAATCCGGAGAACCAACTGAGGGCCAACCCTTTGAGTGTGGTTGAGAAGAATCGACACCATGTGGTTTTGCATCCTGTTTGCACACTCATGTGAGCTTTGTACGCTGCCAGGTGATCTACTGGGTTCGACCCACCAGCATAGTGTTCGATTGGTGAGACCTTGATTTTTCCCGGGCTTTGAGTGTCCATGATTGGTTGCTGAAGGGAGTCATGAAGGAGAGTGCTCCTAAATTTCCGAGGGGAGGCATGTCTTCATGGTACGACGAGGCGCTTGCCTCGGTATTTCCAGTTGTCCTAGCGGACCCGTGTAGGGTGTGTACTGACAAGGATGGACCCCCTCTATGAGTAGTTGCTCTTGCTGAGTGTGCTTCTTGGTGTAGATTAGGCTCAGGTCTGTTTGGTCCGTTGGACATTTCTCGCCTTCTGTTCAACATATGTCTGGCATCTTGCCCCCTTCTGAGGAGCCTTTCTTCGATCACCCTTCGGCATCTACCTTGCGATCCGGCTGGTGTCCTTCACTCCGTGCTATTCGAGGTACCCTAACTGTAGGGGTGAGTAGTTGTTGGCCCGGGGGGCTTGTGATCCGAGGGGACCTTTCCCGTTCTCTCAGCGGGACGTCTGCCTGAGGACCCTGTTCTCTATTCAAAGGGGGTGTTGGCTGAGTGTTCGGCAAGCGCTGACTTCCTTGGATTGCTTGGACTATGTCGTTGATCCTGAAGTTCATTATGGCCTCGAGGTGTTCGAGGTCGAACCGAGTAATGGCAAGTTCTCCGTGTCGGTCCCGTCGAGGCTGTCTAATCCCATTTTTGACGGGCTGAATGATCTCTTGATTGGCAGGCTGGATGATTTCCTAAATGACAGGCTTATTCTCGATAGCTGTATTAGCACTTCGTGGTCTAGCCATGGCTTTTCGTTGACTGAATTAATAAGTCCCCACAGACGGCGCCAAACTGTTTCTGCCAAGAAACTTGAGATGAGATGATGGATGATTTCGGGATGATTACGTGCAGTCTTGGCTCGAAGCACGTGCTAGTTGGGATGACCTGCAAAACAGATGGAAGACTAACCCGGGGATTTTTCTTGTGAAGCCCCTCTGATGCCTAAGTCAGCGACGCCTTAGTCGAACGGGAATAGATGTGTTTGGTTGTTCTACCGCTCTTCAGTAGGTCTATTTTTTTACGGTCATTATTTTCAGTCCAATATTATACTTCATACCACTCTAATTCTCGACTGAAAAACATTCGTTTTTTGCAAAAAAAGGTTGGTATTTAACCACTACAAGAGAACGGTAGGAAGAGGTAGGAAATTTGTATTTTACCGGCTGAATATTATTCATTGGGTAAAATGGTATGTATTTAGGCGTTTTCTTGTAGTGATGTAAGCTTATGTAAGAACAAAAGTGAGTAAGTGGAGAATTGATTAGTTTTTACTGATGTGATGGTTGATCTTTTATAGGCACAGATCCCTAGAAAGAGAGTTTGAAGATGTGGGATCCCGGTGTTATGACTCCCAATTCCAGGTTACCAAATGTTCAAGGGCATTTATGTCCTTTCAATGAAGGATTGGGCTAACCACTAGGTTGGCTCAAACACCAACCTTTATTATCCATAGACCTTTAAAAGGTAAAATCACCTTCAATCTGTTGGATAGGTTACCTTGGCGTTTTACATTTAATTTTTTAAAAATGAATAAACATAAAAATAAGGAAAAATTGCTTATAATAATGCAACCTTTTGGCGATTCGCAAATAATAATGCAACCTTTTGATTATTCAGGAATAATGCAACCTTTATACACCATTTATTTTAAATAGGACAAATGACCGGTGACCTGAACCATTGGTAATTTTTTAATTAAAAATTTTAAATTTAATTAATTATTACATAAACTTATAAAATCTAAACTAAACCCAACCCACCCCCAACCCACGGGCCATGGCCACCAACCTACACACCTCCACCTACTGCCATCGACGCAACCACCACTCCCCCTCCCGTTTCCTCCCCCTAAACCACCCCTCCCCCGGCCTTCAGCACTCAGTAGTTCCACTTTGTTCGCGGTGTTGATACTTCATCCGCCGTTGTTGAAGTGAAATCAGAATCATCGAATTCTGTTAAGGAATCGAAATCGGAATTAGAATTGGAATCAGAATCGCAATCGAAGAAGCATATTAACTTGTTTGAAGGAATTAGGATATTTGATCCAATTGAGGTGGTAGAGAAAGTGAGAGAAGAGGAAGGGAGTAAGAGGAAGAAGGAGGAAGTCAGGGTGGTCGGGCGGCCGGAAGATGAGAAGTATAGGCTTGGTTATGGTGTGGCTGGGAAAGGCGTTAAGACTCCTTGGTATTCAGTGAAGCCACGAAAGGCGGCGGAGGAAGCCGACACGGAGGTGGGAGGATGAATTGAAGGTGGGGAAAGAAGGAGAGAGGAGAAGAGGTGGTATTGATGGCTGCCGGCGGTCGGGGAGTTGGAGGAGGTGGTAGTAGCTGGGGAGGGTGGGTAGAGGAGAGAGAGAGGTTAGGGGGGGGGGGGGGGGAGGGGAGGGGGAGGGTGGGGTGGGGGATTTCAGTTTGTCTGGGGCACGGGTTAGGGGGGTTTAGTTATAGTATTTTTGTTTTATTTTTATTTTTATTTATTTATTTATATTTATTTTTATAAATTTGTTTATTGGAACCAATTATTAGCCGACACGTGTCCCACTAAACCTATTCTTCAGGTTATAATTGATTTTATCCGGTTTTGTCCTATTTAAAATAAATGGGGTATAAAGGTTGCATTATTCCAGAATAATCGGAAGGTTGCATTATTATTTGCGAATCGCCAAAAGGTTGCATTATTATAATCAATTTTTCCTAAAAATAATTGAAAAGTTATAAGAAAAAAAACAACTCAGGCCCCACCCCAACCACCCGCCCCCACCCTGTGTGCCACCATGCACCATGGGGAAAGGCTCCCCATCGATCGCCTGAAATCATCGACATCCCGTTGGCTAAGAACCCCCCCGATATCCCTTCCCCTTAGCTAGAAAGTGGTTTTTCGGTGGGTTGGGGGAGTTTTCGAGGGGAGGGTGTTAATTGTCGTGGGAAAGGTGGTTGTTTTTAGACGGCCATAGCAACTTTTCCGGCCAAGGGAAGGGTATATCCGTGTGGGGGAGGGGTCTTGGTTGGCGGGATAGCAATGTTTTCAGGAGATGGAGGCCTTTCTTGGTGGTGCACGAGCGGCACACGGGGTGGTGGGGGGTGGTTAGGTTGGTTGGTTTTTTTATTTTTTAAATTTTAGTTTCATTATATTATTATTTTTATTTTATAGCTAACAAGTTTTTTAATTTGAAGAATTACAAGTTTTTCTATCTAAAAAAATGTATCTAAACCAAATGGGATGCAAAAGTTGGATTATTTTTAAGTTACTCAAAAGTGGAATTGTACGTTTAAAGTTGAACTGACAAAAGTTGCCGTATCAAAATTATTTTTTCTAAGAAAAAATATTATCGTATTTTAGGAACAATAAATTATAAACTAGGAAACCATGGTATAAAATCCTACTTGCACCAAAAATAAGACATAGCAAAAACGAAATTTTTTTATAGTGCTCTCTTGAGCAGTACTTGGTCGCAGGGTGCGACCATGTTTTGCCTTGCTTCTTCTTTTTCTTGATTTTGACTCTTTTTCCTCCACTTTCACATTTTACTCAGGATCTACAGCTCACAACGTGTACCCGAGCTCTTTAATCTATGTTGGATTCTTTAGGTTGGCACATACTCAACATTTATCTTGGTGTCTACTGCTATAATAAACAAGATTTTTTTAGAAATGAAAGGAATAATAAGTACTAGTAATTACTAACTTTTAAACTACATTATTTGTTTAAATCCTATGAAAATTGCCAATCAATAATTGTGTTTGATGATATATTATCTTTCCTATCTACCCACTAACATCTACCTAAAAAGGTTTGTTTAAAGCACTTGTTAATTTAGTCATGCCACTAGAACATTTCTTTCTCTTTTTCTAATTTGTTGTATAGTAATAAGATTAAATTACTAAAGAAAATTTTAATCAACATAAAAAGGAAAAGTAGCTAGTTGATAGTCGAGACTCCATAACATCACAAATTATTAAATACAATTTTTATTATACAGTGTATCATAAATAGTAATAAGTGTACCATGAGCATGGTACTTTCAAGGCAATTTTTGCTCAAATAGCCTTGGGTGTACCATGAGCATGGTACACCCGAGTGTATGATGCATAATCTCTTATTAAAAGAGACGATCTAATTTCAAATAATTAGACCAACCTAAATCCACAATCTATTAAAAAGCTCATTCCATTTAACTCTAATCTAACACTATTTTTGGATATTTTGCACCAACTTAGTCATACATTGTCTTCTCCGTTCTTTATTTTACTTCTAGTCTCGAACTACATCAATATCTTTATAAAAAAAATAATCAAACTTACCGAATGAATTTTAAGTGGATTAAACTAGTCACTAAATGAATTAAACATTGTGATTATTGAATGGATTAAATAGGTCATGAAATGGATTAAACGGATCACAAAATGGATTAAACTAGTCACTATTTTTATAAAGACGATTTTTCACTTTTAAATATTGAACTTAAATCGTTACTTAATTTTAATATAAACGTAGATAGCCTCTTATAAGACAAGTTGTCATATAATTAATCTTCTTTTTTGTAATTAATTTCTGGAAACGTAATTCAGAGGGGTGCAACCATTGATTGTATCTCTATTATATAAAGGAACTATAGGGAGACACCAAAAATAGAAAAAGAAAAAAATACAAATACAATAACTGCTCACCCATTTATAAACTGGTTCCACAAAAATTGCAAAAAACTAAGGAAAATATTCTTGACTCTTGACCAAAGACCCACCTCCTTGCCCTTCCAATTTCCCCACGTCTTAATTTCATACCACTCTCACTCTCTTTCTTTCACTCACTTAAAAAAGGGGAAAACTTTATTTCTCCTTCCTCCGTCCTCTTCCCTTCCTGCTCTCTTCTCTTTCGCTGCCTTCTCTTGAAAAATCTAGCCAATTCCGGTTAGCTCCGCCCACGCAGATCACCATTTGACGAGCAAACTCCTTCGCCGGCCATGGTTAGTTCATTGTTGATTTTAATGAATTTCTTAAATTGCTATTTTTTCACTATAAATGTTGAAAGAAACAAATTGGTTTTCGAGAACCACTCTTGATTGACTCAAATCTTCGTTCTTCACAGAAATCAACGAAGAGAAAGGATTATTCAAGGTTAATGCAGAATTTCTAATGAGGTAATTCAAGGTTAAAGTGACAATATTTTGTAAGTATGTTCTTTCTGAAAATTAGTTGTGAATGTTGAACGAATTTAGATGCTGAAAAACAATTTGAAGGAAAAGTGTTATTTTTTTACTGTAAGTTTTGCTCCTATTACGTTGAAGCAGTTATTGTTTAAAATTGATGAAATAACAAATTTTGATTCACTATTTTTTTCTTCTTTAATTCAATAATACTATAACAGGAATTGTAGTGTCTGAGTAATGGAAATTAGGTAATATTCTTCCCAATTTCACATATAATCTTTCACTTTTTTTTTTTTGTAAATTGTTATGAGTTTTGAACTATATATCTCTAACTTTATATCTGAAATTATTAGCAGTACTAATATTTGGTATTGATTATATGTCAACTTTTGCAGATTTGACCAAGGTAGTTTCAACCTGCAAGAGGTTTTTGATTTTATAGTTTTGCGTATCTCTAAGTTTTTCAACCTGCAAGAGGTGTAGGAATTCATAGATCGAATTTCAGGAAACAATTTCCTAACATCTATAACAGAATCGCATGCATAACAATATATGAATCGATACATAGAGTAGAGAATACACAAACCTTTTATTCACGACTTGAACAGGTATGTAGGGTTTGAATACTGTAAAGTATTATTGCAGATCTGGTTACTTTAGAGATAAAGAACTACAATTGTAATTCCTCTACTTAGTCCACGAACACCGATTAATACCCACGTCTGCTAGAACGGAAGAGTATGAACTATTCACTCTCTTGCTTTTGATGGGATAGGCGCCTAGACTAAAGAGGGAGAAAGGTTTTTCTTTTTACTCTATTTTGTGTCAAGTTACTGACTAACTGAATTTTTCATCTCTCTTCTTATTATATCTATATATAATAAATAGAGATTAGGTTAAGAGGAAAGGAAAAAACTAAAACCCTAATCACCCTAATAGTGGCCGGCCCTTATAAGCCTTTATGGGCTTATAATTTATTTATTAATCAGTGTTACTTTGTGTGACCTCATAGGATTAATTAACTTAGTTGTAGGCCCAAACCAATTTGTCTACAAACCGTAATTTATTCTCTAGCAAGCAAATACGGTTACTAAAATAATTAACTATATTATCTCCATAAATACAATCCCATTTATATTTATTAATTGCGGAAATTGTCTAAGGACATATTCCTTCAATCTCCCACTTGTCCGTAAGACAAGTACGCAATATTAAATTCCTTAAGTCTCTTAATGCCAAATTTGATAACACGATGTTATATACTCAAATATGTTTCTTGATCACCGAGGTTGAATTGTTCAACTGAAGATCAACTCTTTAATCTCATTTTAGCATGGCCATGAGTTTTTACAATTCTCCCTCATCAAGAGGCCCAGACACCATTCCTATCAGATAGGAGGACTTATTCAATCTTGTATGACCATAACTCCCACTCAATTCTTAGCCAACCTGAGCATTGCCTTTATAACCTCCTTTTACGGCACGGTGTTTAACAATGTCAAAGCTAAACTAATCATATAATGGTTATTAAGACATACTCATGTCCAAGGAATCTATTAAATATAGACATTCCGATTCTACTATTAGAATCTAATTAGGTCAAGTCTCAATGTATCAACCATACATCCATATTTGTTAATTTGACATCCCTATGTCTCTATAGCCCAAGGAACTGCGCTATCAATTAACATTATGCTAGTCTTTTAACAAGTCACTTATGTCCAATTCAGTGCCTTAAACTAGGGACATATTATAAATTGTGGTTTTTGTTCACTATATAGGGTTCCATTCATCACAACGTTTATGATGATCCTATTTCAAACACAATTTATTTGGACATCTTATTTAATACTAAACAAATTAAATAAGAATGTAGATTTTTTATTGATAAACAATTCCAAGCATAATCAATGTCTTTACAAATGCAAACATAAAGTAAGCATTATAAAGGCATTCTTTTATATGCTTAAGCCCATAGACCTAGTATGACCTTCATGCTTAGGTCGAGCAACCGGTTTAGTCTTTGGATCTCCCACATTCTCATCAATATGAATCTTGCTTATTCTGTATAGAACTCTTACAGCTCATAATTTCTCCATTGGGACAAAGAATGAAACCAGATGGAGATCGGAAATCATCTTTGTCACCTTGGTAATTCGTATATGCCTATCATTAACAACAAACTCAATTTCTCCACCATATACCAATCAATGATCCTCAGTTCTTCGTAAGTACATAAGGATATTCTTTGCACTCATCTAGTGCGTGTAACTTGGATAAGACTGGTATATGTTGCATTTACTCGTAGTATAGGCAACATCTGGTTGAGTGCAAAGCATAGCATGCATACATAATGGAACCTAATGCAGAAGCATAGGGAACATTACTCAATCTCTTGACTTCATCAGGTGTCGAAGGACACGGAGTCTTGCCAAGTGATATGCCATGTTTCATGGAATTGAAATCTCTCTTAGAGTTTTCCAGCTTGAAGCTAGCAAGAACCTTATCTATATTAGTTCCTTGACTAAGTTCAATCAGCCTTTTTAGACCTATCTCTATAGATCTTTATTCCCAAAATATACTCTGCCTCTCCTAAGTCTTTCATAGATAAACGATTTTTAAGCCATCCTTTGACTGACTCAAGCACGACTTATCATTTCCTATGAGAAGTATGTCTTCCACATACAAGACTAAAATTGTTATATTACTCCCACTCAATTTCTTGTATACACAAGATTTCTCTTCATTTATGAGGAAAACAAACTTTTTGATTGCCTAATCAAATCTGAGGTTCTAACTCCTGTATGCTTGCTTCAATCCATAAATGGATTTCTTAAGCTTGCATACCTTCCCTGAATTTGTTGGATGTTCAAAGCCTTGAGGTCGTGTCATATACACATCCTCTTTCAAGAACCTGTTCAAGAAAGCGGTTTTTACATCCATTTGTCGTATTTCATATGAAATGCGGCAATTGCAAGGATTATCCTAATGGATGGCTACTAGGGAAAGGTTAAATTCATAGTTTATACTATGAATATGACGGAAACCTTTTGCCACTATCATAGCTTTGAAAACACTAATGTTTCCGTCTTTGTCTGCTTTCAATTTGAAAATCTATTTGCATCCAATGGGTCTCACGCCATCAGGCAAATCAACCAAGTCCCATACTTGATTTTCAGACATAGATTCCATTTCGGATCTCATGGCTTCACGCCATTTCTAGGAGTCCTATCCCTCCAAAGCATCTTTGTAGCTGATAGGCTCACACTTACTAAAATCGTTATTTTAGAACTTTCCGTCGAAAGAAAATCAACATATTTTCTTGATGGAATGGTGATCCTAAGAGATCTACGTAGGGGAACAACAGAAGAAGAATCTCGGTCGTTAGACTTAGAAGCTTCGCATGGATTCGATCCAAGTGGGACGGTAGGAGGTTCGTGGATAGGATTTACTACCCCCCCCCCAACATTTTCATGCTGGTCCGCCTCTAATGAGGTGTTAACCTCACCCATTTGTTGCTCATCTCGAATTTCTTCGAGATATATATACATTTCTCCCACTTGTCTTCTTTGGAAATAAACTTATTTTCAAGGAAGACACTATAGCGAGCAACAAACACTTTGTTTTCGCTACGGTGGTAAAAATAATATCCCTAGGTCTCTTTGGGATATCCCACAAAGAAACACTTTTTAGATTTGGGTGCTAATTTATCAGATAGTAAACGTTTTACATAAACTTCACACCCTAAACCCTTAGAAAAGACATTTTAGGAACGGTTCTGACCATATCTCATATGGAGTCTAATCTACTGCTTTGGATGGAGTCCTATTGAGTGTAAGCGCAATTGTATCAAGAGAAAATCCCAAAAGAAATATAGAGAGATCAGCAAAACTCATCATGGATCGTACCATATCTAATAGGGTGCGATTCCTTCTCTTGGAAACACCACTGAATTGTGGAATTTCCTGTTGAAGTTCATTGTGAAAATATTCCACAATCTTTCAAATGATCACCGAACTTTTGACTCAGATATCCCCTCCATGACCAGATCATAAAGATTTAATCTTCTTGCCAAGTCGATTTTGTACTTTATTTGGAATTCTTTGAATTTTTCAAAGGCCTCCAACTTATGCCGCGTGAGGTAAACATATCAATATGTGCTTACATCATCAGTAAAAGTAATTAAGTAACTTACCCTCCCCTAGCCAATGTATTCTTAGGTCCATACACATCCGTATGTATGAGGGCGAAGAGGTCATTGGCCCTTTCACTCGAACTAGTGAAAAAAGACTTTGTCATTTCTCCCATTAAGCAAAACTCACACATCAGATGATTCAAAATCAAATGATTTTGAGAACTCCATCTTTATGTAATTTCTCAATTCGTTTTGTACTTATGTAGTCTAATCGACAATGTCATAGGTGTATTGGGTTTAATTCATTTGACTTATGTTTCTCGCTATTTTTATAGATATGTGTTTGTGGAACATACAAACCATTTGATAACTTAGTAGAGATACAGAACATATCATTCAAATAAGAAGAAAACCAATTCTTCTTTATTGTGAATGAGAAAACTTCAGAATCCAAAACAGAAACTGAAATAGTGTTCAGCAATATTTTAAAACATAACAACAATTATTAAGTCTCAAAATAAATCCATAATGTAAAGATAGACTGAAAACTCCCACTGCCTAGGCGGCAACTCGAGCTCCATTGCCATTGCAATTCTACCTCTCCATTAAGCGTGTCTCCTACTTCTTTTTAGATCTTGCACATTACAGATAATGTGAGAACTACATCTAGTATCAAATACACATGATGCAAAAGTAGTTTAAGTTATCTCTATAACATAAATACCTGAAGAAGAAGCTCTAGTCTTCTTGTACTCCAGATACTTAGGGCAGTTCCTCTTCCTATGACCCACCTTGTGACAATAGTAGCACTCATGTATTGCTACTATGGCTTTAGGTGTTGCCTTTGGCTCCTCAGAAGTGTTGGGCTCAGCAACTTGTTTGCCTTTGCCCTTACCCTTCTTAGACGGAACTCCGTGCTTCTTGAGCCCCTTGCCCTTTTGCACCATCAAAACATCCTTATGCTCCTTTATGGGCTCAGTAGGCAAGCTCCTTTCAGCCTGAATCAGTATACCATGCAACTCTTGTATGGTCTTTTCCCCTCCTTGCATATAGAAGTTCAAACTAAAGTTCTTATATGCATCAGTGAGTAAATTGATGATCATATCAATTGCTATCTCTTTGGGATAGGAAAATCCCAACTTGGTCATTTGCTCAAAATGACTAATCATTTTGAACACGTGGGGACCAACTGATTTTCCTTTCTCCATATTACACTCAACAAGCTTGCGGTTCACTTCGAACCTCTCCAACCTAAGATGCTTTTGAAAAAAGGTTCGCAACTGTTGGATTATTGTATAGGCATCCATTCCTTCAAAACGTTTTTGAAAGTCAGGTTCCATACATGCAAGCATCAAACATGTGACAGGCACAGATTTGTTTATGAGTATTTGCCTAGCTATCCTATCAGCTTGGCGAGAATTCTCGGGAAGTGCAGGAATAGGAGTTTCAAGAACAGTTTCTCTCCTTTCATTTCTGAGAACTATTCTCAGATTTCTCTCCCAGTCTAGGAAGTTCTCTTGGTTGAGTTTTTCTTTTGCAAGAATAAAGCGCAAATTATAGCCAAAGTGATTGTTGTTGTTGTTACACATGACTACAAAAAATAGTAAACAAGCATTCAATCAAAAAGTTTATCAATGATGGTTATTTAAACAAATTTAAACAACTATTAATACTTTATTCAAAATATAAAACCCCATATTGAATAAAGAAATAACCAAGATCCCCTCCCACTAAAATTAAACGGACTTTGGCCCTGCCTTTAAAGATAGTGATAGAGGTAAGTAAACCACTTACTAATTATAACAATTTATAATTCTTGGTAGATAGGTTAATAACTCTTTATAAACTCCTATCTCACTGCTTCAAAACCCAAAACTTTATCTTTTGATGATTTTGTTGAGTCAAACCAAACATTAACATGTAAGTTTCAAAAAACCTACCCTACTATCCTCGGAATTATGAGCAACACCCTGCTTTGGCAGAACCTATTACTCATGATCTAAGGCTTTATAGGTGTTGTTTGGAAAAGCATTTAAACTCAATATCACCCTTGGGGACTCAAGTTTATTATGTTGGTTATATTAAAAGGTGAACACATTATATAAATAACCACACATAAACTTGAGTGAGCATTTAAAAGAAATTAAATGCATAAACAATCAAAGAAGAACTTAAAACGCGATCCTAGTATGGCCCCTAAACCTAGAAAATCTAATCTTCATGAATCCTCCCTTGGGACTTTCTTGGATCTCCATCCTTGATTCTCCACGGAACTTCAATCTTGATCTTCATTTAAATTATTCTAAGCAAAGAATTTAAATTACAAAAATACAAACGATACGCAGATCGTATTTTCTATCCTAGTTTGGGCCATACCAGTCACGATTGTGCAAATATAATATCAAACATATTATAATATACATCTAAGCAAAATTATAATATCATCATATTATAAAAAATATCGACGTAATATAATATCAGACATATTATGTGCATCCATGAAAGAAATATAATATCATCATATTATAAATCATAACTTATTTACTCCATTAACGTTTAATGGGTAATAACAAATATTTCCAAAATATATAAAACATTCACGCATTTATTTAGAAAATAAAATGCAAGTAAAAGTAACACAATTATATAAATACAAAATTTATTTACTCCATTAACGATTAATGAGCAAATAAAATTTTCCATTATAATTTTAAAACTTAACAAGTTTAAGTTAGAAAATATTTAGGAAATATAACTCGAATTAATAATTTTCCTAAAATTAGTCATCTTAACAAATTTAAGAATATAACTAATAAGAAAACTTTCATTCTTTTCATTCAATTACAACTTTAATATGATATTAATCTCCATTAATATTAATTTGCATAATTGAAAATTTTATAACTTTTGCCCAAAGAAAATCAATAAATCAGAATTTAAATCACCATTAACCAAAAAACAAAACAAAAAATAGATGGACTGAGCTAGGCCCGGCGGAGGCCCCCAGCCCAGCCCAGCCCAGCTGCTGGCCCGCGAAAGCAGCACAGGGCTGCTGGCTTCTCGTGACCACCAGATCCGCAGCAGTGACGCAACCACACAGGGCTGCAGTCACGCGTGCGACCCGCCGGAGGGATGGTGGTGGATCGCCGGAGTGATGTCGGTCAAACGAAGCAACTGGATTGCCGCCATACTCGCCGGAAAAAGCGAGGAGTAGCCCAGAATTTTCGAAACAATTTTCGTAAAATCTGGGTTGTTTTCAAACGAAAAACCGAGAGATTTTCGGCTAAAACAACTAATTTTTGGTTTTTGTTTTGTGATTTAAACTTACAATAAGCTTATAAACACAATTTGGTTAACAAAGTACAACTCAATTGCAAAAATTTAACCATAAAACGAATTGGGGGAAAAATTAGGGTTTTTGATTGTTTCGAATCAAACTATTTGATTTCGAAACGAAAATCACAATTAAATACATCAATTTTCAATTCAAATCAAAACAAATCAAAGCCCTAATTCAATTTCACAAAATAAACACATTGAATTGCTGAATTTGGGAGCAAGAATTTCGACCAAACTAGGTCGAACAAAACCAAAAAATTTCGATTTAAATTTCCGTAAATTAAATCAAAAACAATTTATTTTTGGGCAATTTTTAACATAAAATTCATAAATTTTATGCTTTTCAATTTATTAATATCAACATATTAATCTTGCAAATTAACACATATTAAAATTCCTCCTTGAATTGAATTGGAATTATGAACTTGATCATATAAAATTATGCAAGAGGCTAAAACTGATACCACTGTAGGAATTCATAGATGCGAATAGCGGAATTTCAGGAAACAATTTCCTAACATCTATAACAGAATCGCATGCATAACAATATATGAATCGATACATAGAGTAGAGAATACACAAACCTTTTATTCACGACTTGAACAGGTATGTAGGGTTTGAATACTGTAAAGTATTATTGCAGATCTGGTTACTTTAGAGATAAAGAACTACAATTGTAATTCCTCTACTTAGTCCACGAACACCGATTAATACCCACGTCTGCTAGAACGGAAGAGTATGAACTATTCACTCTCTTGCTTTTGATGGGATAGGCGCCTAGACTAAAGAGGGAGAAAGGTTTTTCTTTTTACTCTATTTTGTGTCAAGTTACTGACTAACTGAATTTTTCATCTCTCTTCTTATTATATCTATATATAATAAATAGAGATTAGGTTAAGAGGAAAGGAAAAAACTAAAACCCTAATCACCCTAATAGTGGCCGGCCCTTATAAGCCTTTATGGGCTTATAATTTATTTATTAATCAGTGTTACTTTGTGTGACCTCATAGGATTAATTAACTTAGTTGTAGGCCCAAACCAATTTGTCTACAAACCGTAATTTATTCTCTAGCAATCAAATACGGTTACTAAAATAATTAACTATATTATCTCCATAAATACAATCCCATTTATATTTAGTAATTGCGGAAATTGTCTAAGGACATATTCCTTCAAGAGGTAGTTTCAACCTGTTAGTATCGTACAAGCAAAGACTAATTGTTGTAATACGGAACAAATGGAGAGTTTTTCACAGTTAGCACCTAATTTTCCAGTGAGATTCAGTTCAGTTACGAAAGCTTGATGACTGCAACCAACAATTTTGATATACACAACAAACTTGGGGGGGGGGGGTTGGGTCTGTTTTTTAAGGAAGCTTGAGAAATGGAACCAAAATTGCAGTGAAGCGTTTGGATAATCTTGGACAAGGACGAAGGGAATTTTTAGCTGAGGTTCAGACCATGACTGCATACACCACGTGAATTTAGTAAAATTGGTTGGATTTTGTGCTGAACACAAACACAGGCTTTTGGTTTACGCGCATTTGAGTAATGGGTCTCTGGATAAGTGGATTTTCAGCTCGAATCCAAGAGGCAGCCTTACTTGGTGTTTCTGTCCAAGACAGCAACAGTGAATGTGGTGGTGGGTACTTGGTGGAATCGTGGCTCCCAAACGTCCTTCGTGGTGGTGGTTACCTGCAAAACAAGGAGAAAACTCGGGGGTGGTTCCGAGGATCGCCTCTCCGATGCCTAAGTCAGTCCAAATTGAGCACAAGATCTCTAGTCGAGAGAAAACGAGTATCAAGTGCAAGTATTTTGTGAGTGTTTGATTCAACGTACCTTACCCATGCATGGGCATGGGTATTTATATGAGACATGGACTTGTAACTGACCTAGTAAAGTGAGTGGGCCTCTTTCAAAGTGGGCCAAGGTGGAACGAGGCCTTCATTAAACTCCAGCCTAAAGGCTATGTCCGGAGCGGTCTGCCTGAGGAGGTCTGCTCTGCTCTAGGCGCTCTGACGTGGAGTGGCAGGCTGCTTCCAGCTGGAGGTCTGCTAGGTAGACCCCATACAATTTGCCCCCCGGACCCAGTATTTGCAGATTGCAATATGCTGGGTGCATTTGTTTTTGTTCTGGCGTTCTGCTCTTCGCGGAATGATACGTGGCTGTCTGTGAGCTGCTCTTCACAAACTCCAGAATGCTTCCATTTTTCCCGCCCATTTGGTTGGGGTGTTGAGTAAGGGTCATTAATTCATTTTGAATTGAATTAAATTGATGTGACTCTTTGGGTTCCCAAGGAATGTAATGATGATAAGTTGGTGCTGAGTGGACGAATTATGCTTATTTAAAGGCTGAATCGACCTTTTGTGGAACTTTTCAGTTTCCTTTCCTTCGAACTCTTTGCTTTTCAAACTTTCTTGTTGTTCTTCGAGAATTTCTTTTCGCCCTAGCCATTTTCGAGTGATTTCTCTTGATTATCTTGGGAGATATCTGTCTGCGTTTGGAGATTAATTGATACTGTTGCGTTCGTGGCTTTCGTCTTCTCTTCCTTGGCGTCTTCTGCTCTCCATCTAGGTAAACTCCTTTTCCCAGATCTACTTTTGGTTTTTTCCTTCTTGGATGGTTTTGATGTGATCTTTTCTGTGTTTATGGATTTCTCCCCCTTTTTCCTTCTGTACGCATTTATTTGCCTGTGTTTTTGGGGTTAGGGTTTCTTTCCTTTGGTCTTCAGATGCGATTGTTTACTTCTTTGTTTCATAGATCTGTTTGGTGTTGTCTCGTTTCCGTTCTGCCGCTCTGAATGATAGGCTCTGTCCTGCTTCTTCAGCAGGACTCTGCTTTGGTTGGTAGGCTCTGCTCTGCTTCTTCAGCTGAGTTCTGCTCTACTGTTGACATTTAAGATTTTTAGGGTTTGCTTTGTTTACCCTGTTATCCTCTTTACTTGCTGGGTTGTAAGCCTGCGATGTGTCTTCATTGTTTGTACTGCGTTATTTGCAAGAAAATATCCTATTTCTTGGCTATGTCTGATCTTTACATACCATACACATCCTCATACACATCCTTGCCCCCCAGTCTGGTAGCTCAGTCTGTAGGTCTGAGGTGCCAGACTGTCTTGTGTGGTGACTGCAAGTCTGATGTGCTGTCGTCTGCTTCTTGTGTTGTGTAGGATGTCTACTTCTCACTCTGCTGCTTCCCGTGGGAAGGATGTGGTATCTACCTCTTCGTCCGAGCCGGATGAGCCTTATCCGGTGGACACTCAGTCCCCGTTTTTAAAGTTGGATTTGCCTCGGTGTAAGGACGAGGTGGTTCCGGAGGAATGGGAGATCTTTGACCCCTGGGACAGTCTTTGTAAGGAGGTGTTGGGTCCTGAAACCAACAGATTTCCTCCCAACTACAAGTTTAAGCCCACTCTGCCCGCAGTCAAATGGAAGTACAGCGACCATGAGATGCGGAGTCTTGCCCTTTACGACAGCAAGGGTAAGCCTTATTTGGCGAAGAGATCTGCAGAAGCGTTCAAACGGGCGCATGCTGCATACTACCTGGAGATTTCTGCGGAGATCGAGCCGCTTCGCGGGTCTTGGGTAGTGCTTCCCCAAGAGGGTCAGAGCCTGGCAGATGTACCAGAGGGGTACACTGCTGTTTATATGAAGCAGCTGGAGTTCGGGCTTAGATTCCCCATCCACTGGTTCTTGGAGTGGGTTCTCTGCCGGTATCGTATGGCTCTCTGCCAAGTCAATCCCCAGTCTCTGAAGAAGATTCTGGGGTTTATTTGGGTTTGTGAAGCTCTGGGCTTCCCCCTCACCATGAAACTCTTTCAATGCCTGTTTTACTTTAAGAGGCAGGGGGGAGTATAGCTTTTTCACCGGCTCGGTGCGGGCCAATCATCTGACGGTCTATCCCGTCGATCTCAGTCTGAAAGATTGGCGGGATAGTTTTGTCTTTGTTAGGGTACCGACGGAGGAAGGGCACCCTTATCAATTTAGGGCCCCTCTGCGCCCTGTGGAGCCTAACTTCCAGAGGCAGTTGGACCCGAATGTGCTGAACTGGGACGAGAGGGTAGCTTACTACTACTTCAAGTCCAGATCCAAGGTTACTGCCGGGAAGCAGTTTCTTCCCAAGTACTGGTTACCGCATCACTATGTGATGTGTCAAAATGACTTCCTGAGGATAGGCCATCTGTCCCCTGATTATACTACGGGTAAGCGCTCTGCCAACTCTTAACTCTGCTTCTCATTTTCCATTCTGCTGTGATTCATTGTTTGTACTGTGCTGCAGCTCCGTGCCGACAGTTTGTTCGCCAAGTGATTAAGGGTGGGTTTTGAGCTGGCGGGCGTGTTCTGCCCCTTTCCATTATTTTCCTTCTGCATTCTGACTTGCTGTAGCTAATGAGTATTCTAATGTTGCAGAGACTCTGGGGTCTGCCATTCCTTGGGAGCTGGGTTTGAGTCAGTCTTCAGTATGTCGCAGGTACCGTCCGGTACCTGACCCAGGGACCTACACCGTCCCTGACTTCATCAGGGAGATTAACGCTACCCCCTTGGACCATCCTTCCCTCCGGACCAAGCGCCCGGAACTTGTGGATAGGTTTACTGGGGCGTCCCGGCCGCAAAGGGGCCCCTCTGCCACTGTCACAGAGATTCAATCTGATGAGGAGGAGGAGGAGGCGGCTGTTCCTCTGCAGACCCATCGTTCCCGGCGTGCTGTGCATCTGCCGGGCGATGATGATGTTGGTGGATCTGCAGAGGGGGCCAGCACTCTGCAAGGGACTGTTCTGATTGTTGAGCCCCTGCAACAGCTTCCTCCTGCGCAACCAGGTATTACTTATGATGAACCCCAAGGTATTCTTTCTGCTTGTGTGCATTCTGACCAGCATTCTGACCAGGTATACTTTCAGAACCGCCTGTGGTGGAGGATGTGCCCATGGGAGGGCCTGACCAAGCGGCGACAGAGTTTGACAGGACGGAGAAAGAACCTACTCCAGTGGGTGGTTCTGCTCAGCCTGATGAAGCTGGTCAGGAGTCCCATCGAGCCATGACAGAGTTTGACAGGACGGGGGCGGAGGCTGCTAAGACTGTCACGACTCAGTCTGCTGAGGATCAGAGTGAGGGCCAGTCAGGTAGCTGTCTTCTTCAGACCCAAACTGCTCTTTGTTATCGGTTTCTTTTTACCTGCACCTTCTTGATTTCCCTGTTTTTATTTTAATATGATAGGCTCTGCTGGGAAAACCGTCCCTACGCCCGTTCAGACTAACCAGGAGACGGTGGAGCCTCTCCAGCATGAGAGGGTGGAGCAGCAGAGCTTGGCTTCCGTCCCAGTGGTGGAGACCGTCTTGTCTCCCCCTGCCCAGAAGGCTACTCCTCCTAGTAGGAAGGCTGCTCCTCCTCCTCCCAGAGGCTTTAAGCAGGTCCTTGCCCCTACTCCTGAGGATCTGGCGCGTGTGGTTAGTGTTTCCTTTTCCTCTCTTCCCTCTTGTAGAGTCAATTCGTTCTGTGCCTTACTTTGTTGACGACATTTTCTTCCTTTTATTTTCTTCAGCAGCAATTGAGGGCTAGGAAGGTGCAGTCTGCTGCGGCTCTTCAGACCTCTGCTCCCACTGCGGGCCAGCTTAAGCCCCTTGCAGAGGGTGCTCATCAGACTACGGCTGAGCCTGAGGTCTCTTCTCATTCCCAGAAGAGGTCAGCAGAGAGGCAGAGTGAGGAAGGAGCTCCTCCTCAGAAGAAGACTCGTCTCCCTGCTGACTCCCCTCGGATCGTTGTTGTTGAGGACGACGTCGCCACCAAAGGTGTGCATCCTTTACCTGGTCTTAGCTCCGGCCTTTTCCCTTCTGTGGAACTGACTGGACTTTCTTTTGGCTCAGGTTCTCTGCAGAGGGAATCGGCGGACGACCAGCACGAGGCTCAGGGGCGGGAGCAGATGTCCGTGGCCTTCCCTGATCCCAGTGAGTGGTTGAAGCTTCTGGCAAGTCGCTTCTCACCGGACTATGCTGTTCAAGATGTCCCCCTGGCGAGTTTTCTGTTCTTCTTATAGTCATCTGTTTATGACATTAAGATTTCTTTCTGATATGCTTTTTCCTTGATTACAGGCTGCACGGGCCGGCGCCTTCATTGGAGAGTTCTGCCATGCTGTGGGGCTGGGTAGACATGAGGCAGATCTCCCTGAACTGCAGCAGCTTAAGGCTCAGGTAGCGCAGCAGAGAGCAGAGTATGCCAAGCTGAAATCCCAGAACTCTCTGATTGTGTCCACCTGCCGTGAAACTGAGGAGGAGAGGGATGCTCTGATTGTGGAGCGCGACACCTTGCGGACCGTCAACCAACGCATGGAGGGTCAGGCGGCGCAAGCAGAGGCTATCGCGGCTGAGCATTCCCGCCTCTCTTCTCAGCTTAGTGAGGCGTTGTCTCGTGCTTCGACGGTGGAGACTAAGCTGAAGACCTCCGAGGCCCGGCTGCAGGCGGCGTTGAAGGAGCAGGAGCAGCTCAGAGGTCAGCTCTCTGCTATACGGGCTGATCATGAAGGCTGCTCTGCTAAATTGGCTCTGCAAGCCAAGGAGGCTGAGGCAGCTCTAAGACAGAAGGAGGAGGAGCTAGGGGCAGAGTTCTCCAAGTTGCTTTCTGAGAGGGATGCTCAGCAGGCTAAGGAGGCTGAGGTAGCCCTAAAGCAGACAGAGGCCCAGCTGCTGGCGGAGGAGGCTGCCCGGGCTGCTCAGATGGAAGAGGCGTTTGGGAACAAGTACTGGGAGGACTGCAAAGTTGCGGTCCGCAGGGTTCTCTGGCATTTGCAGCCCTCTTTTAACTGGGATGCCTTTGAGGACGCCTATGCCAGTCAAGTGCATATGCGACCTCCGGTGACTCAGGAGCTCAGAGATCTGGAGTTGCTCTACTCTCTGCCTTCAGAGGGAGAATCTTCAGAGCAGCAAGTTGATGGGAGCTCTGCAAAGGATGGCAGCTCTGTTCCTAAGCAATAGGAACTCGGGCGGCTATCTCATGCTTCGCCTCAGTCTTCTTGTGACTCCTGTCTGAGCTGCTGAGGTAGGTGAGCTGGGAGCCTGTGCTGAACTGATTGCAGTCCTCCGTTTTTGCCCTCCGATGACATCCTAATTGACTTATCTTGTAATATTTGTAACTGAATAGTCAAACATTTCCTTTCCATCTGTATTTGCTCCCTTCTTTTGATTAGGTAGCCGCCGTTGTTGTAGTACTATGTAGCACTCTGATTTGGTTTATAGCCAGATCTTCTTATGTAAGATTCAATTAGTCAGCAATTATGTTTCCTGCAATGCGAGTTGCGTTCCTCTGTTGACTTTTGTGCTTTCTATTCGATGCATACCATGTTTTGTTATTTCTGCTAAGTACCTGCGTTCTGCTCTGATGATGAGTCTGCCGTGCCATCAAGCAAATGCATTCAGGCGTTTTTGTTTACTTGGCTTGGTGGCCGGTGAGATTTGCTCAGAGCTGGGACTTTAGGGGCCCTTTACTCTTCTGCTCTGCCTTATGTATGACAAAGATTCAACAACAGCAGAGCAGAGGAGGTATTTTGACGCCCTAAGTCATGATGATTCTGGGAGTTTTGGGGTTCGCCCTTTAGCTCCTTCTGCCATCTTTTTCGTGTCGGGGTACGCTTTGGTTCTTAGGAACTCTCGCGTCCCCATTAGCCTTAGGTGTCTATGACTTATCCTTGCTGCTTTTTGGGCCTTCGGCCCCGCAGGTTTAGAGGTAGAGGTCTATGACATCGGTAAGTCGAGTCGGCATCCGATCACTCTGCGGGCCTCAGGGGCTCTTGGACAGAGTTAACCTTTTGGCCGACTCCCTTTCTTCATTATACAGTTTACTTTTGTGTCTGAAGAGCCTCTTCAGCCTTCAGTCTGACTCAGACCCTGTTTTCTTTTGCCAGACTGTGGTATTTTTTCTCAGTCTGCTAAGGGTCTATCTGATTTTGTCGTTTTGTTTTTCATAAAGAATTGATAAGGGGACGGGGGTTTAATGCGAAAATGGAGAGTGGTGGACAAAGGGTGGCTCAAAGGCCTTTCATTCATGGGCGTTTTGATACAATCTGGGTTATACGAAGTATTTTTTCAATATTCGGGCGTTCCAGTTGCTTTTTAGTTCACTTCCATCCATTCTTCTCAGTCTGTAGGTTCCGGGGTGTAGCTCTTCACTAACCTGGTAGGGTCCCTCCCACTTAGCCGACAGCTTTCCGTGTATTTTGTCTTTTTGCACAGCTGCTGCATTTCTGAGTACCAGATCCCCTACCTCCAGAGGCCTGGCCCTCACTTTCCGGTTATAGTATCTGCTGACTCTGGCTTTGTAAGCTTCCATTCTGAATCTAGCTTCGTTTCTGTATTCATCCAGCAGATCTAGATTTGTCCTCAGGGCTTCGTCATTCAGACCTGGCTCAAATAGGCTGATCCTCAGACTCTCGGACCCGATCTCAACAGGCATGACAGCTTCAGAACCATATACCAGGTGGAAGGGGGTCTGCCCAGTCGATTCTTTGATTGTGGTTCTTATCGACCACAGAGTGTTAGGCAGCTCCTCTAGCCACTTGCTTTTTTGCTCCTCCAGCTTCTTCTGTAGGCCTATCAGGATCTGCTTGTTAGCGGCTTCGGCCTGACCGTTGCACTGAGGGTTGCAGACTGAAGATAGGGCACATTTAATCCCAAACTGCTCCAACCACCCTGATAGGGGTATGTTGTCAAACTGTCTCCCGTGGTCGAAGACGAAAGCCTTCGGAATTCCGTATCTGGTGATGATGTTCTGCCACAAAAATTTTCTGACGGCTGCTTCTGTGATGGTGGATAGGGCTTCTGCCTCTATCCACTTAGTGAAGTAATCTACCCCCACAATTAACCATTTCTTCTGATATTGGGCCGTTGTGAAGGGTCCCAGGATGTCTAGCCCCCATTGGGCGAATGGGATGGGGTTGTAGATTGGCATGAGGTCGTTTGCGGGTAGCTTGATGTTCGGTGCAAACCTCTGGCAGCTGTCGCATTTTTTCACCAAAGCTTCAGAGTCAGCTTTCATTGTGGGCCAATAATAACCGGCTCTGAGAGCTTTATGGGCCAGAGCTCTTGGTCCGATATGGTGTCCGCAGAGTCCCTCATGAATCTCCCTCAATATGTAGTCTGCATCTCTCTGCCCTACGCATTTGAGTAGGGGCAGAGAGAAAGACTTCCTGTATAGCTCGTCCCCGATCAGGCAGTATCTGCATGCTGTCAGCTTGAGTTTTCTTGCTTTCATTTTTCCTTCTGGTAATTTGCCAGTCTGTTTATACTCAGCGATCTCCTTGATCCACTTTGGCATATCTTCCAGTTCAAAAACTCGCTCTGCATCCTCGCAGATTGCACTGGTGGGTCTGACTTCCACCAGAACAGACCTATTCAGCTCTTGCAGACTGCTGCTTCCCAATTTGGACAGGGCATCTGCTTGTGCGTTCTGTGCTCTAGGCACTTGTTCAATTCTAAAAGTTTCAAAGAATGAAATCAGAGACCTCATTCTGGCTAGGTAGCTCTACATCGTCGGCTCCTTGGCCTCATACTCCCCCTTGACTTGGTTGGTTACCAACTGAGAGTCAACTTTGAGGTGGACGTGCTTGGCTTCCAGGGTCTGGCAGAGCTGCAATCCAGCGATGGCCGCTTCGTACTCTGATTCATTATTGGTTGCCGAAAACATGAACTTCAGGGCATATTCAATGATTTTCCCCTCTGGGGTTCTGATGACCACGCCTGCCCCAGAGCCGTAGATGGTTGCAGACCCGTCTGTAAAGACTTCCCAGGCTCTGGGCTCTCCTACTGATTCCTGATAGGCACACTCTGCTAGGAAGTCAGCTAGAGCTTGTGCTTTTATGGCGGTTCGCGGGGCGAATTTGATACCGAACCCTGTCAGCTCCAGGGCCCAGTTCATGATTCTCCCTGATTTGTCTACCTTCTCCATTGCCTTTTTCAGAGGCATATTTGTCAGCACAGTGACGGGATGTGCGTCAAAATATGGCCTCAGCTTTCTGGTGGCCAGCACTACTGCGTAGGCTGCCCTCTCTATCAATGGGTAGCGTGTTTCTGCACCCGTGAGGGTGTGGCTTACAAAATATACCGGCTGCTGCTTCTTGTTCTCTTCCTTCAGCAGGACTGCACTCACAGTTGCAGTTGTAACGGCAATGTATAGGGAGAGAGCTTCCCCTGTCTTGGGTCTGGCCAGTGTTGGCAGGCCAGAGAGGTGTGACTTCAACTTCTGGAATGCCTCCTTCTGCTCCGCTTCCCACCTGAACTCTTTGTTCCCCTTCAATATTTTGAAGAATGGGAGAGCTTTCTCTGCACACTGAGCTATGAATCTGGACAGGGCTGTCATTCTGCCTATCAGCCTCTGGATGTCTCTGATGCTTTTAGGCTCTGGCAGATCCATAGCTGCTTTTACTTTGTCGGGATTCGCGTCGATCCCCCTTTCGCTGACCAGATAGCCCAGGAATTTCCCTGACCGTACTCCAAACACGCATTTCTTAGGATTCAACTTCATGCTGTGTTTGCGGAGGTTGGCGAAGGTCTCCTTTAGGTCTGCTATGTGGTCAATCTCAGTTTTACTCTTGGTGATGACGTCATCAACGTACACCTCCAAATTCCTTCCCCTTTGACCGGCAAAGACCTGATCCATCAGCCTTTGATAGGTGGCGCCTGCGTTCTTCAGCCCGAAGGGCATCATGACATAGCAGAATACCCCGATAGGGGTGATGAATGCCGTCTTCTCCTTGTCTGCGGGGTCCATGAAGATCTGATGGTATCCGCTGAACGCGTCCATGAAGCTGAGCAGAGCGTGCCCACTGGTAGAGTCTACCAGCTGGTCGATTCTTGGCAAGGGATAGCAGTCTTTGGGGCAGGCTTTGTTGAGGTCTGTGAAGTCAACGCACATCCTCCAGCTCTCGTTCGTCTTCTTAACCATTACCACATTGGCCAACCATTCTGGATATTTGCAGGGCTCTATGAACCCTGCCTCAAGCAGCTTCTGAACTTCTTCCTCGATGGCTTTATTTTTCTCCGCAGAGTAATTCCTCCTCTTCTGCTTCACAGGTCTGTATCCTGCGGCGGTGTTTAACTTGTGGTTGATGGTGGCTGGGTCCACCACAGGCATCTCAGCTGCCGAGAAAGCGAACACATCTGCGTTCTCTTTCAGCAGACTGATTAGGTTGACTCTGGTTTCAGGATCCAGGTCTTTGCCTATCCTGACTGCCCTGCCTTCTTCCGGTCCCAAGAGTACCTCTTCGGTCTCTTCCCCCGGTTCAGGCTTATTTGCCTCCTGCTCTGCTTCTGGCCGAGCATCGGCCTCACTGATAGCAGCACACTCTTCCTCTCTTTGCTTGGCCTCTTTGGCCTTTCCTTCATTACTTTCTTTCCCGGCTTCTTCAGCCTGGTCCTTCTTGGCTTCTTCGGCCTCTTTCCTCTTTCCTTCTTTCTTTTCCTTTCTCCTCTTTCTCCTGGACCCAGAGTGGTCAGGAGGAGGAGGTCTTTTATCCTTCTTTAGGGCGGTCAGATTGCATGACCTAGCTGCTCTCTGATCTCCCTTCAGTCTGCCCACTTCTCCAGTACTGCTTAGGAAAAGCATGGTCTGATGATGGGTTGACGGGATTCCCTGTACTGCCTCGATGAACTTCCTTCCCATCAGAGCGTTGTATGGTGACGGGAGGTCTACCACCAGAAACTCTTGTACTACTGCTCTCTTCACTCCGTTCTGCCCCTCTGTGGTCACTGTCAGATGTATCTTCCCCTCTGGGATGATGGAATTCCCCGTGAATCCGACGATTGGAGTTCCTCCTTGCTTCAGCATTGAACGATCTAGCTCCATTTTATCGAAGGTATCCTTATAAAGGATATTCACGGCGCTCCCGCCATCTACCAGTATTCTTCGTACATCTATCTTGCTAATCTCCAGAGTGACCACAAGAGGGTCAGAGTGCGGGAAGCTGATGCCTTTGCAGTCTTCTGCTGTGAAGGTCATGTTTGGTAGATCTGGGTTCAGCTCTGCCTGGTTGATGGAGTAGAGGTTGAGGTGGGTGAGTTGCCTTAGGTGAGCCCTCTCTCCCCCTATCGAGCTAGAGCTGCCAAATATGACGTATACCGTCTTCTTTTTCCCTTCCTTGATCTCTGCTCGCTTGTCCTGCAGTGTCTGCCCTTCGCTCTGTTGCTCCTTCTCCTTGATCCCCTGATTCCAGGCGAGGTACTCTTTGAAGTAGCCTCGTCTGATCAGGCTTTCCAGATCATTTTTCAGGCTTATGCAGTCTTCCGTATTGTGGCCTGGCGTCTCATGGAAAGCGCAGAACTCTGCCATGTTTGAGCCTAGGCTTCTCTTCTTGGTGGGTGGTGGTCTGTGCCACCTGCTGTCATCTCTGTGGGTCAGAAAGATCTCAGCCCTTGGCGCGCTGAGGTTGCTATAGTTGTTATATTTCTCTTGGGCCTTCAGCCGGTCTGCTTCTCTCTCTGCTTCTTTTTGCTTTTCTCTCCCTCTGTTCTGATGGGGCCTGGGGCCTCCAAAATTCAGTCTGCCTCCCATGAACTGGTGCTCATTCCGCCTGGTACCCTGTATAGCAGGTCTGCCTGTTTCTGCTCCATGCGTCGATGCTTTGTTGAAATCTTCGACGGCTATGTATTTTTCTGCCAGGGCCAGGGCCTCGCTGAGTTCTTTCATGGTGACCCATTTAAGATCATCTCTGAATTTACTGGTGTGGGGTAGGGCGTTCCTCAGAGCGTGCAGAGCGAGCTTCTGCTCCAGCTCTGGGATATGCACCAGCTCCTTGTTGAACCTCCCTATGAAATCCCGCAAGCTTTCATTCTGAGTCTGCTTCAGCAATAGCAGCTCGTGTGTGGATTTGTTCCTCCTGCTTCCGCTAACGAAATGCTCTTTGAATCTCTTCTTCAGTTCATCAAAGTTAGCAATCGTTCCTTGGGGAATAGTCCTGAACCAGGTTTGTGCTATCCCTGTCAGAGTGGCAGGGAAGTGTCTGCACCATGTGGCCTCATTGTAATTTCCTAGTTCCATGTGGGTCTCAAAGGCTGCCACATGCTCCTTTGGGTCTCCCTCCCCTTCGAACTTGAGATTGGACGGGAGCTTCGCTTTTGACACCCTGGCCACAATGATTTCAGGTGTGAAGGGAGACTTGGAAGGAGATCTAATCTCCTCTGCAGGTGAGACCACGATGGGTCTGGAGTTGACTCTATGGGCTATGAGTCCTCTGAGGTCTGTGGGGGCTCCATTATCGCCAGAGCCCTCCTCTGGTATTGTTCCTAACCTCAGGCTGACATGCCTTCTGACCGTTCCGCCACCAGGCGCAGACAGGGCCTCTTCAGCTCCTGAGTTGTGCCTGGTTCTGGGTCGCGGCTGGACATTCTGGGCCACGCCCCTTGGACTTCCTCTATGGACAGATCTCCGACTTGAGCCTGCGGTATACCCTGTGGGTGTCTGTTCTTTGAACATACTGGGATGATCTTGCTGCATTATTTCAGTATCCCACTCTGCTTCCTGCCAGCCCCTCCTGATGTACTCGGGTCCAGAGCGGCTAGATAGGCCATACTCCGACGTCGGGGTGGGTGTAATGTTCGTCATATTGTACCCGCATAAGGGGTCTGCCGTGGCTGCCTCCTCTTCAGATGACAGCCGCAGGTGCCTTCGAACTGAATCGTGTGTTCCGGCTCTTTTTCTCTTTCGAGCAGGTTGGCTTCCAACAGTTTGCATAAACTGTTGAGCAGACTGCAGCACTTGAAAAGCTGCTTGAAGTTGCTCCGGTGTGGGCATGACCACTAAGCTGCTTGGCTGTGGGGTCTGCCTGGTTTCACGGTGAGGGGTGATGGTGTTTTCCCTCCTGCCTGATCTGGTGGTAGCAGCACTACCCCTTCTTGTTGATCTCGTGCTTGTTTCTCTCAGTGGAGAGTTGCTTTCTCCTCCTGAACTGTCGGAACCGAGCGTTTCTGAGGTTGGAACCACCATTGCGAAGTTGTAGATTGGGCTTTTCTACTCTTCCCCTCCTTCTAGCGCCAAATTGTTTCTGTCCAAGACAGCAACAGTGAATGTGGTGGTGGGTACTTGGTGGAATCGTGGCTCCCAAACGTCCTTCGTGGTGGTGGTTACCTGCAAAACAAGGAGAAATCTCGGGGGTGGTTCCGAGGATCGTCTCTCCAATGCCTAAGTCAGTCCAAATTGAGCACAAGATCTCTAGTCGAGAGAAAACGAGTATCAAGTGCAAGTATTTTGTGAGTGTTTGATTCAACGTACCTTACCCCATGCATGGGCATGGGTATTTATATGAGACATGGACTTGTAACTGACCTAGTAAAGTGAGTGGGCCTCTTTCAAAGTGGGTCAAGGTGGAACGAGGCCTTCATTAAACTCCAGCCTAAAGGCTATGTCCGGAGCGGTCTGCCTGAGGAGGTCTGCTCTGCTCTAGGCGCTCTGACGTGGAGTGGCAGGCTGCTTCCAGCTGGAGGTCTGCTAGGTAGACCCCATACACTTGGGATGTGAAGAGAAAAATGATCTTGCAAGTTGCCAAGGGACTAGCCTATTTGCATGAGGAATGTCACAAGAAAATAGCCCATTTAGATGTAAAGCCCCAAAATGTACTTTTAGACGATGCCCTTAATGCCAAGTTATCTGATTTTGGCCTTGCAAAGCTAATTGACAAGGATCAAAGCTATGTAATGACTCAGATGAGGGGAACTCGAGGGTACCTTGCTCCTGAGTGGTTAGGTCGGAAGATAACGGAGAGAGCTGATGTTTATAGTTACGGGGTTGTAGTTTTTAGAAGTAGTGTTTGGGAGAAAGAACTTAGATTACTCCCAGCCTGAAGGGAGCACTCTATTCATCCACATGGTTAAACAAAAGGTTGAAGAGAGCCAGCTATTCGTTCTACTACCTGACTGCAGCGAGGATATGCAGCAAGATGCTGAAGGCATTGAAAAGATCGTAAAAGTTGCATTGTGGTGTTTAAATGCGGAATCAATACGAAGACCTTCTATGTCAATGGTGGTGAAAATTTGGAAGGTGTAATGACTCTAGACGCTATAAGAGACTGTTCCCTGGCAATCCTGACAACTGACCATAACCCAGCAACAGAGGCAATAACCCAGCTTTCTTCCTCAGTTTTTATTCGTAATGTTAAATTAGATTTATTTGTGTTTAATATTTTTATGTGTGGTAACATTATTCATATTTTATATGTGTGTTATATGTAGAGTAAAGTAATTTGTATTAAGATCTTTATTTATGAAAAATATTTTTTAATGAATATGATAAGTATTTTTATATCATCCATTGTGTTGATGTTCAAATCAATTTAGCGCACGCATCTCGTGCATATAAGACTAGTCTTATGAAAAAGGACAATTTGATGGAATTTTAGCAGACCCCACAACAATTCTAGACGTTGTAAGTATTTTTAATACTTATTGTTTAT
The DNA here is from genome assembly GCA_947645195.1 of Patellifolia procumbens. Taxonomy (NCBI): domain Eukaryota; kingdom Viridiplantae; phylum Streptophyta; class Magnoliopsida; order Caryophyllales; family Amaranthaceae; genus Patellifolia; species Patellifolia procumbens. Next base: position 10,605,697 of record CANSGD010000972.1, read on the forward strand.
TTATTTGTTTCTAGTTGTACACTTTGTGCCTTCTTACACTAATTAATCTTACATAGGAGTAATTTTGATGTGTCTTTATTACTCGTCCAACACTTAAAGAAGTTTTAAGCTAAAAATCTATACTTTGTTGAAAATTGAAAACTAATAGTCCTGATCGCAAAAAAGGGTATATATATAATTTAGAAGAGTACATATTACGGTTAGAGGGTACGTGTGCTTCTAACATCAAAGTTGTGTTGCTAACATCAAAGTTCTCAGTATTTACAAATTAAAAATGTCATCAATGAATGCACGCGTATCTCCTTTATGTCAACCTGTATTCCCATTACTTGGTTTTCACGGTAAAAATAGTTTACACTTGATCCTATTCTTATATTAGTGAGTGCAAATAATTGTTTTTATTATTTTAGTATTGCAATTGGTCAAACTTTATAAAATAAAAGGTACAATTTTTCCAAATTTTGTATAAAAACACTGAAATACAAATCAAGTGGGTCGATCAAATGTCTCCAATACCTTATAAAGGTAGCTCCGCCTATTCTACAAATTCGATATTTTTAAAATGCTAGCACGAGTACTTGTAATAGATGATTTATTCATTAGAATAGCAAGGTTCGGAATTTTACATTTTTGATATATTACGCTTTAAGTTAAAAAATTTTGGTCTTACTATAATATTATTAGGGTATTGTACCCTTATAGATTTATCCATAACTAAGCATGTGAAATGTGGATAGACTTTTATTTTTTTGGTAAGAAAAAGTGGCACGAACCCCGCTCACATCCTAATAGGCCAGACATTTGAGAATAGGGGGAAAATGGTAAGGGAAAACCCTTAAAGTGCCACTAGTGGGGATTGATCATGCTATCTTTATCACTAAACCAAGTACTACTTGGTTGTGAAATATGGATAGACTATCTACCACAAAACTTCCTCAAATACTAATTATAGTAATTATACATGCATATAGGTGCCAGTTGATACAGTTGTAAATGCGATGCTAGCAGCCATCACCAACCATGGAAGTTTAGGAAAATCAGGAGTATATGTTTACCATGTTGCTTCATCTATGGTGAATCCACTTCTATGCCAAAAATTATTAAACTTATGTCACACTTACTTCACTCTGCATCCTCTTAAATCATCAAAAGGAGAGGTGATCAAAGTCAAAGAAATGGAATTTTTCACAGCATTTGATGAATATATATTGGGTGGATTGAATGCGAAACCTTCAAATGATAAGTCAAACTCCAAGCTTGTTCGCATGGCTGCTATCTATCAAGGATTAATGTTTGCCAAATTACGGTAAGATTCTAACAACTTCATCTTGTACACTGTTATTATTTTTCGAGCTAATCCCACTGTTTCCTAAAGTTGTCATTGCTTATTATTTTATTTAGTTCATGTTAGATATGTCTTGAATATCTATTGGTTCGAATAACCAAGCACGGAAAAGGGGGCGTTGCCTCCCTTAGCTTTTCGGGTATTATACGGTTTGACTAAACCTTATATTCTGTTATGGGTTCTAGGCCCATGTCTGTTTAGGTTAACTCTAAGGGTGTTATAAATATCCCTTAAGTTAAACCTATAGTTGTATGAATTGAATGCATATTCACTCATTTGATTATTAGTGTTGCCTAACACTATTTTGTACTCTGTTTTCTCTTCTAATAAACTATTCTCCCTTTGGTGTGGTGGACGTAGCTAGCACATTGCTAGTGAACCACGTTAAACTCTATGTGTGCTTTTTATCTTTCATGTTCTTATTTATTCTTTAGCGTCTCTTCTGTTATAACAGTTCATTATGGCACCCAGTCAATACTCAATATTATGAATAAGTATCTCTGAAAAACTACTGCTAAAAGATATTGATTTTTAATTCGTGCGTTATGGGGATTAAATCACTGATTTCTAGCATAAAAAGTTTTACCAATATGAAACTATGAACCATCTCACAAAATTGTTTAAATTTTGAATACATAGAAAGCCTACCAATACCTTGAAACATATGAATTCCAATATACCAAGCAAAGTTTGGTCTAGTGGAAAGGATAAAGTTTTTGGAGGTTCAATTCTCACTATGGTCACTTGAAAGTAGGATTTCGCTTATCATTCCCCTTTTGTTAAAGTGTCTGGCCCCTTAGGCCCCAACGGGGTCAAAAAAATGAATTCAAATATAATACTTTCTACATTCATGTTGCATTACTAGAGTGTAAAAGTCAAACTATTTTGAATTTAAAAAAACCAGAAAATTTCAAAAAATAAAAGGTCAACTTTTAACCAAAAAAATGTCAAAGAAAGCAAACATGTGTGAATAGTTTAAGTGGGCATTATGCTGATGTCAACCGTCTAAACGTGCACGTAAAAAAGAGAGGTTATTTGGAAGCACATATATCTCTACCCACAGCCAAAAAAAACATGTATCTCTACTTTATAAAGAAAGAGGGGGTGTATATAAATAAAAAAAAGTAAAAATTATCATAATTGTTTACTAATTTGATAATTGGTTGTTTTACGAACTGAATCTTAAACCATTTTTCGTGCATTTGACATTTGACACTAGTATTCTATAAGAGAAGAGGTATGGGATACTACTAACCAATTGAACAAAATTAAGATAAGGGTGACAATTTTAAAGATTCACATTTTTTTCACTTTTCGAATTATAATTGACATTCTTTTATCACATAATCTCTCATTCACATATATCGCGTGCATACCAGGCTACTTATGTAATAGGTTAAGGAGTAAGGCATTTTGAAAAATGTTCACCAATGTAGCTCACACTACCAATTCCTTTTAATCCTGTTTGGTGCTTAGCGGCGAGTAACTAATACATTAACTAGTTTGACTAGTTGGTGGAATTAGTTGATTTAATCAACTGTCTGTATTAGCGGTTTTTTGTAAAAGCGTTTGGTAAATTAACTGATATTTGATAACTGATTTTCAGTAAAATGACATATAAGAACATGAGTTAAAATATAAAGATACTATTAGAAATAATAATGGGAAAGATGGTCTTTCACAATCAGTGTTTTATAAAACTGAAGAAAAAGTTGCAATATGCAGCCTTTTCATTTTAAGAGTTTAAATATCAAACCTCTTTACAAACGTATTTTTACCAAACACCTCATTTTGAGTTTTGACTAGTTAAAACTCTAAATAGGGTTTAAAACTCTAACTTCCTTTCAAAACTCTAGCTACCAAGCACAACCATTCTCTATTTGATGTAAAAAAATGTTCTCCATTAGCATTCTTCATCTTGAAATGCTTCGACTACAAATAGCATCCCTTATCTAATACTACATCTATTTCTTTTTAATTGTTATGCTTCATTTTGGGGGATAACCAAGGAAGTTGGTGAAAATATGGTGTGATTGTTTGAGCAGTAGAGAAAGTTGCAAATGCAAAAAAGTGAAAAAGTGATTTGTTGGGTACTCAAATGGGAAAAGAAAATGACAAGTTGGCCCCAAAATGTGGAAAAAAATGAATGAATAAAAAGATGTGACATTTAACCAAAGATAGAAAAGATAATAGTGTAATAATTTTAAAAATATGGACTAATTGGTTCGTTTTTTTGGTCTAATATGAACTTTTATGTTTTGATCTGATTTGATTTTTCTAATCTGATTTGTTCTAATTAATTCGAATTTCTCTGATCTATTGTAGTTGTTTTCTGTTATTATGATTTTTTGATCTAAACTTTTCAGATCCGATCAATTAAAAAAAGGGAAAAAAGTATTATATCATGATTCATGTATTATTGAGTCTGGCGTATTAAATCCAATATCTTCATTGAAGTTGCAAAGGATGAGAGCCTTGGAGCTTTTACCATGAATTTGATCTGATCTTAATGTTCATTTTTCTAGGTTCGAAAACCACAACACTCAAAATTTGTTTAAAAAATTGTCACCGGAAGAGAAGAAAATCTTCAACTTCGACGTGAAAAGCATAGATTGGGAGGATTATTTCTTGAACATTCATTTCCCTGGTGTTAGAAAACACATTCTCAAAGAGGATTTTCCATCCTCAAAACTTTGAAGGCTCACTATGGCACATAGTACTATACAATGCTATTTATTTCTGTTGTTGCTTGTAGATCTAAAGTAATAATTGGCTCGACCAATTTCACAAGTTGTTATGTATGCTTTATCAAAAATAAGGATGAACAACTACTATGATCTATATATATATGTTGTCAATTTGGTATATAGAGATGCTTGCAAAAAGAACAAGCTAAGTCATTTACTTGTATTCTTACGTTGGTGTTTGTCCACTTGCTCCTAGTTTTTGAACTTTTTTCACCCTAAATTCTACGTAAGGGTGTTTATTTACTAGTCGTAATGAATTGACATAGTTTGGTGGTAGAATTATTATAACATGTTAAACAAGTGATGAATGGTACGAAATCTCTAAGCAAAAGTTTGGATCATTTAAAAGGATATAAAAAAGTTCATACTTTATATATTTAAAAGAAAGGATTTTCTCCTTAGGATTTCTCCTAGCTTTCCTCACCAATCTGGTTCCTCCGCCAAATCATGGCTGACGAGGAGAATGTTACCGCAGATTTGGATGGTTTGGAAGATCCGGATTACAACGGCAAAGTCTCTCATGCTTGTTGGCAAGCTTCTTACTAGCTAGTCGCGCATTCAATTTTTTAGCGTACAATAAAATGATTATTCAGACGTGGGCTTTGACAAATAAGGCTGTCATTAGTGGAATTCAACCTAATCTCTTTGCTATTCACTTTTTCACTGTTGTGACAGAGAAAATGGAAGAGCCTGGTGTTTTGATTAGAGACTTCTTGTTCTTAATGAAGTGTAAGGGGACGAACGACCCTCTGATCTTGAATTGAATAAGTCACCATTATGGGTTCGATTGCATAATCTCCCGTTCAAGTAGAGGGCTGAAAATACTATTAAGGCTATCGTGGCCTCAATGGGATCTGTCTTTGTAACACCCCTATATTTCCTCCTTTTATAAAACCTCAATAAAACGGAGAAACTACAGAGATGTTATGTCACGCATGATAATACATAAGGCTAATAAGAAAATTCAGGTTTTTTAAAAATATAACTTGAAATACTTTACTAAAACTGATATATGAAATCAAGTAAATGAGTTAACAACTCACGAGCCATCCCATACTAGTCCCTTATTCAAACCAAATTATAATCCAAAGTAATTTTATTAAAATAAGGGTTTATGCACTATATATTCCCATTCGAATGCTCATTTATTTGATGCATAACAACATTTGTACCTGAAACTCATCCTCTATAAGATTTTCTCGCCATTCAAGAACACATTCATGAATGGGTCATCACAATCATTTAGGTAAAACAATAATAAAAGAAACAAAGAAGACACATACATCCTATGTTGAGTACATAACACTACTGAGTTGATGCATGCAATCCACATATAACTTCTGCTTGCTCTTCTTATGAATCTATCTATATGTGACAACATTAAACTAAACTGACTAAATTCGTTCTTTGATACAATGAACGGGCACCATCCTCTACTAGGAGTCATATGGGCTACTAATCCTTGTGTAAGAGCTTCGACACCTCACAATGTAAGAGATTCCACACCTCTTACTAGTACATACGCTTGTTAGTGAAATGAGAGATAGGGTGAGAATGAGCCCCTAGCCTCAATATCTCGACAGAAACACTATGAGCGACACCTAGTCGACACGAAAAATCTTAACAACTTGAATTCTATATCGGTTTAAATGGCAATGAAGAATAAGTTACAATCAAATGCATGATATAAATAAGATGAGCTACTCATATTTAAGGTTTAAGAAAAAAAGTTTTATTTTCGAAACCACAAATGTTCAAATGCATGTTATGAATAAGATGATTTGTATTGGTTTATTTTACGTCCACACCATATAATATCTGTTATTTTAAATTATAGCATATAAAAACCTCGAGTATCATCCGGGACATCATCCAAACTTAAAACTAGTTAACTATATTAATGATCAAATCTATACAAATCACCGTAGTAAAGGCGTGTTCTCTTCGGCATAAATCAACTGAACTGAATTAAACTGAATGGTGTTGAACTGAACTGAACTATAATAGATATTATGTTAATTAAATAATAATAAATTGTTAAATGATAATAATTACAAACAATAAATAGTCATTATCATGATAATTAGTAATAATAAATAATTATTAATAATAATTAGTTAATAATGATAATAATATTTTAGTTGTTAATAATTGATAATTATAAATAAATAATATTAATAATAAATTACTCCATCCGTAACGAATTACTTGCAATAATTTGTATAATTTGTGAGAGGTAAAATATCAAAACTACTAGATCAGATGTTCCAGCTAGCTTGATACAAAGCCCACTTGATGGTTAGGGAGTATAAATAATAAAAATGAATGATAATGATAATAAGTACAATATTTGTTAGATACTCCATTCGTCCCATATTAGATGATACGGTTTGAGTGCACAGAGTTTTAGGAGTGTTATTGACTAACTTATTTTGCTGGGAGTAGTTGATTATTGGTATTTATTTTTAGTACATAAAGTACATGTTGGTGGGGTTATTAAATTAATTATATATAGGACCCAATAATATTAAAACATAATATTTTTATTGTACTCACATGCCATTTATAAAAGTGTATCAACTAATGTGAGACGGACGAATAAAGGAAGTGTATCGATTAATATGAGACGGATGGAGTATTATATTATTAATATTTGATAATATTATATACTAATGATGATGTCTAAGAAGTACTCCTTTGCTCCTTTTAATTTTGTTTGTTTTTGTCTGTTTCTTTTTTCATGTCCTACTTTTTCATCTTTTACTACATGGAAAATTTATATTACCCATTTACCCCTATTTTATCACATTTTAGTCTCGCATGTACCTTATAATTTTCTCTCACCTACTTTAATCAACACATTTACTATAAAATAAGTGAACTCCTTAATAGTTGTCCCCACCCACATGCCCACGACGTCATCTGATCTTCCTTGGCATGTGGAGCTACAATAAATGAGACAAACAGAAAGAAATGGAGGGAGTATGAATTAATATTACTATTATAATACTAATAAGATAATAATTTGAAATAATAATAATAATAATAATAATAATAATAGAGAGTATACATATAATTAGAAAAGTAATCTTTAACAATGATAATATTTTTTAATAATAATCATATAATTAAATCATATATAACAATGATAATAATTAATAAAATAAATTATATCAACAACAACAACAACAATAATAATAATAATAGTAAAATAATGAATGAAATTGAACCCAAGTAAATTAAACTGAAAATTATAGGTACTCCCTTCGTCCCAAAATATAAGTCATGTTTAATTACTTTCACACAGTCTCCAAGAAGCACTTGTGACCTTTTATATCTTCAGCTTGTCTTGCAAGAAACCATCTAATCATAATGTTAAAATTAAGCAGGTCCATGCCCAATAAAATTAGGCAGGCCCTAAAACCCACCCACTCTCTCCTTCCCATACCGAAGCTTCCATTATTGTTGTGTCAGTTTACTTTCTTTTGGCACTAGTTTAATTTCTTTTGGCATCAGTTTACTCTTTTTTGGCACCAATTTAATTTCTTTTGCCACAGATTTAATTTATTTTGTGGCCATTTCAGTTCTTTTGGCACCAGTTTAATTTCTTTTGACACCAGTTTAATTTCTTTTGGCCCCAGTTTAACTAAAAATGAGGAAGATGACGTGTTGGAGGAGAATAGGATGGCAACTGGGTTAAAATTTTTTGGGCCATGTAAATTTATTTGGGCCTGGACTGCCTAATTTTAATGTTAAAATTAGGCAACCTTTTTGGATAATTTGTGTTATATCTTCAGTGTCGTATTAGTAAAAAAAATATTAAAAGATTATATTAAAAAAATACATATTAAGGCAAGTCTAATAAGATCTCACATTAGTACATTTTTTCTATATTAACAAGAATAATTGGTCAAAGATTTTAAAATTTGACACCAAAAGGAAAAGAAACATTGGTCCTGTTCTGTTCAGTTTATTTTCAGTTCAGTTCAGTTCAACTCTTATAAGTTCAGTTTAGTTCAACTCCAATAAGTTCAGTTCAGTTCAGCTCTAATAAGTTCAGTTCAGTTTAGTTCAGCTCCATTCATTATTTAACCATTTTGTTTATTATTATTATTATTATTATTATTGGTTTAATTTATTTTACTCATTACTATTGTTATTGTTATTATTATTATTATTAATTTGTTTTTTATTTTTTTAGTTTTTTTGTTATCATTTCTTTACTCATTATTATTACTATTATTATTATGGCTGAGCATGGTTTAGATTGGTGCGCGATATAACCAAATTTCATGTCAATACGAGTATTTAAATTTGTAATTGTTGTTTTATTTTACTGACTAGCTATTCATTATTACATCATACAAATAAGTTACAAAAAGCTACAAGGTATTAAAAAATTACAAAGTTTCTAATAATACTAGAAAACTATTTAAGGTACAACATCGTCGTTACGTTGAATATAAAAGATACTTTGGCGGTTTGTGTTAGGGTTTGGTTTGTAAATATTATAGACCAACCCACCACAAATCATGGTTTTGTTAGAAACACACACCAACCCATATTTTAAGCTAATTATTATTATAAATACTAATTATTATTATAATGGTAATATTAATTTACTTCTTAGACATTATTGTTATTATACCATCATCGTAAGTATTAATATATTAATACTAATAATAATAATTACTCTTTATTATTTATTATTATCTGTAATTATTATTTTTAAAATTAATTTATCGTTATTACTACTCCCTCCGTTCCCAAATGTTGCTCCCATTTCCCGATTTGGTGTTCCTATAAGTTGTTCCCATTTAAAATCTTTCTAAATTTAACCCACCTAAAGTCAAATCACTTTACAATTTCATTGGTTGAAATAAAAGGATGATCATTATGTTTTGCATAGTAAGTTGTAACTTCTTTGCATTGATGACTTTTTTTTCACTTTTACTATGCTTTGGTAAGATAAGTTTCAATAATAAACCTATCAATATGTATTCATTAAATGTCATTTCATGAAAGATTCTTTTTTCTTAATTCTCTCCCCGATTCCAAATGGGAACAAAATTAGGGGACGGAGGGAGTATTATTTATAACTATCATCTAATAATATAAAAAAAATGACTGGAATAATCCCAACTATGACCATTCCGCTCAAAATAATCCCAACTATGGGTTATTCTAGAATAATCCAAACTATTGGGGTATCTTCGCAAAATAATCCAAACTCTTAATTTTACTATGTATAATTGTCCCAAGGTGGATCATAGAAGGCAAGAAAAATAAAGTTTGGATTATTTGGGGAAGGTACCCCCTAATAGTTTGGATTATTCTAGAGTAACTCATAGTTGAGATTTTTCCTGAGCGGAACGGACATAGTTGAGATTATTCCAGTCAATTTTTTCTATAAAAAATAATATTATCATTATTTATTTAATATTATTTAAAATTATTTATTATTAATTACTACTCGCTCCTTTTTTTTAATATGTACATTTTCCATTTTGGGGTGTTTTTTTAATTGGTATACTTCTACCTTTTTCCACAAATGGAAGGTTGGCCCACTTAATTATTACACTTCTCTCATACTTTTTATTTCCTTCTCTCCACCTCTTTCACTTTTTCCTTATTTTTACTACCCTTCTCTCTTACTTTTGTACTATTTTCTTGATCCGCGAGCAAAAGCAAATGTACATATTATTTAATATTCATAATAATTATTATTTACTTATTATTTATATATTTATTACAATTCAGTTCAGTTCAGTTCTGATAGGCCGTCGTCGAGCCTAACAAAGATAATCCTATCTCGATCTCTCTAGCTAAGTAGAAAGGGCAAGTAGGGTCGTATCCACAGAGAGGTAAGGTCAAACACCGAATTCTTATGGTCGAATAAACTAAGGGTAGCCAAAAGGGGGGTCAAGAATTGTGTGTATTAAGACTAAGGCAACTAAAAAGAGTTAAACTATGCAAATATGATTAACAAGGGTATAAATATATGATTAAAGCACTAGGGCAAGGGCATTACCACTCATTGTAACCATGGATCATGCTTGAACATCAAGGGAAAACATAGAATAGGGGAGAGATTAGTCGGTCAACTAAAGTCCCCTAATTACTCTTTCGAGCTAAGAAGGAGCTCTTAGACAAGGTGTTAATTCCTATTTTCATGGCATTAACCCTAGCCTAAGGATTAAGAACAAGTGACACAATTGACTCAAGACTAGAACTTCCTATTTTCATGGCCATTTAGTCAAGTAAACAAAGGGGAATCTCATACAACTTCATCTTTTGATCCTTCATTGTAAAGATTGGGAACAACTTCTATGGTGATCAATCACAAAAGCATACAATGAAGCACCCCATTTGTTCAACAACCAATCCTAAACATGAATCACTAAATCCAAGCACAAACCATGGCCTTAATGAGGGTTTTGGCGCAAACCCTAGAAAGTGAACTACTCACAATTCATAGTAATATGCATTTCAAACAAAGATTCCATTTCAAAAGTTAAAGTAAGGAAGAGAATCAACAAAGTCTAACAACAATAATTGCAAAAGAGAAGATTCACACCAAAAGGAAAGAATAAAGGAGGAGATGACAAAAAGAGATGACTTTAATTGAAATGAAAGTTAGAGAATCAACTTACAAACATTAACTACCATTAATGGAGCTTTAGTTCTTCAAAAATCAACAACTCAAAGCAATAAATGACTTCTACACTCTAAGTACTAAGTTAGGGTTTTTGAAACTAAGGAAATATGCTTAAAGATCCTGTCTAAAAGTTGGGGAGAGGTATTTATACCTCCCCCAATTACATATGAAAAATGGGTAAAAAGGGCCCAGAAACCCTTTGGAGCGCCCGCTCCCATAAGGACCTGGAGCGCCCGCTCCCACAGGGACCTCGAGCGCCCGCTCCAGGATTTTAAGCACAAACTGATCCTGTTGAAAATCTGGAGCGCCCGCTCCAGTATATAGTGGAGCGCCCGCTCCGCATCCGCTGGGCAGACAGCTCAACTTCGAATGACCATATCTCTCTCGTCTTTTATCGAAATTGGGCTTATGACCAGGCGTTGGAAAGCTCTCGAGACAAGCTTTCATCTCCAAGTGGAATCACCTGAAAATGTTGAGTGATCTGGGAGATATGTCCATTTGAACTTGACCCTATGCACAATCACTTCCAAAACGTGTTCTTTTGTTCCAATGTACTCCGCTAGACTCGGTGGGCGGGATGCAAACCTTCAAGGTCGATCCTTAAATATTAAGTACATAAGAAATAGATATTAGACCTTTAAAAGATAATTAAAATAGCTACTATTTACAAATGAGTTATAATTTACTCAATTATTCTAAAATAAGCAAAATAGGTTAGAAAATGCAAAAAAAAGAGAATAAAAGACTCTAAACAAGGGGGAAATAGGGGGTTTAGATTGGTATAAATATCACTTATCAAGTTCCAATAAGTTCAATTCAGTTCAGCTCCAATAAGTTCAGTTCGGTTCGATTCAGCTCCAATTAGTTCAGTTTAGTTAAAATTAGACAAAGAGAACAGACCCTTTACAAATGGAAGGGAGGAAGTATAAAATAAAAATAAAAAGGGGTTGACCGTCCGGTGAAACTCTTGGGTGGACCTGGTCCACACTAAAAATAGTGTAGACCCACACTCTCTCCTCACTCCTTCTTCCTCCCTAAACGTTGAAACTACCAACCCCAGTTACCACTCCGTCTCCCACTTCCTGACCAATGACCACCATTCCAGTCACCGCTCTCTTTCCTCCTCTCTAAAACCACCACCACCACGCCAACCTACACTCCCTTTCCCTTGAACCTTCCCTCACTCTATTCACTCCCTGCAACCACTAGCGCCACCACGGCCCACCCCTAGCTTTCTCCATAGAATGAACACGGATCCTGGGATCACCGAAAAGTCGATAAAAGTAGAATAGCAGAAGAAGAACCTGAAGCTGGATCAAATGAAACTCTGAGCACCGACTCTATAGAGCGAATCAAACCGAAGCTCTAAGACGCCATGGATGACGATGATCACGAGCTTTCGCTATCCCCTGAAGGTTTTTAGAAACCCTATAGAAGGAAGAAGAAGAAGATATATATGTGTGAGAGTGAGAGTGAGAGTGAGATTTGAAACGGTGAATGGTGAAAGGAGATTCAACACAATTCTCCACTTACTTTGAAGTTAGGAGTTAGGACTAGTTAGACTTTAATTTATACCCCTTCCTGATTTATTCTTCTTTCTCTCTTTTTCCCCCTTTTCGTTGCGGTTTTGTAGGAAGTTTAGACTTTTAATAACAAAACCTCACTTTTGCTAAAAAATTTTAACTTTTCATTTATAATATTTAATCTTTTTATTAGAAAACCCTAACTTTTGATTGTTAAACCTTAACTTTTAATTACAATATCTTAACTTTTGCAAGAAACCTTAACTTTTCATTCATAACACTTAACTTTTGATTGTTAAACCTTAACTTTTAGTTACAAAATCTTAACTTTTTCTAAAAAACCTTAACTTTTCATTCATAACAGTTAACTTTTGATTACAAAACCTTAACTTTGATTGCTAAACCTTAACTTTTAGTACAAAATCCTAACTTTTGCTACAAGAAAACTTAACTTTTGGTAATCTACATCTAACTTTTGGTGAGCTTTATTTAACTTTTAGGCTTTGTACCGTATATACAATTAGGGATGTCAATGGGGCGGGATGGGACGGATGTTGGTATTCCTATCCCCATCCCCGCCCCATCACCAATGGTGGGGGAAAATCTTATACCCATCCCTGCTACAACGGGGACACACCAAAAACTATCCCCGCCCCATCACGCGCGTGGATCCCCATACCCGCCTCACCCCCGCTAGACCCGCCGCAGCCCCCATCTCATCCCCGTCCCAATGCCGGTTTACTAACTTTTTTGGGCCTAGAGAAACAAATGGTAAAAACCTTTAAAAAGATAAAATACATTAAAAAATAAATTTCTTCAATACACGGGGATAAAGCGGGGCGGGCGGGGATGGGGCGGGGCCATTTTAACATCCACACCCGCCCCATCCCCCACGGTGGACACCGTTTTCATCCCCATTCCCGCCCCATCATCTGTGAAACCTTCCCCTATCCCCGCCTAATTGGGACGGATGTGAGGCTGGTCTCTATAAAATTCGCCCCAATAAATTTAGGGTAGACTCGATATTAGACTTGGCTGACCGTCCGAGGGAGCAGAATACTCAAAATGAAGTTTGGTTTTGGTGCGAAAACGCTGTTCACACCTTAACTCCAAAATTTTGAAAATCGCGGACATACGAAAATGGAGAAATGTTAAAACCCCAAAGTAAAATCAGCAACATTTGAGCTCAGTAAGCAATTCGCGAGTAACTGCTAGTTTCGATTTGCGAAAAAAGATGCAGAAAACAATCGAATCGTTCTTCAAAAACTCATCAACTTCTACTTCTGCAGCTCAAATTCGTAATTCCGATGATCTATTCGACGGAATTAGGGCACAAAACCATCCCGAAATTCGAATCAAATACACTCGTCAATCCACCAGGTACTTCACTTATTTCCCCCAAATCATACATTCTAAGCTCAATTCACGCTCAGATCATGAATTATTTTGTTTGAATTTGTAAATTAGGGCAGAGGAATCGACTAGTGACTCAATAATTGGTGAAAGAAAGAGTGAGAAATTGAAAGGCGTTGATTGCGGCGGGAAGAATCTAAACAAGAAGAGGAAATATGCGCAATTTCATCTGGAATTAGGTCAATCTGATTTTCTTCTTCATACATGTAAAATATGTGGAATTAAGTATGCTAAAGGGGATGAAACTGATGAGAAGATTCACACTACTTTTCACAAGAATTATACTCATGGAATTCCATTTAAGGTGCGTTTTGCACATACCTAACTTTTCCTTCTTTTATTATAGTATCTGGTTGAGTTGTTGATTTGATTTATTAGGGTTGGCGATCCGAGAGGGTGATTAGTCTTCCGTCTCTCGAAAAGGAACGGGTTGTCGTTGTATCGAGTAGTGATTCTCAAGCTCAGAGGAAGAAGGTTAGCATTTTACTTAACGTTGGTGATTTATTTGTGTTTTTTAGCTGTGTTACTTAGAGTTGTATAAAGTGTCTACACGGATTTGGGTGTCCAGGTGTCGGACACTGGCATTCTATAAAATTATTCTTGTATTTGGTTTGAAATGGAGTATCCAAGTTGGATGTCGTGCCTGACACGATACGAGTTGACACATGTCACTTGAGGACAATGAAGGTGTCGGAGTAACATATTTTTAGACAAGATTGAGATGATTGTTTTTGTATATTTAGCTTTATTGTTTGCGCATTGTGCCATTGTTCCCTTTTAGGTTCAAGAAGTTGTGAAGATGATGGAGATTGAACTTGGTGATGGATGGATTTTCCATGAGCTTTGTAAGGTTTGTTTTGAACTAGTGGAGTTATACTACTGCATTCAGCATTATGTTTATGGATTTGTTTTCTAGAAGGGTTTTTTATTGTTTATATTGTTGCTTTGATGGCTGTTACAGGTGTATTTGTTTATATCCACACAAAGAGTTACAGGTTGTCTGATTGTTGAGTCAATAAACACGGCACACAAGGTCCTTTCGGATTCGGTGCAATCTAATTTTGATGGTGCTAAAGGAAAAGAATTGATAGCTAAACCAAAAACATTGCAGTTTGGAGGCATATGCTTTCAAAGGGAAGTTTCCAGGAAAGGCTCTATCAATAGAAGCTCGGAGGTAATGGATTCAAACCTACTTGGATCAATCGTATGTGAAGAGGAAGCTACTCCTGCGCCATGTGGAATCAGGGCGATTTGGGTCAGTCCATCGAACCGAAGAAAACGCATTGCAACACGCTTGTTGGATGCTGTGAGGTACTTAATTCTAATAACTTTCACTTTGCACATGATCTTGTCTTTGAGATGAGACACGAGACTAATTAGAAATATTGAAAGAGAAAGTGAAACGGCAGTTATTCTGTTATTCAGGTAATAGTTTTGATCGGATAATGACCCTGTTATTAACTTATTATAGTGTAAATCATGCTCCAACACATTTAAGTTGGAGGGAAATGATAAAATCAGCCAAGAAACTCTTTTTTTAAAAAATTACTCATAATAATCAGTATCCAACTTTATATTTGGTCGAATTATGAAACGTTTTAAATGTATGTATTAGGAAAACGGCAACAACTCGGAAACCTAATAGTTGCACTCTATATACACGTAATCTCAGAGAGAGCCTTTCATATGTCTATACTAAATAAAAGTAGCTTTTGGAGAAGCGCATACATTATCAGTTTGAGACTATGTGGCTGTAAAATATATGTGCATGTATGAAAACTGTTCCATCATTGGATTTGGAGAAAGTAAGAGGACAACTAACTCAAGTCGAATTGAAGTATATGCCTTGCCACTTCGATCAATGTTGCTCAAACGACAATAGATCAAGTCACATATCTTAATAAATCTCTATTTTGACTTGTATCTACCACAACACTCCACCTAAAAAAAACCTCAAAGGCCAAAATCAATATCTTCCTTCCTGTTTGCTGTCATATGAGTCTCACCCAATCTCGCTAAGGTCAGTGACCACTCATCATTAACGAGTGTGTCTCACGGCCTATGAGCCCCGTGTTGCCTTCACCTTCACTTGAAGCACAATCTATTAGACGTTGGAAATCAACCCGTCCTCACTGAACTGCAAACACAACAAGCTCCACCTTATGAAAGACAAGGTAGTCAGTTGCTTCTATCTGGGCCTTTGTGCTTTCCAAGCGCTGTTTTTACGTTGAAGTTCCCATCAGATCACCCCTGGCAAGGGGAACTTCTGTTGAAGTTCATTTTTGCTTTCGTTGGAGCACTCCACCACCCCGTCCTTACGTTAACACTCTCCAGAAAAGGCATGTTGCTCGAGAGTTCATAGCTATATAGTGGCACACAAGTATTGATAAAACCAAACCTTATCATATATCAGTGCGGCGCTGAAAGACAGCTTGGTTGCTCTTCTTGATGACCTTAGCCTCAACCAACTTTGTAGTAGTTATAAATGCCACCTCACTCTTGATACTCACATCCTCAACGCACTACTTTTCAACTTCGTTGTTGAAGTCATTCCTCTTGACTCTGACCTCTAAACCTGTTTAAGAGCTCCCATAACTCCACCTTACACTCAAGAGCATCACTCTTCAACCCAAAATGTAACTTCAACTCATAACCCTCTAAGCCTATAGGCTATATCAGTTCCTCCTACCATCACCTTTTCAGCTAGTCTTCAGCGTAGCCACACAAGCTTGAAGATATTGAGACAATTGTTCCTTGCAAATCATACAAATTACGCACACTTTACTTCACGCCATGAAGAAATTCCTAAGAAGAACCCTTCATTACACGCAAAACTCCACCTCCTCCTTAGAAAAAGCCACTTTCGGCCTAACACCCCAAAAGATGTAAGATTTCTCTTAAGTTGTGGAACATGCATCATGGGCTTAGCAAATGAGCACATGGGGTGAACGTGAGAGCCTGAGAGGGTGCAAGTTAAGCAATATTCTGTTTCTAGTGGCAATCAATTCAACTAGTAGGACATTTGACAGAGCCATAGTAAAACCTACTCACAATTAAACCGTATCTTTTGTCTATCATCACTAGTTATCATGTCTACCAATCTAGAGTTTAAGGTCCAAACTACTTTGAATTCGTTGACGTCCATGTCTCCATGATACCCTTGTCTCAAGGCCTTCACAAAATCACTTGCTTTCTGACGTTAGTGTGCATTGTAAAAGCTTATGCTAAAACGGAGTGGGTAATACTCCTTCGGCTAAAGCACTCATGGACTTGTTCTTCATAGGCTTCTACAGCCTGCCCACTCTTTCAAATAAACTAATTACAGAGAGAAGCTTTGATCATTGGTTACCGCAGAATGGTAGGAGAGTTATTAGTGTTGAAGAACCATATAAGATCCCGTAGACCGCTACTACATAATCAAGGCTTTTGGGGGCAAAGCTGAAATAAAATGAAATAAAAACCAAAAACTTTGTTCATGTTTCTGAATGCTGTATGAAACAGTCCTATCAGCAGACCTGTTACATCAGTTTCATTTGTCGGTTAATTTGACATCTCTTCGAACCTCTTTTTGTTTTGATATTCAATTGTCCATGCAGGAAAAGCTTCTCTCCAGACCATAATCTTGAGCGCTCGCAGCTAGCATTTTCGCAACCAACCTCAGCAGGAAAGGCGTTAGCAACCAATTATACAGGTACAGCATCATTCTTGGTGTACAAAAGCTAGTTATACAACAATATACCTCAAGATGTCCAGGATTAAAGTTGGAACTTGGAAGTTTGGAAATTACACTAGTTCTAACTCTTGAATATCCTGATTTTTTTTATCATGTATTCTGCTAGTTACTTGGCTTTGTAGCTGAGGTAGGACTCACTAACTTAGGAGCCAAACTATGATTTTCAAACTGAGAAGCTTACACGCATAAATATCATTTGATGTCTCCTGCTTATAGCATTAATCTTTTGATTGTGGCTTACTAAGAGAAATGCAATGACAACCCAATATATTTCCGGCTCAGACACTCATGATTTAGAGTATCATTAGAGCGTATGTTCTTCACCTTGTTTTTCCCAAACTTATTGGAACTGATTGAAAGTCATTTTATAATATAAGATGCTAGAACTTATTGAAACTTATTGGAACTCCTCAAAACTTATTTTTTTAATATGAAGTAAATGCACCTTAAATTTTATTATAATGGAGGTGATGAATCAGAAACAATTTAGGGGATGTTTGGTTGAAGGCTTTAAAATGGAATGGAGTAGATAATATTAACGAGGACAAAATTGTTTGGTTGAGGTAACTTGAATAGGAAACCTCATTTAAAAAGGCTTCTTATCCCTCCTAGAACCTTTGAATCTCATCCCCCCTTATGAAATGAGATCCCTATATATCTCCTTAATGCTCTGTTTGGGAATGGGCATTTCAATAGATACGGTCCAAATGTAGTGTTTGGAAAGTTGTAGAATTTGGAATTAGAATTGGGCCAAATTTCAACCCTTTTAACTATAGCCCAAATGTTAGTATTCTGAGATTCCAACTCATGAGTTGTCATTTACAATTTCAATTTCTCTAAATTTCATTTTTCTCTCTCCTCTTCCCTCTCCCTTGAACCGACCGCCCAATATTTTTCCCCAAAGATTAAACCGCAATTTTCTCTCTTTCTTTTACTCGATTTCCCCAAATCCATCGTCGAAGCATATTCAATTTCTCTAAAACATTCATTTAGCCATCATCGTTAACATATTCAATTCCATTTCCCCAAACAGAGCCTCTTTGACAAATTCATCTCAATTTCCGTCGAATTTCCTCAATTTTTCGGACTTTTCTAGAGCCTTATTGCAGGTATTGGCTCATTTTTTTGTCTGGTGGTTTCCATTAGGGTTTATCTCTGATATTCGATGCTTTTTTCACATTTTGGAGCAATTCAAAATAACTAGATACTCTTCTATGAATTTTCCTTTTCTCCAAGGTTTTTGGTGGGCTATTATAGGGTTTAAGGAGTGATAATGCTAATTGTGTAAAATCGATGACATTAGGGAAGCAATGATTGTGATTTTGTAAATTTGGAGTTGTAAATTCTATGGTAAGCCAAACACTGGATTTGGATTTGAATCCCAAATTTGAAATTCTTAAGTTTACCAATTAATTTGGATTTAGATTCCATGATTTGAAAATACAAATTTGAAATAAATCATTTCAAATGAAATCATAGTTCCCAAACACTACCTAATTGGATTCTAAATCCATACTTTGAGGGAGCCTTCCAACTTGAAAATGTGATGGATTTTTAATCAATACTCATTTCTCAAAACATATAACATGACTATAAATAAAAATTACAAAAAAGTTGATACTTTGACTAGATAGATTAAGACAAATTTAACAAGATTTCACATTATTATGTTTTTCTTTATGTATGAAAACTTCAAATTTTCAATGTGGAAGCTAATGATGCTTTAAAAAACTCATTTTTATTTTTTGGAGTTTAGGACCCCAAATAGATGAAAATTAGTATCACTTTATAATGAGGTTGAAATATTAAATGCCATAACAAAACATAATAATTTTATATCTATTTGTGTAATTTCAAGAATTGTTGTGAGATTTGGTTTAGTTCACCGTCAATTTATAGTGGATGCAGCTGGTAAAACTAGTCAACAATCATGACTTAGTTTTTCAAGAAGAACATGTTCTCTTCGGCTAATTCTAGCTGAACTGAACTGAACTGAACTTATTGGAGCTGAACTAAACTTATTGGAGCTGAACTGAACTGAACTGAATTTATTAGAGCTGAACTGAACTGAACTTATTGGAACTGAACTGAACTGAACTTATTGGAGCTGAACTGAACTGAATTGTTGAATTAAATTGTAATATATATAAATAATAATTATATAATAATTGTTATGAATATTAAATAATAAGTAATAATAATTCTAAGTACTAATAGTTAAACTAATAATTTGGAATAATATTAAATGAATAATAATGATAATATTATTTTTAATGTTATTAAATGATAGTTATAAATAAATAAATAAATAATAATAATGATAAATTAATTTTTAAAATAATAATTACTGATAATAATAATAATTAATAATGAGTAATTACTATTATTAGTATTAATATATTAATACTTGATGATAATGATATAATAACAATAATGTCTAAGAAGTAAATTAATATTACCATTATAATAATAATTAGCTTAAAACATGAGTTTATGTGTGCTTCTAACCAAACCACGATTTGTGGTGGGTTGGTCGATGATTGAGATACGCCAAACCCCACCACAAACCGTCAAAGTATCGTTAATATACAACGTAACGACAACGTTCTACCATAAATAGTATTGTAGTATTATTAGCAACTTTGTAATTATTTCATATCTTCTAGTTTTTTGTAGCTTACTTGTATAATGTAATAGTGAATATTTAGTCGGTAAAATAAAACAACAATTGCAAATTAGAATACTCGTATTGACATGAATTTTAGTTAGCCCGCGCTCCAACTCAAACCTTGCTCAGCCATAATAATAATAGTAATAATAATGAGTAAAGATGTAATAACAAAAATAATATATATAAATAACAATAATAATATAATAACAATAATAATAAGTAAAATAAATTAGACCAATAATAATATATTAAACAAAATGGTTAAATAATAAATGGAGCTGAACTGAACTGCACTGAACTTATTGGAGCTGAGCTGAACTGAACTAAACTTATTGGAGCTGAACTGAACTGAACTTATTAGAACTGAACTGAACTAAACTGAACTGAACTGAAAATAAGCTGAACAGAACAGGCCCGAAGTGAGAAACTTGATGGAAGGGAGAGATGACATGTTTTAAGGAAAGATGGGGTAAAATTATATAAATCAAGGAAGTTAAAGCTGCTATAAACCTATAATCAAGGAAGGCAAGTTGTTAGTTTTTTTTTTTTAATATCAATCTTTTAATCATATTTTTTTATTTGGAAAAATTGACAAGAACAGTCCAAACTATTACCCATCTTCTATAAACAGTCCAAACTATTGATAATCCATTAACAGTCCAAACTATCACCACCATCTTCCATAAACAGGCCAAGTGACCTGTTAACCTGCTAGAACAGGTTAAATGAAGTCACGTGAGTTGCACATGACCCTTTTTATTTCTCTTTTTTTGTTTTATAAACCTATTTAATTAACTTTAAAAAAAAAAAAAGCCCTTCACCCCATCCCACTCCCTGCCAGCTACCCCCCCCACCCCACACTCCCTGCCAGCTATCCCCACACCCAGTCCCCCCACCTCAGTCCCTGCCATCCACCCCCTAGGCCCCACCTCTTCCCACACCCACACCGCCACCACCATTACCCACCTCAGTCCCCCATCTCCCATTTTTCACCCCCCAGTATCACATTCACAGTTGTCCCACCCCCTCACCCAATCCTTCAATTTCCGCCATGGAAGCTCACTTCAAAGACGAAGAACTCAACTCATTCACATCCCCTCCATCCTTCCCTCGCACTCCCAAAATCTTCGACAGATTCGACTCATCTTCCTCATCCGACGAAGATTTCTCCCCTTCTTCCTCCTCCTCCACTCTCCAAAACCCTAATTCCACCACCACCTCAAACAACGATGTCAAATCCGCCGCTAAAAGCTCGATTACTTGATCCAATTCCTCGATCGCAAACTCTCTAAAGCTAGACCGCCTCCGAGTGTTGAGGTTAGACCGCATCCGAGGAGAGAAACTCAAGTAGGGCGTGGATTAGGGTTGATTATATCTACTGATAAGCAGTTATGGGGTGGGGGAGAGTGTAGTGTTAGGTGTTGGGAATTGTCCGATGTTTTTACGACTCGTGATAATGATGATGATGGGGGTGGTGGATGTGGTTGTGAGGATGGGGAGGATTGTTTGTGTTCGAGTGCCGCGAGGGGAGAGAAGGGGAGAGAGTTGTGTGGAGTGGGCTGAGGTGGGGAAAATGGGAGATGGGGGACTGAGGTGGGGAATGGTGTTGGCGGTGTGGGTGTGGGAAGGGGTGGGGGCCTGGGGGTGGATGGCAGGACTGAGGTGGGGGACTAAGCTGGAAACATTTTTTTTTGTTTTTTAAGTTAATTTTTAAGTTAATTAAAAATGGTATTAAAACCGAAAAGAAAAAGAAAAATAAAAATAAAATAAGTTTTACCGGTTATAATAGGTCAACAGGTCACGTGGCCTGTTTATGGAAGATGGGTGTCATAGTTTGGACTGTTCCTGGATTATCAATAGTTTGGATTGTTTACAGAAGATGGCCAATAGTTTGGACTGTTTTTGTCAATTTTTCCTTTTTATTTCTCCAAAACCCTTATGTTACTTTTTCATAGCATGCAAATAAGGCTAGTTATCAACTTATCATTATATCAACGGCAAACTGTAATAGCAATTAGCAAATCATTACCAATTTAGCTTCATTTGCTACACAAACTTCACACCTGAAGATCTAACAAGCAACAAACTCCGCAATTGGTAAAGCATATTGTGGTAGGTTCGACATGTTAATACGTAGTTACGTACTTCATTCGATACAAACATTGGTGAAGCAATTTGGTAAAGCAACCCAATATTTACAATGTTTACAAGCACAATGGCTAAACACATTGATTACAGGTCCGTTCTTTTTAATTTTTTAACTTATTTTTGCTTATCAGAACCTATCTTTATAAGGATTAAACATATCTTATTAGACTTCATTCAATCTTATTAGACCTTATTCCACATTTCCACCTTGTTCCACCTTATTTGACCTTATTCGATAGTATTATACGTTATTAGACATTATCTGAACTTATAAAGATTGAAAATAAGTTGAAAATAACGGACCCTAAGTTCCTTGTATCAAAAAGACATTGAACTTGCTAGGGGTATTCTTTTTGGATTACCCAATCCGAAAAATGTGATCTTTCGGATCGGATACTCGAATTATCCTATTCGATTTTTTTTAAAATCAATTTTATTTAATGAAAAAAACAGATATTTTAGATCAAGAATTCGGATATTTATCCTAATATTCGAAAAATATTCGATTTTTTTATATTTCGGATATCTGAAAAGGCTAAAAGGGTGATCTGAATTATCAAAAACACTATATTTTGGATCGGATCGATCGGGTTGTGACCGGATCAAGAATTATCAAATATTTATGAACACCTCTAGAACTTGCTCTAGTAGACATGTTCCAAGAAAATTTTCATTATGTATGCCTATCATATCTATTTTTGAAGATTTAGTAATAAGAAAACAAAGATACTTCCTCCGTTTTTTAATACTCGCACCATTTCTATATTTCACACTATTAACACATGTCCACTTAAATTAATATTGTGACTTATATGTAAGAAAAAATATATTCATGTGGGATCTTGTTAGATTCGTCTCAATTTATAGATTATTGAAATCTAATTTGCATAATATTTTATTGTGTATAATTAAAGATATTTAACATCTAAACTGTGCATTGGGTTGCATAAATTGGTTCAATGGTGCGAGTATTAAAAAACGGAGGAAGTATTACTAATAGTTAAAGAAAACATTTTCACTAAAAATAAAAACAAGTAGGACCTTCGGCTGAAAACAGCTAAAATGTTGAACTGGCTTAAAAATAATGAATTGGTTTACTATAAGACGGTCTTAGGTTAAGCCTTAACCTCTGACCAGCTCAATAAGCCTTAGAAAAGCTCATGACGCGCGCCACACGCTAAGCAGCCCAGCCAAGTTGATTTTTTTAACTTTTCAACCCGAAACCTTACCTTTTTGTGATTTTTAACTTTTTGCCCTAAAACCTTAACTTTTGCATAAAAATCCCTATCTAATATCATATGTGGAATCGATATTAACAAATATGCTAAAATTTTTAAGTTTTAAACTTAAATACTTAACTTTTGAACCTAAAACCTTAAACTTTTAAATATTAACATAAGTTATTTTGTTTAAAAGTCTTATATTAAAACCAGTCTAATAGGTATTTTTTCAAGCCAGCTTTCTTCCCACCACTCCCGCCATTCCCTTCACTCCATTAGTCCTATTATTTATCAATTTTTATGTAAAAGTTAAGGTTTTAGGTTGAAAAGTTAAAAATTAATTTGACTTGGCTCTTTAGCGTGTGACACGCATAATTGGATTTTTAATTAACTTATTGAGTTGGTCTTATATTAACCTTATTGTAAGACCGGCTTTTATAAGATTTTGTCAAATAACTGAATTAAATTGAAGTGAAATAAATGGGCGGTACTCCCTCCTTGGCTCTGGCGCTGTTTGAAGTTAGAAGAGCTCAGCCTGGCTATCCTCCCTGCACACGCTACATTAGCGTAGCTGACCCATCTAAGCTGAGCACTTGATGCGCTTAACGCAGGGCATTGGAATTCCCAATCTAACAATACATATGATATAACTTTCCGTAACTTTTACACAGCAGAGTGCAGAGATTCGGCAGAGTAGTCAATCACTGCTCCCACCCCAATTTACACTTTCATGTTTCTAGTAACATCCCTTTTTTACCGGAAATGATTCTACAACTCCCCTATTTTAGTACCATAGGCGTTTCCCAATACCCCTATAGACATGGTTATTAATAGTAGCATAGGAGGTAGTAATTTCTATTTTTATTTTTGTTGTAACGAAAATACATACTTCCTCCGTTTTTTAATGTGACACTTTTTATTTTAGTAAGTTTTAAATTAAATGTGACACTTTTTTTTTTGTCAATAAACTCTATCTATCTCTCTCCTCTCACATGGGTCCCCTTATTTTTAATCTCTCTATCTCTTTCCTTCCCAAAAATTGCCTAAGAGTCCGTGAATTTAAAAGTGTCACATTAAAAAAAAAAGTGTGCGGCTAAACACAGCCCGTATTTACTAGCTCACAGCCCGTATACGTATAAATACGTGGTATAAAAGTCTAAATTGCCCCTCTTCCTTTACTCACTTCCTTTTAAAAAATTAAAAAAAAAAATTAAAAAAAAAACTGATAATTTCACGGAATCGGATTGACTTTCCGGTACCGTGTACCGGAAATTCCATCCGGTTCCGTGAAATTATCAGTTTTGACGGAACCGGATGGAATTTCCGGTACACGGTACCGGAAAGTCAATCCGGTTCCGTGAAAATTCAATTTTTTTATAAAAAAAAATTTTTTTTTGATTTTTTTTTTTAAAAATGGATTTTTACGGTACCGGATTGACTTTCCGGTACACGGTACCGGAAAGTCAATCCGGTTCCGTGAAAATTCAAATTTTTTTTTTTTTTTAATTTTTTTTTCTAAAAATGGATTTTTACGGTACCGGATTGACTTTTCGGTACACGGTACCGGAAACTCCATCCGGTTCCGTAAAAATTCTTTTATTTTTTTTTTTAACTTTTTAAAAAATACTTTTTTTTTTGGATTTTTTTATAAAAAAAACCGGACATAATTATATTTAATAAGGGTATTTTGGACAATTTGCTATAAAATACGGGCTGTGAGATAGTAAATACGGGCTATGTTTAGTAACACCCAAAAAAACGGAGGAAGTATGATGAATACTAGGGTTGAATACTTCCTCCGTCCCATCAAATGCTAGAGATCTAACAGTTATAACGAAAATACATATGATGAATACTAGCGTTGAATACTTCCTCCGTCCCACCAAATGCTAGAGATCTAATAGGTAGATGTTACCAAACATCTAACACATTTTTCATAAAAAGACAACATAATATCATGTAAAAACAATATATCATCATGAGAGACAATATATTACTATGAGAAAGACAATATATATAAAAACGATGATAAATAAAAGGCTTTTTTATTGTATTGAGTTTATCCTTTTGCCCCTCATTTAATATGTAAAAATTATACCCTTCATTCAACATGTAAAATGACCGTTTTGCCCTTGTTAGATGTTTTAAAACCATCTAACTGTTAAGGATCTAGCAAACCTCTAATTTTCTTCCCACTTCTTGAATATATGTGCGGTATAAAATAATAAAGTGGGAAGAATATTGTGTACGGAGGGAGTACAACGGTTATAAATATAATTAGTGAAATGGTTAATTATCCAATTACTAAGATAGTTAGAAATTTTTTCTTTTTGGTGTCCACCCTTCTTCCCTTATGTAATAGAGATAAGCCGATCGTAAATATTTTGGAATTAAGAGTTTGTGTTTTTTTTTATGCTAATAAAGGGAGAATCCAAATATGGAAAACAAACTAAACAATAATTGCACATAGATAGGCCACAACTCCAACATCATCTAAGGGCCCGTTCGATATTACGGCCAGTTTCTTAGTTTTTCAAAATTTTAAAATATATGATAGAAGTTGTAAAATAACTTAAAATTTGTTATACAGATAGTAACCATTTTATTTTGAAAAGTGACAGTAAAAAACTGGAAACAACTTTTTCTAGTTTTCATATTTTGGTTTTTAGTTTTCAAGATAAAATTAAAACTAAAAACTAAAAACGGTAACGAACAGGCCCTAAAATTCTAGTTAGCTCTAAAGAAAGTTGTTTAATAGGCTATTCTCACTTTCTACTACTTAGCCAATCCTTAAGACCGCTACTATATGTCTATATTGCCTTTCATGTAAGAGTTTGTCTTATCTCTATTATATAAGTGAAGAGCTGGGGGTGGACACCAAAAAGAAAAAAAAGGAAAAATAAAAAAAATAAATCAATGAGTTTATTAAGTAATTAAGTTTTATTTTCAAATTTAGCCATCAGATTTTTAATAAAAGATGTTCAAAACTTTTAACTAAAATATCTAAAAACCTACAAAGTAAAAACAATTAAAAAAAATATCAACGATTATATTTTCTTGAGATCTATAGATAGACACACACTTTGCTATACTTTAATATACTTTTGAAATTTTTTATTTTGAAATACATGAGTAATTGATTGTTCATGAGAAGGCACATCTGATCAAATTGATCCTGATAAAGTATTTTAGCATGAGTGAGAAATATGATAAAGTATTTTCAAGTACTTTTGAATTTTTTCTCATTTGGACAATGAGCAAAAAATACCTTATCGGGTACTATATAACAAAAGTTATAGTTGAAGGTGAGGAGTAAGGGATGTTTTCAAAGAAAAATGAGCCAAAATGAATTTAGCTTGAAAATAAAATATGTTGTGTACCTTCATATATTATCATGTTATAGTAGCCAAAACACACATCGTATGCAAATAAAATTAGGATCTTTTTTGTTCAAAATCACCTAAAATTTGTCACGTATTTAGAAACTCCCACCTTAATGAATTTTTCTTTTAAATTTCCACCTATCATTCCCAATTTTATTCAAAACTCCCACCACTTAATGATTTTTTGTTAAATTCCGTTAACAAAACCGTGAAGTGGGCCCTACATATGCATTTTATTTTATTAGTTTACGCTGAAATTGAAGTCAATTTCATCAATTTAAGGGCAAATCCTCAACAAATTTAGAGCAAATTTGGAACGATTTACAACTATTTGGAAAGAATTGCAACTATTTCAAGTTTTATTTTGTTAACAAGATGTATATGTGGGACCCACTTAACGGTTTTTAATTAATGAAACTTGACAAAAACCGTTAAGTGGTGGGAGTTTTTAATAAAATTGTAAATGGTATGTTGAATTTTAAAAAAAAAATTATTAAGGTGGGAGTTTCTAAAAATATGAAAAGTTTAAGTGGTAAGATGCGACTATTCATAAAATTATCTACTGTAGATTACAAAATTTTATGATAAAATTGTTGTCGCACGCATCGCGTGCATAGAATTCTAGTTCTTATATACTACCTCCTTTTTTTATACTTGCATCATTGAGTTTGGACAAAAAAATAAGGAAATGAGAGAGATAGAGAGAGGGGGAAAAAGAAAACCACGTGATTGGAGAGAGGTACAGAAAAAGTATTAGCATAAAAGAAAATGAGGCAAGTATTTGAAACTTTCAAAAGTGAGAAATGATGCAAGTAAAAAAACAGAGGAACTATGTAGTATTTTTTAGTTATTGCGTATGTAATGTAGAAATAACAAACAAAACAGGAGAGAAAAACAAAGAATGTGATGTGTTGTTTGATCTAAGAAATTATTTTCACCTCAAAGTTTCATTTTCTAGGAAGAGATTGACTTCATTTTCCTAGTTTTTGTGACAAAATGGATTAATTAATTAAGATACTTTCTTAAAAATTTTGAAGGTGCCAGGAGAGAGAAAGAGTGGAATGATAGAAAATGAGAGTTGTATAACGTAAGGTGATTTGTGGAGTTGAATAAAGTAAATTGTAATTTTATTTTTAATTTGCTTGATGATAATAAAATAAGGGTATAATTGTAATTTGATATTTATTTCTATTTTATAAAAAATATTATATAATTAAAATATTAAAATATTGAAAATAATAATATTAGTGGTGTATAGCGGTGTTCGACGTTCACTATAAAACTTCCGATATTACCATATTTTCCTTAAAATATGAATCACCAAAGACAATCAAAATCTAAACTTTAATAGTAACCAAAGTGTATAAAACACTAGCAATTTCAAACAGAAAAAGTACTACCTACGTTTTTTTTACTTGCAATGTTTAGACCAAAAAGCTCTCGCAGTTTTGGTCAAAATGTTGCAACTAAAAAAACGGAGGTTGTATAAAACTTTCATGTAAGAAGTTCTTCTAGGTAAGACTGTTGTTCGAATCTCGGAAGATGTTACACAAACTTACTGCTAAAAAAACACTTGCACTTTTTAGAATATATAGATTATAGAATATTGATTCATAGACAATTAGACATAGACACATAGACATAGGCATACAAAACAACATTAGCTAAACATATATAGGCAGAACAGCTATCAGTTAATAACCTCAAACAAACCAAAAAAAGCCGAAACCTAATAATCCTAAGATACTTTTGTTATTTTACAAAGGGGATCACACTAGACTAGTACAGATTTGCGGACAATATAGCGATAGGCAGCAACCTTCCTCCTCCGTGACATGGTGTTGTCGACAGACAGCACGAGTTTCCCAGCCTCTCTTGCCAAGAACGAGTTGTGGATGGCTTCGTCAGAGGGGCCGAGTTTTCTCGGTTTCTCAACAGCCAGGGTGTAGCTATCTTCGGCATTTGGGATGAACTCAGCACTGTAGTCCAAGTCCCAACCTCCCACAACCAAGTCCCATGTAATTGTTGCACCAGCCTATGATCATGCCAAAACAACAATCAATGCATGTCACTTAATAAACTAAATTGCTAACAATATTACTGTACAACACTAATAAAAACAAGTATGGCCACATTTATTGCTTTTCCATCCGAAGATATTTCTTTTGAACTGAATTGAGAAGAGCTGAACCTTTCGTAACCTAAATTGCCAACAATATTACTATAAAGCGCTAATAAAACAAGTCCGGCAACATTATTGCTTTCAATCTTAGGATCTTTGGACTTAATGAAGTTAAGCCGAAGGTGACTAAACGAAACTAAAACGACCTGAAAATTCTAACTCAGCACAAATTGGAATTTACATTAATCGGTCTAAAAATCCGCCTTCAACTTGGGCTCTTCACCTTTTTTATCTCAATTCAACTTGTTGAAGCTCATAATTAACTTATACTTCCTCCGCTTTTTTTACTTGCATCATTGAACCATATTACGCAACTCAATGCGCACTTTATAAATTAAATATCTTGAGTTCTATATAAAGAAAAATTATACAAAGTTGATATTAATAATCTATACATTGAGACGAATCTAACAAGATCCCACATGACTATGTTTTTCGTTGTATATAAATCAGAAATTTGATTCAAAGCAACATGAATGAATAGTGTAACATTCCCAAATGATGCAAGTAAAAAAAACAGAGGTAGTATTACCTCAACCGGTAACTTACATGGTCATTTTTTTTTCTTTTTCCAATAAGTCAAAAGAAATTCCACAGACCAATAGTACACAACTTTTATCAAGAAATTCATTCACATGATTTAATGCTAGTTCTATATTTGTGCATTTCAAACTCCGACATAACTAACCCCACCATTCAGAAGTTCCAAAGATTCAAACCAAAAAATCTATTCTAGATAATAGACCATACATAATATGCCAAATGGGTATGAAAATAGTATGGTATGTCCAAATTTCTCACAAGTCTAGAATCATGTCACACTTGAATACAATTTGTTTAGTTAATCTTCTCACAACGATCTTAAAGAACTGTGATTGTGCAAATTAAGCATACTATATAGGAGTACTTCAGAGTATAGTGATGATACTGGTCAGCAAAAAAATCTATCTAAGCTTTATACGAGACACATTAACATATCATTGGACATCAAAACAAAGCAGAAAACTAACCTCAATGCCCTCAATTTGAATATTAACTTTTTCACCCCCTTTGACAACGAACTCGGAGGCCGGTTTTGCAGGACCGTTCTGGAGATCGCCTGGTCGACTCAAACCTCCATATTGAACCGGTACATCTTCTGGTCTTATAAACCTTCATACGTTCAATAAAAATTCACGTTAATAAAAATGGACTTGTTTCTTTTATGTACGAAAGACACAATAAAGTTCAGAATGCTTCCTAATAATAAGCCATTAGCATATACACGAACCATGCTTAATTTTTCTAATATACTTTCTCCGTTCTACAAGCGCAACGTTTCCCATATTTCACGAAGCTCCAAAACACATGAACACGTCTTTAAGTGGTTGATGGGTTCTTTTTATCTCTATCTTTATCACATATTCACATGGGCACCTAAAATATTGCATCTCCTCCCATGTCGCAATTTATGTAGAATGGATAATACAATAATATAATTTCATAAGGGAATTAATCAAAAAGTCTTTTAGGCAGAAAACAATTTCTAGGAGAGGGTCTTTTTTATTTGATATCTATCATCCAAAGATAAAAGTACTTCAAATCGAGGTGTATATCTACTAAAACTTATTTTTGAAAACCAATATTATCATTCACTGAATTTTGTCAATAATATACCATATGCAAATAGCTGTAAACTTTGTAAAACTTATAGGCTTAATGAATTTAGGAGGAAAATTTGAAGGCTTGGGAGGATAATTAACAAAGTTTACACTAAGATATGAAGTATTTTTTATTTGATAAGGAGAGAAAAACTAGATTAGGCTATTGAATAGAACCAACCTAAAACATCCTTTCGAATGATAATTTACAGTTACACCACTAATCAATGAAAATACCCTTTTACTGGAAAAAAAATACTTCCTCCGTTTTTTATTAAACGTGACACTTTCTATATAAGGAAGTTTGAAATTAACTGTGACACTTTCTTTTTTAGGCAAATCTTTTTCTCTATCTCTCTCCTATCACATGGGTCCTCTTCTTTCTTTCTCTCTATCTCTTTCCTCTCCAAAAATTGTCTAAGAGTCCGTGAAATGTCACAACTAATAAAAAACGGAGGAAGTAGTATAATTAAGCATATTTAAAAAGAACATGAAAGCAGAGAAAAAGCAAGTGTGAAAAGGACAAAACATGAAAGCAAACAAAAGAGGAAACATGATCACAGTAAATGAGGTTACCCTTTTGTAATGGGAGTGTAATCAAAGTAAAGGCAAAGAAAAAGAAGTTCAATAAAATCCAAACAGAAAATATAAGCAAAACAGTGGGCAAAAATTCAGAGTAAAATTATCCAACAATAATACTATTCACAACAAATTGAGTATACTTGTACTTCCTATAAATGCTTAAATATGAATTTCACCTTCAAAATTCAGCAAAAAAAATTAACCATAAGTACAAAACATGAAATTCCCATTGAAAAGTAAAGAGGATAGAAAGTAACATTTATAGCAACTTACTTGTATAGAGTTTCAGCAACATTGCTTTCTTTAGCAATCACAAACTTGCTCTTTGTTCTTTGTGTTAAAAATGGACTGAACATTGAGTACAACAAGCTAAAATACCATGGCACATTGATGAATATCTAAAACAAACACCCACAAAAAACTCGTTAGAAATAAATCAATACTATAGTCACGTGGGATACTGTTAGATTCGCCTTAATTCAAACTTCAACATTTATCAGGGGAAGAGTAAAAGTGTAACAATTTTTGCGAAGCGATAACTTACCTTACGAGCAACCATTTCAGGATAATTATCTTGAAAAAGAGACAAAATCTGATTAGAAGCAACTCTTAACTCTCTTTTAGGCATATCTTTAAGATCAGTAACTTGAATAATAGAATTAACACCACCAGGTTTAAAATGCAACAATTTAATCCCTCTTTCAAGAACTTGAACTCTCCATCTCAAAAAAAGTTGCAATTTTTCATCATCCCCAAAAATCCTCTCATACATTTCCTTATCTTTAAAAACACCATAAGCATTATAACATACAGGATGACCATCTCTATCAAATCCATGCATATAAGCAACTAAACCTTCTAATTCCTTAAACCCAAGTTCTTCATCAACAACACTATCTGCACCAAATTGTTTCCTCCAATTTAGTGATTTCACAAGCATGGTATGAGCTTCAGTGACTTTGAAATCTCGAGCTCGAAGAAATTTGAGAAGAATAACATCTGATTTTTCATCAGAAGAGAGAAGTGGGATGTTCCAAATTGATGGGTTTTGTGAAGTGTGTGAAGATGAAAGCTTTGATTTGAGTTCAGTTAAGGATTTTTGTTCAGATGGTTTGAGATGAGAGAGGAGATATGTGTCTTCTTTGAAGGATTGAGAACGGAGTGTTGTAGCTTCCATTAATGAGGTGATTAAGTTTCTTTTTGTTGGGAGTTTTTGTGGGTTTGGTGATGGTGATGAAATGGGTAGTTGTGGTAATGGTGAAGATGATGCTTCCATTTTTCTCTGGTTTTTTGCTCTGTTTTGGGTGTGTGTGTTTTTTCTCTGTTGTTGGTAAGAAATTGTGGGTTGTTTGAGGGAGAAAGTGAGGGGAGAAAGTGAAAAAGAAGATGAGGTTTGTGTGTGGGGTTTGAGGTATGGGTCGACCAGGGATGTGGTCTATTAGCCCTAGCACCTAGAGAAATACTGTACTGGTCCAGACGATGCTCCGAAGTTTTATTGTGTTAGTAATTTAGGCTCTCTTTATTTGGATTGGATTAATTGAAAAACATTTCAGTTTAGTTTAACTTTGTTGATTTCAACTCAGCTCCTCTGTACTTGTCTCACATTTACAATTCATTTCAGTTCGGTTCAATTCAAAATATTTCATTTCAGTTCATTCCAGCTCAAAAGAAAAGTGGCTAATAGTACCTTTGTCTCAAATTATTTCTTACATTTATTTTCCCACACTTGTCAATATACGATTTTAAAAACTAATATCTCCAATTTGGTATAGAAAAATTACAAAAATTGTATATTTGAGAAATACACATTGAGACGAATCAAACAAGATCCTAAAAAATATGTTTACCGTTACTTATATAAACTTAAAATCAGTCAAAGCGGCAAAGTGAATAGTGCTCAAAACTAATATATAGCAAACAATCACTATCTTTTACTGTTGAAAAATGTCATTATAAAACAATCATTTATAATGTAAATTTCAAATTTTATGAGTTATCCCTTGTTTCCATTCATATATCGCCATAAATTTTAATAAAATACTCTCTGCGTTCCACATTAATCGCAACAATAGGTTGTGCACATAGTTTTGAAAGTTAATAGAGTATGGTATAGGTTATATTAATAGATTGTAAAAGTTGATGTGATACTTTTAGAAAGTTAATAAAGTAGGGGGATAATATTTTAATATTTTCTCATAAATCAATGAATAAATGTGATATATTAGTTGGGTGATATATTATAGTTCCTTCGTTTCTAAATAAGTGGAACATAGAGAAAGTAGGGGAAAAACCAAGGAGGTTAGAGAGAGAAAGTTGGAGACCACAGTTAAAAAGAGAATTGACACTTTGACTAAATAAAAAATTGCATATATATTGCTTGAGTAAGGGTAATTATGTATTTTTATCATTTAAAATTTCATAATTTGAGCTTGATGTCACTTATTGTGACATTTCCATATTATGAAAGTATGTCACTTATTTAGAAACGGAGGAAATATAATATTGGTTGGTTCATGCTTAAAATAGAAGTGTTGCAATTAATATGGGTCAACCAATTACGAAAAGTGTTACAACTAATATGGGACGGATGGAGTAAACAATGCTAGTGATTGGAGTTGTCTCCTCAATAATGACATGGATAAAAAGTTATTGAAAAAGGGATTGTGACACAAGACGGATTGCAATTATAGCCTATACTTTTTAATCTCCGTATATTATAGATAAGTTTCAAACATACTAAGTTTTGATATATTGAAAATTTCCACACCTTATAAGATGATTGTTTTTGAGGTCATATCCTTTTGTACTGAATTTATATAAAAAAAACAATTTAGTTAGTCTTATTAAATCCAGTTCAGTTTTTGTGCTCGCAAAAAGTTCAATCCCCTAATATTTTGTTATGTTAGGGGGTTTAGTTTCATACAATTTGATTTATTTTGTTCAAAAGAATAAGGACTTATAGAATCCAATAAGTTTTATTTAGAGTAGATTCTCTTTGGATGAAAACACTTGAAATTGAATGGAATCTTGAACTTAATTAAGCGACTTGTAGAGAACAAGTTCTAAGAGTCTGTTCTCCCTAACTTATTTCCGATTCAGCTCATATCATTTATTTAGTTCAATTTATCTTGGTTTTTTCAATTTAGTTTAATCAATTCAGCTCTAGATAACATTTATACTCTTACGTCTCAGTATTTTACTATTCCTCTTGGTTCAGTTGAGCTAAGGTGTTATCAATTTTTTCCAGTTTAATTTTAGGAATATGTATCTAAAAGAATGGATTCTCAGTTTCAATTAATGTTATGTTCTTTTGAACCTATTTTTACGTATCTGATGTGAATTTATTCAATTTTATTTGAACTTATTAAACTTTATTCAACCTTATATGTTTCCTCCGTATCACTTTAATTGATATACTTTTTTCCGATTTGTAATGCATCTTTTTGACGTGAGAGAGATAGAGAGGAAAAAAAGAGAGGGCCCCATGTGGTAGGAGAGAGATAGAGAGAAAGAAAATTCAAATAAAAAACTGTAGCAACTAAAAAGAAATTTTCTTTTTTGAAAAATATAGCAACTAAAAAGATTAGAAGGAAATAATATTATTTGAAATTATCTAAATTTCTTTGAATATATAAAGATTGAAAAGAATGGAATTTAAATTCAGATAAGTTTGGAGAAAATTGGTTGAAGAAAAAAGCGGGATATGGAGGAAGAAAATGGGATAAATTATTGGATTTGAGGGGCCTAGGGGAAGAAATGAGGAACTGTAAAAGCTCGAAAAGGAGAGAGAGATTAGACGCGTGAGGTAAGCAGGCATTCTCCATTTTGAATCAAAGGTTAAGGGGGGAGTCTCTCAAGGTTGAAATTTGAACGAGGCAAATACAAAGGTTCCATCATACATTATCAATTTGAAGTGACATCATAAATTATAACCACAAGCAGGAACACTGCAATGTTTTTGGGAAAACCATTCACGTATCTTTACTCAACTACTATAACTATAGTACTACTACTCAGCTAGTTTATGAGGTGTACTTAATAGGTGTATTAATTAGGAGGGTTAATCCAGCAAGTTGGCACGTTTGTGTTTGTTCGTTTTCATATTACTCCCTCCGTAACGTAATACTTGTAACAAATGAATTAGGAGATATTTTAGGCAAAATTTGTTAACGATAGATAAAGGTGTTGTTTGGTAAAAGTAAAGAGAGAAATGACATGTGATTAAGAGAAAACAAAAACAAGTACATAAGAGGTAAAGACTATAGGTAATTTAATCTGAAAAACCCACGTTGAATCTCTTGGAAAGAGTAAAGAAGCGAATACGGTAGTGGAAATAATTAAATATGAAAGGAAGATATATGAATTTGTATTTGTCCACTTTTGTCCTTTCAAATGTTAAACTTTTTTTCTATTTAGGGTATGATCTTTTCAGCTTGAAGTGAACTTAAAATAATAGTAATATGTAAGAGTAAAAGTATAGTCAATAGCTGAACTGAACTGAGTTGAACTGAAAATAAGTTAAAAAGAACAAATCTTTAATCTAGTTTGTTGTTCTTTAGAATTGCTCTAATTTTTTAAATTATTACTCCTTCCTTGCCCCCAAAGGATTTTCATTTTTCCATTTTTTTATTCCGATTAATTTCTCATTTCCTTAATTGCCAACCTAACTATCGAGCAAAATTGAATTTTATAACAACAAAAGAACTTCATAGCTTATATCCAAGTATGAAAGACATAAGAAAAAACAAATGTTAAATTACTCGCTAATTTATTATGTTCAGTTAGGACATGCTTAACTTGGCTCGTTAAAGTTTCAAGTAAAGTCGAATTTTTTTTTTTGAAGGAAAGAAAAGTCGAACTTTGACCGCGTTTAACCGAGATGAGCATAAATTTCCCGCAAATAACTCAACTTAACTAGCACCTCCAATTATCAATATGTAGGGGGTTTAAAGGAGGTTTGCTAAATCTCTAACAGTTAGATGTTTTAAAAAATCTAACAGGGGTAAAACGGTCATTTTACATGTTAAATAAGGGGTAAAATAGTCTTTTTACGTATTAAATAAGGGGTAAAATGGTAACTCAAGACAATAAAAAAAAATTTTATTTATCATAATTTTTACATGAAAATATATTATCTTTCTCATAGTAATATATTGTCTTTTTCATGGTGATATATTGTATTTACATGATAATATGTTGTTTTTTTTAAAAATTGTTTTAGATGTTTACCAACATCTAACTGTTAGATGTTGAGCATCCCTCGGTTTAAAGTGTTTAGTTACCATATGTTATTCAGGTACAATACTCATTACTAGGTAAATTACAATATTGTGATGTCGGCATATGTACTTTTGTATTCAATCTATATCTATATACTTTCTCCGTTTCTTTTACTCGTATCATTGAATCAGTTTACGCAATCCAATTCACAATTTAAATGTTAAATATCTTTAACTATACACAATAAAAATTAAGCAAATTAGATTTTAATAATGTTTACATTAAAACGAATCTAACAAAATCTCACTTGACTATATTTTTGCTTATTTAAATAAGTCATAATATTAATTTAATTGGACATGTGTGAATAATGTGAAAGATGGAAACGATGCGAGTAAAAAAACGGAGGAAGTATATATTAAGAAGCGTAGCCAAATATTGCAACCTGCCACGTGTCA
Source organism: Patellifolia procumbens (assembly GCA_947645195.1). Classification (NCBI taxonomy): domain Eukaryota; kingdom Viridiplantae; phylum Streptophyta; class Magnoliopsida; order Caryophyllales; family Amaranthaceae; genus Patellifolia; species Patellifolia procumbens. Next base: position 10,642,620 of record CANSGD010000972.1, read on the forward strand.
CTAATCAGTATCATTCTAATTCGATGACATTCTATCCCCTTCTTTCATAATAGCTACATCCACTACACCAACACACTATTGTTGTTTCTTCTTTCAAAATCAATGATGGTATATAAGAGAAAACTAAGAGTTATAAGTTGTAACTTTCAAATTCCATATTTTAAATGAGACAATTATTAATCTTGTTTTTTAATGATAAGCTTGTCATGCTAAATGGCATTAATTATTTTCAACTATTTGTAAATTGTAATACATAAAAATTATAGAGCATCGCATATGTCTAAATACTAGTTTAGTACTATAAAACGTTTTCTAATGCCTATTAATACAAAACATAAAAGCTAATAAAATATTTAATTTACCTGACAACGTTCTTACTTCATATTGTGAATTTAAAATACCATTTTTTGAATTTTGGAGGTACTATTTTGTTCAAATATACCATAAGAAATGTAGCGTTGGACAGACCAAGTAGTACGTGGTCTAGTGGAAATGATTGTACCCTTCCAACTTCAAGGTTGGGGGTTCAATCCCCACTAGAGACACTTTGAGGGTAGGAATTTCTCTTACCCTTTCCCCTACTCTCAAGTGTCTGACCTAATCAGATCCGAGTGGAGTCCGAACCACTTTTCCTTACCAAAAAAATAAAAAATGTAGCGTTGGACAATGTTTGGTAGGTAGTTTAGTAGCGAAGAGTGGAGTGCGAAGGAGGTTATAATAATGGGGAAAGAAAGCGTGAACGCGGCGAAGACGACACGAGTGTTGTGATGTGTGGGGGATTGGCCACCAATCTCTCACTTTAAAGTACCCCATTTACTAAAACTTGACATCTAAACATGCAATTTCTTTCTTTGGTTCTGCAGTAAGTGCAGTTGGGGGGAACTATGACACAGGAATTTTCTAGCCTGTGGGTTTACGACAGTGTAAGACCTGTATATTTCCTTCCTTATTTTTTAATTTTTAAGTATGTAAATATAAAATTTTGAATATTGATATCTTTAATTATTTATTTGTAAAAATTATAAAAACATTTATATACTACTACCTCCGTTTCAAATGTATTACAACCTTTGACATTTTGCACTATTTATACACTCTTTTTTGACCTTATTTTGTGTTTTATACATTAAGATAAATATAGTCATATGGGATCTTGTTATATTCGTCTCGCTATATGCTTAATTAATATCAATCTTTTATAATTTTTACTTAAATAAAATTAGAGATATTAGCGTTTAAAATAGTGCGTTGGGAGGCGTAAAACTCCCTATGTTGCAATACATATGGAACGGAGGTAGTATATATTAAGAGGAATGTAATTTCCAGGAGTTTCAGATTTGCACATGTGTTCAGAGAAGCAAATCAAGTAGCGGACTGGATTACTAATGCGAGTCATTTAGTCTTAGGCTTTCTTTGTATTACGGACTGGCATGGATCAGAACTGTCAACAAATCTTTGTAATCATATGTTAGGAATTTCCCTCGAGCGGAGGGTTTCCTAAATATCTCTCTTTTCTCCTTACCTTTATATATAAAAAAGAGGAATGTAACAATATTCCACGTGGCTATATCTTTAGTTAGGTGTAACTCCCAAACGACGGTCAAAATGAAACGTGTGAACAGTATAAAATGTCGAAGTGTAGCAATTATACTGGAATGGATGTAGTATCTCGCCAAACTTGAAGAGCTATATATATGGTCTTTCTTTCAAAATGTCAATTCTTACTCTTAAAGACACGAGGTATGTTAATCAAGTCGGTACAATATTAATGATGTGATGATAAGGATAAGGTGGTATGGTTTTCTCATAAAGGATACGAACCACCACCTCCGAATCTACGATAATACGATCCTTCTTATGTCATGGTTTCATGCAACCCCAATGCATCACCGTGAACAACCTACCCCCTATAGCTCCGAATAATTCCTGTAGCACCTAATTGAACTCGGATTCCCCTTGGAAGCCTCGTCAATGCTTAAATTAGTTGAATTCAACCCCTTTGAGTGAACCCATTTTCACCAATATCTCTTCATTTGGCTCAATTAGGATCCATATAACACACTCAACCATTACCATATCTTTCTTGATTAGTCCCACCCTTGCCATAATAAACCCCATTTGGTCAACATGGATATGAACGACTCGGCGAGAACATCTTTTAATTGTGATTGGAATATTATTGGTGAATATAGAAAATTACCCCATTAAAATTCGATTGATTGTGAAATATAGTCCCATTATTTCTAACAATTATGCACTGCATTCATTCACTAATCACAAAATCTAACCCTAACTATATATTTTCAGCGTATTTAACTATTTCTCACTAAAAAATGATAATATTTTGAAAGACTCCCAAAGAAGCATATCATTAAAAATATATATCTTAACGTACTAATAAAGTTGGAGTGAGATATTTACGTTTACGTTTGCATTTTGATTTTCTGTTTCTCTAGACTGTGTAATAGTAGTGTAAGAGACAGCTCGCTAGAGAAAGACGGTGGTACCGTTTGGGAAAGAAGACAATAAGAGAGACTTGGATAGCGGAGATCAGGTATCCATTCATTGTAATTCTTGGTTCGACAACTCCGACTCTATACTAATAGCAGCCAGAAAGAAGGGATTGTTCCCACATTCTATTAGCTTAGTTGATCTTATCATATTGTTAAGTTGAAAGCAGTTCGGAGAGTCTTTCATCTGTCTCGGATGTTTTTATGATTTTAGATACTTCTATTATTTTAAAGAGATTTAATGAGAATGGAGTATGGTCTTCTGCTTAAATCTTTATTGTATTATATTATTACAATATACTTCATATGTTCTATTTTAATTGCAACATTGTAAATTTTCACATCTTCTAATGATAACTTTAAACGTTTATATTTTTAATTGTGTTTATGAAAAATACAAAAAGTAGATACATATTAGGCATATAATAAGACAAGTCTAACAATATGTCATATGACTATCTTTATCGTTATGTATAAATCATAAAAGAAGGTCAACGAAACTTTGTGAATAGTAAAAAAGTTTTCAATATCTCTATTATATAAGTGAAGAGGTGGGGGTGGACACCAAAAAGAAAAAAAAGAAAAATAAATAAAATAAATCAATGACTTTATTAAGTAATTAAGTTTTATTTCCAAATTTAGCCATTAGATTTTTAATAAAAGATGTTCAAAACTTCTAACTAAAATATCTAAAAACCTAAAAAGTAAAAACAATTAAAAAAAATATCAACGATTATATTTTCTTGAGATCTATAGATAGACACCCACTTTGCTATACTTTTATATTCTTTTGAAATTTTTTAATTTGAAATACATGAGTAATTGATTGTTCATGAGTGAAGGCACATTTGATCAAATTGATCATAATAAAGTATGTCAGCATGAGTGAGAAAGATGATAAAGTATTTTCAAGTACTTTTGATTTTTTTTTCTCATTTGGACAATGAGCAAAAAGTACTTTACCGGGTACTGGCTGTGTTTGGCAATGAGAGGTTTGGGGTGTTTTTAGAGTTTTGGACCCCAAATAGAGTTTTTGACTGGTCAAAACTCTATTTGAGGTGTTTGGTAAAAAAGATGATTTAATAGAGTTTTGGGGGTTGAAACTCTAATTTACAAAAAGCTGGAAAACCCAACTTTTTGGATAGAGGATTGCAAATTATATTGCAATATGACATGTTTACCCATAGTTTAATTCTTATTTTTAAAAGGTTAAAGAAATATCACAAAAGACACATGCCCATAAATGTCATTTTACACAAATCAGCTTTTATCAATCAGCTAAGTGTTACCAAACACAATTACTCAAATCAGCAGTCAAATCTTCTAAACAAAAAGTTAAAACTCTAACAGCAAACTCTAAACTCTAAACTCTATACTCTATTTGCCAAACAGGGCCACTATATAACAAAATTTGTAGTCGATGGTGGGGAGCAAGGGATGCTTTCAAAGAAAAATGAGCCAAAATGAATTTAGCTTGAAAATAAAATATGTTGTGTACCTTCATATTTTATCATGTTACAGTAGCCAAAACACACATCGTATGCAAATAATATTAGGATTTTTTTGTTCAAAATCACCTAAAATTTTTACGTTTTTAGAAACTCCCACCTTAATGAATTTTTCTTTTAAATTTCCACCTATCATGCCCAATTTTATTAGAAACTCCCACCACTTAATGATTTTTCTTAAATTTCGGTAACAAAACCGTGAAGTGGGCCCCACATATGCATTGTATTATTAGTTTACACTGAAATTGAAGTCAATTTCATCAATTTAAGGGCAAATCCTCAACAAATTTAGATCAAATTTAGAACGAATGACAACTATTTAGAAATAATTGCAACTATTTCAAGTTCCATTTTGTTAACAAAATGTATACGTGGGACCCACTTAACGGTTGTTTGTTAATAAAATTTGACAAAAACCATTAAGTGGATGGAGTTTTTAATAAAATTGTAAACGGTAGGTGGAATTTTAAAAAAATCATTAAGGTAGGAGTTTCTAAAAACATGAAAAGTTTAAGTGCTAAGATGCGACTATCCATAAAATTATCTACTTTAGATTATAAAATTTCAGAATAAAATTATTGTCGCACGCATCGCGTGCATAGAAATCTAGTTATAATTATAATGAAACGGGGATTATATAAGATAGTGTAAATTAGATTAAGAGGAACTTAGGCATTACATATATGTGTTATCAACATAAACCTACATTGATACATATGGTAAATTTATTTAGACGGCCCATAATATGGAAAATTCCCCTCTATGTGCCTAAGACAGATATGAGCTCAGGAATCACGATGAGTCCATGAGAATATTTGGGATCCTACTAATCCATGATGATTATGTTCTCCTAAAAATATTTTAACCTTGGGGTTATCATTTTACCCACTAATCCTCATGATCATGCCTTTATTACGCAGCTTAATTATTCATTTGTTTATGGCGACAACCAAGAAACCATTCAAGTTTCAAGGCTATTTTTTATGATTTTCTTTGGACATTTTGGTACTTAATTAAAGCACTTACTACTGATTTAAGTTTTTGTTGAAAATTCCCCTCTAGTATTAATCTTTCTATTTTTGGTTGAAAATTGGCCTATAGGCTAAGCAGGGGCGAGCAAAAAATACCGTATAAGTGTGGGTATATGATTCTAAGTTTTGAATTCTACACATGTAATTTTATATTGGACAAGTCGTTGGATTCTTCACCATTCAAAAGGACAATGTTTCTCCACTTTGACTTTTATATATGTTATAGATAGATTTAAGACTATACTTGATAATATTAGGATCAGTTCTGAACCTGAAAAGTTGTATGTAGGTGTAACTCGTTCTAGTTAGTATCAAACAGCCTAACTCATAATAAAGTTTGGGTACCTAAGATAATTACATGGTCTAAAAAAGAGAGTTTTTTTTTTTGAAGGTAAAATTAATTCATTAATAAAATAGCCATACGGCATCTACAATAGATATTGAAACTAACAAATACAAAACAATTTGGATCAAATAAAATTCTAATTTGACAAAACTACGATCGTTGTAGATGAAATTAGACACTGATGAATACTCTCTTTCACATCGCTGTTACATGGTCTAAAAAAGAGAGTTAATGGTCATAGAAATCGGTGAAAAGTGAGAAATTTTAACAAATTGCAAAAACTTCATCAAAGTAATTTCTTCTTTGTCTACTTTATCCAGCTTTAATCTTTGGCTTTTTTGACTTAAGAGAGCGACTTCTTTCACTTATTATGTTCTAAACCGTTTGTTTACCATAATAATTAATCACATCACTTTAAGTTTAACTTTATCCATGCCATCTATGGACTATGATTACCCTAAGACAGAAATCAATTTTATACCTATTTTAATTGTTATAATAACTCCATGATTCAACAAAAAAGTTGAGCTATTAAGTTTATCGAGGAACGGTATTTTATTTATCGATAAAATTTACTTATTTTACGATTTTAGGATAATGGAATTAACTTTCACTAAAATTACTTAAGCCTTACAAATATCCTTATCATTCTCTTTTGTTAAAGAGTTTTAATAAGCAGTTGGTCTTGTAAGACACCACCTACTTTTAAAATAAAATTAGGCAACTGTCTAATAGGCCCAATAATAAAAAGAGAAAATTCCAACACCTGCCCTCACTCAACAAATCTCAGCGAAACTGGATGATTGTGTCTGGCTGCCTCCCCTATTTTCAGCACTAAAATGAAACGTCGATGCCTCTCTAAAGGTATTGGATTCCAAGACAACAATTGGAAGGGTTCTCATAGATCATCAAGGGAAATTCTTATGCCTATTTTCAAGCCTTGTGTCGTTTATGGAGATAAATCATGGTGAGGTCTTCGATCGCGATGAAAAGAGCTCTCAAAATCTCATCCACCCTAGAGTATTGTCAACGCAAGAAAATCATAATCGAATCAGACTCAGCGAATGCAGTCAAGTGGTGCAATGGAGAAATAATTTGGGCCCTGGAATATAAATTTCACCCTCAATTACAGCAAAGGCATAATAATGAGTAACAACAACATTGAAATCCCCTATAGGGGGCGTGAATCAAACATGGTGGCTGACACTCTAGCAAACAAAGATGAATTCATTGCATTTTTTGTAACTCTTGTAGTCCCATGCTGACTTGCAATTTTCACTATAGGATGTAAGGCCTTATAAGGGACTTTTTGTTCCAGTTCTCGGCAATCTGCCTTTATGTTAATAAAAGTTACTAATTATAAAAAAGAGAAAATCAACAAACCGTCTTCTGAAAATAGAGATCAGTGTAATCCATTTTGTGACCTATTTAATTCATTTTGTGACCTGTTTAGTTCATTCAATATTCAATGTTAAATTTATTTAGTGAATAGTTTAATTCATTCGGTAACTCATATGTTTTTTTAAGAATCACTTGTTATATTCCGAGATGAAAATTGAATAAGGAAAGAAGAGAATGAACAACTAGAGTGGCAGTAAATGTCTAAAGAAATATTAGATTAAAGTAAGATAAGATGGACTTGTTAATAAAATATAAAATCTAATTAGTCTAATTTTATACTAATTAGACCATCTCTTTTAATAATTTAACTTTAATAAGTTAGGTTAACGTGTTGCAAAGTTCCGAATCGATTAAATGTGAAAAGATTTTTGAAGGTTTTAAAAGCTTTGTCTCTCTCTTCTCTACCACGACAAAAAAATTATAATTACAGCTCATGTAGGATCAGAAATGTAGCAAAATTTTTGGACAATATCAAAGGGAAGGAAATAAAATAATAGTGTGTAAAATAAGTGGTAGATTCCAATACAAATGATAAAGGATGGAGAGAAGATGGTAATCATAATCATAGCAGCAGCTTCTTATATTTGGCCGCTTATGCAAATGTTGAAGTGGAAAGATCACTGGTTTTTCCTTTTTGGGGGATTAGAATTTAGAACAAGCCAAACTTCTCATCTCATGGGTAGCAATCTTCATGCGTTACTTTGTATTATCCTCCCTCATTTTCTTTTTGTTTGTATTATTTTCACTTTTATTCATTTATTTTTTTGTTTCTATTTTTTCATATCTTTTTATAAAAAAAAATCTCAAATAATACTTAAGTATAGTAGTATTAAATTTCCTGTATGTATCGTTTTTAAAGTTATTTACCATCATACGTAAGCTTGAATAAGAATGAACCTATTTTTTTTATAATTTCAGCTATTCATTGCTACATCAAATAGCAATTTTGGTCTTAGAATCGCTAATTGTCTTAAAACTGTTACTCCAAGTAGCAATTTTTAGGACCAGAAGTAGCGGTTTTACTTGGGAGGAAGCGAGCAGACGCTTGGACTTTTATCAAAGTTTGAATAGTTTGAAAGCAATTTGCTACTCCAAGTAGCGGTTTTACATTAATGTTGATTCCGTGAAAAAAAAAACAAAAGTACTACCGAGCTACATGGACGGTACAATGTTAATATTTCAATTGCACAGTGTCTGCTGTTAGCAGTGTCTTGCAAGTATGGGACGAATCCACATTGTGACAAGCTTTCAAAGTTAATATTCAATCGAATAACTATTACAGATAAAATCAGCCAAAAAAAGACTTAACTACTAATTAAACTAATGGAAACAAAATTAAACTAAACATTTAACTATAAATTAATAGAATAGGGCATTAATCCAGTCCACCATGCTTATACCAATCAAAAGGATTCGAATAACTGATAATACCTAAGTCTAGAGTCAAACAATCAGAGCCAATGTTAAGCCTACGGTCGGGTCATAATGCTCTCAATTCAACATATGTGGTACGGTCGCTCACATAATCAGAATCAATGGTGTGCTCTAAGCCTCTAAAAGTAAGCCTATGATCGGGATACCCAGGTTGACAGACGTAATTCATGACACTGCGCGATAACATAATATAAACCACTGATTCAAGAACAAATCATACTATAATTGCTCTAATCATCACAGGCTATAACTAATAGCAATTCAAATAACAATCATTGTATAAACATTGTTTTCTCCTGAAAACCATAGAAAAATGAATAATCACTCATAATTGAAATAACGATAATGGATTTAATATAAAAAGTCAATACTTTGCATCATGACCAATTAAATAAATAAACTAAGCAATCAAAGATTAAAGAAGAACATAAGAATAAAGAATGATATCAATTGACGAAAATTAAAGAACTATATTGAAGCAAATCCAAGGTTTGGTCGCATTCGAAAGTAAAACTAAAGTGTTTCTCTCTAAAATGCATTTAAACCAAATTATTGAATGCTGGAAAATAAAGGGCCCCTATTTATAATAACCTTAATAAAAGCATTAAATATAAGTCGAAAAAAGCAAAATTCGCTCATCCGTGTCGCCCGCCCGATCGGGTCGGACTGAGCCAAAAATCATTCTCCTTCTTTTCACGCAAAACAACAGCAAATCACAAAGTTGGACCCGCCCGATCAGGTCGGGCGGGTAATTGTTATTTTGCGTCAACTTGCGAAGGTCGTATCTCTCAAACCAGAAGTTCACTTTGGGTGTGTAATTTGTCCTTGTGAAGCCGTTGAAGTCTAGATTCCAACACAACTATAATTTCGTTACTATCAATTTTCTATCAAACTTTATGATCAAAATAGCGAATATGTGTCAGTTTTGACATTTCTAACTCTTCGATTCATTTAAACTCAAAATTGTCTCATACGAATACATTACGATCCTTGTGCAAGTTAGCTTCATCCTCAATGATATATAAGCTAGATCTTTGATAATCATGATCAATGTGTATCAAATAAACCTGAAAATCATCGAAAGTAGTAGAACATAATTTACGTAATTCATGTCATTATGCCCCTAAATGCTCTAAAAGAGTTCTAAATGCAATGTAGATACATCAGTACAATGTTATTTCTAATTTTTGTAATTCCACTACTTTTAACGACTCATTGGGTACATTGTTAGATACAATAGTCATGGCGGGTACGTTTTTCAGCCCAATCCCGCACATGAAACCTCCCTTTATACCCATCTAGTTGCAACCGATATCAAGCGAGCCTCCACTAGACCTATGCAATGGGACGGGGGCCGATTTTTCAGCCCTGATTCGGCCCGTTTAGTAGGCTGGGTTTAGATGGACGGGCTCAAACGGGCTATGCAGAAAACAAATATGGGCGGGTTTAAAGAGGGCGGTCAACTGACCCTGACCCTACACGTACCGTTATGGCTTTTCTATGCTCCGTCCCGCCCCATTTAGAAACTGACCCGCCTCGACCCGGACCCGCCCCATTGAACATGCCCCACTGGTATATATCCTCAGGTTTCACTCAAGTCCACAAAACTAGTTACTAGAATTGAACCTAACTCCGTATTATACAATTGTAACTACAAGCAAATTAAGGACTTGATAAAAGACTTATTACACGTTTGAAATTTGGATTTTAAAGAAAGGTTTTTGAACCCCAATATCTAAGATAACATTCACTAAATGTATTAAGATAAAAACTACTTAATCTGTTCCCATTTGAAATTTAGGGGAGCACCAATGCAAATTAAGATAGATGAGAATCTTTTAAATTTTATATTGTATAACGCGTACTTTGATATCTTTTTGAATTGGATAATTATGAAATAAATGATTCTAAAATAGCCCATGTGCAAGAATAAGACGAATAGAAAAAAATATAGTAAATATTTGGTTGTCGAAGCGTAAGATGAGAAAATAAATATTTTTAAAATGGAAGAGATTCAAAGTGGAAACAACTTTTGAAAAATCTCGATAAGAAAAATAGGAACATCAAATGAAAACGGAGGGAGTATTAACTTGTTGGTGTATTTTTCTTTCCTAGCTTCAAACTTCAAATTCTAACAATGTAGTCTTGTGTACCAAATAGTACTTGGTCTAGTGGAAAGGATTGTGCCCTTCCAAGTTCCAACCTCAAGGTTGGGGATTCAATCCCCACTAGTGACACTTTGAGGGTTGGGATTTCCCTTACCTTTTTCCATACTCTCAAGTATCTGGCCCAATAGGACTCGAGCGGGGTCCGGACCACTTCTATTTACCAAAATAAAAATTTGTAGCCTTGTGTGGTCTACTGGTCTAGAGAGGTAATCAATCCCAGGGGAATATATGAAGATCAAGATCACTTCTTTTGGATTGTACTAATGGGGATTTGGTTCAATTCATTTTCAACTAATCTAGAATTCCACACTAATATAGTTAATGTTCTTATTACTAGTAATCTTATAATTACTAATATCAATTACGTTGTTATTATCAATATTACATCATTGATATTATTCGAAAGAGTATTAATAATTATTAACAAGAAAATCATTAATAATTAATCAGTGTTCTTTTTCTTCTTATATAATTATTTAAAATTATTATGATTATCATTAATATTTCATAATATGTTACTTAGTTATGATTAATAATGAAATTATTAATGATATTCTTACTTATAATAATAATATTATTTATAAAATTACTAATAATAATCTTATCAACATAACAATACTAGTTATTATTACATTTAACTATCATTAGTTATATTAGTATTAATATTATATTGTTTTCAATTATAAATATTAGTAGTACAATATTATATTATAAGTATTACTCATATTGATATTGTGCTTTATTTATCTTATAATATTCTTCTTAATATTTAATTTAGTTATATCTGAACAATAGTACAAAAAAAAAGGAAAAAATGTTTTTTCTTCTAGTTGAAGGATCAAAAGTATTTTTACATCTTCCTCGTCATTTGATAGATTTTAGCTAAATAGCTCACATCTAATTCAGGAACTTATGGCCCATTCTTATCATCAATCTTGATCAGAAATAATAAGTTTACATAAACTCTAATAAGTTCAAATAAAAGTATTAAGTTCTAATAATGTTTGACTAGTATTATATGCACACAATGTGTACAAAAATTATATCATAGTAGTTTTGGTATTTTGAATCAGTTTTTTTTATGTTATTTATTTATTGAGGTTGGGTGAGTAGTTATTTTTTGTGATGTAGTGGGATTGTGGGATGATTATAGGTGGTTTATTTATGCAATTCTCATTAATTTTTTATGATAAATTATTTTTTCTGTAAATTATTAATTAAACAACAAAGGATAAATTAGGAAATATATTAAGTTTGGTGTCCCACCCCTCTTCCCTTACAGTATAGAGATTAGCTAACAAATAAAATTCAAACAAGTTTAAAATAAATTTACATAGGTGCTAATAAGTTGAAAATAATAAACCTATAAACTATAAGTTAAACAGGATGATAATGATAGTCGGATTGATGACAAACCAGTTTTGGCTCTAATCAAAGGCTTAGACCCAAACTCAATTATCCAATTATCCAATTACCCAAACCCAAACCCAAACCCAAAACTAAACCTCGTTTATTTTCCTAGGTATTAGTTGACTTTTTTGTAGTCAACTCCATCAACCCCTAAAACTCTGATTCCTCAGACACAAGCTTGACTGATCAATGATGACTATTCTCATGTCCACAACACCCTGAACAACATAGATCTCCAACTGACCAACAATAAATGATCACGAGCGAGGGATAACTCAATTGGTTAGAACATTTTTGCGAGGTTTGTAGATCGATTCTCATCTCACCTTCGTAACTCGAGATTAGTAACTCTAGGAAACAGATTTGGGCATGGCTGGAGAAGAGTCAATTCCTCAGCACATAGTTGTGGAAGAATGGACTGGTTCATCCCCAACTAAGCTCTCAATCACTGCCACTATTTCATCCACTCCTTCAATGTCAATCCAAAGGTATACTCTATGCATTTCTTCTGTTTCTTTTTCAAAGTTTTGATCTTTTTCCTTCATTCTCCAATACCCATATAATTATTTCCTATTTTATTCTCTTTTTACATAGGTTTGATAGTAGATTCAAGTTGGTTAGAAGACAAATTCTCAGTGCATTTGTTCCTGAGGTGATTCTCTTTTTTAATCTTTCTCTTGTATTGATTGTTATTGAAGGGTAGTTTTGATGGGTGATTTTTTTTTACCCTAACTTTTTATTTTTATTTTTAGGGTTTTCCTAGTAGTGTGACTTCGGATTATGTACCTTTTCAAATGTGGGATTCATTGCAGGTAAGAGTTTATTCCTTGCCTTCTTATATTAGTATTACTGTTTGATTGACCAAGATTTTGTCTTGATTGAGTACAATTGTTTGACATGGGTACGTCTCCAAGTGTTTTTATTCCGTTTTTCGAATAGTATTTGTAATTTGGTGTCGATCGCAGTGTCCGAAGTGTGCATACCCACTAGACATTAGTGGTTGAGATGATCAATTTTCAAGCTAATTTTCTGTTCATCACATGTCCAATTTAGGTGTAATTCCTCATTCTTTGATATCAAATGCCATTGCACTACTTGAGGAATTGGAGACCATATTCACGTTTAATCTTTGCTTATAAGTTGCTGTGGGTTTACTATGGAATTCTGTCGCCGCCACATTCATTAGATTGGTTGGCATTATACACATTTTGTGATTTGGTTTGCCATTTGGCTATGCTTGCTAAATGACATGACTGAGATTAAAATTGCTATTTGTAGAAAGTTTTTGCTCTTTTCTGTTGATTTTCTGGTGTAATAAGTCTTGTGATGGATTGGTTCGTAGGGCCTGTCGACTTATATACGGATGATGCTTTCGACTCAAGTAAGGATTGTAATAATGCTTGTTTCGTGATTGTTTTCTGCTTCAGCCATCTTTGATTTACACTCCTTTATGATGCTTGATTGTTTGAACACATTGACAGGCTCTTTTGAGTGCAATTGGAGTTGGTGAGAAATCTGCCACAGTAATCGGGGCTACTTTTCAGGTTAAAATTTGTTGTTGGATACTATTAACTTAGTAAGTTGGTCCTCATTGTACTTGTAAGGTAAGAATTGTATACTGAATTTTCTTTTTCCTTTTCTTTTTTCCTTTTTGGCATCGTAGTGGTTCTTGAGGGATTTAACTGGAATGCTTGGAGGCATCTTGTTCACTTTTTATCAGGTATTTTTTAATCTAGTTTTCTGAGTCATGTTGTGTCTAGGATTACATTGATTCTAATATCTGCCTGTTTTAGAGTCGTATTGTATCTACTATGCATGCCAATTATATTATTAATATTATGAATGGTAGCTCTCGTAGAGTAAACAACCCATTATGCTGTGAAATGCTACTTAATGCTGAACGTACTTATGCAAGTAAGAGTGGACAAGACTCTAGAAATTCTGTAGAAAAAGTAACACTATTTGGAGAATAAGAGAAGATAACAAGAAAGAGGTCAACAGGTAATTTTTGATTGGACTTTCTTATGCTGGCCTAATGAATTAATAGGAGAAATATTCACTGCAAAACTTGTCCTGGTTTAAAGTTATTGTCTCATAGGACACTTGTAAAGTTATAATCTTATTTCTAAGCCTTTACCTACATTCATGACCATACTTTGCTGAATCTGAATTCTATGAGAATAACCAAGCTCTCAATCGTGATGGGAATACAACTTGTCTCTTGTTAGGGATCAAATTTGGATAGCAATGCAAAAATGTGGCGTTTGGTTGCAGATCTAATGAATGATCTTGGTATTATTCTCATCCTCTCTTTTGTGCATTTAACTTTTTTTGATCCCCTAGCTTGTGTAGTCCATAAAGTGAATTTATTATTATCTAACTCCGAAAATCACTTCCTACTTTGCTGGAAGATTCCTTGTCTTCTTTGTGTGAAGCCCATTTTTTTAATAGTGAATTCTTTTTCTTACCTGAAGTATAAACTTGGAAATTGGATAATTGCCTCGAGGTTGGGTTCACCGAGGTCCCTATTTTCTTTTTCCTTAGCATATAAAGATATCTGAAAATCGTGTAGGGTACATCAGTGAACTTGACATTCCGTATATTTAAATTGACTATAGATCCACATATCCTCTAAACTAGGGGTGAACATAACCGGGTGCCCGGTCATATTGCTCGGAACCGGTACCGGAACTGGTTGGACCGGGTACTTAGAAATTGAAACCGGAACCGGAACGGTTGGACCGGTTCCTTAATTTTTGGAATTGGAACCGGAACCAATCGGGACCGGTTCCTTGACCGGGTACCCAGTCTCGCAAAACTGATTGTTATTTCGTCTATTTGGTCAGTTCCAATATTGGGTACCCGCAACCTAGTTGCATTCAAAAGCTATATTTTTCTTGTTTAGCTAAAAATAAGCATCATACATAATGCAATTTGACACTTCCATTGACAAGTTCATCTTGAAAACCTTAAAGTCTTACGCATACATTACGTACGCATTCATTGCACAAAAAAATATGCTCTTGGAAGTTGGAACCGGTTGAACCGGGTACCCACACCAGGTCTATAATTTCATTACCCATAATTGGACCCACTTTCAACCGGTTCCTAATATTTGGAACCAGACCAGTCCCACCAGTTCCAGTTCCGGAACCACCAGTTCCAACCGGTTTTGGGTCTGGAACCGGGTACCCGACTTTTCTGCTCACCCCTACTCTAAACAGTAATCTTAGTTTTTGCATTTTTTGGGATTTTTGATCTTTGATTTCAGTGCTGCGATGGAAGAGTTGCTTGTTTTTTTATCGCTTTGTAAACCATTTCCTTCGTAATTCTTAGCATTCCCTTTCTAAGTTACTATTTAGTATACATAACCGTAATCTATTTCACTCCCACTCAGACCATTTGCTTAGTACTAGCATTGCCCTTTCTTAGGCCAAAATTAGTCAAAATTAATGGAAGAGCAATCTCCTCACTTCTGCTGGCCATTAGAAAAATTGAAAGAAAAGCTTCAGTATTCACGTTATGTTATTGTTATATAGATCTTTATAAGATTACTTTCACAAGTTTTACTTAAGTTCATGTGTTTATCGATAATAAGTGTGACTTTGTATATGCCATAGAGTCTAACTTCATGTCTTCACTATTGGCTTGTCAAAGTTAATCTTGGGCGTGGTCTTTCTGTCTTTTTTTAATGCTAGTGACTAGAAACTTGATGATTCTATATGTCTGATGTCAAAGTGGGGCGATAGTCATGACTCGTGATAATAAAAGGTTCTTAAAGATATTTTTAGTAGGTGATTATGTCTTATTGGTTATGGTTGTAATCTATTTCTTGTTTCAGGAATGCTAATGGATCTTATGTCTCCGTTGTTTCCTTCAGCATTTGTGTTCATTCTTTGTTTGGGAAGTCTGTCACGATCATTCAGTAAGTTCTCTTACTGTTTGCTGACTTTGCTCCATCTGTTTCGTACGATCTGGAAATTCCGAAGCATCATAGATGCTTTAACCTACCAGTCCACCAGACATGGGGGGGGGGCTTGGGTTACATATTGTAACCTAAAGCTTAGGTTACGTAATGTATGTAAAATATATATATTCTTAATTTGCACGAATGTCTCTGGCAGCGTCTGATCCGCATTGACATATAGTTTACTATGGCCTTTTATCTTTCGGGCCTCAATAATGACAACTACTTCACCCTCTCAAATGTACCATTATATGTAATATATGCAAACCGCGGAGGCATGGAACCCATTCTCAATCCACAAACAAAATCATGCTTGTGCCGGTGAGAAAGGTTTCTATTGTGCACATGTTCTTCTACCAAAAATATAAGAAATTTTCAGTTTTGGGCTTTCAGTCAAGCTCAAGCCTGTTTCACAAGATGAAAAAACCCCTGCATCTTTTTGGTACATATTTCAACAGCTGGTTCAGTGGTAACTGGTAAGTGAGAAAACCTCAAAACACTAGTGGAGTAGCGAGTGTGCAAGTGTTCAGATCTTGCTTTCAGCAAGTTGCAACATGGGGTAGAGACAATATTTAAGGAGCACGTGTGATGAGGAAAGAAAATAGAGATAAAAATAGGACTCAATGTCATGTGAAGAGAGATAGGCAGAACCATTAACTGAATATTGGAATGTTGCATTATTTTGAAACTTCTTAAAATGGGAAGTGTTGCATTTATTATAGAACGGAGGAAGTATTTTATAACCCATATCAAATGTTAGATTTGTTAATACCAAATACAATTTTTTGTTTGTCCATTTTTGTGTAAAGTGATTGGCGAGTCGATATATCAGGCATATCATGTACTCCTTATTAGTTTATGTGATTCAATTATATTGGTTAATGCGCCCCCACACCTAAATGTTTTTGATCCGCCTGTCTATATGTATGTCAATCTGCATGCTTCGGATCCTTGTTAAATGATAAATAAAGCATCGTTCTCTTGTAGTTGACATCTATTTCTCCAAATTCTCATAACAAGCTGGTGTTGCTAGTGGAGCTACTAGGGCTGCTTTGACCCAGCATTTTGCGCTCCAGGATAATGCAGCTGATATATCTGCAAAGGTACCAGTCCAGCTTCTCTGTACCGTAGCCTTCTGTTGTGTCGCAATTGTGAAACAAGTAACTGATGTTATCTTAGGAAGGAAGTCAAGAGACAATCGCAACAATGGCTGGAATGGCGTTGGGAATGTTTCTTGCTCATGTTACTAGAGGATACTCTATGGCAATTTGGTTCTCCTTTTTGTCTTTGACTATGTTTCATATGTATGGTGAGTTCCAACTTCCTGATTACTAATGCTTCCCGCATCTTAATCCCGTGCATTCTTTTTCTGTCCTACATTTATTGTTTGGCCTGGATGTCCATATCTTTTTTCTTTTCTTTCCTTTGTACTCTTTTGTTTAGTGCCTTACATATTGACTAGTTAAACCTTTGCTACACCCTTTCTTTTTACGAGGTTCTTTAATTGTTCTACAAAGTGGTGAATAATTATCACCTTTCTTGTTGAATCAGGAGTATTTGACTTGACTGCCGCACTTCTGATATCTTTTCGTTTTTGCTATGTAGCGAATTACAAGGCTGTACGCTGTCTTTCACTGAACACATTAAACGGCGCAAGAAGCTCTCTTCTTCTTCAGCATTTCATGGAGACTGGTCAAGGTAAATCAGCATGACTCTTCCCACTGTGCTGCTCACATGCATCGTAGGGGGACCAAAAATCCACCATAAGTTTGTCCCCAGCTTTCTGGACCTTTCTTCATCTAGTGCTTGTTTCTTTTCAGTGCTTTCTGCTGAAAAGGTCTCAATGGAAGAGCATGTTTTGCCCTTGTGGTTGAATCCATGGAGTTCTAAGAAGTTCAAATCTTTACATAGTCACATACGCTTGGGCGTGAAGGTCTCTTCTCTCAGTCATGCAGAAATGTAAGCTTTTTTTTTTCCCCACTTTATAGCTTCTTAGTTCATGTAGCACAATGAACTTCCGTTGAATATTGTGATTTATACTACTACTCCCTCCATTGCGAGAGAAAGGCTTTCTAATTAAACCTTTAAAGATGTCAATCTTCCTAACTTAATACTGAATAGTTCAAGTTCTTAGCTTCAAGATTAGTACAGAGTACAGACTGTGGTCTGTAGGCAACCAGTCTCTACCCACAAAGTCGCAATGTCTTGTAACAGAGGAGGGGTTAATCTTTTTGGGTTTAATTGGTGTCTGTGCATCACGAGCTGCACCAAAGGTGTGTCTTCTGAGTAAAAGATTTTTTAGATTTATTTTTCAGTCACAAAATACACCACTTAGAAACGTATAAGAAAGTTTTTCCCATGCATTAATCACCTCATATGAATAGAGGAGATGAGACAATATTATAGCATTTTCCTGAATAAAGGATATCCTGCATGCTAGAAGAAGAGTCTTCAGGTGTCTTCGATGTATTGGCTAGGAATTAGATGAGCTTTTTATAGTCTGTTAGAATCTCGATGCTCTTTCAAGGTAACAAACTCCGAAGGCTTCACTTTGAAAGGGGGAGTTACATTAAAATTGGCCTTCTTACTGAATTCACAATTTCACCGACTTGATTTCTGATAATCTCCCTCCTGTTCCTGTCGCCATTCTGCTCATGTCATGTTTTACTTTGCAAAAGCATCCTTCAAGCTCTGCTTTTCTTGAACAAGGGTGGTCGGGTAATGGTTGCTTCCTTCAAAATAATTTTTGGAACTAAAGGCTCGCACCTTCGTGACAGACATAGAATGATGATGGTAGAAGTGGGTTATTTTGTGCGGACATTCTCATGGACAAAATAGGATTTCTGCGCTGATGAAGACCAACAGACCAGCTCTGATAATGTTCGGCTCTATCCAAAGGAATGACCATTGAAATGACAAATGAGAGAGACATACTATGTTAGCATATTATGTCAACTTGCTAACTTGCTATTTGGACTTGTGGTAGGCTATCTTGGTCAAGTTCCTTGCTGCAATTATAATGATCATAATCTTGAGATTATCTGAAAATTTTGGTTTATAATAGTTTCAAATTAATTCTCTACTTCTCTAGTCCATTCCAAATTTTGTTCTTAATATTTATCCTTTTGCATGCAATTATCAATTCTATTCTGTAACTTCATGTCTTTTGGCCAACAGGACAGACCTGTTCCGCTGTGCAGGATCATATTATAAGAATGGTTAGTTATTATCTGTCATTATTTCTGAGGTTAAGAATATTCTTGTAGATACGTGCGGCTAATACCCCCTCCCAAATCTCTTTTTTTTATAACCTTTGTAGCAAAGTATATACTGCTGGAGAAAAAGGGGATGATCAGTATTGTTATGCATAAAGACTCGACACCAGTGGAAATCTTGCAGTCCTACATACACGCACTTGTAATGGCAAATTGTACAGACAAAAGTACATCCAAGCATGTTGAAAGTTGTTCATGGATGGACAAATATTATAAGGATTTCATCAATAAGGTAAAAACTTATTTTCTCAACCGGTTTCAATTGCTTTGATCTTTAAGTCTTCTCTGTACTGGGTGGGAAATTGACTTCCACTAAAAGGTGTACTAGGATTGGGAATTGGTGTATCGGATTTGATTATTCAAAATTCATATCTGATCCACCCATTATTTGCCTTGGATTCTGGATCGGGTTTCTTTGAGATCAAGTCGGATTCGGATTGTTATTAGACTTATCACTGAAGACTACAAACTTATAGAAAAGAATCATCTTATATTCACTTTAAATTTTGTAATGCAAACATTACTTTCCATTGTAATGAGAGTTATAATCTATCAATTGATGAGGTGGCAATAGTAATCATTTTACAGTCGGCCTTTACATAAGCGTCATCTTGTATTGGATTTAGATCAGATTCTAACTTCTTCAGATTTGGATAATTCTTTGAATTGCCATCCCTAGGTTAAACCAAATTGAGTCTAAAATTTCATTTTTTACCAAGCTGTATATTGGTCATAAATATACTGTATATTTCAGTATATCTTCTCTTTATAGGATCACAGATTCACAATACAACAGAGTGGTTTCAATCATTATAATTTGAAGTTTAAACCATCAAATAATTTAAGCAAAGAAAGTGGTTTCCACTTTTCAGTCCAATCAGATGAAGGCTACCTCTTTTGCCTATAGTACTATCTTTACTGTTTCTGTAGTCGCCTATTGTGCATCTCAGACTGACTAATGTAGCCTGCTGGTAATCGGGCAGCTTCAGTCTTCAGGTTGGAAGACAGAAAGACTACTTGCACATTCTGTTGTTTGGAGAGCAAGTTGGTTGATAGGGTCGTCTGATGAGAAGATAGACTAGCGAGCTGCATGTATCACGGTAGTGTTTCTGGTGAAAAGATTCATCTTCTTCTGGACAAGCTACAAGCTGTTTTGGATGCTTCGGCCAAGAGGTGACTCAGCTCTCTGATTCCGCCTTGTGTTATCTATACTTGAAATTGGAAGAGTATGGCTAAATAACAAACGGTACGTGAGAAACACGAGAAGAAATGGAGTGGCCGAGTGGGGCCATGCAATTGAGTTACTTAAAAGCCTTCCTTGTCTCTTGTTTGCTTAGTAAACAATTTTCCATTTGGTCATTTTCTTTTGACTAAACCTTTCCCTCCCCCTTTCTTCTCTTCCATTCCCTCTCGTCTTCAATTGATCATGATGCAGGGTAAGCAAATGTTGGATGAGATTTTGAGAAAAAATGTTCACTCCTTGATTTTGATTTGAAATAGATGTTAATTAACTTGTGCTCTTTCAGCAAGCGATTGTACTATCTTAGCGATTTTAGCCTTCAATTGTTGGAATCATCGCTATTATCGCCAATATTTTGTGCTTCCGTAATTTATACTAGTATGTGGCTAAGGCGATGCCCCGGGTTCGTACAATGTGATCTTTTTTCTATATTCCTTTGAAGTTGTTTTTTGGCCTTTTCATTTATTTTTTCATTCTAATGAGGGATTTACATATTAACATGGAGAGGTGGATCACAACTTATTGCTAGCTAAGATGGTAAAGAGTCAGATTTTCGTTTGAGGAGGTTTGGTGTTCGATTCCTCCTACATGTTGTTATAATCAAGAATGTTAAGCTTAGTTAGTCTTCTTTTAGCCATATTTTTTCATTTCACCAAAATCCTTATATGCTTCTATTTCGCATATATTAGTCATGCTATTGTGTTACTATTTCGCATACTTCTTCCGTTTCTAAATAAGTGACACATTTGAATAATGTTTGTTATTCACATTTTAGACTTTAATTAGTGTTGGTGATTTATATTTTAGGAAAAAAATAATCATGTGGGATCTTGTTAGATTTTTCTTAATGTAAATTGATAATTGTAGATATTAACGTTTAAATAATACATTAACAAGCGTGGAAACATGAAGTGGGTCATTTATTTAGAAACAGAGAAAGTATAAGATTAGTCATGCTAGCCTATAATGAAAGAAAAGGGGAGTGACCTCTTGCACGTCACAATATAGAATTTCTTATAAAGTTATAATTATGCAATAAGCCACTCTTTCAAAAGCTCAAACCATTCGAAAATAAGTTTCTCACAGACTAATGTAAAATACAATCAAATATGCCCCCCCAACACACACACACACCAAATTTTGTCAAAGTTGATGATGGTGAGACTCTCGCCTCAACATTTAACATAGAGGAAGTAAGAATATGGACATATGGTTAGAGTCTTAGAGATATACTTCCTCAGTAACGTAGAGATTGCAACGATATAACATAAAGTGTGAGTAGAAAGTATCTAATCGTTGCAATCTTTGCGATACGGAGGTAGTACTTATTATGGTAGACTAAATATCACGGAGATAAGCAAGCAGAACATCCTTAGCAATACCAAATACGACTACAACTCATCTACTCAAGTCTCCGGCCCGAAAACGGAGTTACCGGCGGTACCGACTTTGGTGTCACTGAGGAAGCCATCAATGAGTTTGAATTCGCCATTACTGTCTTCAGGAGGAGCAGATTGAAGGAGACGTCGGGAAACAAGGGGGCCAACAGTAGGATAAGGACGGACACTTGAAACCATCCCTATAGCCAACAACATGATGGTTAGAATGAGGGTGATGCCCAAAACAGTTGCACTCTTTGATGTATTTCCCATATTCCCTTTGGCCTTTGCTATGATCAAGCACAAAACTAAAGCTAGAAAAAAACTAATGAGTTCTCTAACCTATTTATATTCCAAGAATTCAGTAGGTTTTATTAAAAGCAAAGACTTGTACACACGATCGAATACTTCTTCAGCCTCCTCCTTACAGATTTGCTGGTGGACATGTTATGATCTTATATTCAACAAACAGCTAGCTAATGAGCTGTAGGTGTTCTTCTGTGGACGTGTATAGCAATAGTTTTAAGATATAACATTAGAAATGTTTCATTTGGCAGAAAAGTCTCCAGTTTTTATCTACAAGAACTTTTGTAAACTTGATTTACTCCCTCTAAAATAAATGAAATTTAGGGGAGAATCACGTGGATTATATAAAAGAGAGATAAAATAAAAAAGTAAGGTAATGAAAATTGAGATAAACATAAGTCATTACCAAATAAAGTAACTATGAATCCTATTCACTTAGAAGGTAAACACTTCTAAATCATTTACACGGTTGGATAACATAAGGAAAAATTAACAGGAATAATGTGAACTATTGCCTGTCCTCCATAATTAATCCTACCTTTTGTGATTCCCAAAATAATTTTAATTATCACCCTCTCCTCCGAAAACAGTCCGACTTGACTTGGAACCTGTTAAACAGGTTGACTAGTCCACTTGTCACAATGACATTGGCCAAAAAATAAATAAAAAATAAAACCCTCCCCTTCTCAGCCACCACCCCTCTCCCCTCCCCTTCTCAGCCACCACAACCCGAAACCACCTCACCCCCACCCGAAACCACCCCCACCTGAAACCACCCCGAACAACACGAAACCACCCCACCCCTACTCGAAGCTATCTAGAACCACCCGAAACCACCCCAGTACAACCCGAAACCACCCCAGTACAACCCTAAACCACCCCAACCCTAATCGAAACCACCTGAAACCACCCCAACCCTAATCGAAACCACCCCCACATCTACTCAAAACCAAGGAGATCGGCGGTAAGGGAGGGAGATCGGTGTTTTGGTGAGTGTTAATCAATGTTTTGCTGGTGGTCCGTAGCTGAGGACGTTGGTGGTGGTGTGGGGCTGGTGATAGCTAGGCAGGGGGCTGAGTTTGGTGGTTAGGTGAGTTTTGTTTTTTTTTTTGAAAAAGAATTATTAAATGTTTTTAAAATTTTGATAATTCAAAAAAAAAAGTCCAAGTACAATGCGCCACGTGGCATAATTAACCTGTTTATCAGGTTATCATTTCACCTAAGACTAATATGGGAAAATACCCTAAATACTTGAGATTATTTTGGGAATTACTAAATGTGGGATTAATTATGGAAGACGAACAATAATTCGGATTATTCCTGTTAATTTTCCCAAATTTTTTGGTGCTTCCATCTTATTAGATATTGTTAATATAATAAAGGAAAAATTGTTAATTACCACCTTTTATAAATAACTTTTTGTAAATTACCACCTTAAATATTTTTTTTTTAAATTACCACATTTTATATGCAAATCTTTTAAAACTTCCACCTCTTAACGTTTTCCGTCAAAAAAAACGTTATGTGGATCCCACATAGCTTTATTTCCCTCCATTTCTGTTTTCTCTTCCCATTTCTCAGTCCTCTTCCTCTGTTTTTCTCTCCACTTACCAGCATTACTATAAATTTTTTACCCCAATCTTTCTCTCTCCTCCACTCACTCTCTATTTCTCCTTCCTCATTGTAGAGCAAAACATTTGACCCCAAAAAAACTATCAGTCGATTTATTTACCCAATCATCATCACCACTTGTGTTTTCTACAGTTTTTGTATCTTTTTTCTTTCTGACCTTCCTGGATTTTTTTGAAACCTTAGTAAGGCAAAACAATAGAAGTATTAGTTACTAGCTCAAATGTATAACGAGAAGGCCACAAAAGAATGCAGAGTGGTAAGCATGTCAATAACGTGAAGCATACTATACCAGCAATTCATTATTACAATTTACAACTGTAAGTTATAGAACTTTTTCATGTGACCCTTTCACATTTAAGTAAACCATCCGCCAGTTTTACAAGAGCAACTATTTGACTGCAATGGTGCTCTTTTGTTCAACTCCAACATAGTAGCTGAGAGAAAGCATGATTTTCAAAATTAAATAATCTTTTTTACTCCAGACTTCAGCAATTGGGACAAGTGACCATTTAAACCATATGATAAACGTTTTAGGTAATGTGAGATGATGGATTTACTGAAATCTATAGGAAAAACGTAAGTACATGTTGATCCTTTCCAGGTTTGGCAAATTGATTGTCAAATTTCAGCATAAAAACAAGTGAAAAATAGAACTGAATAGGAGATTATTGATATATCGATATCTTATAGAGTTTTTCTCTTTCTTTACAAGCTAAATTGTGCTATATTGATGCTCTTAGGAGCTACTTATGCTAACTATTTCGATATAGTTGTGGTTTGTGTGTTCTATATCATTTTGCAGGTTTTAGGGAAAAACTCCCTATTTACTTGATGTTTTGAGCACCACGCTATAGCAGGAAGTTATGAGGCATCTTTGAGGTCTCAAGATGGTATTTGGACCCCATTATGAAGAAGCAAGTGTGCAAAGACTTGGCGTCTGAAGCCAAGCAAAGCAAGGAAAGAAGAAGACTGGCCCGATCGGGTCGGGCAACAACTGCCCGATCGGGTACGAGTGAGGAAGCTGAAGTTCAGGTTTCCCGCCCGATCGGGCGGCCTTGCCCGATCACATCGGGCGGAGCAATACTTAGCCATTTTTGCCGTTTTTATGAGAGCTGAAGAAGACATCCGGGCAATGGCATCGGGTAGACTTGCCCGATCGGGTGCTGGGGTTGCGGCCCCGATCGGGTGGAATCTGCCCGATCCCATCGGGTGAAGCCTATTTTGTTGCTGCTGGAGACTTGTTCCCAGGCCCGATCGGGCGGCCTTTTGCCCGATCGGGTGGATGACACGGGGATGCGATTTTCGTTATTTTCCCCACTCTATCTTATTGTTTTCTTAGGACCTATAAATACTTTTTTACGTTATTTTTATTGGTATCTTTCATATTATTAAACACTTAGAGAGCTCTTAGCCTAGTTTATCATTGCTTTCGATTGTAGAAGGGATTCAAGTACAATTTCAATTCAATTAAAGTTTTCGCTTTCCGTCAATTTGGTAATCGTCTTGCTTATTGCTTTATTCCTTTATCTCAATTACTTTATTTCAATCGCTTATTTCTCAATTAGTTCATGATGCAATTCTTAGGGTTTTCAATTAGTTTTGTTGTTGCTAATTCGATCATGTCTGAGTAGTTCTATTTCTAGGGTGTTAGATAGGGAAGCCATGTTTATACCATGATTGCTATTTAGACTTCTATTGATTTCTAGGGCTTGATTAGAGTGATTGTGGTGTGGTTTGTTCTTAATTAGTGATTAATGTTAGTGGCCAATTTCATTGATTGCTTGTGGTTAATAGTTGTTTGCACAGATCCGTCTTACGACTAGAGGCCTAGGACACATTAGTAGTTCTGATTACGTTAGTGAACATGCGGCGTATGTTGAACTATGAGCGTTGAGTCTTAACCATAGCTCAACACATGCTCTAATCCCTCGACTCTTGACCTAGGTTTCGATAGTTGTTGACCTTGTTTGATTGGTATAAGCATGGTGGACCGACCTAATACCCTAGGCTTTTATTCCATAGTTAAATCCTCGACTTAATTCGTATTATTTAGCTTACTCATTAGTTCAGTTAATTCTCCATATTTTCATCTGAAGTAGTTAGTTAATTGAATATTAATATAGAAACTCTGTCTCCCTGCGGATTCGACCCTGCTACCACTGACTACCTTAGTTAGAGGACCGTAGGTTTATTTTTGATTAGGTGACACGACTAAAACCTATCAATTATTGCAAGTAATTACCCTCAAAGCGCCATGTGCTTTATAGTTTTTTTGGGCCTAGTGCTTTGCTCAATGAGGAAGGAGACACAAAGAGTGAGTTATTTGGAGGAGAGAGAAAGATTGGGGTAAAAAAATACCTAGTAATGGTGATAAATGGGGGAGGAAAACAGAGGAAGAGGAAGAGGAGTGAGAAATGGGAAGAGAAAACATAAATGGAGGGAAATAAAGCTATGTGGGACCCACATAACGTTTTTTTTGACGGAAAACGTTTAGAGGTGTGAGTTTTAAAAGATTTGCATATAAAAGGTGGTAATTTAAAAAAAAAACTTTAAGGTGGTAATTTACAAAAAGCCGTTTATAAAAGGTGGTAATTAACAATTTTTCCTATAATAAATCATTGAGTTGATAATTTACTATTTATTAACTATTTATCTACATTACATCTATTTACCATATCTAAATGAAACAATTTTTAGAACATATGCATCCATTAATTCTTATATATTAGTATATCTATTCAACAAATTCTTTTCGCATCATGCATAAGTCCAAAAACAATGTCATTATCTTAAACTTTGTTGACGTATATCGGTATATGACAAAGTTGACAACCATTATCACGACTAATATCAAGTAGCTTTGTACCGAATAAAAAATAATAATCTTCTGCCTTTGCAAGGATGTAAAAATGACGAAAGGAAGACGAATAGAATCTTTAATCTCAACTGTTTGTCTTCTTTGGGAAATAAAAAAAGACACTTTAATTTTTTATATTTTAGATATAAAAATTATAATGTTAATTAACTGGTTATAACATATACTCCTAATGAACATAGTTATATATAAAATTACACTTAGTATATGTTCTTTTCAACTTCTTTTTTCTTATTTGAACTTATTTTAACTTAATTGAACTCATCTAAACTTAGCTGAAGTTATTCTTATTACATCTTACTTGACTTATTAGACCTTATTCGATCTTATTTCACTTTATTACACCTTATTCGACCTTATTATATCTTAGTTTATCATATTAGATAAACTTATTCGACCTTACTTTATTCGGACCTTAGTTCACATTATTCGACTTTGTTTTCCATTATTTTGACTTACCTGAACTTAATTTGAACTCATCTATTTTGATACGGACTGGAAATAAGTTGGACGGACGTACCCTTATTAGAACTGGTATAATTTACTGACGTCGGATTGAAAATAATTTGTAAAACAATTGAATCTAATTAATCCTCATTCGACCTTACCTTATGTATAATGAAAAGGTTATATACAACGAAAAATAATTATTATTATATTCTTACCTTGATTAATTTCCTTATTAAATCAATATTTTTCTTAAGATTAGTTTGTAGCCTTACCGTCTCCTCATTATAACTCGATATCTATTTCCAAAAAGCACTCCCGTGCATTAATGGACGGGTCTAAAATAACCTAGTTATGTGTATTGATTAAACATATACTCTACATATTTTGTTATTTAAAGTTGATATTTATGCCCGAATACACCTTTGTAGTTGTAAGGTTCCGGGTCTACAACATTTTTATAAGTTATGTAAGTATATGACACATGGATCTTATTTTGCAATTTTTTTCGAAGTGATTTCAACGATTTAAGCATCATAATATTTCGAATCATAGATGATTATCTTTAATGCTTTATGTGAGGAATTATGACTTGATCTATAAGCGTTGAAGAGCGACATTGATCGAGGGTTGCAAATGATGAGCTATTGACGAAGAATGTTGAAGTCGAACTTGGTAGATAGGCCACTGATCACGGAGAAGAAGGCGTCTCGTGAATTTTGCCGAGAGCTCGCCACTGGTCGCGGTCCGCAACGTGGCTCGCGACCAGCGAGCTTCGTGGGCTTCTCTCGGACGATCTTTTCCTTGTTCAATTAGGGTTTTCTTTATGCGATATATTTGTATATATATTGAGAGCATCTTTCAGCCTAATAACACACTTGTATGATTAAAAGAATCAGAAAGAGCACAATTTATATTTCTAGAGTGATTAATTACCACAACAGCAGAGCGAGAGATTAAGATTGACAATAGAGAGATTCAAGAGGGAGTCTTATGAGATTCATCAAGGAGAGCTTTGAGTGAATCCATGCCTATTGTATTCTATAATCTTCTCAGTTCATAGTAAAAGAGAGTATCCCTGCCCGATGACGTAGCTATCGCATTGATAGTGAACCTCATTAAATTCTTGTGTGTGTTTATTGTTGTTTGCTTGATTTGATTGTTGCGCGATTTGTTAGATTACACGCTTCTGTTATAACACTTTATAAGTTGTGTATGTATATATGGCATATGGATCTTATTTTGAATTTTTTTTGAAATGATTTCAACAGTATAAGCATCATAATATTTCAAATTTTAATATAGAAGTCATGTGTAATTTAGACGAAAAAATCCCTTACTCATTACCAAAGTACTGAATACTCATCCTAAAACATACTACCTCTGTTTTTTTAATATGTAAGAGAGAAGGTTAGTAAAAGTAAGGAAAAAGTGAAAAAAGGTAGAGAGAAGGAAAGAAAAAGTAGGAGAGAAGTATAATAATTAGGTGGGCCAACCTTCTATTTATGGGAAAAGGTAGAAAGACACATATTAAAAAAAATCCAAAAATGGTAAAACATACTTCCTCCGTTTCACAATACTCACAACATTAGCATAGTAACGACTATTTATCTACCAATCTTATGTTATATTTTTTCACATGTGTATAAGAAAAAATATAGTCAAGTGGGGTCTTATTTGATTCGTCTTAATGCATACTATCATAATATCAACTTTTTATAATTTTTACTTATCAACAGTTAGAGATATTAATGTTCAAAATATCGCATTGGATAGTGTGCAAACAAGAAACGTTGCAAGTATTGCGAAACGGAGTAAGTACATATTAAAAAAAAGGGAAAGAGTACAAGTTTATGACTCCCACTCACCAATCGGTCGACCTTACACATTAGAGCAGGATGCACATCCTGCTCCAGGTCCAAACATAACAAACATAAAACAAAATGCTAGAGCATTAAGTGTAGCTGGGTATTCATGAACAATAGGAAAACTTCAATATATAAAATAAAATTCAAATAACTTGATTTGGCGGTCAGTGACTTACTGATAGAGACTTAAAATTTCCCCTCCAAATGTTCTTTTTCAAAAAGTTTTGGTTCCAATTAAGTTTGGCATATGTTCTTTTATACTTTTATGACTTTATTGTTCATTATGGTTATTCAAGTTGTTCATTTATTGATATCAAATGTTCATTGTAAAATCATACTCAATTTTAAAACATTTTTTGTTTCAATTAACTTTAACATATGTTCTTTTTATATAACCTTATTGTTCATTATGGTTAGTCAATGTGTTCATTTATTGATATCAAATGTTCATTGTAAAATCACACTCAAGTTCAAAAAAGTTTTGTTACAATTAACTTTGACATCTGTTCTTTTATATGACCTTATTGTTCATTATGGTTATTCAAGATATTCATTTGCTAATATCAATTGTTCTTTGTAAAATTAATCACACTCAATTTCAAAATTTAGCTTCAATTAACATTAACATAAGTTTTTTACAATACTAATGTTCATTATGGTTATTCAAGACGTTCATTTATTGATATCAAATGTTCATTGTAAATGAATATTAGATTTATACTCCCTCTGTTTTTATTTGATAGGGACATTTCTACTTATCACGCATGCCAATGCAAATCTTTGACCATGCATATCTGTAATTGTACATGAGTAAAAATTATAAAAAGTTGATATTATAATTCTACACATTAAGATGAATGAAATAAGATCTCACATGACCATGTTTATACTCACATATAACTAGCATAAGATAGTCAAAGGCTAGAATGTGAATAGTAATAAAAGTCAAAGTGTCCCTATCAAATAAAAAACGGAGGGAGTATAAAAAAATATGTCAAAATTAATTGGAAAATTGAGTGTGATTTTACAATGAACATTTGAAATCAATAAATGAACATATTAGAACCATAATGAACAAAAAAGTTAGGATTTTTTGTTGAAAACTACCTACATTTAGAGCCCATTCGTGAATAATTACCATGTTTCAAAAAACTAAAAGATAAGTACCTACTTTCTTGAAGAACTTTTGATATCACTGCCTTGTGGTCTTTTCCGTCATAAAGTTAACAAAAACTACGCAAAAAAATGAAATAACTACCTACTTTCTTTAAAAAGTTTTAGTATCACTACCTTGTTAAACGTTTTAGTAGGTAGTTTTTTTTTTTGAAACAGGGTAATTATTCACAAAATGACTCCAAATGTAGGTATTTTTCAACAAATTTTCAATAGTTATATAAAATAATATATATCAAAGTTAATTGAAACAAAAATTCTTTTGAAATTGAAATTGAGTTGGTTTTACAATGAACATTTAAAAATCAATAAATGAACATATTTAATAAGCACAATGAACAAAAAAATTTATATAAAAGAACATATGTCAAAGTTTACGAAAAAAATTTTGAATTTGAAATTGAATTGATTTTACAATGAACATAAATTAATAAATGAACATAATTAATAACCATAGTGAACAATAAAGTTATATAAAAGAACATTTGTCAAAGTTAATTGGAACATTTGGAGGGAAAACTTTTGAGCAAATGAATCCAAAATATCCAATAATGAAGGAGAGAGAGAAAATTGGCTCCACAATGTTCATTGAAGATGAACTAATGTTCATTCCATATTCATCGATTAAGATGTTTGAAAAAAAATTATACATTGAAAAAGCCTAATGTACATTATGTACACATGGAGCAGGATGCATCCTGCTCCATGCGGACCATGCCCACTCAACGACACCTTTAGAGTGCTGATCGTCGAAAATGAAATTTTACAAAGGGAATCACAATTTTTTCTTTTGGTGTTTGCACCGGTTCACCCTTTGGGCTACATCCGGATCGAGGCCAAGTTCGGGGTGGTTAGGTTCCATTCCTTTCCCAAGGGTGTTGCGGGGATTCGAATACGGGTTCGTTCTATCAAAGCCAGTCCCCATCACCATTGGACCAACACTTACTTGGTAGGGAATCACAAATTTGGCGTGGAGAAACACTAATTACCATCAACAACGACAATGACATGATAGTTCTAATACAATAAAGTTAATAGTATAAAATTATTATTTTTACCACCACTTATCACTATCTACTAAACGGATCATTAGTGTAAAAAGGAAGCTATTTAAACTCCCAAAAAAAGAAAGAAAAAGAAAAGAAGAGAAAGTGTTTAAAGAATGGGATGAAAAGGCCTCTTTTTCCATCCAATTAATACCTAGAGACATGTATTATTAATGGGAATTTGACAGAGGAATAAAATGACAAATTTGCCATCAAGAAAAGGATAGGAAGGGCTTAATAAGGTGGTTTCTTTCCAACCTATTCTTATTATCTTTATAAATTCCCATTCCTAATCCCGTTTCTAATTTCCAAACTCCTATTTCCACACACCAAACAACCCGAAAGAGAAAGACGAGGAAGAGTGTTATAACAGTACAACACAAAGCCCCTGCCCCTGTAGGCCTGTACTGAGTATTGTCTAGTGTCTACACGCTGCTTCAGTGACAGTGTTGTTCTCTTCCATTCACATTTCTTTATCACTCCTTGTAATTTCTACCCTCTTTCTCTGTATGTCTGTATTTTACTATATCTGCTCTATATTCCATTTCTGTATTCTGCTTTACTTTCCCAAATTTCTGCTTTTTAGCTATTATCAAATGCTTATTGTTTCATTCATTATCTAGGGTATACTTCTCTTTTGTTAATGCTTTTATTTGGGTGCTTTTTCTGGGTGTTTCATCTTCTCCTTATTGGCAAAATGGGTTCTTGAATTTGAATATTAGTGTACAATTATATCTCATTTTCTTAAAACTATCCAAGAACGAGGTTGTTGTATCTGGGTTGCTGGCGGTTTCACTTTTCGAGTTTTTTCTTTTATTTGGGTCACAAACTGATCATCATTCAGCTAAATGTAGGACCTTTTTTTTATTTTTGGGGGAGATAATACTATATGCTATCTTTCTCTTTTGATAATTATGTTTTATGGGTTTATTTTTAACTTTCTTTTTGTTGCATAATATTCTGGGTTTGTTGATAATTGCAATTGTTGTGGGATTATAGGGGGTAATATAGTTGAGCCTGTTACAATAAGATGGGTTCATATAGTACATTGATCATGGTAATATTGGTATTCTAGTGAAACTAGAACGGTCTTTTGTGTTATGCTAGCTAATCACTCTTATGCCAACACTAATAGTGTTTTAGTGTACATCTTGGCATGCATAGAGTTTATGTACTCCCAAGACACAATTTCATTGTTTTATTCTTTATTTCCCTTACGGCACCCACTAAAAATTAACGAATGAAATTATGAGATTATTTCTTCGGAGTACATAGCTCTATAATTGCCTTCTTATGCGAATCGATTGTTTTGCCATAACTTTGTAGGAATGTTATGAAATTGTTATATTAGGCAATCTCTCTAGTCTCTATTCTTTCACTTGTGTGATTTTTTTCGATTTCTTTTCTTTCCATTAGAATCCAGGTTCTTGAAATTTAGTGCTCTTGTGCTAATGTTGATAGACGGGCTTCCAAAATTACTGAATAAAGAAAACTTATGTCTCATGCAAGAGTAATATAATTTATGCTGATTGCATATCAAAAGTTAATCATCATTTAGAAGACCTTGTAACAGGAGAGACTCAAACTTCTAAGATATTTTTGGGGCCTGCACTTTGGGGGCCTTGTTCTGAGTGTCACTTTGAACACCCACAATTCTCCCAAGTGCTTTTAACATTCATGATTATGTTGATATCCAAGTTGTCTCTATGCATATGCATATACTCGACCACATATTTAGACTTTGTGTATAGTAAGACTAGTTTTATATGGTCTTCCCTAGCATTAAAACCAAGGTTATATATCTCCTTTACATTTGAAGTACTAATCTTGCTTGAGAAAGTATTTTGCATGTATAGTAGTCTGGTTTCCAGTTTGAGCCTCAAGAACTTCTTGTTCCAGCCCTTGACATTGAATGTCACATATATTTCATATTTTCTTCTACTTTTTGTTTCGTGTAGACGTGGGTCACAGACTCACAATCCTTTATAAAGTATATCTATTCTTAGCAAAAGTACATTTAAAACCAACTATATCATGCATTCATGCTTTTTGTTTAAAAGTTTGCTGTATGTGGTGGATGCCTAGTTTCTTGTATTTCTTAGTGCTTGTAGTTTTATCATTTGCTTATTCTGCTTATTTAAACTCAAACCTGAGACAATTGGAGCTTATTTTCTCTTTTGGATCTACAGGATGGGTGCTAAGAAAAAAACAAAGCTATTGCTTAGAAATTTGAAGCCAGATCAATTAGGTGGCGTCATATTTGGCTGCACGGATTTGACCATCCAAGAATGTCTTACTAAGCAGCTCTTCGGTGGGTCATTCTTACTCACCTCTTTTTTGGGGAAGTTGTACTTTGTGAGGCTTCTTATTCTGAACTTCCATTGTCCATGTGTGTAGCAATCATGCGTTGCTGCCTGCCAAGTGGTCATTTTATTTCTAGAGTTCTATGGTTTTTGAAGCAATTTATTTTTGGCATGTGTTTTTCTCTGTCAATTTGGCATTATATGTTGGCTGAGCACATTTTAAATTCTCTAGCTTTCCTTATAGATTTGATTTTTCACCACATATGCTTTCCTTTTCTGGACAGGTTTGCCTGGCCAACACTTTGTTTATGTCAAGAATATTCATCCAGGGTTGCCCTTGTTTCTGTTCAACTACAGTAAAAAGCAACTTCATGGTATCTTTGAGGCTGCTAGTCCTGGTCAAATGAACATTAATCCATATGCTTGGACGAAAGATGGTGCGAAGAGAACAATATATTCTGCTCAGGTATAACAAGCTTGCTTGCGGTCTAAACTAGTCATTCTGTATACTGAGATAGTGAAATGTGAGATCGTCAGAGGATACTGTTTACCTTTTACTTCTCTTTCTTTTGTGTAATGTTCAAACGCAGGTCCAAATCTGTGTACGAATCAACTGTCGTCCTCTGCTTGAGATTCAGTATGTGCCCATCATTAAAGGGAACTATTATACTCCCTCCCACTTCCAATTTGAGCTAGACCATGTTCAAGTGAGCAAGTTAATCACTCTGTTTTCAACCCAAGTGATTGCACCATCTGCCACAAAGCCCAGGACTACAGAAAATTGGCACATAGGAAATCAGCAGTCATCTGAACGAAGAGCTAGAGCAGAAAACGGAACCAATCTGTCTGCTGCATGTGTTGGTCCTACTCCTTGCAGTGATTCAAATGGGCCTTTGGTTTCCACAGCTCCCTCTTCATTCCTCGATGGAACTCACGAGCCAATAGAAACTGATATAGAAGCAATGGAAAATCGTGAAGTGAGGCTGATATATGAGAAATTGCAAAAGCTGGCTGAATCTTTTATACCTTCATCTCCTCCCACAGGGCAAGTAGAGGAGTTTGTAGCCACCGACAAGATGCATAATCAGGATGATGGTTTGCTAGAAGAAAATAAGGGTCAAGAGGAGAGCATCAAGGAAAGCCTTACATTGCCATCAGATTTGAAGTTCATTATAGCTGAGGTTGTAATTAAAATCACATGTCTTGACATATTTGCAATATGTTTGATTAGTCTGCATAAGTTGATCTGCTTTTCTTATATGCAGCTACAAGAGCTGAGAGCCTTCAAGCAAGAATCTATTGAGACAACGGCTCAGTTGCAGCAGATTCAACAGCAGCTGGTAGTCTGTCTTCTATCACCCTCTTTGCATTTTCTCTATCCTTCAATGCTTCTTTTTCCCCCCTAATATGTGGGTGCCCTAGTTTTACATAGTTGGCTCCCCTCCCCCTTCATTTCAACCCCATAGTGGAATTTACAAGCTGGTAAGGGACACAGTGATACACTTGTGGACTAACGTTAATGAACTAGGTAGCGAGTTATGTCATGTATCCATTCCTTATATCATATCAGTATTCGAGGTGACACTGTACTTTCTGACACGTCCAATTCTTGCTTAGTTGAAAATGAGAGTGATCAAAGTGGCTCATATAACACAAATGCACCAAACCATGCATGTCAGAAGGAAACGAAAAGCTAGAAAGATCTTTCACTGGCTGTGGGACCCTTTACTGTAAATAGTTTCAGATTATGATCCAGCTTAGTAAAGAACAAAATGAATACTGTAATATGAAAGCCTGCCTGTTTACTGGTTTGATGGAATATTGAAGTGACAGGGCAACATATTATCTTGTTAAGAGCTTGATAAGCAAAATCTATTAGCAACAGGTTTCCCATTTTGTCTTTCTCAGTCGTAGAGGCAATCTGGACTCTGGATCCACAATGCAATTGATAAGATAAGACCATTATCATTTCTGAGATCTTAGTGACCATAAAGATACATGTACAATAAAGTTAGTTATCACCTTTATGACCCCTTTGAACATACTGTTGGCGATTACTACGGAAAAGACTCTAGTAGCTTTTTACTAATATAAACCTTCAAAGGGGATGGGCGAGAAAAAGTAGGACTACTTAAGAACATCCAAGGATTTTATAGGGTTAAAAGACTCATGCTGTCAGTTGACAGCCGGAAAAAGTATGATAAGAGGAAAAGTAGCTCTTGACCTTGAAGATTTATTCTCAATGCCCAGAAAATTGCAATTTGATGTAAAATAGGGACTAGTATAGAAAATTTAACTAAAATATTAACAATTCATGGAACACTAGTAAAGTATCACCACCAAGGCCTTGTTCATTATGCTCATATGATTTGATAGATTAAAGAGTAACTTTATTGCATCTTATATAATTATGTGAAATACTTCCTTTGTCCCAAATTATCCTCACACTTTCTGTTTTGGGGTGTCCCAAACCCTTCCTTTTACCTTTTCCTTTCTCTCTCTTTTTTCGTCGATCTTTGTCTCTCTCTCCCCAACGCTCTCTTACCTTTTTTCCTCTACTCATCTTCAATTTCTGTTCTCCCATGGACTTCTTTTATTAAACTTTGTGCCAAATCTATGTCTGAACATGAGCTTCCAACTTTTCTCTCATTTAAACCTATATATTTGGTTATTAGGTCAAAGCATGTCTTATTGAATAATATGAGTATATGACTGAATGAGGA
The DNA here is from genome assembly GCA_947645195.1 of Patellifolia procumbens. NCBI lineage: Eukaryota > Viridiplantae > Streptophyta > Magnoliopsida > Caryophyllales > Amaranthaceae > Patellifolia > Patellifolia procumbens. The sequence continues at coordinate 10,678,662 of CANSGD010000972.1, forward strand.
AGAGCTCCTTATGTAGTTTAACTTCCTTTTGAGAGGCGAAAAAGTAGAAGATGTATACAAAGTTTATTTCTTCAATGGACAAGGAAGATCATTGTTAGATCAAAACTTCATCATGTGGACATATCTTCTTAGTCTCTAATATATGTAGCTTATCAATGGCCAATGTTAACCAGTCCCTTTATCCAGATGACTAGGTCGTTTGGAAAATATGGCACAGGCTTGATCGCATTCACATATACATGTAAGATACCTGAGTTTCACACGATTTCTGAAGTAGTTTTCAAACAAGTGTTGTTACTAATCCCTTTAGGAGTTTTGAGTGTGTAGTTAAAAGGCTATGGTTATCCTCCATGGGCAAAATTGGAAGTTTTAGGATCATGGTACCTATGTTCTAGTTCTAGTCTAAACCTGCTTTTCAATACGTTTCACATGTCATTCTCCCCTTCTCTATATTTTAGTGCTTCTGTTACTTTACTAGAAGGACCAAAGTCTACTATCTATTGGAATGCTTTTCCTACATGATTGGGACTACTACCGAGATAGCAGTATGGAGATATTATGCTATAGAATGAGCCTATATGATTTCAAGTGGATAGCAAATTGCCTTCCCACCACTTCTCTAGGTTGTCCCAAGTTTGTCACGGATGACTGAGAGCGGTTATGGAAAACTTTAACCGTCTGGCTGGAACTGACTGACTGGTGGTCATTCTTGACAGGGGCATATATGTGTGGCGATCAAATAGCTGTTTGCTTCAGGAAATAAGAGTAACTAAAATCACAATTGATATGTACCATGGTTCGGACATGCAATGTCAGTCGCAGTCGTGGTAACAGTCACGGTGTTGCGGGAACAGAGATGATGCGATTGTCGTACCGCCGTATATCGGCCGAGACCACGAGATATTGCTTGAATTATATCGGTTCGGTAGATTTGAAAACCTCTACGACGCGGCCGATACGGCCTTGTTTTAACACCATGATATGTAGTTGAGGTTTGGTGCCTTTACACAAAATTCAAAACAAGGGTAATACAGAAAGTCTTAAAAGCAGAAATAAAATCACACTGTTTTTTATTTTGGAATAAGGCGTTGTTCTATATAATCTCACTTCTAGAAGGCCTCAAACGTAGGGAAGTTAAGAGGATAGTTTTTGAAAGTCTACTGACTGTTTCTGGAGTTGACAGTTAACCAAAGGGGCCCATAGGTGTTTTGGGGTGGGTAGCATTTTTTAACGCTACTTGTCTTTTTTTCTTAGCAAAGGCCAGATAATTTGATGTTTTCTAATAAGAGCAAGGATTTAGAATGTACTTATACTTGTAAAAGAGTATAACTACAAATTTATTTCTTTAGTCTCTTTTCAGTTTCTTTTTCCAATTGTTATGTTTTGATGCTACTCATGCTAGTGAAAGATAAGAGGACCATGAAGGAAGGAAGGAGTCAAGGAGATGCCCTTGTTTCTGTCAGTTTCTCTCATTTCCTTTTTAAATGTAATCTTGTTGTCACAGCTCTCAGAAGTCCAACAGTTACGAGATCGCTGTACAAGGCTAGAGGCCTTGTCTAACCAGTCCGAGACATATGCACCTGGAATAATGGAGTTCAACAGTGAACAGCACCTAGACCAAGATGGTTCAATTTTGCTAGCAGGAGGTTATGATGGGGAATTTTGGCTAGCTTCACTCGACTCGTACTCCCCATCAAAAGATATAATTAAGTCTCTGAAACCAATGAGCTCTGTTCGTTCACATGCCTCTCTTGCGAAGTTGAACGATGATCTTTATATTATTGGTGGTGGAAATGCGGGTTTGTGGTATAATATAGGTATTGAGGTGTTTCTTGTTCTGTCTTTCTTTGCAGTTTCTATGTAACGGCATGCTAATATGTTCCTTTGTTTGGTTGAAGTTGAATCCTACAATCCTGTTAATAATGATTGGAAATCACTTCCTAGCTTGAACGAGAAAAGGGGGGGCTTAGCTGCAACTACATTGAATGACAAAATCTTTGCACTTGGTGGTGGGAATGGAATCCACTGCTTTTCTGAGGTGGAGATGTTCGATATAGATGTTGGAAGATGGATATCTGCTAGATCAATGCTGCAGAAGGTGAACTTGCCCTTACTCCCTTTATTTGGCATTGTGAACTGGGATCTGTTTGATTGTGTGTTAGTTTGATATAAGTAAGTGATTTAGTACCAACTTGGTGAAATGGAATATGACTGCTTTGGAACTCCAGCAGCTAGCACTCCATTTGTGGCAAAAATATTCTTTCAGATGAAACAACAAAGTTGTATGAGAAATTTCTCAGTGTACACCACTATGTGCATTTATGCTCTTAGTGGGATTGAAGGAGAGGAGCTTAATAGGTAAGGTTGATTAGTAGATATATAGTTGCTTCCATTGAGCCCATTTTCGAGTTGCCACGACAACCACTTCATTTGGGACGTCATTTTATCAAAAGATGGCGTTGTTCCTTTCAGTAGAATTGCCCTTAGCTGAACTTGTTGGCCCTTATCTAAACTTAGTCTTGGTTATGAATTGAATTTGGTTATTTGGTAGCCGTGTTTGAACTTATATAGTTGTGAGTTAGACTTGGTAGCCATTATCTGAACTTATTGACCCTTGCGCAGCTTATTCGAAAAAAACCCTTTTAAAGGTGAAAAGAACCAGGACTAATCAATGAATAAGAACTAATCAATGACTTGAATGTTATAATAATGTACCTACTCCTATACCATAATACCTAATTCGACATATTTGCACTTCAATCATAATACCTGCTTTGAAAGTGTACTTCTGTAGAGTATAAATATGCCTTATTTATGGAAATTCTGTCAATGAATCTTGTGTGTAGAGATTTGACCTTGCAGCAGTGGAGCTTAATGGTGCCATTTATGCTGTTGGTGGATATGATGGGAAAGAGTACTTGAGGTGATGTACCTACCTTAATTCCTTAAGCATTTCACATTTTTGCACTTGGTCTCAAGCATATACTTGCAGCCATCTATTATGTCCTTGCTTGGAGAACATGCCTGGATATTTTCCCTAACGATTTAAAACAGTGCAAGAACGTATTCGTCATCTGCAATTCCTGGCTAATGCTCTTTGTGGAGGAGTTGGGATATATTGAGATGCATAAAGCAATAACTAGATAAGAGTTTGGCAATTTTAATTTGGGGTCATGATTGCAGTCAGCAACATTCATCAACATTACCTAACACTTCTAAAGAGGCTCGTGCCCAAGGTGGAATAGAGTAAACTTGATGTATGATGCTTCACGTTGCAATATAGGAAGTTTTACTAGATATTTGATCCAAAAGGCAACAATTTGTTTTACACTTGGTGACCCATTTTGATAGTTCAGTATAATCCAAAGTTAAGAGCATTAAAACTTTTGATTCTGATGGAAATGAATAGTGAACATTATAGAATAGTATAACGAACCTGTCTTCCAGAAGAACTCCTTATCCTTTTCAAAGATTGGTAGTTAAATCCTCTCTGTAAAAGATGTGTCTAGTGAACTTTGTGAAGGGTAACCAAATTTCTATATATAACATGTCTAGCTGCATCTTCGGGAAGAAAGAGATTGATAGAAGAAGAAACCTCACTCTACTTATTGCCTGTATTTATGTGACCTTTTTTGTCCCTTGTGTGCAAGATGTTCGTGTATTCTTGTTCTTCATTCACTTTCTATAATTTTTATCCCTAGAAACGCCTGCCCCGCCCACTTAGGAGTCGAGGGAAGCTGTCTTTCCCTGGAAAATTAATCCATTGCAGAAGAGAGTATCTTTGTGAATAATTAATTGGGGACATGTGCATCTTGATCAAGTTTTGGTGGGAATAAGGACAATAAATATGTAAAAACAAAGGAGACACAAATATCGCTTGAGTTTCTAGTTACTAAAGGAAAGACAATTTCCTACTTAGACTTGCTCAGGGAAAATATCTCTAGATACCTTCCCTTTTTTTGCTCCTAACATCTAACCTTCTGAATATATATATATCCTGATTCTTCATTTCATGAGATGGAAATGTTTGTAATTTGAGACTAGGAATGTATTTCGCTATGCAAAATTTAGTCACTCTATTCAGGAGGTGAAGAGATAAGTGTTCTGGAAAATGGATTAGACATGCACTTCTTATTACGTAGAAGGGTTATAATGGCTGTGAGCTCTCAATTTCCCCTACAGTTATTTGTATGACGGGTTCTGGAGACAAGGGAAGAGGAGGAAGATTTTGGATGGATGATCCCTTGATTGAATGTTAGATTGGGAAAGAGAAGGAAAAGGAATTAGAGAGACCCATTTTCCTTACCGCTTTAATGAACTAAATCCTCCTAGTTGCAAAGATTAGGAAGGAAAATTTCCTCTCCTTCACTTCTCTCTTCCCCTACCAAATTGGTGTCCATCCACCCCTTAATGCAAGCACTAAGTAAGTCGACTACCCTTCCTTTTTTCCTAACCTAGACTAAAGAATAAGCTCCTGAATCACCTACACATTGTGATTAACATTTTGAATTTTAATAAAACCTGTTATTACTGTATACATAATGCACTTTTTTCCCTTCGTATGTAACTGTTTATATATGTCAAAACACCTTTATATTTTGGTTTGAGTGGGAAAATCAAGATACTTCCTCCGTTTTTTATTAAATGTGACACTTTCTATATAAGGAAGTTTGGAATTAATTGTGACACTTTCTATTTTAGGCAAATCTTTCTCTCTATCTCTCTCCTATCACATGAGTCCTCTTCTTTCTTTCTCTCTATCTCTTTCCTCTCCAAAAATTGTCTAGGAGTCCGTGAAATTAAAAGTGTCACAACTAATAAAAAACGGAGGAAGTATGTTCATTGAAGTTGAAATCCACATAGTTATAGATCAACATATTGGAGCTTCTGCTGGAAAGATAAGGCTATTATTCTCTTGCTCTTGTGGAAGGATTTGATAGAGAAGACAGCCTGCTTCAGATCTTGTAAACCTTTTTTGGAACTAATTAGGAATGGGCGCCACTATCCCAGCCGGGATCCAGCCACGTCAATTGATCATGTCCTCTTCCCAACATTTGTACTTTGTCTTGGTGGTGTCTTTGTCTTTACGGCCATTTTTGCTTGTTCGTAAAGCTTTTGAGCAGCTCTCTCAACTGCCCCTAATCTCCCAACATACTCAAGAACCGAGAGTCAGTAGTATAGAGAAGCTATTACTGATCTCAATGTGAGTCACAGCAGAGAGAAGGAGACAGAGTTCAGGATAAATAGATGATTACTGAAAAAAGATGGAAAAGTTGAGCCACCATACATAAGTGAGATTGCAGGAGGAGAATATGTGTGCAATGTTATGTTGGGGGGAGGTTTGGATGTTCCATTAAGGAGAGAGGTTGAAGTGAGAGAAAGCTTAGTTATCTGCTATTTGAGGGGTAGGGGTGGAGGAAGGTTGAATTTGACAAGGCAAAGTCGGGGAAAGTGGGGTCTATGAAGCAAAAAATGTGATGGTAATTGCCGTAATGCAGTTTCACATATACTGCCTAACTACTATCTTTTTACTTCCCTTGTTTCAACATTTCTCATTTATGTTTTGGCTTGCTTAACTAATGCTATGCTTCTACTATCAGTTCTGCAGAACGATTTGACCCTAGAGAGCATTCTTGGAACAGACTCGAAAACATGAAGTCAAAGAGGGCCTGTCATTCCTTAGTTGTGCTGAATGAAAAACTGTAAGGAACATGTATCTTACTTTTGTTTCTTTATTGCTTGAGTCAGGTTTTCTAACGAGCTACCTTTTAGAAATTATTGCAAAAATACCTCTGTTGAATTTTCTGGTAAAACTAGGTGTAAAGCTTATAATAATATACATTTAACTATCTGTATCATTCTGGATCTCCAGCCCATCAACATTTGAAGCGAGGTGGATATGTTTTTGCCTGTTATTTATAGAGCTTATACTTAGTATTGATCCTCCATAGATAGGCAATAGTTTGTGAGTTTACTTGAAAAAATTGCAAACCAATAATATCATTATAGGCTCTCGAGCTTTTTAGCATGTTTCTTATTGTACAAACTGTTGAGTATTTGGGGTATTTTATGTGGAAAGATTAACTGCCAAAACTAACAATGGGTTGAATAAGAAAGATAATAATGTTACTGCTTGAACATCATTACATGGAACTAACATCTTGGAGATTACACCTCATAAACTTAAGGTGTTGTATTCTCTTCACTCTGACATACTACTACCAAAGTGAGCACTCATTATTTTGAGTTTGGCACACAACTCACGGTTGGCTGAGCACTGCACTTAGGAATGGCAATGGGAAGGTGTAATGAACTGATTTTGGGAAATGGTACTTTAGGTAATATCTTTCAATGTTAGCTTGAGCAATAAGCTAGAAGTTAGTTAGAGGAAAACTAATATAAATAGAGTGAAGGAATGGGGGAATGTATTGAGTGGAAACTTTTAGGAGAGTATGAGCCTCTCGAATGCTCGTGATTAGGAGAGATCAAGCCTCTCGAAAGCTTGAATATCTTTTACATATTTGCATTAGAGTTTGTTAATACGAATTTCATCTTCTTCTTGCCTTAAATTCTGGTGCTCATATCTTAGTTCATAACAGAAGGGTCTAGGGATGGCAATGGGTCTTGGACCCGGTCCAGATTCAGACTCATAGACCCATTTACAAGGGTGTGGGTCCAACTTTATTGGGTTTGGGTTTGGGTCGGGTCTGGAGGTTATCAGGCGGGTATTGGTCAAAATTTTATTGGGTATGCACTTCAAACACACTCTACATATATTTGTACACTAAAGGATGCTACTCATTTAATTCTTCCAAACTAAATTTATTCTCTATGTCAAAATTTTGTGGCCATAGCTTGCAAGGTAGTAGTAGGAAGCTTGACATATAACCCCTAGCCGCTGAAATGTTGCTCTTGCTTTAACTATGAGGTGTATTATGTCGAACACATTTATGAGTGGACAGTGATTATTGTTTAAACAAACAGCTATTAATGTTTTGCTCTTTCATTACTTCCATATAGGCAATAAGATATTAACATACTTTTAGGATAGTAGCTCCAAGCAGGGCCTTTGATTTGTTAGTGATCCATTAAAACTAAGGTGATAGAATTTGTGAGGAACTGGCAGCTCCAGAGCATGTTCAAGTTGAGAGTTACTTTCCAGAGACTGGAGTCGAGAGAAATGGAATTAGCTTGCCCGGTACTCTGCAAAATTTAAGTGGTTGGTTTACCTCGTACAGTTCAATTTCTATCTGGCTAATTGGTGATGCTGGTGGTAGTTAGGTTAAGGTGTCATATTTCCCCTAAGAAAAAAAATGAGGTGCCACAATAGTCTAGTACACAAGGCTGCCACCTATGGTGGCTGTTCTGGGTTCAAATACTCATATTTTACTCCTTTTGCAATGTATGGAATGCATGTAAGGATATTGTGTTAGTATAGCTTGACTTAGTTCCGTGCAAATTTGCTATAATACGGTTTTAACCTAAAAGTGTATAGTGTGAAAATTTTAAAACCTTGAAGTTTTATTCCATATGGTCTATCCGTATGCTCATGGATAGATCATCTAACACAAAGTCTGTGTACCTAAAATACTTAATATTATTGTCTGATGGGCATCTAGTTCAGCTCCCTTCCCCCTCCTCCCTTTTTTTTTATTTGAGGAGAGTAACTTGTTTGATGTTGAATTGTGATTAACTCAATTGTTTTTGAAATATAACTTGTTTTGGATTCCTGCAATGCACGTATTGGTAGTATATTGGTTTTTAGGTAGTAACTTTTAATTCTAACATGAAAAAACTAAACTTAACTTGAATCTTACTAAAGTCTTTTTTAGATCATGCTTCCTTGGTGGTTTCTAAAATGGTCTTCCGTCTTCTTGTTAGCTCCACATACCAAGGGAAAGGGGAAAGTGGAAAGTGGAGCTAGGAGATAGGGTATACTTGGAGAAATAAGTGAGGATGAAGTTGGAGAATTATCTTTGCCATAATAGAGGGATGAACTTTGTGGGGCGGAGCGAGTATGTAATAAAGAAAAATAACGTCTTTGCCCTTTTTCCCCTTTTATATTTACTTTTTACAATTAAATTCTTAAAAAAAGTAATTGGACAACCTTTTTTCATGTTTAATTTGAATATGAACTTCTTTCATATTGTTTAATCAATAATTATTTGAAACATAATAAATCTATTAGTAAGAAGTTCATAAAATTTTCATTCAAGAAAGTCAGAGAGCTAGAAGTCTTGATATCTACATGTAAGGTTTTTTGCTCGATTGATATAACACATGTTATCATGAGTTAGTAGTCAATAGTTGCGATCCTTTGAAAATAAGTTTGACTTATACCTGAGAATGTTATTGAGTATGCTGATGATATGTTGGATAAGCAATTGTTGACTGAGAGAGACAAATGGCTTTCAATAATAAAGATAAGTTTTTTACCCTAAATGCTTCAAGGAACTCTTTTCACAGGTATGCTATTGGTGGTTTTGATGGAAGTACGATGGTAGCTAGTGTTGAAGTATTTGATCCTCGGCGTGGGACTTGGGTGAACAAGGCGCCAATGAACTGCTCAAGGGGATATTTGGCGGCCGTTGTTTTGGATGATAGCATATATACTATAGGAGGGATGGGAGAAAAGGAGAATATTCTGGAGAAGGTGCGTCGTCTTCATCTCTTGCTTCCTCATTTTGTTGTATTCAACTATTCCTTGCTTTTCTCTTTGTCTTTTCTGTCGAGGATTCCTTCATAAAATTTCTGGTTTAAAATTTAGTTCAATTACAAACTTTACTGTTGTTAATGAAGTTTTTTCATGCCTTCCCTATCATGAAATGTGATGCAGGTCGAGAAATACCAGGAAGGTGTTGGTTGGCAACTGACAAATCTCAAAGCAGTTGGGAAAAGGTGTTTTACTTCAGCTATAGTCATGTAGTTTACACAGAAGGAGCTGGATTTAGTAAGAGTACTGATGTCAATACACAGGATGTCAGATGAAGAACGAGCCAGCCGTTTATGCTGATTTTGCTTCATTGCCTCTACTACTGTGTATAGAACAAGTGAAAAGTCCGATTTTGTATAGGATTTATATAGAAAGCATAGGGGAAAGGGAAGCCTAGCATTGTTTAGTGGTCACAGTGATGCTTTTCTGACTCGGTTTTCGACGATGATTTCCTTAATTATAAGAAGCTTGATGTTGGCTGATTTCTGTTTCATGTGCCTTGCGTGTAATAAAGTCGGTTGGCAATGGTAGCTATTTGTTCATTGTTAGTTGTCTCACATCCTGTTGACCGCTGTAAGAGCGAAATTCCAGAATCTGAAGCCAAAAGCTATTTGTTAATTCACTTGTAAAATAAGTCATGAAGGGTGCGGAAAACTTGTGTTTATTAACCAACATTGCATAAATACTTTGTGTTTCCAAACGAGGTGATTGGACATGAACACATGATGCTATATCGGTTGTGTTTTCTATGGCGTTTGGTGGGTGGGAATAGGAACGTATGAAGAGAGCCGTTTTCTTTTTACCTGATTGGTAAGAAGCATTGATCATTGATGGCAAGGTGGTTCGAGTGAGGAGAGGCCATAGTGTTGAAGGAACATAGATAATGGAAGAGTTGATTAACTGGGAAGAGTGTATCAGTTTGGAACAGAAGATTGTCCGAGTTTGAAAAGGAAGGGGAAAATAAGAGGGGGAAAAAAGGGGGGCATTGTAGCCCCATTACCCGCCCTTGGCTAATTGTTTGTCTCTAATTTATTAATTTTTAGAAATTCTCGTTGATACCCTTTTATTTTTTTATCTTGTTAACTTCTAAATCTTTTTTAAAAAGTTTTAGAAATTGCTCTAATCTTTTTCTTCCCGCTTTTATTGTTTGTCCTCACAACTACTCATCACTCAAACCCGCCTTTGATAATTTCTTCAAAGTAACTTGAGAAGAATGCAAGTGAAACAGAGAACGATATTTGAGTTCATACTATACGTGAGTTTACTTTGTGCATGATATACCTAACTTTATAGTTGTTCATTTGGAGTTTTCTTTTTTGAATCCAAATGAGCAATGATTATATATATTTTGAAACAATCATACTCACAATGTACCCGGAGTCTTTTTTCTCATTGACGACGTTTGGGTACACCGGTCACTGGGTGTATAATTATACCCCTTGCCTACTGCTCTTCTTGAAAGTAAATTGTCAAGTATCAAAAGTGAACCATCAAGCCTAGAAAAATATGAAAAAAGCTTTAAAATGAGATTCCCGAGTTTGAAACTATATAAATCATACTTAAATGCCTAAACTAATAAGAATACAAGAACTCAACAATGGTTGATGACAGGGTTTCTTTTGTTAACCCCTTCCCTCCAAAAATAAAAGTTTAAAAAGTTGTTCATCCTTGTTATCAATTAGCTATAGGAAATTATTGTAGGTCTAGAGTTAGATTCTTTGGTATTCACTATTCAGTGAACTTGTGTCAACCAATATCAGGTCACCGAATGTAAAAAAATTCTACAGATTCAAAGAATTTTGGCATTAGAAATGGTTATCAGCATTCATATTTACAAAATAAGCTTCTACTTCGGCGCTAATATAAGTCAAGGCATGTTTAGGTCCCCCATAGCCTTTCACCAAATGCAAATCCTTAAACACGCATTCCACACCCATACTAACCCTCAATGTGAAAGCAGCTGCTTTTGGAGTTCTATAAAACGGCGAGTTGAAGTTGAACTGTCTGTCCTCCTCTACACCGCCATATTCTTCCTTGTCTAAGAACACAAACTCTGTTACCTCTTCATCCAAGGCAATCTTCAACCATAGCCTATGTTCATCAGCCACATTATAGAGAGTAATGTCCAGGGGTATAGTAGCCGGCAATCCTGAGATGAAGCGCAGAGGACTTACAGAGTCGAAGCCAAGAACAAGAAGCTTTGCATTAACATGCTTGATTTCTTGTGTGAGTACCAAATCCTTGAGTATAAACTTGTCCCGTAGATTTTTCAATTGAATACGGTCACACGTTGCATCAAGAGAGAAGCTGCCATTGGAAAATGACTCTGCAAGTTGGTTCACAAAGTCAGAACATGGAATAGATTTTGTGCTGCTTAATTGACCCATGTAAGTAGCCGTCATAGATAATTTCTGCAAAGCTTTGCAATGTAAATGTGCGCTTGAAAGCTGCAGCAGATAGTTGAGAAGCACCAGCTCCATGATAAAAAGCTCAATGTCTTCACCAAACCCAATGAACCTATATTTGAGAGCTAAAATCGAATCGTCGAGTTTTTCAAGAAACAAGTCCAACTCACCCGCTTGGTACAATTGGCAATTTCGGGAAACCATTAAAGATTCCCATACCTTTGTGAGAAACTTCACTATGCGTATATATTGGAATGCAAATGCTACTGCACCAGCATATGCAAAAGAGCCAGCCTTCACTATCCAAAGAGATTCTTTACAACACCTGGAGAAAGCACAAAGAAAACAAATATAATCGTGTTCAGATTCTCAACCCCAAAGGAAATACATCAAGCTACAGGGAGCGTAATTTGTAGTCACAAAAGGTTGACCACCGCTTCTCTTCTCTCACAAAATTAAGTGAAACACAAAAAATCCTGTCAGTGAAGAGTCTGGTGAAAAAACTGACCTAATGGCATAGTTTGGTACAAGAAAATACAAGATATGCAGTATCAGTGTGTGTTTGCTAGTGATTACCGGAATAACTACTGGAGGTGCAAACTGTGTAAAAAACACGAGGAAAACACAAACAACAGAACAAGCAATTACTTCAACAATGTGCAAAATAGCAAAGGTGCAAATTACATTTCATGGCCAAGTCAAGACATACGAATGAGCACAAACGCAAAAAGAAGCTTCACAAGAAAACTGTAGAAATCATTACATGCAAGCTTTCAGAGTCCTACTAAACAAGTAAGCAAACCACGAATGAGTATAAATTCATGATCCATAAGTATCATCATCTAATTGCCCCTAACAAGGACCTAGAGCTGACAAGGAGATGATAAAAGGTGGGCCAACTTAATTTGTAGCTCCCTAGTCTACTAAATAATAAAAAATAAAATAAAATAAAAAAAACAGGAATAAGTATAAATTCGTGATCTTCCAATACCATCATCCGAATGCCTCTAACAATCACCCTTTTAATAGAGAAGGAGATGATTAGAAATGTGCAACTAAATTTGTAGCTTTCAAGCCTACCCCTAGCCCCTACTTCAAAACATATAACGAGTAAACATTGAGCTACTCTCTGGTGAGATATTTGGATTTATTAAACTGTGATCCAAGGTCAAAATGGCGTGAGAAATTCTCCTATTCATTCCTTCCAGCCTAAAAGGCCCAGCTCAAAAATGGCAACGTCAATTTAAGTTGATAAAAACATCTCCCATTTAGTGCATCACCCCCACCCCCGACTCTTCCCAAAAGGATATCTCTGTATGTCAATAGGCATGTATAGAAGTGTTCCAACCAAATGAGGCCTACCCTATATCATTATCACATTCTTTCTCATTTGCAAGACCTTGTTCTAAAGATGTACATAAGAAAGTGTGCGTTCATCAGCATTCAATTCTAAACTATTGCCAAGAAAGACAGTATGCTATGTAATGAGCTCGAAACAAAAAGTGAGGTTCGATCCCCATACAATCATCAAGATACAGTATAAGACTATTGAACCACCTTAAAGCTTTAAGCACTTCACTCTTACATCCGCATTTTACCAGCGGCCATAACCTTTCCACAGTTGCAAGGGTAAGCTTCACTGCATTCAGCACATGCACAGGTGCTTCCTGCTCACCTTTTGCAGCTGGAAGTACGTCTGGTGGAGTCCTGGTTTCAGACTCTACCTCCAAATGGCATTCACCTATTTGCCACAGATAAATAGTTAATAAGACATCACTCAGAATATAAAATGGTCATCGTTCAATCAATAATGCAATATTCATATACCGCAGTGTGACAGGTATGCCAGAAGGGAATTAACATCCAGAACATCACCAAGAGCAAAAGAGATCCGCCCAAAATATGCAGCTGCGTAGGAAAATATCCTTGGTGGAATTCTACGAAGGTGTTTTTCGTGTTTGAGGGAAGCTGAAATAGCCAAAACTAGCAAACCAGCAATTCTTGGGGTACTACAACCACATTTTCCATCACTGGAAGGTCCAATCTGAAGGAGACAACAGTCAGAAAGGTAGTCTAAGTAGCAATCCGGAAAAAAGGCAGTCTTAGTTTAAATTGATAGATGAGGCAGTACATCTTTTTTCTTTAACATAGATATCAACAGAGGTGTCGTAAATCACGAAAAAAAATAAAAGAGTCACGGTTGTTAAAATGATAAAGCTGCATACATCTGACCCTGAGTAATCTTTGTAGAGGTATTGCAGTGAAGTCTTGTGTATAATCAACGGAGTACCATAAGTTAAAATTTTATATCTAAACAATGAAAATGCTAGTCTAATAAATACTTCAGATCTAAGGCATCCCCTTCATGAATCAAACTAGGTGTAGCAATGTGTACAGAGGATAAGCATATCAAAGTCTAGAAAGTTGCTAACCTCATGACAAAAGTCTTGGAAAATGCTGACAGCATAATTGCCATGGTTCTGACCCAAACCGAACAAGGTACGAAAAATTTCGGCTTCACTCTGAAACAGCACCAAAAACCCACAAATATAAAATAATGATGGGAAGATAAAAAGTGATGAATACAAGTTAATATTACATAACTTAAAAGAATCTCTATTAATGAGTATTTGAGGTCACAACTATGTTACTCAGACACGTATTGAGTGTCTACTCGGATACGGGTGTCCAAGTGTCCGACTCGGCTATTTTGTAGAAAAAAGTCAAGTTTTTAGTTTAAAATGAAGTATCCAAGTGAGGTGTCGTGTCCGACACGACACGACACCCGATTTTTGAGGTAAATGAAGGTGTCGGAGTAACATAGGGTCACAAGAAAGCAGAATATTTATGTAATTGGATTCAGAGCCAAAATCCAAAACATTACTAGTGTTCTTCCAATACGGCAGGGAGACGAAATAGCTTCCATCAGAGAATTACAAAGTAACAGACAAAAAGGATAGTCTACTTTATAGCAAGGAGAAACTAAAAAAGGAGCAACCTCAGGGTACAAGTGCAAACTTCCAAGGAGGCTCTCAACGGTTAATTTCGACACCTTCAGGTTGGGAAAATTAGCTGATCCAAGTATACTGAAAGCTCTGGATCTAATCTGGGAACTGCTGTCAACAAGGGTACCAAGCAGCTGCAACAAGCCAAATGAGAATTTGTTCAGCAGCATTCTGTAGAAGATACAGCAGAGCACATTGAAGTATTGAACAACACGTGCACACTGATACAAAGTACGAACCCCGAGGCATGTCTACTAACGAAACAGGACATACAAGCCAGAAACGTTTGATAACCAACAGAAACCAAAAGAATGAGGTTGGTAAGAAGCATGGAGCACCAAGAATTATCAACTCGACAACAAGCACAAAGAAAAACATCTATACTTGAGATTGGCTATTGCACATCCACACAGTTCGGACCCAAGGCTACTGATTCCGGTTATGAACTTCTATATTGGCTATTCATCTTGACATAACTTTAGAGTAATTTAGCAGTTACTTATCCCAATACAGATAGAAAAGTTTCTTGAGGATGAGAATCTTTCAGCAGCGACATAGCCTTATTACTTCAGAAGTCTTTCTAGAACTCAAGGCATGGGTCCCACAATGCTTAGAAAACATTAAGCTACTTGGCACATATGGACATGAATATATGACCGCCGACATATACAATGCTGTATATCACTACCCTTAATCCCTTGTGTATTTACTTTGAAGCTTTTCTAGCTGAGATACATGTACAGTCTCCATTCTCCACCCTCTATAGCCCAATTTATGCACTTTGACCTTCACATGCATCTACCTCATTTGTCCTCCTCTTCTTTGGATACAGCAACTTGTCTAAGAGAGTATCTGAGGCAAAAGTGGCTTACCACCAAAATCCACCTTAAGTAGACAATGATACGTTCAATTTCACAAGACAACAACAGATTTTGCAACCAATGTCCCTAGCAACAGCAGATTGGCAAGCCAAGTCATTTGAAAATTAGGCTCTATATAGTTAAGTTCGTTGAAAGTTGCTCGTGGAAACACCTTTTCAAAAGCCAGCGGAACTAAACACTTAATTTTGCAAAATATCATCAAGCTACAAAGTAAAACAAATCTTAAACGGCTTGCAAAATAGATGCTTGAAAAAAGTTCCTAGACTGCAGAAGGACTAGAGACCTGGACCTGCGAGTCTGCGAAAATCTAAAACAGGAAGAAAAAAAAAAGCATACAGAAAAGCATCCTAGCATTAAAATGACATCACAGATCAGCATTCAGCAATGATAGACAATTGAAGAATATGAAATGGATATAGGAGATGCTAAAAGGCAAAGGCCTTTGCAGCAATGTATCATACAAATTTTAGCAGGGCAAACATTTCCAAAAAACATATGCCTTACAAAAAACATAATTTTGCAGTACACAAATATTGATAGATAGAATCATAGAAACAAAGGCTTTCACTAGAAATAGCAAGACAGCGTAAATCATTTACCATGCTTTTTATTCCACAACTTCCACATACAAATTACAATTTCCATAATCATCGGAAAGCTGCATGATAGAAAATTTTTAACCACTTAGCACAAACATTATCTTAGGCTTACAATTTTTTAAAAGGAAGTCAGCTCAGTGTACTCTGTACTTTAACTCATCAGAAGTTAATTTATGGTTTGTAGTTTGTAGTATTAAAGGCATACCATGTCTATATGCGCCTCTTGCATCCTGAGACAGCCAGACGTTGCCATATGATGAATTGTCTTCAAAACCTCTAACCTGACAATAACCGAGTCATCATTCAGAACATAGCTCAATAAATTAACAGCTTCACCGGCAAATTGACCAGAGACGACACGGAGCATTCGCAAGGAGATACAGGCAGCCCGTTGTACCTTCAGGGTAGCCATACACAGGGTCAAAGCTTATCATATTGGGAACCAACTTTTACATCAAAAAGTGCAGACCTTTATCTCAAAGCAATTGTCTTACTACCAGTTCAACAGCTTTTGGAAAATTGCTTGAATAGTTGTAAAACAGGCAAGTATTCTGGGTGTAGTATAAAGTACAACAAGCAGAAACAAGTGGACAATACCAAAATGAGCATTTCTAGAACCTTCAATAATATCCCCTCTGTTCCATTTCCAAACCAAATATCACCACCAAAAAAAAAATTACTAAAATGTCGCATAAGGTTATGCACAAGCCTTTAGGAGACATTGGTTCATGCATTAGTTTTAAAACTGACAAGTTATAGTGCATCTGGTACTTTAAATGAAACAATGAGTGTGCATTGATATCTTGAGTGACTGATAGATACGGAACCAAATATTTTACTCCCTCCTTTTCAAAGTACTTTTAACTGGAGCAATGGAATACTAACAGTGAACCTCATGTGATGAGGAGAGATACAGTGAGAGAGGAGGTATGAGGAGAAAGATAGAGCGGAAGCACTTGCCAAAATAGAAATGTCAACCTTATTTTACAGCAGACAAAAGGAGAGTGTTAAAGGTATTGTCAAAAAGGGGGAATAATTAAGTTCAGATTATTCGGAATAGAGAGAACCAGATATTCATGAATATTAATGTCTGCATAATAATTAGTGAATACCAAATCTTGTGGAAAGTTCATGCTCCAAACTTTAGATATACCAATTAATAGAATCCACCCGGAAGTAATCCACAGTAGAGTGCAACCAGACGTTTGCTTTTACCTCACTGTATTCATCCTCGAGGCCATGAATAAATGCACCAGCAGCAATAGCAGCATCAATTTCATGTGGTTTTGAACTAGACAGGGCTAAGGATTGTTTTTCTTTGATTGTTTTGTGGACCTTTTTGGACAGGGTTTGCAACAAAATATATTCAGATACAAATGCAATTCTTCCAAGGGCAGTAAAAGCTTCCACTCTGACTCCCACATTCATATCTCTGACCATAGAACAAATCTGCGAGGGGCAAACCAAGCACAGAATTAATTAGCCCGTCTAAGAAGAATATAGATGCTAACATTTGAAGAATGGTACCACATAAATGAGGAAGTGACTAACATAATCATCACAATTACAGACAGATAGCATTACCTCCAATCACACACAATGCAAGCTTGACTACATTACTATGTGGGATAACACTGTCCTAGAGACAGAATAGATAGACATAGCAACATGCTGATAGATGCAATAACACGATTGGAAGTAAGAAAAATCAAATTGGTCGAGATATTAGCATGTTCGCAACAGCTTCTGGAGTAACTTTTAGTAGTCGGAGTTATTATTCAAAACACTAATGAATTCAGATAATGGTGTATGACAAAGTAGTGGTGGCTGTGTAAATTTTAGTTCCAAAAGTAGTGATTCACAGAAACTGACGTTACTTGTTACACAGAAGCTGACAAAACTAGTTTTTGAAGTAGTGTTGACTGTTATGGCAAAAGCTAGTAAATTTTACTTGAAAGTACCATTTTCTGTTTATTTTAGTATTAACACCTATCTCAAATAGCCGATTGGCATCTAAGTCTAGCAGATACTAGTCAACCGCTACAGCTAGTACCACAACCTACTCCTGTAACCAACACCTAGAACAGCAAAAGACCCTGGTCAACGCAAATCAGTTGAGACGCCTCCGTCATTGAATTGCCCAAGCATGAAATTTCATCAACATCTCCATTGAGTACTCCAGAGTTCACGAGTTAAAAATAGAGATCCCTAGGCTATCATGTGTATTGAGAATCTCAGGCCTCAGAGTACACGTTATATTACCAGGCAGCAAGTTACAGGCTACACAGTTGTTTATCTAGAAGAGATATCTCATGCAAAAATATAAGGAAGTCATCATATAGCCCTAAGGTCCAGCTTAACCAAGCGGACAATGTAGCAGATATGGAAGACTCACGCCAAATGTAGTAGATTTATTTCAGGCCAAAAAAATTTTGTTGACGTTCAGAAAGAACACAAGATGCCAGCATAAGTTATGATTTTGACCGGCCTTCAGAGTTAAAGCTTGCAGCTGTACTCGACCTTTTGTAAAGTTTAGTACAAGGTGTGAAAATCTATAGATCATCTATCCAGAAATGTTGAGATGCCAGCATAAATGATTTTGGGGTTTTTAGAAAGCTTTATGCAGGGATAGAGCAAAAATTGAGCATCAGTTACAAGTACACAAACATAGGCATTTCATCTGCTGTTCGATATTTTCCTTATAAAAGATAATATAAACTATTAAATTGTAAAGCGACTGACTTACAGATACAGTGGTTCGTAAATGGGTTTTCTTAGCATTAAAACTCCTTCAACATAACAATTCAATATAACAGCCAATCAAATATTTTGGGATTGATACATCAATTCATGTGCTGCTTACTCTCAAGGACTGGCGCAGGCCCAACTCAAGCTCTCTCTTCCCACCCCCCTATATGTTGCCATGTGAGGCCTCAGCCTCTCCGCGCAGGCCCAACTCAAGCTCTCTCTCCCACACCCTCCATGTTGCCATGTGAGGCCTCAGCCTCGGGATCTCTTACCAGAAAGTGGAAGGGGGAGCCACTACTCCAGAAACTCTATCTCAAGAAAAGCAATCATTTCTGGTACAGCATGTAAGGTTCCAAAATAAAATGAGTTTCTTACATTACAGCATTACTGCTGCACCAGCCACAAGTTCATGCTATAGAAACAGAAACGAAACGAAAATAGATCCGTATAACAATCCAAATTTCTTATAAGGCACAACAAACACATATATTGAGTCATTAACGTACCTGCAGAAATACACCATCAGAACGGTTTCTCTGCTCTTCGTCCTCTTGCTTAGATGCAGCAAGTATGGACCCCCATTCGGACACCTGAAATAGGTAAAAATATATGAATTATTTGGGGAATCCAACGTCTTGACTCTATGGCTATATAATACAACCCTCCCCTCCCTGGCGGCCGCTCAACTTATGCCCTGTTCTTTTGTGCAGAATAATGTAACTTTAATTCACTTCAACTCCATTAATTTCAGTTCAGTTGCTAAGTCACGGATTTCAATTTATTTCGGTTCACCTCCATTCAGTCCAAAAGAGCGGGCCTAGGTCCATAATCAATTAGTAGCTATCTTTATGCCGCTACATGCCTAGGGTTGAAACTGATTCAAGCTGACTCGTAGAGCCCTCGAAATCGGCTCGTTCAATTTTGATCCCAAGCCGAGCCCAAGCCGGACCTTAGATATCTGAGCCTGAGCTTTATCAGCGTGACTCATTTTGAAAAAAGATCTTCTTATTCCTAAATTTTGAACTTTAACTAGTTCATTATAATAGGTTATTTGTTTTCTTAACATTCACAATTGTTGAATGTTGACAAACATGAAGGACTTAGTTGCATTAAATTTCCTTCTATTGAACTATTGCGTATCTTACTTTAGTTTGGCAAGGCTTTAACCAATAGCTGGGAAGGGAAAAAAATACTCAGAGCCGAGCTCAAGCACAAAGTTTTGCAACTGAGCTGAACTCGAGCCTTGACTTGGGCAGCTCGCCGAGCTCGATATCAGCTCGTTTACACCCTCGTGCATGCCTGAAAGGCTGGAAATTCCAAATATCCAAAGGGAGATGGTTGAACTCTCTTTCTTTCAACTTTCCATTAGTAGTATTTCCAAATACATTACAATTAAAGCAATACATGCATGATATAGATATTCATGAGTTAAGCTAAATTACGAGTCTTGGACGAAATCAGATCACACCTGATCACTTCTGGATATAACACAGAAGCTTCGTAAATTTTGTTAAAATACACCATTCCGACAAGTTCAGTTACAGAAAATGTCACAAATGCCTTCAAATAATATCATAATTAATCAGTCCATGCATGATATTCACGATTTAAGCTAAATCATCACTTCCTGGTATATAATAGTTGCATTACATATAACACAAAAGCTTCCTATCTATCATCAAATACACTAGTTCCACAAGTTCCACAAGTTCAGTTACAGAAGATGTCAAAAAACGCGATCAAATCCAATACAAAAAACAGGAAACAACAACAACAACAAACTCACCGCCTTAACAGCAGCGAAACGAACATCATCATGTTGATCAGCAAGAAGCTGAACAGCACGAAAATAACACCCCTCAACAACAACAGAATCCTCAAAAACAATCCCCAAACTAGAAACACCAACCAAACCATCAAGCGCAGATTTCCGAACAGACGGAAAAGGATCTTTAGTAAACCCTAACAACACAGTCAACAACAAACTAGGCCGAATCGAGAACCTCAACGCATGATTCAAAAACCAAACCCTAACAGAAACGCAGGGGCGAAAACAGAGAGAGATAACGAGGCTGTCGTCGAGGGAATCAACGGCGGAGAATGAGAGGAGGAGAGAGAGTACGGCGGCGGTGAGGCGGGGAGAGGAGGTGGTGGTGGAGAGGAGTGTGGTGGCGAGAGGGAGGAGGGTGGTGGTGATGGTGGTGGTGAAGGTAGGGTGGTGGTGGGAGAGAGTTGTGAGGAGAGAGAGAATGTGGTGGTGAGGGTGGTGAGGGTGGTGAGTGAGGTGGTGGGTGAGGGTGGTGAGGATGGAGGAGAGTGTGTGGGGTGAGGTTGAAGGGTTGATGATGAGTGAATGGAGTGATGAGAGGGTTTGCAGGGAGGGGGGTTGGTGGTGGTGGTGGTGGTGTTTAGGTTCGACTGGGTTTCCCGCCATAGTTGTTGCTCCATCTTTTCCAAATTTGTTATGTCTCCCTCCTCTTTCGAGATGAGGTTCTATTATAACGCCAATTGTTGACGACTTAAATTGATTGTCAAATAGTAGACCTCGTTCAATTTATCTTATTTTATTAAATATAATCTATTTTATTAAGTATAATTTATTTTTATTAGATTAAATTTATTTTTATTGAACTGAACTCTTTGTTATTTCTTTTTGCACTATTTTTTTTACTGAAGTGAAGTTTAGAGTAAACATGACTTGTTAATTCTTCTTTTCAATACTGATTTTACCGAATTGAACTTACTTCTACTAAACTGAACTTAGGGCCTGTTCATTTCAGCTTAATTTCAGTTCAGTTCAGCTCTAATCGGTTCAGTTCAGTTCAGTTCAGCTCCATTCTTTTATAGTCATTTTATTAAATATTATTATATTGGTCTAATTTATTTAACTAATTGCTCTTATTATTATTATTATTATATTTTATATCATTATTATTAAGTATTATTATTATTATCTGTATATTATTTTGTTTATTATAGCTTTATTCATTATTATTACTATTATCATTAGGGAGGAACATGGTTTAGGTTAAAAGCACAAATAAACCCGCGTTTTCAGCCCATAATCCAATCAAATCACGTCAAAATGATTTATGATGTAATTTTGCACGGTCTGACCCAATCATTATTTTATTACTAAATATTACTATATTATTAAATCTAATTATTAAAGTAATAATATTAATTTAATTTTATATATTATTGTTATTATATAATCATCATAGACTATAGAATAATTTTTATTAATTATCATTGTAATCATTAATCATTATTATTATTAATTTATGATTATTAATATTATTTATTTATAATTATCATTTAAAAATATCCAAAATAAAATTATTATTATTCATTAATAATTATTCATTATTATTACCTATCATCATAATTATTATTTAATATTCATATTATTATTGTTTAAATATTATTTATATATTTATTAAATTCAATTCAATTCAGTTCAGTTCAGTTCAGCGCCAATCAGTTCAGTTCAGTTCAGTTCAGTTCCAATCAGTTCAGTTCAGTTCAGCTGTTTTTAGTAAATCTAAACAGGCCCTTATTCTTTCAGTAAAATTTAGTAGTGCAAAGAAGGAAAAACAACATTAATCAGTAAAAATAAGCTTAGTTCAGCAAAGATAAGTTTAGTTCAGTAAAAATAAATTTGATTTAGTAGAAATAAGTTCAGTACGCCAATTGTTCTGTCTCCCTCCTCTTTTGAGGTTCTTATAACGCCAGTTGTTGAACACTTCAAAAGATAAATTAAAAGGTTTAAACTGATTGCCAAATAGATATTGGGTATTCCTCCTTCAAACTTAGATAGCAAAAAAATAAGCAAAAATAGGTCACTAAGGATAAGTTCAGTTCGGTAAAAATAAGTTCAGTTCAGGGAAATAGTTTACTTCGGTAAAAATAAGTTCTATTCAACAAAATTCAGTTGTAAGAACAGGGTCTTATCATAACTTATTGAAAGTCATTGTATAATATTATGTTCATTTCACCTTAATATAATAATATTCGGTAAAATAAGTTCAGTTCAGTAAAAATAAGTTTATTTAATAAAAAATTAATAGTGCAAAAAAGAAAAAAACAACATGAATCAGTGAAAATAAGTTCAATTCAGTTCAGTTTAAGTTTAATTCAACAAAAATAAGTGCATTTCAGTAAAAATAAGTTAAATTACGTAAAAATAAGTTAAGTTCAATATAAATAAGCCCAATTCAGTAAAATTAAGGTGACTTTTTTTAGGGGAAATTAAGATGAGTTGAACAGGGCCTAAGGTGTTAGAACTTATTATAACTTATTCATACGTATTTGAACTTACCCTCGTTCACTTTACTTTAATTTTACTAAACTAAACTTATTTTTGCTCAATTGAACTTACTTTTATGGAACTGGATTTATTTTCACTAAACTAAACTTTCTTTTGTTGAACTAAACTTACTTTTGCATAACCAAACTAATTTTTTTGATTCATGTTGTTTCTTCTTCTTTGCACTACTATTTTAAAAATAGTCAACCTTTTCTTGCTCGTTCTTCGAATTACGCTAGTGGAGACTAATTCCTTCCGGCTAATGAAGATATTACTTTAGTTTGCCCATTCATTCCCAATGGATCGTGAATTTATATATTGCCACATAACAAAAGCCCATGTCATCTTAACGAGTACAACTCGTTGATCCATCTTTTGCCACTAATATACGGCATGCTAGTTACGAGCAAACGCTTACCGGAGGGGCCACCTGGATTGGAAGTGGAAGTTCAAGGACAAGCGACAAAAGGGAGGAAGAGAAGGGGCTTCGCATATTTTGGTGCGCCGATTAATCAGAACGCCCTTATTTAAAATCCCTTAGGAAATCGAACAGAGGAGTACCTAAACTTTTAGCAAATTTTTTCTTTTTTAATGCGTACTGTTGCGATATCAACAAATAATATGTATAGAGTTTTTTGCATTATGGATTATTTTTAAGAATCGAAAAACTTTGTAAAATCTCAAAATTTTCCACATTCAACAATAAAAAATGTTCATTATTTTGTGTACTTTGGCAGGTCATGATCTCAACAACAATGTTTCTCTTAGATTCTCTGTTGGAAATATGGGTTAAACCCATTCAATTCTAGTTGGAAACAAAGTTTTGCAAATATTCACTCCTATAAGATCTTGAAGTGAACTTATTTAAATGATCTAAACTTATATTTGCTGAGCTTATTTTTACTGAATATTACGGTTTTAAAGTGAACTGAAATGAACGGAGCCTACAAATATGTTATTTTAACCTTGACAAAAGTTTCACACCCACTCAGGTTCCATTAGCGTTGATCGAGTATGATAACAAAGGAAAATTAGTATTGCAAATACAAACTTATTTTTTTAGGGGAAGAGGATGCACTCTTAGAGGGGTATATAAGAGTATACTTTCTCGATTTTTTTATAACCCAGTTTCACTTTAGAACTATTGACAAACTCTACTTTGCCAATCTTTTGTGATTTGTACGTAAGAGAAAATATAGTCATGTAGGGTATTGTTAGAATCCTCTCATTAGGGCTTTGAAACTATGTAACTGTAATTTATTTATTGATTATTTAAGATATAAGCAAATAAAATTAGCATGGACAAACGTGACAAATAAATATGTCTGCTTAAAATAAATCAAGGAAATATATAAAGATGCGGGAGTTTCCATCCACTTTATGATTTTAGCCTTATTTTCTCCAAAGTGGTCCTTTAAGGTGTTAAATTTATGCCACAAATGATTTGTCACCCAATGTTTACTTACACTTGTTAGCTCGCTAAATTAACACTAGTAAAGCTTACGGGGACCCTAAAATAAAAGAGGGTGATGAGACTTACGCTTTGTTTGGATAGCAAAGAACGAGGGAAAGGAAGGGGAGTGAGAAGGGGGGAGAGGAGGGAAGAGAAGTGGAGGAGAATGGTGTGTCCATTTTCCCTCCAAATATTTTCACTTTTGGAGGAATTATGCTTATTATAGAAGGAGGGAAAATAGATTCATCCTCTCCCTCCCCTTCCCCCAACCATTTATCCAAATAAGTGAAATTGTCTCCTTCCCTTCTTCTTCTCTTCTTTTCATTCCATTTCCTCCTATCCAAACAATGTGATAACGTACTGCATTTTGCGTATGACTAGTTGTGAACCATTATTTTGGGATTTTTTTCATTGGCAATTGTTAGTGTTCTTCTTATTTTGGACTCTTGTAGCAAACAGATAAAGTCCAAGGTCAGCAAAATGTATATCTAGAAATCCCTTACTCCTCTAAGGTACATCACCCCTATATCCAAGAACGTATCTCAAAAGGAGGTTAGTGGTTTTCCCTGACAAAAAAACTTTAAATTGATGGTTCCAAACTCGCTAATGGGCAAACGTTGTATGAGTTTGTCATTAGAGACTCTCTTGGTAGGGTCAACTTGCTTGACATGCTCTAAAACTCTTTATAAGTTTAGATTGAACTTTGACCGCTCACAAAGACCATTCTGATTTTGCTTAAAATTCCATCATTTATAAGGATACTTTAAATTAACATTCTGATCGGTTATAATTTAATTTCTTTTCGCCTAATCCATTTAAAGATAAAATTAATACTATTGAGTACTAAATTTTCAACTCTATCATCTTTAACGTTGCTTGTAATTATGTACATAGAGCATTTAAGTAGATGGTTGATGTGGAATCTCCTCCAAAGACCTCCTTCTCACACAACTCCAAATCCACAAACATACTACTTCCTCCGTTTTTTTTAATCGCTACACTTCTCATTTCACGGACTCCTAGGCAAAACTTTGGTGAGTGAGTAAAAGTGCGTAAGAAAAAGTGGTAAGAGAGATAAAGTTTTTAATAAAGGAAAAAAGGAGAAGTGTAACAATTAATTTTAAACTTCCTAAAAAAGAAAGTGTAGCGATTAAAAAAAACGGAGGAAGTACTAGAAATGCTTTAAAACATGAAAAAGAAAACCCCCACATTTTACACGTCCAAAACCTTCACAAATCACAATTCACAATTCACAATTCACAATTCAATAGAGTCCAATTTCATCACACTCAACAACACCTTCTCTCTCATCTTCTTCATCCTCAGATCTTCATCATCAACCCTGAATATCACCTCATTCTCTCTCCTCCCACACTCATCAAACATGGAGCAACTCAAAACCATCGGTAGAGAGCTCGCAATGGGCTCCCAAGGCGGTTTCGGCCAATCCAAAGAATTCCTAGATCTCGTCAAATCAATCGGTGAAGCTCGATCTAGAGCCGAAGAAGATCGTATCGTTCTCCACGAGATCGAAACCCTAAAACGCCGTATCATCGAACCTGATATACCTAAACGTAAGATGAAAGAGTTCATTATTCGTCTTGTTTATGTCGAGATGCTTGGTCATGATGCTTCTTTTGGTTATATCCATGCTGTGAAAATGACTCATGATGATAACATTCTTCTTAAGAGAACTGGTTATTTAGCTGTTACGCTTTTCCTTAATGAAGATCATGATCTTATTATCCTTATTGTTAATACGATTCAGAAGGATTTGAAATCGGATAATTATCTTGTGGTTTCTGCTGCTTTGAATGCTGTTTGTCGTTTGATCAATGAGGAGACTATACCTGCGGTTTTGCCGCAGGTTGTTGAGTTGCTTAATCATCCTAAGGAAGCTGTTAAGAAGAAAGCTGTTATGGCTTTGCATAGGTTTTATCAGCAGTCGCCGTCTTCGGTCTCTCATCTCGTCTCGAATTTCCGTAAGGTGCATTCTATTTCCTTATTTTTTGAGTGTTTGTTGATAATGCACTTTCGATTGTTATCTGAATGATTGGAAATTCAATTCAATTCAGTTCAGTTTAGTCAAGTCGAAGAGAATACGACTTTAGATGAGCTATTGTAGTGATTCTACTAAACCTAGGGTTGGCAAGTGAAAGAAGAGAGTAACGGGAGAATGCTGTAGCAAAGACAAGCAATTTGCACTGAATGCTGAATTTATATTTGAAATTTCCTTTTAGTGGAGGTTTTGCATGGTAAAATGGTGAATGCTGTGGAATGTAGTCGTGATCGATTTTGAGTTAGAGTGAAGATCTTTCTAGTTCTATGAATCTCTCTTGGGAAATAGTAGCATTTTGTTAGATGGCATTGTACTATGACTTTTTCTTTTCACATAACCGTATTTGGATGCACGCGATGCGTGCGAAATCATATAAAGTTTAGTTTGTTTAGACTGTGCTTTTCGATCTTTTTTGTAAACACAGTTTAGTATAGAGAGTGAGTTATGCCTATTAATAGGAATTAAAACTAAATAAATGTTGGTTTGCACCTGATCTTTGTCCCAATGCATGAGTAATATAGATTTTGGTGTATGTACTACTTCCGTAAACTTTGCTAGTGGTACTAATGTGACTGATGAACTTGGGACTTGGGACTTGGGACTTGTCATCAAAGCTGAATTTTTGGCTTATCGCAGAGATTAGTAATATAGATTTTGGTGTATGTACTTCCGTAAACTTTGCTAGTGGTACTAATGTGACTGATGAACTTGGGACTTGTCATCAAAGCTGAATTTTTGGCTTATCGCAGAGATTGGTAAAGTGTAAAGCGCTCCGCAATATTTCTTATCTAATATATGGACAGATAGGTGAAGGGTGATTTTGAAAGTGTCAGTTAATTAGCAAACTTGTTTAACTATTGACGCACTGGGACAACGCAAGGACTGTGTGGTTTGCTTAGGTGTGTAAAATGGTTTTCTTGGTTGTGTGGTCGTGTAGTTGGAGAAAGAGAAGCCAGTGATTTTTGAGGGTAGAGTTGGAGTAAAGTCTTAGCTCGTGAGGCTTTTGACAAGGATGTAAGTTCAAATTTGTTCCTGACTAAAAAATGAGTTCACATTCCTTGAAGAGTTTTCTAATCACCTTCACTATGTCAACTCAATTACTAGTTAAGAGCAAGTCTGTGCTCTCAGCAGTTCAATGTAAGCTCATTTATTGTCATCTCCCATCAAAAGCTGTATTTCTCACAAGGGACTGACATTTTGGGACTGAAGATCTAGTTATGAACACTTTTTGTACTTCCTCCGTTTTTTTTTAAATGTGACACTTTCTATTTTAGGAAGTTTTAAATTAAATGTGACACTTCTTTTTTGGTCAATAAACTCTCTCTATCTCTCTCCTCTCACGTGGGTCCCCTTATTTTTTTCTCTCTATCTCTTTCCTTCCCAAAAATTGCCTAGGAGTCCGTAAATCTAAAAGTGTCACATTTAAATAAAAACGGAGGAAGTATATGTTTTTGATTGTTAGAGTGTCTGCCATATAAATTTACGATTTTTACGGGTTCACTAATCGGAGGTGTCAAACTCTTTGAAGGCTCTGCTTTATAATCTTTGTACAATCACTTTGATTCACTTATGATTCTTCTTGCACACTCAATGACACAATGTTAGGGTTCCGTGCAGGTCCATTTGGATGTTGCTTTAGGGTCAAGCTATTTTCAGTTAGATATATTTCCTTTCAGGTTTCAAGCTGAAATATTGTGTTCAAGAGCGGGTCTTATTGGATGTGGATTGGGAGCTTTTTTACCGGAGCTATACAATCTATACTATATACTAAAACAAAAGCCATTAAAGATCAAATTTCGCTCCTAAATGAGAAAATTTCCCTCCTAAGGTCCTTCTAACTTGTCAAACTTTGATAAATGAGTCCACTGAAAAAGTAAGTAGGAATTTTGTTAGATATTGATTAATAAATACTTACATTTAATATTATAATTATTATTAATTAGTGTTAAAATTTTAAAACTATTTAATTACAACTTAGTTCTTTTTTCCCAATAATTTCAAAACCGAGCATTTGCTCGAGCAACTATTTAGTACCATATTAAATTATTAACTTAGAATGGTTTGAAAAATGGTCCATCAATGATTTATTATGTGAATAGGTAAATAGTAAATATTACTCTAACACAGGTGTGGTGACCGGTAATTCTCATGGGGCATCCTAGAAGGTGATATGAGTAACATAAATAGGGATGGAGATTAAATTTACTTAACTGAAGATAAACAATGATGCATTTTGGAATATTAGCCTGGTTAGGAATTCGCTATTAGGGGAGGTCTTAATTTCACCAAGATTTAGCATTTCCACCTCCAGGCTCTTCTTGGAGCTTTTTTTTATTCATGGTACGTATTTGACGAGAATATAGTATCCAGAGTATATGATTCCTGGCTATGGTTTTATATTTATAAAATTTCAGATCTTTATTTTGTGAACAGTTTGGCTTGCATGCTTGTAGTCTAGGCATGTTATGTTTGTTAAATTGATGAATAGTTGACAAACAATGAGGTTCTGACTAATTGTCTAGTGATGCTCATGCTTTTTTGATGGATTTGCGCTCTGCCAGATGTTTCCCTGATGCCCCTTTTCAGTTTTTCTATTTGCTTGCCTTTGTTGTGCAGTAAGTGTTTGGCTTAGCCATTTTTTTTTGGCAGAAACTTTCAGACAACGATCCTTCGGTTATGGGTGCCGCACTTTGTCCTCTATTTGATTTGATTACGATAGATGCTAATTCCTACAAAGATCTAGTTGGAAGCTTTGTGAGTATTTTAAAACAAGTGGCAGAGAGAAGATTGCCCAAAAGCTATGATTATCATCAGATGCCTGCCCCATTCATTCAGGTACTTCACTTGTAATAATAAATTTATTATCACATTGTATGGATACCTTATACTATGCACAAACGAACAGGTAGTGCGGTACTCTATTTGGTTTTGCCTAAGCTGGAGAGTGACTTTAGAGAACCCTATGCAATCCACTTAGTTTCAAAAAGCTCTGAGTTTGTTAAACATCGCCAGGAACTAAGTTTGGTGGTGAAGAGGCCCACACACTCTTTTAGAATATATTCCAGGTGGAAAGTAATAACTTTGTTAAGTCATATTTTTGTTTTAATTTTTTACAGTAAGATTTTTTTTTCCATCTTTTTATTTTATTTAACTAGAAAAGCTAAGAGAAATTATTTAGAACAAATATAAACAGAAACGGAAAAAAAGTCAAATGTACTGAGAATCATGGATTAAGAATAATATAACTCATTCTGTGGTCATTTTTTACTGTTGACCATGTGTAGCCTTTTTTTTTATGGTAAAACAAGTTACCTGCATTACCCAGCTAGACAAGTGCTCGTAACACTTGACCAATTGATAATGCAGTGACCCTTACATTAGGGTGCAAGGAGAAGTATAATACTACAAAAGTAACGACGAATCAATGCGAGGAACGGTGGTTGGGGAGGTAAGAGGGTAAGAGGATGAGGAGTATTGAAGCCCTTCAAGAAGGGACGGGAGAGAGAGGCGGAAGATGGCTTTCATGCTACTCCGCTGATAAGTAGGATGCTGGTCATCAGGAAATTTGATTTATCATGTATTTGGGAAAGCATTTAGGTTTTCTTTTAGAGTGACCTTATGGTCTATGAAAGTCAACAAGATCATTAACAGTAAAGAATTTGTTCTGGGAAGTTTTATTTTTGGTTTTCCAAGTCTGTTAGGATTATGATATGTGATTAGATGTCAAGCTGCTATTGTTTGACTTTTAGAATCTGATTGATTATAAGCAATAATGAGACTGTTTCCCTATATATCTCTCTGGTTCCAAATTCCAATCTCCTTTTCCTCCCACCTTTTTTTATTCTCCATCCCCTTATTGCCCCTCACATTTTTTTTAATAATCTTCCATTATTTCCTCCTATGTGACTTGGACTCCGCTGCATGCGTGTCTATTAGTGTTGTGCTTGACCGCTCTATTGAAATGTTCAATGTTTTTGGTCCCAATTGAAGTGCCAAGTGGTCCTATTCATGTTGGAGTTTGATATTCGACATGGGTACTTGAGGTGAAGTGAAGAGGCATAAAGCAGATTTCAGCCCTTCTCTCTTCACCTGTTTATCACTGAATAAAATTATTCTTACTGCCTGGAATTAAGTTTAACTCAATAAAACTGATGTTTTGCTGATTATAACTGAAATTGACGAAGTAAAGATAACTTTTTACTGATCAAAACTCATTTGATATGAAAGTCTAGTGTTTTGTTTGTATTTAATTACTAACAATGTTTACAGACTACAATTGTAATTTTGTTTTTGTTTTTTTCTTTACGTTGAAAACTGCAAGTTCTGTTTAGAACTGATATTTGCTGATTTTCTAATATTATTTTTAAAGTTTAAGAGAACAGATTCTTCCTGTCAATTTCTTGTAAGTTTGCAACTATTTCTCTATCCCTTCATTGACTTCCACATAATTGGTTCTAAAGTCCAGTTCTTTCCTATGCTGCTGCAGCCGTCTACCCTAATTAGTATGGGATCCCGTAATTTCTGGCCTATTTCGACTCCTACTCTCTAGAATACTGCTTGGAAAAGATAATGGCTGTGTGATAGGGTGAAAATCAGAGTATCCCTGATCCTGATCTGGATAAATAACATAAATTATTAGTACAATAGTATAGTCTCTAGTGTAATAAACTAATAACTACTGAATAATCCCACCGTATGCCATATTCACATATGTGGTTTAAGCTCAATGTATTGAGAATATAATTAGAAATAATTGGTTTGCATCCAGGGGAGCAGAGCTGTTTTTGGTTGAGCATTTGGGATTGCGTAAATTTTGCGGTATCCTTAAGTTTAGAAAGACCATGTTTGCTGATGTGTTTAGCTGCAGCTTAAAAACATAGGATGTTTACTTTTCGGCTTGAATATTGTACATATGAATCAGCACAGCAAGACTCATTAGTATCACTCCACCATTAGATGAGAAAGCCCTCTTTTACATCCCTTAGACAAATCAATAATATGCTACAACCCAATGTTATTCTACACTGAAAGAGGGGTTTCCACATATTAGTTTCCAAGGCCATTCTTTCGTCTTTTGAGATAAAAGAAATGTGTCTCAACCTTATGTCTTTTCATGTGAGAGGTAGGAAATTTGAATGTTGGAATTTTATTTTTCGCTTCATTGGATGCTGTTCTGCTATTTTAATACTTCCTCCGTTTCGCAATACTCGCAACGTTTCTTGTTTGCACACTATCCAATGCAATACTTTGAACCTTAATATCTCTATTTATTGATAAGTAAAAAATTATAAAAAGTTGATATTATGATAGTATGCCTTAAGATGAATCAAAAAAGACTCCACTTGACTATATTTTTCCTAATACACTTATGAAAAAAATATAAGATTGAAGATGAATAGTGGTTACTATACTAATGTTGCGAGTATTGCGAAACGGAGGAAGTATTAGTTTCCAGAAACTTTTTTCCCTTAGATCAAAATTATTATCTAATTGTGGTGTATCTTCTTGGTCTGGCCTGAGTTCATTAGGCATTAAGCTTTCAGCTGGATTCTACTGCTTTTGGATTGAGTGAAGCTGCTGCTGCTGTGTATATATATGCCTAAACTCTTACTCTAAACAACTTCCTAGAAGTGGCTTTGCCTGTTATGAGTGCATGGGGTCAACTAGAATGTATCTTTGGAGCTGTGTTACACGGGTAGGGACTGATGGCATGGTTTAGCATTGCTCGAAGTTAGATGAATGTTTGATTGTTTCTTAGATGAAAGTTTGGTTGTTTTGCTTAGGAAGTGGAGTGGCTACGTGATTGGAGATGTTGATTGATAATGGGTTTATTGCTCGCTCTGATGGTTTCATTCTTGAGATAGTGATGGACTTTTGAGTGTGGTTGTCTAGATGTAGAATGGTATATAGAGTTAACATCCTCGTCATCTTTTGGGGGTTGGAGTGCCGCTGCATAGTTTGGGTGCGTTGGTTGTCATTCTTTTTTTTTTGCAAGCTGATCTATGTTTTTTTATGGAGGTATTGAACAGCCCTCCTTGACTGCATTCTGGCTAGCCTCAAATTGACATTTTATAGTTTTGTCTCTTTCACTATAATTATTTTTTTCATGTTTTTTTTTTGCTCTGTATTTTCTTATGCGTTATTCGTCAAGTTTTCTCCAACGTGTTTTCAAGTCTTCATGTATGTTTGATGGTCTCTGTTATACATGTAATTCTGCTATATTTTCCCCTAAAGGGCCACATCTGATCCACTTCCTGATGACTTTGTATCATACCTTGATTATACAGATTAAGTTGCTCAAAATTCTGGCATTGCTGGGTAGTGGTGACAAGCATGCGAGTGGACAGATGTATACTGTTCTTGGTGACTTAATTAGGAAATCTGATGCATCTAGCAACATTGGGAATGCTGTGCTTTATGAGAGTGTGTGCTGTGCATCTGCTATACACCCCAATACAAAATTATTGGAAGCCGCAGCAGATGCAATATCGAAGTTTCTGAAGGTTTATTTTCTGACCCATTAGACAAATATTGTTACTGATAACTTTTTTTCGTTCCATGATCTTGTTCAACATTTCTTTTCTAATGCGCAGAGTGATAGTCATAATTTAAAATATATGGGAATCGATGCCCTTGGTCGATTAATAAAGCTAAGCCCGGAAGTTGCAGAACAACATCAATTGGCAGTGATTGATTGCTTGGAGGTGAGAACATTTGCCTAATGACGTTGCTTTCATTTATAAGGAGTCTCTTCTCTATGCTTTTTGGTTATCAACTGAATTAATTGGTGGACAGAAACTGGGTCCTAATTTTGTTTCTATGTTTAGAGCAGCGGAGTCTTTTTATCTGTATGGGAAACCTACTAGGTCCTGGAGATCGTTGGATGGCTACTATTCTTAGCTGCCTTAGGCCTTAGGGTGGAACTTACGCATTAGACTGCTTTGCATTTTTTATGTTTGATATTAGAGTGAGACATGTAATTATTGAAAATGAGAAGGTGGTTATGCAGTTGGATATCAGAAGGATGAAGTTGTAAATACCAGAAACTGAACTTTTGGCTGTGTGCCTGTTGCAGCCGGTCTTTTTACCTTCTTTTTTTTTTCTTCCTGAAATTGGTATGTTAAAATAAGAGCAACAGTTACTTTGGAGTTTGGACATATGATTCTTGAATCTTCCAATGCATCAGTAGGTCTTATGTTTTCTGCTACGCCTTGTGTTCTTGTGCTATGTTATACATGCAGTTGTTCGTGGTAATAGGCTGATAAAGCAAACACCAATTTTTCTTGAATTTTTCTATGATTGACAGTCGAGGGAAACAGTATATGTATGTCCTTTTGAATATTCATAGTCTACACTATTTCTCTATGAATGAAATAAAGCCGCCAAAGTTTTTTAAGATGCACTCACCGTCTCACTTATAACTGGTGTCAACTTTAAAGTAGGGCACTTCAAAATTGCAAAATTTCATTTTCTCCGTGGTTGCATGCAATTATATGTTCAGCTCTACATGTTTAAACTAAAACCAAACAATTTTGCCCGTTGCTTTGAAGTTGGCCACTGGGTCAGTCAAATAACTTCTAAGCTCTTCCCGGAAGTTTTGGTGACTAAGGAACATAAACAATTTTGCCCGTTGCTTTGAAGTTGGCCACTGGGTCAGTGTTGGACAGCCCTTAACCAGGACGGTTCTACGCGGGCTTAAATCTGCTAATTGTTGCACTCTTAACCTGTAGTATTGTTCGTGAGGCAATTGATGATTTTTTTGTCACGAGTTGTTATCTTGGCAGGCGCTAATTTTATATATGTGTGTATACATATAAAAAAAGTATATGATAGAGCAGCTTCAAGGTAATGAATTAGCCACCGGCTAAGATGACTGCTGGTCATTGTAAGGGTCATGTTACTGCTTTCACAATAATGTGATTCGAATGTTTCTAGGGTTACAATTGGCCATATTCCATAGAGTTCACTACCTAACTCAAATGTCTGCTGATACAGGATCCTGACGATTCCCTCAAGCGAAAAACGTTTGAACTACTGTATAAAATGACGAAGTCCTCTAATGTGGAAGTGATTGTTGACCGCATGATTGACTATATGATAAGTATTAATGATAGTCATTACAAAACTGAAATTGCATCACGGTGTGTTGCACTTGCTGAGCAATTTGCACCAAGTAATCAATGGTTTATTCAGGTATGACTGTTTTTTTTAAGTTTGTGACTTTTGCTCATTGACCACCAAACTGATCTCACTATGTTTTTGATTCTCTCCAGACAATGAACAAAGTATTTGAGCATGCAGGTGATTTGGTAAATATAAAGGTGGTGCACAACTTAATGCGCCTGATTGCAGAGGGATTTGGAGAGGATGATGACACTGCAGATGGTCAGCTGAGATTGTCTGCTGTACGTTTCTGACTTAATTGTTTTTTTGGTCAAAATTTTGTCCCTTTAAACCTTGTTCATTGTTCATACCACACAGTAGAAATTACCAAACACTTCGTACACGTGTTTCTATGTTGGGATGAGTTGCGAGCAATGGTTTTGTAAATATTAACCTCTGTAGCGTAGAATTAAATCTAGGAAAGAAAGGCCCAACTTGAAACCTGAGAAAATGGTATTTTTGAACAGATTTTTGTGACCCGCAGCTATAAATTAGTGACTACTCTGTCCCCGTCTTGGTCTGTTTGTTGGCTGATGTTACTCTCTTTGGTTTTGAAATTTATTAGTAATTGGAATATGTTTTATGTTGATTCAAAAGCGAAACAAAATGTTCTAGAAATGGGAAATTACTAAAGTCAAATCAATTAATAGTTCTCGCCTTCTTGGTCTAGAGTCTTTTTTCATTTAATACTACCTCCGTTCCGTATGTATTGCGACCTTTGACATTTTCCACTATTCATACACTCCTCTTTGACCTTCTTTTGTGATCTATACATAAGGATAAATATAGTCACGAGGGATCTTGTTAGATTCGTCTCGATATATGCTTTAATATCAACTTTTTATAATTTTTACTTAAATAAAATTAGAGATATTGTCGTCTTTGAAAGGCTCCCTATGTTGCAATACATATGGAACAGAGGTAGTATTACTTTCGGTGGAGTTGTTCATGTTATTGCCATTCATAATAGGAGCAAAAAAGCGTATTTGACTCATTGGGCTAACCTTACCTACCCATGAACATTTAATTTCCAATCTCAAACTATAATCTAACCTGCAGTTTTTTTTTGGGGTAAGCATTTGTTAATTGACAAAGCCCAGATACTGAGTGTCTACGGGGCAAAATTGTCAAACTTAGAACTATTTACAACTAACAACGATTAGACTATGCAAATTGATCAAAAGGCCCCAAACAGAAAATTATAAGGGATTTGAGTATTAAACCAACCTAGATCTACCCGAGACATTCTCTTTTGGCACTATAGCACTAATAATTGCCTTGATGTCACCCATCATGCGTTTCAAAGTAGAGGGAGGATTGGGGAATTTCTTGTTCCAATAGCCTTTGTTACGTGCATTACAAACACCATAAATACTGGATGCAATTACAGGGTTAGAGAAGGCCTTCTTGAACTTAGAAATTCTTCTTCTCCCAATATCAACACACCAGGTGCACATCTATCAGCAATCTGCAACCAGTCCATCAACATGGTAAAACAACTTCTACTATAAACACAATCAAAGAGGTGAGAGTTGGAAACATCATTGACCCCTATAGAGAACAAGCTAGCAGCTGTTTTTAATCTTCCAAGGATTGCTAACCAGCATATGACAGTATGTTTAGGTATGTTGGGTCTATTCCAAACCCACCTGTGCCAAGGTACTTTGAAATTAGTACTTATGAGCCATTTATACCCACTAGCCACAGAGTAGAGCTCTCTTGGGTGTGCCACCCAGGAGTTACCTCGATACCTGTTGGACACCAAGTCTCTTACATTACAAATCTATTTCCAGTACCAGTTAGCAGATTAAGGCTACGTTTGTTTTGGTGGAATGATTTTTCTTAGAAAAATGTTTTCCTCCATCTTTTCATTTTCCTTTGTTTGTTTTGGTAAGAGGTGGAAACAATTTTTTAAAGGTAGAGAATGCTCTTACAAGAAGAAAACCAATTTTATTGCGTGAAGAAGGTATGCCACATTTTCCTCTTCACTCCTTCCTTCTCTTAATTCCCTCCTCCTATCTTTCCTTCTCTTTTACTTAATTTACCTTTTCTCTCTAGGTTTTCCTCCAATCAAACAAACAAAGGAAAACTTTTTCTAAAATTATGTTTTCCATTGACAATTGTTTTCCATCAAAACAAATGGAGCCTAAATTAGGGAATAATTTCACCCATCGGCACCCTTAAGTTACACACGGTCAATCTACTTCGCTCAGAGGCATCAACCTTTGTAGCTACATTCCAGACATACTAAGCCATAGAAGCAATATTCCAAGTAATAATATCAGAACGCGCAGCACCCCCAAGGCCCCAACAGACGTTTGCCTGCATATATGATCGGAGGCTACCAATTGCACCTTGGTTCCCAGGACTTTACCTTCCCATAGAACCTGATTTTTTCTATACTTGATAAACATGTTAATGATTGGACTTTGTTAGTGTTATTTCAAATTGGGTTAAAACAGTTTGATGATATATTTAGCCCGATGTTGGTTTGATTTAGGGTATATTTGGGTCTATTGTCTTCTAGCTTGTTATCCATACTCAAATAGAATTTAAGTAAACCTAGTTTTGGTTTGGTGCAAATAAGGTTACCTCTGATATCTTTTCGGTTTGTTCGGGTGATTTGGACCTGGCAATTGGATGTATGTCAGTTATGCTTGGTCGAAAACTACCAGACCTAAAGATGAACTTTTTGTCAAGTCTACTCGAGGCTTCTATTAACTTCTAATAAAACTTGATCTTCTTTGTTTTTATGTACTTAGTGGGCCCATTTGAAGATGTACACTCAATCGATGTACTATTTATGTTTCTGTTTTTTTGGAACTGGTATATGTAGAATTGCATTTCCATCTTTTCTAAGTTATGGGACTGTAATTGATAAGTTAATGCTTATATTGGATTTGTAGGTCGAGTCATATTTGCGAATCATTGGCGAACCAAAGCTGCCATCTACATTTCTTCAAGTAAGCTTTCTATGTTATCAGTGCTTCTGCCCTATATTTCTTTTTTTTCTTTTCCCCTTGGGTCTTCTATTTGTTTTATGTAATTTTGGAGAAAGGAGAAAACTGCTTTTGAGGAAATTTTTAGCTATGCAAATACTCCCTCAGTTCCTTTTTCCTATGTTAAATTAATCTTATCCCTTTAGTAGAGGTCCCATGTTAACTTAATCTATACAGTTTCTTTGTAGCAGGCCTTTTTTTCTAAACCTGGACCCAATCACCCTCCCACCACCCACTTTTCTCTCGAAAATTTCACTCTCCTGATCTCCATGCAGCTCTTTGATATACAACTTAATATTGGACGGAGGGTGTTTTGACAGATTAAAGATAAACAAGAAAGCAATAAATAACACACAGTAATTAACGTGGTTCAGTGGTTCACAAGTGGTGTGCTAGCTACTTCCACCACACATAGGGAGAAAATAGTTTTATTAGGGAGAGAACTCGTTACAAAAGTGGGTTTATCTCTAAGGGTTTATATAACACCCTTAGTAGTTTACCTAATCAGAATAGGCCTAGAAACCCAAAACAGAACATAAGGTTTACTAAACCTAGTATAACCAGAGAAAGCTAAGGGGGCGTTGCCCCCTCACCCTCACCACGGCGTTTCACCCCTGGACCCACCGTGCTTGGTTATTCGAACCAACAAATTAATTCGAGGCATATTTAAGAGAGAGGATTATTTTTCTGTGCCATATTGCTGTTACTCAGCTGATCTGGAAAAAGGTCAAATGCTGCATGCTATTTAAATGTATAGCTTCAATCTTGCATATACAATAAAAGATGAATAAAAGGTACACAAATTAACTGATGAGGAACTCCATCCACAAGGCAATAGCATTCCCTGTCTGCAAATGTGATCCTAATTCCTGCACACAACTCAAAAGTTCACATTCTGAACATGACCAATCACTTATATGATGTACCTGTCCTTATACTGACCCACTTTCTCAATCTGCAGCTATAGATCCTAGTCCCTACTCAAATTAGCTTCTTTCTCTTAATTTGTCTTATTGGTGATTCAACAGGTTATTTGTTGGGTGTTGGGGGAGTATGGAACTGCATATGGGAAATATTCTGCTTCATACATTACGGGCAAGCTCTGTGATGTAGCAGATGCCTATTCAACTGATGACACGGTGAAGGTACTAGTCGATCCTTTTGGTCTCATAGTCTTTAATCTCTTTATACTTGTAAAAACTTCTATTCTTGTGGTCGATTATCTTTTTGACTATGTTGTTAAATTGAGTAGTCAATGGATGCAATAGCACATAAGCATCTGGTCTTTGATGATTTGCAGGGTCCGAAGCTCTG
The DNA here is from genome assembly GCA_947645195.1 of Patellifolia procumbens. Taxonomy (NCBI): domain Eukaryota; kingdom Viridiplantae; phylum Streptophyta; class Magnoliopsida; order Caryophyllales; family Amaranthaceae; genus Patellifolia; species Patellifolia procumbens. The sequence continues at coordinate 10,717,310 of CANSGD010000972.1, forward strand.
TCATAAAGCATATCCGTTGACTCATAAACATCTCATTTACTACTACAGAATTTTAAGCTCAAAAAGTATTTATTGAAATGTTGTTCATACTTGGACATATATGAAACTAGATTAGCAAAAAGTCACAGAACCTTGTGTTACCTCTTTGACAATTTGTTAGCAATTATTGTCAAATTGATATGATAGGAGTCGTAAGTTCTGATCTTAGATTTATAATCAGAACCCCTAGGTCTGAAATTTGGCAACGTTTATCCACCAGCAACGAAAAGCAAAGTATTAGGCTTAAGGTTGGAAAGAGGAGCCGATTCTTTTGGTTGCATTTGTTTTCCATATTGATTGGCAGTTGGCAGCGGGTCATTAAAAATAATATTGGAGGGTTTGATAAGATCTAGGAACAGGATTATAAGAAAATGCGATGGACGGAGGTGTCGATGATCATGCATAGCGGATATGGCTGATTCTTGCATCCTCTTTCTCTAAATTAGGTCAGCAACATATTGAGAAGGCAAGGTTATTAAAATGGCCAATTCCAACACCCCAACATGTACCTGAGCTGGCACTTGTTCCCAAGTTTGAATAACATAGGATCTCAAAGTTGCATTTATCTAGTTTAAGGAGTAGTCTTTCAACACAATATGACCAAATCTATCTTGTGATTGGGTTACTTGAAACATGAATGCCCCGTCCTACTATTAGTATATTTTACTTCTGTTAATATAAATCGGCACAAATATGCATTACCCAACTTGAAAGCCCATGTCACGTTCTGCTCCCTTCTTTTGTTGTGATTGTTTTTCCGTTGAAATGTATGTTTTCCCTTTCTTTTTGCAAGTAGGAATGCGCTTCTGTCTAAAGATCCAACAAAGACCTAAACCATATGCAGCGAACTTAGACAACCTTCCTCCTTTTTCGCCTGTGATCCCTATGTAAAAAAATGGCAAGAAAGTCTGACAGTTTTATTCTGACTAACGGCTACTTAATGTAACCCTCTCTGTGCCGGCTACGCTAATGGGCTCCCGTTCCCAAGAGATCAGGTGGCCCGGCTGAGTTAATAATGTACAATGCCATCGCATAATAATATATGCACGGTTAATTTTAATGCTCTACCTCTGATGACTTACTATATATGTTATTCTCATATTATTTTGAAGGGATATGCACTTACGGCGCTTATGAAGATTTATGCATTTGAAAAAGCATCAGGGAGAAAAGTGGACGTGCTTCCTGAGGTAGCTCCATCCTATCACTATTCTAAATAATTTATTGTTCACCTAGAAATTAAATTATATTTAAAATTTTCTTTGCTTATAGTTTTATCCCCACACACTGAAAATTGTCTTTTCTATCTGACCGTTTCTAGGAAATGTACACTCCCAAAGATATGCCACAGTGGACGTAGTCACAGGTTTTCAGAATAGTTAATTAAATGTAAATAAAGTAATTGCAGGTGGATTAAAAGATAACGGAAGTGCAAGAAAGTGTTTTGACATAGTGAGAATTGGTTGGTGTGATGGAAAGGGAAAATAATGTTTGGACCACTAGCTTTTATTAACAAGAAAAAGGTTGTTTCTTTTGGAACGTCCAAATGTAGTAATGTGGAGCTATTTATCTATGTACGTGGGAGTAATTTCTTCTACAATCCTACATGTTTTTGAGCTTGGCTGTACCTTAACATCCTTTTCCTTTACCTTTCCAAGGTTGTTTTAATATTTTACTCTTGGGTAGGTGGCAATTTTTGGTTTTTGGAGGGAGAACCTTTCCTCTAAAGTATAAAAAGTCTAGAGTAGGTGGGTCATCTTTGAGTAGTGAGACTGGTGAGTGTGAACTCATGGCCACTTGGCAACTTTCCAATTTCCCACTTACTGATGCGCCGTCTGGTTATGATGCATGCTCTTAGATGATACTTTAGTAACAACACAATTATTCTCAAGTATACTTTTAAATCATTTTAGATTCGGTGTAGAATAGCAATGTCTAGATGCACAACAAAATGCACATAAAACTATTTCTGCATCAGCAAGAGTCATGGCTGGTCTATATCTAGATCCATTATAATCAATCTTTGTTTCATCACTTAAGAGCTTTGCTTTGTATGTACTCATGCTTCTGGAGGCTAATCTTGGTGAGCCTGTGAAAAAGAGAGGATTTCACTAGTCTTGTTCAACTTTGCATATTTTTTGGTAATTTATTTTACATCTGAAGATGAAATGTACAAGATGCTAACTCCTTTACTTTCTGATTCATCTGGCCTTTCTCAGTGTCAGTCACTGATTGAAGAACTATCAGCATCTCACTCAACAGATCTGCAGCAGCGTGCATATGAACTGCAAGCTGTTATTGGTTTGGATACTCAAGCTGTTGAAACTGTACTTCCGTTTGATGCAAGCTGTGAGGACATTGAGGTCATACTCTCTAGCTTTATGCGCTGATTAATTTGTTACCAGGTTTTCTTGCTGCCTTTCTCTTTTGTGCTATGTTACTGAGACACGGAATAAGTGTCTATTCGGATACGAGTGTCAAGTATCCGACTCGGCCATTTTGTAGAAAGAAGTCAAGTTTTTAGTTAAGAAAGAAGTATCCAAGTGTCGTGTCGTGTCAGACATGACACGATACGACACTCTATTTTGAGGCAAACGAGGGTGTCGAAGTAACATAGCTTTTGTGCATAGTGTGTTGCCATGAACTGACAAAGCTAACATAATTCAAAAGAAGGAAATGAGAATTGGGGAAGAGAACAGAGGATGGTTTTGCATTGAATAAGTGAAAAACTATGTAAAAAAAGAAGATATCATCAAACATTCGAGAGGCTTGAATCTCTCCCAAGAAACTCTAATAAATCTATAAGAAACTCTCATTAATATTCATCTTATTTCCCTCTATTCTTCTCCATTTATTCACATATCTTCTCTACATTGCCCCCTCCTTAATATACAATTATATTGCAAACATCAGTTAGATTTCTTGAGGTCACAAGAGTCCAACCTGTATGTCTCCTGTGAAATATAATTTAGGAGGTTCATGATTACTGGTAGTTTGGAGGTTTTGAGTGAAAGACAAATTAATGTAATTTAGGAGGATTCAATGAAGGGCATCAATTCAAATCCTGATTTTCGAATTGAGAGAGATTAAGAATTCTTACAATTCCTTATATTCATGGACCCAATTCAAGCCAGTGGGATATTTCATTCACATTCTATAACTATGCAGAGCAGATCTTGATCATCTGAGTTATTTGGCAGAGCTGCAGATAATTATAACACTTCAGCATTCTGAAATAAGAAAAAGGTTATGGGTTGAGTCTGCTGATTGACCAGGGTTACGTGTTACCTTTGCAGAGCACTCTGTCACTTGGAAGGCTAGCATGAAATATTTCCTAACTCATGTTGTCGTCATTTACATTATAGGATAAGAATGTTAACTTTGGGGTACTCTTAAAGTCTTAATGTTATCCACTTGTATCATCAGCAATTCTCATCTTGTACTATGATGAGTTAATAATCAATGTTCTGTTCTTATGCCAGGTAGTAACAACTATTCTCATTCGTGCAGGTTGACAAAAGTCTCTCATTCCTCAATGGTTATGTGCAACAATCTCTAGAAAATGGGGCTCAGCCTTATGTGTCTGAGAATCACCATTCTGGAATATTAAGTATCAGCAACCTCCAAACTCACCATGAGCCACCCACTCATGGACTTAGGTTTGAGGCCTATGAGCTTCCAAAGCCTGTCGAGCAGCCAAAGCCTACACTGGCTTCACTTGTCCCTTCAACAGAACTTGTCTCTATACCAGAGCCATCATATACTCGAGAGGTGCAGCAGGTTGCGTCAACAAGACCAACAGCCGATGGTGGATCAAATGAAATCAAGCTACGGCTTGATGGGGTCCAAAAGAAATGGGGAAGGCCAAATTATTCCTCTTCACCTTCTACTTCAAATTCTTCCTCTCAGAATGTCAATGGTGTCTCGCAACATGATGGATCAAGTAATGTAAGCTCAAAAGCTCGGGATAGTTCTTCCAGCTACAGGAAGCAGCAGGTGGAAGTTGACCCAGAGAAACAAAAGCTTGCTGCTTCACTGTTTGGTGGGATATCAAAAGCAGAAAAAAGGCCGTCTTCGAAAGCGGCAAAAGCATCCAGTCATGTTGTCGAAAAATCCCAAGAAACAAAACCAGTGGCAGAGACAACACCACCTCCACCTCCACCTGACTTGCTTGATTTGGGTGAACCTGATAACATGGGTAGTTCATCAGTGTTTGATCCTTTTACACAGTTGGAAGGTCTTCTAGAGCCAGGTCCAGGTGCATCATCTGCAAATAACTCTAGCTCCATCAGTTCTACCAAGGAGGCTGATCTTATGTCACTTTACAGTGATGTTTCGACAACTACACAATCTGGTTTTGTGGATACTCTTAGTAAAGATGATAATCTTATATTTGGGCCATCAAATACCACCAATAACAATGGTCATGCCTTACAATCACAAGGAAGCAAGGGCCCTGACCTCAAGGATGCACTACAGAAAGACGCCTTGGTGAGGCAGATGGGTGTCACCCCAACAAGTCAAAATCCCAACTTGTTCAAAGATTTGTTTGGCTAAGTTATTCAAGATATATTCCTTGAGTTCTTTCGTTTGGGCAGGTAAAGCACAGGCAGGGTGGAATGCTTGAAGCTGCTGGCTAGATGCATTTTATGCAGGGCAGCTGCTGAGTACAGTCTCAAATTCGGATCCTCTGGTTCAGTTCTTGTTCCTTGATGGTAATGTTTTTGTATAACTAGCGCCGTTCGAGAATTTGGTGGTGTATATGTGGGATCTCCCTGTCCAGTTATTCATCCGGGGGCAATTTTTCCCCTTGCATATGCTGAGAGTTTGAAATTTTGGTGGATTTTTACCGGACTCTTGTTTTTATCTATGTGAAGTAGGCGCTCTTATTGATGCTCTCTGTTGTAATAATGTGGTAATAATAAGATTGTATCAGTAACTTTCACAATATATAGTTCCTCTTAATTGTATGTACTGTGTAGAAAAATGCTTTCTCAGCGAACTCGTTGCTGAGCTTGTTTTGGAGTGTGCAACATTGAGGCGCGATACTTTCTCTTTTAGGTTCTTCACTGCCTTTCGTAGACGCCTAATATTGGAGGAATCGATTTACCTTTTGGGATGTCAGCTAGCTTGCCTAGCTCTACCAAATTACTCTCTGCCTGCAAACATTACTCTTTCCAGGCTTTTGAATATTAAGATTAAATTAATAGTGGATTTGGCTTTTCTAGTAGAATTAGAAAAAGTTTGTTGAAATAAGTTAGGGTGAGAGTGAAATATTTAGGTTCTCTTTGTTCACGAGCTTTTTAATTAGTTTTTAGAGGATGCTAAATTGCTAAGCATATTAGAGGTTCCACTTGGTAAGTAGTGGTTTTATTGGCAGATTGAGCATTTTAAAATAATTTTAAAGTCTATAATAAGAGAATTTTCTAAAAGAGATTTGAAAATCATCCTATGATATTAATAGTTCCATTTTCCAAATACTTTATCATAATAAATTAATAGTCAGATTAACTAATACCGTTAGCGAGAATTAGTTAACGCAATTATCTAACCGCTAATCGCTAACTGCAAAGCACCGGTCAAAGGGAAGGGCTTTTTTCCATTTGTGACATAATAATTAACAATTTTTTGGGCATGGTTTCACTATTTAAAAAAGTATTTTTCGTAGCTATTCTTGGACCCACTATCTCATTTGACATCTACTTCTCGTTTTGTATCTCCTATCACAACCACTAATCTACTAAAATAACATCTCTTCTAAATCTTTTCATGAGAAAGTAACAGACGAAAGAATAACAAATTTTTTGGAAAAATTGATAAAAGTAATCTGAATTCTGGCTGGTCTTTTCAAAATAGTCCTAACTATTGATTATTTTAGAACAATTTCAACTTTAGGGTGTCTTCTCAAAATGATTCATGGACTTAGAATTGACTAGTGTTATCAGTCAAATCGCGGTGTTTCAAACTTTAGCTACCAAATTATGAGCGAGGGAAGAGAATAAATAGAGTAGAATACCTTATATTGAAGACAAAAGTCAACTGTTTGAACAAGTTTTTGATGATTTGGGATCGTTTTAAGAAGACCAGCCAGAATAATCACGATTTAAGATTATTCTAATATAATCCTTATTTGAGATTTGGGATGATTGTTCATAATGGAGATTATTTTTATCAATCAAATCTAAAATTTTCAGGGTTCTACTAGTGTCTTGAGTAGCTTGCAAGCTATAACTTATCCGCTTATCACAATAGACTACGAATTAAGAGTACACGAAACTTTTAACATGATTGGGGATGTTTTAGCCAAGGAAGAAATGAGTAGTATTGAACGCTTTGGTTGAAATCTTGCAAGTGCCCTTGAGAATACCTCTAATGTTAGGTGTTTGGTCTAATCGCATTATTGATAGGAGTTCCAAACTTCCAATCCATTCACGGAAGTTGGTCCTTCATAGAAAACAATTTGAATCCCTTGCTTGAGTATAAATTTACGCTCTTTCATATTATTTACTAAGACACGTACTATCTGCACATGTATAAATAGAACAATGTAAATAACAAGTAAGACTTGATCTAGTAGTTTGAGGTTCAGCTTCATTATTTTAAGCTCATGGACTCAAATCCTATTAAGACCATTTAGGGTCAGGATTTCCCTTTACCTTTCCCCTACTCCCAAATATGTGGTCCGCAAATACTAGACTAGTAAACGAACCTAGTTGAGAATTAGCAGAGTCCTTTTTTTTAACAATAAAAAAATGATAGAATAATGTAAAAGGAAATACATATCATTCTCTTACACGGTTTCACCCGGATGTGTTATGAATGAAATATGACAAATGACGGCATTTACTTTTGTAACCTTGAAATTCTTGTTTATGGTTTTGTGTGATAAATAATGCATTCAAAATTTTTACTAAAGAGGAAAAAAAAAGTAATCCTAGCCATTTTTCTAGCAAAGAAAGAGAGTTTTCCGGCCTATTATGGTTTTGTTTAGTTCCTTTCCAAATTACGGAAAGAAAGAAAAAGTCTCCAATGGAAAATTGATGCGTCTATTGTCATTAGATCTGCCTCTATCTATAGTACAGCAATTCCATTCATACCTTTATCAAGGTAGCAATACCGTAGCTTTCATATGTGAGTGGATTACTCACAAGATTTATCCTTCAAACTTCATGGCTTCATGCAGTGTATGTCTATGTCAAAATCTTTTGGACAACTACTTAATCCTTGATTTTATTTTTTTATGAGCCGTCTAGAATAAAACTATCTTACATAATTTATAGCGTAGATTGTAGACTACTTTAGAAAGAATCAATTTTAGCGTTAAAATATCACCTGAATTCGTTGTTTGTATACTACTCCCTCCGTTTTTTTTTAATATGCACATAAGGCTTTGCATTAGAACCAATGAAAAAATGCAAAAGTAATAGAGAAGGTTAGTAAAAGTAATGAAAAGTGAAAAAGGTAGAGAGAAGGAAAGAAAAAGTAGGAGAGAGGTGTAATAATTCGGTGGGCCAATCTTCTATTTATGGCAAAAGGTAGAAAGGTACCAATTAAAAAAGACACCCCAAAATGAAAAAATGTGCATTTAAAAAAACGGAGGGAGTATGTAACATTTTCAACGTAAAAACTATTAAAGTTAGTCGTATCAAAATTCAAAACAATAAGGTAAGATAGTATCATAAGAGGTTGTTCTTTCTAATATTTAGGGTCAACTTCTTTGTAACAACCCTCGTATAAATTACAACTTGCAAACTGATACCATATGCACAATGCAAAGTTTCCGATCCATTACATAAACAAAGGAAATAAATGTAGACAGTTTTCTTTTGACACCAACACTATTGATTATTGAATGCCATTGTGTTATTAAGCCTTTTTTTAATCTTTAATGTCGGAAAGATAAATGTAAAAGAAGAGGAAAGAAATCACATTTTCGTTGGTCTTGTTATTATGCATTCAATAAATAGAAAGTAACCATATACTCCCTCCGTCCCCCAAAGAATTTCCAATTTCCTTTGGGTACAAAGTTTGAGGAGTGATGTTGAGGTGGGACCTAGTTTTTATTTTAAAATGGAAAAGTAAGATAGTAGGTATTTTAGAATTGTTTATTAAGAGAGAGTGTGGGATCAACTACTTTTTGTAAGAAAAATAATATTATAGTAGGTGAGCTATATCCAAATAAGGAAATGAGAAATGTAATTGGGACAAACATAAATGGAAAAATGGGAAATCTTTTGGGGGACGGAGGGAGTAGTATTCATTAAAAAAAATACAATTTTTAATATATCCGTATGTACTATAAGTATAATGGTAGTTATTCAAAAAATAACATTGAATGTACAATGTCTAAGACTACTTTTTTGTTTAAATAACTGGATGTATCATACTTATAATACACTCGAGCATATAATGCATACTCTCTTAAAAATATACTTCCTCCGTTTTTTAATACTCGCACCATTTCTATCTTTCACACTATTCACACATGTCCACTTAAATTAATATTGTGACTTATATGTAAGAAAAAATATAGTCATGTGGGATCTTGTTAGATTCGTCCCAATGTATAGATTATTAAAATCTAATTTGCATAATTTTTTATTATGTATAATTAAAGATATTTAACATCTAAATTGTACATTGGATTACGTAAACTGATTCAATAGTGCGAGTATTAAAAAATAAAACAAGTATCATTTCTAGGTTTGAAAAGAGAATAGGTGCTAGTGGATTAGTTCTTCTATCCACGTGCTTTTTGATGGTGGACAATGGACACGAGGTTTTATATTTACTATCATGACTTTGTGCGATAGCGTGAATATCTTTGCAAATGATTATTGTTAGTGGCAATGATATAAGTACTTTGAATGATTATCATTAGATCATTCTCACTCATGACATAAAAATACTTGTCATCCATCTCTCTCTACCACTTTCTCTCTCATTTTTATAAAAAATATCATTATTCATGACATAAACATAAAATGCTTGCCACTCATGACATACAAAAAGTTATACATCCCTCTCTCTCTTACTTTTTTACCATACCCCACCAACTTTCTCTCTCTTATCTTCCATACATTTATATAATATAATATTGAATTTATATATAATGAAGACATTATATTGTGTGATGAAATATTTTTCCGAAAAATTAATTTCGTTTTATTAAATTGATAACTAAATTCATTTTATTAATTTTTTAATTAAATCCGTTTAATTAAATTTTTAATTAAATTCGTTCAATTAATTATTTAATTATATTCGTGTAATTAATTTTTTAATTAAATTTGTTTAATTAATTAATTCATTCTTGAATACCGAATCATAAAAATAATATTATTGTGGTTAATAAAATTAATTCATGTATAAAATGCACAATTTTTGTATGCAAGTAATTAAAAACTTACCTCTATTTTTTAGATTTAATGAGAGAAGAAGAAAATTTTCAAGTGTCTCAAAATATATCAAAATGGATGTCATTTTATAGAGCATAAAAAAATAAGACCGTTGGATTTTTTTTTTTTTCTTTTTATAATTTACTGAAAATTGATTACAAAATTTAAATAAAGTCCAAAGAGCCGTTGCAAATTTCTGGCAGAGCTGCTGCACTATGCCGCGTGTCGCTTCCCCATACGCTGTCCACCTGACGCGTCTGCATGCTTCTTTGCTTTTTTTTTTTGGCTGAAATCAGATGAAAACGTTAATACGCAACGTTTTGTCTGATTTCAGCCAAAAAAAAATGATTTAATATGCAAGGTAGTGGGGCCCACTCTCATGAATTGTTTCATGATTTAAATCATACTTTGTATTTTTTCTTGGTTGATGACCAATAATCCATGGCATGTATTTTTTTTAGACATGAGTGGGAGCCATTTTTTTTTTTTTATATCATCAATTATGTTTCATGATAAAAAAATCCATGAGTAGGAATGCTCTTAGTGGTTAGTATCAGGAAATTAATTCAATCAAAAGGTTAAGTCATGGTTTAGGGTCTAAAAATAATTTTATGCGCTATCACGTCCCTTCACACAAATAGTCATTTGAGCTCGAAGTGTAAATGCAACATATGCATCATCATATCTGCCGCTAAATATTTCACTTAGAAAAGGGTGGATGAGATTTGAAACTCTGACTTTTTTTTATCAAATTAACTCTTGATATTATGTTAAAGAGCTAACTCAACCAAAAGTCTAAGGGTCTGTTTAGATTTACTGAAAACAGCTGAACTGAACTGAATTGAACTGAACTAAACTAAACTGAACTGAACTGAACTGAACTGATTGGTGCTGAACTGAACTGAACTGAACTGAACTGAATTGAATTGAATTGAATAAATATTTAAATAATATTTAAATAATAATAATATGAATATTAAATAATAATTATAATGATAAGTAATAATAATGATTAATTATTAATGAATAATAATAATTGTATTTTGGATATTTTTAAATGATTATTATAAATAAATAATATTAATAATCATAAATTAATAATAATAATGATTAATAATTATAATGATAATTAATAAAAATTATTTTATAATCTTTGTATTAATATATTAATACCTAATGATGATTATATAATAACAATAATATCTAAGAATTAAATTAATATTACTATTTTAATAATTAGATTTAATTATATATTAATATCTAGTAATAAATTATTGGGCCGGACCGTGCAAAATTACATCAAAAACCATTTTGACGTGATTTGATTGGATTATGGGCTGAAAACGCGGGTTTATTTGTGCTTTTAACCTAAACTATGTTCCTCCCTAATGATAATAGTAATAATAATGAATAAAGCTATATTAAACAAAATAATATACAAATAATAATAATAATACTCAATAATAATGATATAAAAATAAATAATAACAAAAATAATAACAATAACAATAAGAGCAATTAGTAAATAAATTAATATTTAACAAAATAGTTATAGAAGAACTGAACTGAACTGAACTGAATTGAACTGAACTGAACTGAACTGATTAGAACTGAACTGAACTGAACTGAAATTAAGCTGAAATGAACAGGCCCTAAATTGTTGGACAATGGTTGAAGGCTCAAAATAGTTTTATGCTAGGAGAAAGAGAAAATGAAAAGGTTTGGAGGTAGATAGCTTAAATTGATCTGATCCTCCCTCGCATCTTTGTCTTGACAACAAGAGCTATGATAGAATTTGAGGTCACATATTCCAAATTTTGCATTTATGGTATTTGCATTATTTCAATTGTTTAGAGCATAGTTAACAAACACCATGGCTTTGGTCTACAACTCAATATTAAATTATTTATTCCCCTTTCTCTCTCTTTAACACCAAATCTAAAACCAAACAACACCAATACTACTTTATCAAACACCAAAATAATAATACATTCTCTCCTACTTTTATTCACCTTTTTATATCTCATATTATTATTATATTTGATTTTGGATTATTTTGGATTATTTTTCATCTTTGTAATAAAGATTGAAGTTTTTTTTTTTTGAGAAAATAGACTAGAGAGAATAAGAGGGGAAAATAATAGGTTTTTGTTTGCTCGAAAATGGGTTAATGTGGGTATCATTTTATAGAGCAAAAAATAATAAAGTTGTTGGTGTATTTATTTTATTTTTTTACTTTGTAGATTTTAATTTATAGCCGTTGCAAAATTATAATAAATATATTTTGTGCAAAATAAATCTAGACCATTGAAATAAAGGGACTGACAAATGGCGAAATCTTGGAAGTTTGGTACAAGCCACATGGCATGATGCCCTTGCTTCTCCATTTTTTCAAGAATGACTTGAGGAAGTCACTCTACTTCCACGGTCTCTTTCTCTCTCAACCCTTCTCTCTCCTCTCTCATCCTATTTTATATTTTTTTATTGCTTTCTCACTCCTAACACCATAATTTTGGTGTTTGCTAACCATGGTCTTAGGGACATAGCATTAGCGCCATATGAAGAATTTGAGACCACAAATTCAAACTTTTGCACGTATAATATCTGTATTATTTCAAACTGTTTAGGGCATAGCATTAGCACCACATGGAATGGAAATCCTGTGGAGGAGAGTGACACGTAAGAAATATTAAGTATTGACAATGCTTTAAATTATATACAATAAGCACAAATACTTATTTTTTTAGTGAGCTTAGATACCTAACTGGAGATCGCAATTTCACGATACAATCTCTTTACATGCTTTACTCCAGAACTTTTGCTCATTTACTTATCTAATCTTCCCATTTCCCTACATTTAGAGACATGATATCAGTCATTCCATTTTACACGACCAACTCATCTAAAAATCCTATAAATTCATTACGAAGTCTTCCAATTCCTTCAAACACTTCAAACCGCCTTCAAACATCATCAACCTCCTTCCTCAAACTTGATCAAATTTCCTTCAAACACTTTCTATTAACAAAATATTCCATTTTCATTTTTTTTATTCTTTTCTTTTTATTCATTTTTTGTTCTTTCCACATCCCACTAATTCTTTGTGCCTTTTGTGGTATATATGTCTTTTGTTTTCTCCACCTCGTTTTTTTCATCAAAAAAGCTACTCATATAATTTCATATCCCCCACTATTGACTCTCTTTGCTTGAGACCTCCCAAGTCCTAAAGGAAATGGAAAATAGTAGGAGGTCGTAATAATTAAAGAATCTCCCACTAAAACAACATTTGCAATACCAAGTACTAACAAGATTCAACCCATTTCATTGTTTATCCACAACGTCAACATGAGTTTGACCTAACCAATATCCATTTACCCATATAAAATCGAAAGTCTTTACCAATATTTCCACGTGAATTTAGCCATATCCTATCATTATTTTAAAGTTTGAAGTCAAATAATACAAGAACAACAAAAGAGTCTTCTTAGTTTACTCAGTCAGGCAGGCACCTTGAATATTTAGTCAAGAAAAAGTATTGGGTCGTTTTAGTTTCCTTTTTTTTTTAGAATATAGTATATACAGATATACTCCCTCCGTTTCCTAAAAATTATTATTCTTGACATTTTATACTATTCACATATTTCTCTTTGACTATCGTTTGTGATTTTTACATAGAAAAAATATAGTCATGTGGGATCTTGTTAGATTCATCTTGATATATAGAATATTAATATCTAGTCTTTATAATTTTTACAAATATAAAATTAGAGATATAAATGTTTAAAGTTTTGCATTGGCGTGCGTGAAAAGTTCAAGTGTAACAAAATTTGAGAAATGAAGGAAGTACTTGTCCAATGACTATTTTACAAGTGGGGGGTGAAGTTACTTTGTTAGGTGTATACATCGGATCTTGAAATTTATAAATGAAATCAAAGTTACACGTGATAAAAGATATGAGAGATGTTGATTTTTGTATCCTTTTGGAGTTTTAAGATTCAAACTTTGTTAGTTTTATTTCTTTAGCACTTGTAATTTGCAAATTATTAATATGTTGAGTGAGACATCACAAAAAAGGCATTTGAAGAGATAGATAGAATGAAATAGGAGAGAATATTGGGAGGCGTGGTTACCGGATAGGTCTTATTTCTAATTTATCAACTTTTGTCTCATAGCCACAAATCACTATCAAGTATTTCTTATCTCAAATTGCTGGTTTTAACTTAGGTCAGCGTTTCCGTTTTCGTCATATTTTCTCATTTTGAAATTTAAAGTGTCATAGTATTTAAAATTTAAGTACTTTTAACCGGTTATAAGTGGTAACAATGTTTTTAAGGAAAGAAGTTCATGCGTTTAGCTTTTATGAGGGGTCATGCCCCCTAGTACATACCTGAGAATACTATGAGCAGATCTATTTTTTTGCTCATTGCTCATTTGGAGACAGTCTTGAACAAACCATGCTCATGGTACACTAGTGAAGTAGTGAGCATAATAAAAATTGTATCATAATAGCCCTCATTAAAGATTCCACTGTATACACAGAGTCATTGAATTTGAAAATTTGTTTTTTGGTTTATATATGCTTGTTTTATTGGTGTATAAAAAGCTAGAAGGTGGTATGAAATTCAATTGCAGCTACTCTTCAAACTTGAAAAATAACTTTAACCAACTAAATTATCCCTCATTTTCTTAATATCTCTATTCTATAAGTGAAAAAGTGGGGGACACCAAAATCCATATTATTCTTTTTTTTTATTCCTAGTTAAATGGAACAATTCTCTCTCTATAAAATTTTGAAATCAAATATTCATCTTAAACAAATTAGCGAATTATCCTTTCTACTTTCCATTTTATATGATTTCACACGCATCGCGTGTATTTAATATTAGTTCCACTAAAGCAAACTACAAGTCAACCTACATTGACTTCATGCATCACAGATAAGACATGGAGCTACTTTAATTACCGCAAACTTCTCTTTAGTCCATGATTAGCGATGGCTTTGAACTAACTAATGCCCCCGCCTAGAGCCTAGAGGCCAGTGGTAGACATTAGTGGGCGCTATCCTCGGAATAAATTAAGTCAAAACTTTTTTATAAGGATTTATTATAAATATACATGTTGTTTCTTGGTAAAAGACTAAAATTTTCCATGATTCCATCCTAAGTTGAATTTTATAATGTCTTTCATTGGTAGAGATGTTTCCATCCTAGGTCGAGAGTGGTACTTCAAATTTCAATGGATAATACGAATTGGGGAGAGTTTTTACACTAGAGCATGTTTGTTATATGTCATCCCACCATAAAGTATCATCATATATATGAAAACATAGAGAGTGATGGTAGCGGTGATAACTCAGTTGGTTATTAAAACATCTCTCCTAATTTTGAGAGATCTTTAAATTGATTTTCATCTCACCTCTCTGACGTAATTGGTTGGAACGTATTGTGTAAGACTCCTCATTATATTGGTCTGACAAAGAAGGAAAACAATCAACTATTCAATTTTGTCATTTTCCTTCGCACCCCTATCTTTCTTTCGATTTACCTGATTCCCCCTCCCTCCTCCTCCTCGTATCTCTTCTTACTCGATTCCTTTCCCTCTCAAGCCCTTTTTCTCTCATCATTGACCATATTCTCTTTGCAACGACTATAGACCATGAGGACAAAGCAACAAGTGTGCAAAGGATACAAAGAGTAAACAACGAGGAAATGTACGTTTTCCGACAAAAAACTTGACAAAGTGGCGGCAGTCACAATATCAAAACGTCGAATCTTGCAAAAACTGAATGAAATTTGGTAAAACAGATGCCATAATTAGACTATCGTAAATTTTTATCAGGTACTGAGGTTACTTTTCAAAAAAGGTATCGCGTGGTAGTCAAGCAATTGATACTACCAGTTGCTAGTCATTGTCAGCGGAGGAGAGAGAAGGATTTAATGAGTCTAATTTTTTTTGCCTTTTCTCATTCCATTAACTAAGATAAAATTCAAAAAATTGAGATCTAATATGCAAAAGGAAAAATTCAATAAAATAATCCAAATTGTGCTCGTTCTGTCAAGAATAATCTCAACTATAAGTTATTCTTATAGAATCCCAAATATTGAGGAAGAACACCACAAATACACCGCGACTTGAAAGAAACTTGTTTAACTGATACAACAGGCCACATGTCATGCTTTTATTGGCTATTTTCATATACTTCCTACCGTTTCGCAATACTCGCAACATTAGCATAGTAACTGCTATTCATCTATATTATCATATTATATTATCTCTTTTTCCAAATGTATAAGAAAAAATATAGCCAAGTGGGGTCTTATTTGATTCGTCTTAATGCATACTATCATAATACCAACTTTTTACAATTTTTACTTATAAATAATTAGTATTAAAGTTTAAAATATTGCATTGGATAATGTTCAAACAAGACATGTTGCAAGTATTGCGAAATGGAGGAAGTAAATTTTTTGCATTTTCTAAATCCCCACCCCACTTCGACCCCTTCACACTTCCTCTCTCATCATACTGCCACCTGTGACCACCCAAAGCCCCACGCCACCCCACCTATCCCCAGCCCTAAAACCTAGCCACCATCCACCACCTACCCCCTTAGCCACGAAATTCGAGCAGGAGACTCTAGTAGCTTCTAAGGAGGTCTTTCTTTTCCTTTCATTGCACACCATCCGGCCATATCCCATATTAGCCTCTCCAATAATTGTCTTTTTACTAAACTCTGTTTGAGATTAAAACTAGGCTTTAGCCCTAAACCGTGATCAGTAGATATTCAACCATAAAAACACGACAGGTTATTGTATCCAGCAAGTCCTAGTTCAAATTCCTATAATTATAAATATTGAGTAGCAAATATTAATCAAAGGATGCGCTTCATGCGGAACTTATAGCTATTAGCCGGGGCCTCCAATTAATCGTGGATAGAAATTTGCAAAATGTGGCTCTGTTCACTGACTGTAACAATGCTATCGAGTGTATAATGGGTGATTCTTGTTTTCCTTTGGTTTACAGCAAGATAACATTGCTTTGCAGGGAACTTCTCGCCTTGAGTAAGGGAACGAGCCTCACACATTGTCCGAGGGAACACAACAAGGTAGCAGACAGAATGGCAACGCACTGCAGGAAGGAAGATTCGTCTTTGTTTGTAACTAGGATTTTCCCCAACTCCCCTAATTATGCTTGGAATGATGTTATTTTGGATTGTAATCGGATTTATGATGTAGCTTAACCTTTGATATGTTATGATATGCCTTTTTCACCAAAAAAAGGAGCAACCTTTTGATTTTCGAACGATCTATCAGATTTTTCAGTGTAAATCTTACCTCAAACAAGTTGATGCAGATTCACATCCTTCGCTTGCCAGTTGCCAGTGTATTCTCAACGTTTGCAAGATTGACAGATGGATAAAAATCAATTAATTGGTTAGAGGACCTACTCTTTAATACAACTACAAGATCCTCTAATTCAGAAGGACTCTGATGAGTGATATTTATACTAAGATAAACCCCTATTTCCCCCCTTGGTTAGAGTCTTTTATCCTCCTCTTTTTGTATTTTCTAGCTTATTTTGCTTATTTTAGAATAATTGAGTAAATTATAACTCATTTGTAAATATTAGCTATTTTGATTATCTTTACAGGGTCTATATTGATTCCTTGTGTATTTGATGTTTTAGGATCGACCTTGAAGGTTGGCATCCCACACACCGAGTATAAAAGACTTAATCAAAGCAAAATAACACATTTGGAGGTGTTTGTGCACAAGAGTCAACTTCAAATGGACATATCTCCCAACTCACTCAACATTTTCAGGTGATTCTAATTGGAGATGAAATCTTGTCTCGAGAGCTTTCCAATGACTGGTCATAAGTCTAATTCCGATAAAAGACGAGAGAAATATGATCGTTCGAAGTTGGGCTGTCTGGACAGTGGGAGCGGGCGCTCCGCCTCTGGCTGGAGCGGGCGCTCCGAGTCCGCTGGGAGTTCCTGTTTTTCGATTTTAGGCCCGTTTAATGAATGATTTTTGTAGCCCCTTAAAAGGGACGAACCCCAAAACTTTTGAGAGGGCTTTTGAGAGGATTAGCCTCCATTGAGTGGGGGATAACTTAGTTAGGGTTTCAAAAAGAGGATTAGCCTCCATAAATTAGTTTAGAGAGAAAGTGAGAAAAACTCAAATAGAGCTTGGATTTGAAGATTCTAACAAGGAGACTTGAAGATTTTGAGCATCCTTGCAATATTAATGAGAATTTCTTACTCTTTCTTATGCTTTATTGCTTTGTTTACTTATTTACATCTATTTTCTCTTTAATTTATTTGTCTACCTTAGATTAGTGTTTGTTTTCATGATATTTAGTTGTTAATGTCTTTATTTTATAGTTTTTCATGATGTGTGAGTAGTTCTTTCTTGGGAAAAGGTTGAAGCCATTGATGAGTTCATAAACCTTGAAATTGAACATTGGGCTTTGACTTGGGTTAATTTTGGTTGATTGATTTGGGATTTTTATGTATGTTTGTATGATTGGCCATCATAAAAGCATAATTTGGGCACCCTTAATGAATGATCGAAAGATGAAATTAAGGGGTTGCCTCAAATCAATTTTTAGGCTTGAAGGACCATGAAAATAGGGACTACCTAGCCTAGGGGATTTGTTTGCTTGTTTTTGTTCATCATGTTTATGGATATGCTTGGTTGAATGCCTTAGCCATGAAAATAGGTCTTTGGTAGGAGATTAAGCCAATCTAACTAGCTCGAAAGAGTGGTTAGAATACCGTTGGATAAACTATTCTCCTCAATTGATCCCCATTGTTGATCCCTCATTTTGATTGCTCGATTTATGAATGAATCATTTGGTGGATACCCTTTCCCAAGATCCTTTTAATATCGTTTATTTTTCTTATTTTCATCCATAAATCTTACTCCAAAAAAATGAGACTCGACCTAGCTTATCATAAGTCATTACTTTTCGGTGCTCTCCTTAGTCCTTGTGGGATCGACCCTTACTTGCCCTTTCTACCTAGTTAGAGAGACCGAGTTAGGTTTTTATTTTTGGTAGGCTCGACGACGGCCTATCAAATTTTGGCGCCGTTGCCGGGGAGGCATAGTGTCACATTGAATAGTTATTGTTGGATGATACTAAGTTCTTTTATTTATTTCGCTTATTTTTATTTTCACCATATCTTTCCCTTATCTTACTAGTCAGTGCTAATGTTCTCTTTAGCTGTGCTTGACTGTGAATGACTAGGAGGAATCAACGATCACCACTCTTTCCAATTGATC
This sequence comes from Patellifolia procumbens, assembly GCA_947645195.1. Taxonomy (NCBI): domain Eukaryota; kingdom Viridiplantae; phylum Streptophyta; class Magnoliopsida; order Caryophyllales; family Amaranthaceae; genus Patellifolia; species Patellifolia procumbens. The sequence goes on from CANSGD010000972.1 coordinate 10,736,034, forward strand.
ACGAGCTTGAGAAAACTTTGCGCAGTGTGAAAAGGCTTCTACAAAGTCAACCCGAGTTCCGTGGCCAACCTCAAGTCATTGATCAACCCGAGTTCACTATCCAATTTTCCACTAGTGACTCGGGAGAGACTAGTGAACCAAGTACAATGGGGGACGAAGAGACGCCACCACCTCCGTTGAGACTACTTCGTGACTATGGGCATCCCGAAGCTTTTGAGCTTCGAAGTGGTATCTTGCTTCCCACTACCACGGCCAACAATTTTGAGTTCTCACCTCACCTCATACGCATGATAAAGGCCGACCAATTCGGTGGTGAGAAGAAAGAGTGTACATTCGCTCATTTGGATAACTTCTTGGAGTTGTGTGCCACCGTTAAGCACAACAATGTCACCGCCGAGTTCATCAAGATGCATATGTTTAGCTTCTCGCTCCGGGACAAAGCAAAGTATTGGTTGAAGTCAATTCCGGAAGCTTCATTGACAACTTGGGACCAAGTTGCCAAGGCATTTTTGACAAAGTATTGTCCACCGGAGAAGACTTCGGAAATGAGGAGGATAATTTCCAACTTCTCTCAAGATGAAGATGAAACATTGAGTGAAGCTTGGGAAAGGTTCAAAGAGTTGATTCGTACTTGTCCTCATCATGGTGTCAACCAATGGCTCGTTGTGCAAAGTTTCTATGATGGTTTTACGTCGGTTTCTAGAGCAAATTTGGATTCGGGGGCCGGTGGTCAACTCAAAAAGCTTCCCGTTGAGCAAGTTGAAGAAATGATCGAAGAAGTGGCAAAGAATTATGCTTGGGGTGGAGGGAGAAGGCAAAATGGAGCTAGAAAAGGAGTGAAGCATGAGTTAGAGAGCATCGATCTTTTGGCTTCAAAGGTAGATCTCTTGACTAGGAGATTAGAGAAGGCAAATTTTGCATCTTCTAGCTCTTCTACGGCTCAAGTCTTGTCTTGTGAGACTTGCGGTGGAGTCGATCATACCGCTTCATATTGTGTGTCTACTATGGAGCAAGCGGCTATGATGGGAGCTAGAAATGACCCTTATTCTCCAACTTACAATCAAGGTTGGAGAAATCACCCAAACTTTGGTTGGAAGCAAAACAACCAAGGTCCACAAAACAATCAAAACACCACTCAAAACTCATTCCAATCCCCTTCTCAACCTCATCAACCACCATTTAGACCTCCGGGCTTTCATCAAACACAACCACCTCATCAAAGACCTTCCTACAACCAACCCCCTCCACAAAAATCTAACCTTGAGTCGATTTTGGAAACATTCATGACACAACAAACAAAGGCTAATGCGGAGAATGATAGGAGGCACCATGAGCTATCTTCTTCACTTCAACAAGTCCAAGCTCACAACAAGATGATCGAGACACAATTGTCTCAACTTGCTCAACAAGTAGGAAGTTCCTCCTCAAATTCATCAAACCAATTACCGGGGCAACCCGAGGTGAACCCGAAAGGGTACATCAAAGCTATCATGTTGAGGTCGGGCACCACTTATGAGGAGCCTAAGATGAGTGAAGAGGGCGCCACAAAGCGAGATGAGGGAGTTGAGAAAGATAATGTGAGAAGCGAGGTGGTTAGTGAAGAGGTTGAGAGAGAGCCACAAAAAGATGAAGAGAGATTGAGTGAGAAAAATAAAGGGGGTGAGCAAGCCCCTATGAAGGTGTACAAGCCTCCAATTCCATTTCCCCATCGAGTCACCGAGAAGAAGTTGAATGAGAAATTTTCAAAATTCTTAGAGGTCATGAAGGGCCTACAAGTTAACATTCCTTTTCTTCATGCCATGTCCCAAATGCCAGCATATGCAAAGTTCTTGAAAGAACTACTATCTAACAAGGCACGGCTTGAAGAAAGTGCCACGGTATCACTACCAATGGAAGTGAGCGCAATCATTCAAAACAAGCTCCCAAAGAAGCAAAGTGATCCCGGAAGCTTCTTCATTCCGGTGAATTTAGGAGATTTACAAGCAAATAATGCACTTTATGACCTTGGGGCGAGTGTGAGTTTAATGCCTCTATCTATGGCCAAAAGGTTGAATGTTGGAGACTTGAAACCAACTAGGATGTCTATTTTGCTTGCCGATAGGTCCGTGAGACTTCCATTTGGTATGTTGGAGGATGTGCCGTGCAAATCGGGCGGGTTTTTGTTCCTTGTGATTTCGTGGTGATGGAAATGGAATAGGATCATGATATGCCTCTTATTCTTGGGAGACCGTTCTTGAAGACCGCCGGGGTGGTCATTAATGTAAAGAATGGGCTGTTGACCTTGAATGTGGGTGATGAGAGAATGGAATTCACATTCCCTCAAGTTATGAAGGCCCCCATGATAGATGAGATATATCGGATCGATACTTTGGAGGAAGAGTTGGATGAGTTTAAAGCCATGCTTTTGGTGAAAGACCCTCTACAAAAGGTGTTGAATGGGGGAGTGATGGAAGAGAATGAGGAAGTTTTGGCTTATGAGAGTCAACTTGAGGAGGCACCAATCCACCACCCTTGCAATGGAGAATTTGAGACAATTGGATCGGTATCTAAAGAGGAGAGACCCACGCCTCCTCCCAAGGTAGAACTAAAACCTCTTCCTTCTTCCCTCAAATATGCTTTTCTTGGTCCGGATGAGACTTATCCCGTTATTGTCAATGCGTCGCTTGATGGCACATCTCTTACTAAACTACTTGATGTTTTGAGAAAATATCGAAGTGTCATTGGTTACACCATTGATGATATGAAGGGGATAAGCCCTTCATTGTGTATGCATCGTATTCTACTTGATGATGATCATGCTTCTTCGATGAAGCCTCAAAGGAGGCTAAATCCGAACATGAAAGAAGTCGTAAAAAAGGAAGTGCTCAAACTCCTTGAAGCGAGCATTATCTACCCTATCTCCGATAGCAAGTGGGAAAGCCCGGTTCAAGTTGTTCCAAAAAAGGGTGGCATGACCGTCATCAAGAATGATAAGGGGGAGACCATCTCTACAAGGTCGGTAACCGGGTGGAGGATGTGTATTGACTATAGAAAATTGAACAAACACACCCGGAAAGACCATTTTCCTCTCCCCATTATCGACCAAATGTTAGAGCGGTTAGCTAAACATAGTCACTTTTGTTTCTTGGATGGGTACTCCGGATTTTTCCAAATCTCGATCCTACCCGAGGACCAAGAGAAGACTACTTTTACATGCCCCTTTGGCACCTTTGCTTATCGAAGGATGTCATTTGGGCTTTGTAACGCACCCTCTACATTTCAACGATGCATGACTTCTATTTTTTCCGATATGCTTGAGTCCTCGATTGAGGTTTTTATGGATGATTTTTCGTTGTGCGGTTCATCTTTTGACACATGTCTTGCAAATCTTGTGAATGTGTTGAAAAGGTGTCAAGAGGTGAACCTTGTCTTGAATTGGGAAAAATGCCACTTCATGGTGGAAGAGGGCATAGTTCTTGGTCATGTCATCTCAAAGCGGGGCATTGAGGTTGATAGGGCCAAAGTTGAAGTGATAGAGCGTCTCCCACCCCCTACAAATGTGAAAGGGGTGAGGAGCTTTATTGGCCATGCCGGTTTTTACCGCCGCTTTATAAAGATTTCTCGAAAATTGCCAAGCCTCTCACTCAACTTTTGGCCAAAGATGCCCCATTTGTGTTTACTAATGATTGTTTGCTAGCATTTGATAGCTTGAAAGAAGCATTGATTTCGGCTCCTATCATCCAACCTCCGAATTGGGATCTCCCGTTTGAGCTTATGTGTGATGCATCGGATTATGCGGTTGGGGCCGTTCTTGGCCAAAGGAGAGATGGGAAGCTTCATGCTATCTACTATTCTAGCAAGACTTCGGATGATGCCCAAAAGAATTATGCCACAACCGAGAAGGAGCTCCTTGCTATTGTGCATGCTATGGAGAAGTTTCGGTCTTACTTGGTCGGCTCTAAAGTGATCATCTTCACCGATCACTCGGCCTTGAAGTATCTTTTGAGCAAAAAGGATGCCAAGCCTCGTTTGATAAGATGGATTCTTCTCTTGCAAGAGTTTGATATTGAGATCAAGGACAAGAAGGGGACGGAAAATGTTGTAGCGGATCACCTATCTAGGCTCCCTTTGGTTGACGGTGAACTCGAGTCATTACCCATTGATGACTCATTTTCGGACGACAAGCTCTTTGCCGTTCTCACCACACCGGCCCCTTGGTATGCCGATATTGCCAACTTCATCTCTTGTGGCATTCTACCCCCTAATCTCTCAAGTCAACAAAATAAGCGATTCCTTTATGAGGCCCGGAGTTATGTTTGGGATGACCCATTGTTGTACAAACTAGGCCCCGATGACATTTATAGGAGATGTATTCCGAACAACGAGATTGAGAATGTGATCAAGATGTCTCACTCCTCACCTTGTGGAGGCCATATGAGTGCCAACAAAACGGTGGCCAAGATTCTACAATGTGGTTTCTTTTGGCCGACGATGTTCAAAGATGTATGGGGGGTGATCAAGGCTTGTGACCGTTGTCAACGAATGGGGAACATCTCAAAGCGTCACGAAATGCCGCTAAACAACATTTTGGAGTTGGAAATATTTGACGTTTGGGGCATTGACTTCATGGGACCCTTCCCCTCTTCTTGTGGCCACAAATACATTTTGGTGGCCGTTGACTACGTTTCTAAGTGGGTAGAAGCCATCGCATCTCCGACAAATGACTCCAAAGTCGTCATGAAATTGTTTACGAAGATCATTTTTCCAAGGTTTGGGGTGCCCCGTGCCATTATTAGTGATGGAGGATCACATTTTGCCAAAAGATCCTTCCAAGCACTCCTTGCAAAATATGGTGTGACGCACAAGGTTGCCCTAGCCTATCACCCTCAAACAAGAGGGCAAGTTGAGCTATCAAATAGGGAAATCAAAGCTATTCTTGAAAAGACGGTGGATCGGTCTAGGAAGGATTGGTCTCTCAAGCTAGATGACGCTCTTTGGGCGTATAGGACCGCCTTCAAAACCCTCATTGGAACTACACCCTATAAGCTTGTCTACGGCAAGTCATGTCATTTGCCGGTGGAACTTGAGCACCGCGCACATTGGGCTATTAAATTTCTTAATTTTGACTTACAAGCTTTGGGGGAGAAAAGGCTTCTTGATCTTCACGCCTTGGAAGAGTTGCGAAGGGATGCATATGAGAGCGCAAGGATTTACAAAGAGAAAACGAAGGCTTGGCATGACAAGCACATCATCAAGAGAGAGTTCAAGGTTGGTGATAAGGTCTTGCTCTATAACTCCCGGTTGAGGTTATTCCCGGGCAAGTTAAAGTCAAGGTGGAGCGGACCTTTCACGGTGAAGCAAGTATTCCCGTATGGAGCGGTTGAGATAGGAGGGGAAGGCATTGAATCGTTCAAGGTGAACGGTCAACGATTGAAAATATACTATGAAGGCACCCCTATTGAAGAAGCTCATTCCATTCATTTGGATGAATTTGATCTTCTCACCGTCCATAATTGAGAAAGAGACCCAAAGTCAAGCTAAAGACTCTAAATTAGCGCTTATCGGGAGGCAACCCGAGTAGTCAAAAAAAAATTGAAAAAAAATGAAAAAGATCAAAAGAAAGAAAAAGAGAAGAGGAAACAAAAAGAAAATATTTTTGGATTTTAAAATTTATTGAAAATATAAAGAAAAAAAGTATATAAATCTTCCCTTAGCAATCGAATAGCTATCCCCCCAAACTTGAATGAAGCATTGTCCTCATTGCTTAAAATATGGAATCAATGGAGGGAGGGGAGAAGAAACATTTAACCAAAAAACATATTTTCCACAAAACATAAATTATCAGAAAAAGAGAGAAGGAATGATGCTACCGGATAGTAGGTGGGTGTAAATACCCGCAAATGACCCAATTGTTCCCTTGCTAATCAACCTTCTTCAAAACCATGTTTGTTTTCCATATGATATGGAGAATGAATCTTACTAAAAATATGTACCTAGATCAATACTAAAGAAAGAAGAAGAAAAAACATAAGTAAAAATAAAGCAATAAAACGCGGGTTACTTCCCGAGAAAGGCTTGTTTAAGGTCCGTAGTTCGACCTTGTTAGTAAATAGCAATTCAACGATCGCAAGAGTTTGTCAAATGCACTAGCACACATTTCCATTCTTATTAAGTATGCTATAACAAAATGCAAAATGTGCATAAAGTGCAATGCAACTCTATGCAAATGAGGAGATGCCCAAAAAAAAGAAGGATTAAAAGGAAAAACAAAGAAGTAAGAAAAACAAGAATCAAGATAAGAAGAAAAAGATGAATAATAAGGAAAGCTCTCCTCTACAAAATCTTTTTTTGGTAGCAATCTCACTCCTCTCCTCAACAATAAAAGAATCGAGCCCTTGAAGGTCAAAAGGGGCCATAATCTCACCTAGATTTGGAATTTTAAGAGATGAGAATGGAAATAAAATGGGAAAAGACGGAATAAGGTTAAACATGAGGGAAAGGTATAGAAACAAGGCTTTCATTAACCAATTCACTCACATCACAAGACTTAAGAGGGAAGACTTCTTCCATCAATGACTTCTCCTCAAGAACTTCTCCATTCTTCATCAAGACTTCAAAATCATCATCAAGCTCTATGCTACTTTTTCCCAATTGATTATCATTTTTAACATCCATCGAATCAACATAATTAAATTCAAGAATGTCATTATTGCAACCCAATTTTTCTCTAAGCAATTTCAAACCAATTTCCAATTGTAAAAGAGGATCATCAATAGGTGGGGAAGCAATTTGAAAATTAAATTGGGGAAGAGATTCACAATCAAGCATATGAGATTCATCATTGGGAGCATAAGATTGATCATAGGAATTTATGCAAGGGTTTGAAGACAATTCATGAGATGCATGTACAACATTAGCATTAGAATATACTTCATCCAAGTGAGAGTAAGAGGGGGGAGAAATACAAGTCTCGGGTTCATAACTAGAGAGATTTTCAAGTTTTTGATTCGCATGCATCGACAATTCCCATTCATAAGTATCTCTAGCCAACCACTCAAATAGACTCCAAGCCTCATCCAAAGATTGAGCTTGGAAGTCACAAATAAACATAGACTCTACCACCCTTCTAGTTTCTTCATTTAGACCCTCAAACATGACATCACATATTTCCCATTTTTCAAACCTATGCTCACTACCAAGAGAATCACCAAGCCTCCAATAATGCCTCCAAAATACTTCATGTTCATATTGGGGTAGGGAAAAGATTGTCATTTTTTTCAATTTTTTTTAAATAAAGATAACAAAAGAGAAAGAAATCAAATAAAGATAATGAACTATTTACAAAAGGCCTAGACTCACCTAATCAACACGAATCAATGTTAGCCGAAGTCCCCGGCAACGACGCCAAAATTTGATAGGCCGTCGTCGAGCCTAACAAAGATAATCCTATCTCGATCTCTCTAGCTAAGTAGAAAGGGCAAGTAGGGTCGTATCCACAGAGAGGTAAGGTCAAACACCGAACTTTTATGGTCGAATAAACTAAGGGTAGCCAAAGGGGGGTCAAGAGTTGTGTGTATTAAGACTAAGGCAACTAAAAAGAGTTAAACTATGCAAATATGATTAACAAGGATATAAATATATGATTAAAGCACTAGGGCAAGGGCATTACCACTCATTGTAACCATGGATCATGCTTGAACATCAAGGAAAAACATAGAATAGGGGAGAGAGTAGTCGGTCAACTAAAGTCCCCTAATTACTATTTCGAGCTAAGAAGGAGCTCTTAGACAAGGTGTTAATTCCTATTTTCATGGCATTAACCCTAGCCTAAGGATTAAGAACAAGTGACACAATTGACTCAAGACTAGAACTTCCTATTTTCATGGCCATTTAGTCAAGTGAACAAAGGGGAATCTCATACAACTTCATCTTTCGATCCTTCATTGTAAAGATTGGGAACAACTTCTATGGTGATCAATCACAAAAGCATACAATGAAGCACCCCATTTGTTCAACAACCAATCCTAAACATGAATCACTAAATCCAAGCACAAACCATGGCCTTAATGAGGGTTTTGGCCCAAACCCTAGAAAGTAAACTACTCACAATTCATAGTAATATGCATTTCAAACAAAGATTCCATTTCAAAAGTTAAAGTAAGGAAGAGAATCAACAAAGTCTAACAACAATAATTGCAAAAGAGAAGATTCACACCAAAAGGAATGAATAAAGGAGGAGATGACAAAAGAGATGACTTTAATTGAAATGAAAGTTAGAGAATCAACTTACAAACATTAACTACCATTAATGGAGCTTCAATTCTTCAAAAATCAACAACTCAAAGCAATAAATGACTTCTACACTCTAAGTACTAAGCTAGGGTTTTTGAAACTAAGTAAATATGCTCAAAGATCCTGTCCAAAAGTTGGGGAGAGGTATTTATACCTCCCCCAATTACATGCGAAAAACGGGCAAAATGGGCCCAGGGAGCCTTTGGAGCGCCCGCTCCCAAAGGACCTGGAGCGCCCGCTCCAGGGTTTATGGTGGAAACTGATTGCTGTGCTCCATAAGGAGCGCCCGCTCCGCTCTCTGTGGGAGCGCTCGCTCCAGGTATGAGGGGCCTCTTCTCCTCTTCTCCTTCTTGTATCATCACGGCATAGGGGCACAAAGGTCCTCATATCCACCTTCCAAGGATCACGACCAACAACACGATCTCAGGATCGCCTGCAAAACATGATGCAAAGAAAACACGTGCAAAATATGTCCGAAAAGAGGTGTAATGGCCAAAATTGTCAAAAGAGGTAGAGAACTTGATCAAAACAAAAAAGGAGTGGAAAAGGTGAAGAAGGGGGACAAAATAGGGACGAAAGTAGATAAAATAAGCTAGAAAAGGTCATCTAAAGTGAGCTAAAAGCCCACTTATCAGACTCAAATACAATATCTTACTAAACAATGCAACCTAAGCCAAAGCATATACAGAGAAGATACCTAAAACAAGAATCCCCCCTAAATTCAAATTAGCTCAAGAAGACATGATTAGAGATGACAATATTATATGGATTATCCATCACCTCCTTTATCTGAAAATAAAATAGGGTGAAACCTCGATTGAAATGGATGGTTGGACGGTGGCGGGTGAACTGGTGATAGATGGAATTAAGGTGAGAAAATTACATCTATTACCCATTTACCACCCGCTCCATCACCTATTTGTTATATTTTCATAAATGTCCATCACTGTATTTACATTATTAGTATATTTTTTTCCCTTTTGATTATTATCAACATGTTTCCATAAACTTAACTTATCTTAATTTGAGATGAAGTTAATGTATAAATTGTCATTTTTCAAGTTTGAATTATCTTTTCTTATTTTATTATCTTAAACGTATTATCACCTTATCTACCCGGTTCACCCGAGGGTGGTGGATGGATGAAATACAGATGATAGTTTTACCGGGTGATGGATGCATGGTCGAGCTAAGAATTGGTCTAACCGGGTGACTAATGCAAGTGATGGGTCACCCGACCCAAATCTCCTACCCATGAATAGCCATCCCTACTCCCTAGACATGATAAGATATAAAAGGGTCTCTGTGATTTTGTTGTGTGAGTCGCAAAATAAGCTTGAGTGCAAGAAGCCGACGGCTTTGCCTCCATTGATGGTTAACGAAAATATTCAAGCCAAGAGTTAAGATGACTTGCGGCGGTCTCAACACGTCGATGCCACTAATGCCACCACCATTATCGGTGTCTTCTCCAGCCACCCTTTCTCTGTCTTTCGTTCATTGCAGCGTTGCCGCCCCGTCCCCCTCCTTCGTTCTCCTCTGTCAGACGCGATTGTGCCACTAATACTTTGACTTTTATGTTTGACAAAGCAATATTTCGAATATAAATAGCTTTAATTATGGATAAGTAAAAATTGCACTCCATCTGTTTTTTATATAGGGACATTTTTGCTATTTAGAAGTTTTTTTAAATAAGGACATTGGTCACTTTTTCCTTATATAGTAGGTTGACCATCTCATTAATGCACATCTTTCGAACTTTTACTTTTTTTCTTTCTACCTTTTTGTATCTTTTCAAATTCCTTTTGTACTTTTTCCTTGATCCAAGTGCAAACCAAAGTGTCCCTATTAAAACACGGAGGGTGTAGAAGTTGATATTTAAAATGAATATAACAAGATCTCACATAACTATTAAGGGTATGTTCGACCACAATAATTGTGGTAGCTGTTAAAAGCAGTAGTGGCTGACTAACAATGAATTGTTTATTTGTAGTTGTGAGGTGTTAGCTGTCAAAATAGCTTCGTAAAATATTAGTGTTCGGTAAAAAAAAAGTTGTTAGAGTAACTGTAAATAAATATTTGATTTATAATATATTTAAAAAATTTATATTTTTTCAACCTCTAAACTCTACCTCTAGTCCTCCACCACTATCTTTTTTAGCTATCCAGTGCCTTTATCACTAAACACTACTCATATCACTACCTTGCCAAACCCCTTTAATTTTGTGAAAACTAAGAACTACCTCTACCTTTAATGCCGAACAAGCTCTAAGAATATTTAACAATTAGATGTTGATTATCAGCTAATTTGACCAGCTGTTTAATCATAACTAATTTATGAAAGGATTTGGTTGGACGTAAGAGCTCGAAATTAAGATAATGATGATGAATATTTTTTTTTATAAAAAGATTAATTAAAATTGAAAGCCTTTCTTTATTGTGTTTGGTAATGATCATTGCCTCATTGGGTATATGTGGAATCAATGAAAACGATGAGGAAGACTTTAAAAATAGAAAAAAAAAACCCACTAATACCCGTCATTGTCTTTGCGCGCATCATACAGTATGTAATTATGTATTCAACTTACCGACTTACCGCCGTTTCATACTCTAAATCACATAAACTTTTTCTTCCTTATTTAAGTCGAGATGCTAGTATTTAAACCCCTCGATCGAACAGCATCAATCACCCAAACACAAACTAAAATTAGAGAGAGAAAGAAGAAGAAAGAAGAGATAGAAGTAAAACAGATTTAAACTAAAGAAGAAAGATCAGGAAAATGCCAGCACTGTATATCACAACTAATGTCAATTTAGATGGAGTCGATGTTGATCCTGTCTTCTCCCAAGTTTCCGCTGCTGTTGCTTCCATTATTGGCCGACCTCAAAATGTATGTACTTCTCTCCTTTGTTTTGTACTTCCTCCGTTTTTTTGACACGTTTTAACTTTTGACACTGTTCACATAATCTATTTTAACTATCTTTTAAGATTTATACATAAGAGAAAATATATCATGTGGGGTCTTGTTAGATTCGTCTCATTATATATTTTCAAAATATCATATTTTTATAATTTTTACTCATCAATTTTCCAAGATAAAAGTGATTGAAATCATGCGTTGGCAAACGTGATAAAAGAAATTTGTCAACTAATAAAAAACGGAGGAAGTATTATTGTCCGTTTTCGGTTTTTATGATTTTAGAGTCGTATATATAATTCCTTAGTATTATAAACGTAACATTGGTCATATTGATAGTAGTCCTATTTATATTCAAAATTAATAATTATTTTTAATGGTTTTCATATTTTAGTTTTTGGTTTTTTTTGCCAATAAACAAATTACGGTAACGCAAGAGCCTTTAACTATGTTGTACTTTAATTCAAACACATGTCATGCATATAGTGGAAGGAGATAAATTGTCGAGTGATTGGCCTTTGATTGTTGAAAGATTGGTCCACTTTTATCTTTTACGTATTGGATGAGTTGTAGTTAATTTTGTCACGTGCTATGGAGGTAGTTAATAAGTGAGTAGAGAAGATGGTACAAACTATTAAAAAAAGAAATGAGACAATTTTGTGGTATGAATTAAGGATTTGTTTGTTATTTGTTGTTTTCAGTTGTTAAAATATAATTTTTAATTTTTATTTAATTTAAAAAACAAACATGATTTATTATGTGATTTAAAGTTTTTTTTATAACTTATATTATATAATTACAAGTCATAAAACCAAAAGTAAGAAATTGAAACTAATATCGAACATACCCTAAAGTGAAAATAGTATCATTCTTATCAAAAGATTAAAATGTAGGACGAATAAAAAGAAAATAAAGTTCAAGTTAATTTGGGATGAACAGAGTGGATAAAATTTATTTTAAATGAAAATTTAGTGTTTTTTTCGTGAAGGAATTTTTTAGACTATCTACTCTGCATTTGGCCACGCCACATAATCATAGTAATTCAATATCATAATTGACAAATACACATTTATTGGAAATTTTAATTAAGTTAGTAGGAAGATCATTAAATATTTTTAGTGAATTAATAATCATCTGCTTCAGGTAAAGAAAGGCCTTGTTTAGAGTGGGCCGTAAATGGCTCTATAGTTCAATCATTCAACATATCGTGTACTTTCATGTTCATGTAGGTGGGAAACCCTGATTGATCCAAAAATTGACTATTTTACAAGTTTATATGAATTAAATATTTTTAAAATACATATCATGTACTTTAATGTGCATTCTGTCTACCTTTAAAAAAGATTTGCAATCGATCATGTTTAATAAGGACTAATCAAGATTGTATTATAAACATAGTGAAACGAGTTAATCAAGTTTAACTAGATATTAAAGATTCTGGTCAGAATTTTAGATAGATTTGATATGCTACTACCTCTGTTTCACAAGAAATTTTACATTTGCATAGTAAACTACTATTAGTCTCCGTCGATGATCGGGTTATTAGTTAGCGATATAATGTAGTCTAGCATGTAAAATATCATTTAAAAAAATATAAGTCATCTCATTTAGACAACTTAACTCTTGGTTTCCATATATATATCATCATTATTGTTGATAGAAGCATCAATAATAATATGATGGCATAGTGGTTGGAGTTATTAATTCCATAGGTAGAATAAATTGTCATCCAAAGAGGGATGATGACACTTGGCGGATAGCAACCCTTGCTAAACCTTTTTAATATATAGATAGATATTATTCACAAAATAACGTGGGATTCGTCTTAATATATATTTTAATTAATATATACTTTTATTATTTTTTCAATTATATTAATATTCAAAAATTTCCAATTGATATACGTGAAAACCATAAGTATAACTATATATACCTAAGTGAATAGGACATTGCTGTTGCTTTGCTTCAATTAAAATAGAACTTCCAAGCTGTACTTGTGTGAGAAACAAGTTTATGGAAAAGGTGCCGCAAGACTTCGATGAAAGTGGTAAAAGGAAGTCTGAACATCAAGCCCGAATTTAATATCTTGCATTCTTGCATGCGTGACTATACTTTACCTAACTAAACTAATCTAGTCCAATCCGAAAGACTTGTCATGACTTCAATTCGGATTAAAAAAAAATAACGACTTAGATATTTATGTACTCCATCCGTTCCAATTTAAGTGTCCCATTTTAATTAAAAAGTACTTTACTTTTTGGTTAAATGGGGCACTTAAATTGGGACGGAGGGAGTAATAAATTTGAAATTTAAAGAGTCTTCTCATATTAATTTAAAATTTGAAGTTTGGTGTTATAATGTTCAAGTATTTTTCGGTTTCTAATATAGTACTCCCTCCGTTTCTTTTTGTTTGTCCTACTTTTTGTTTATGTCCGTTTCTTTTTGTTTGTCCTACTTTTTCATCTTTCCTTATATGGCAAAATTATATCACTCATCTATCCCTAATTTATCACTTTTTGGTCCCACATGTACCTTAAAAGTTTCTCTCACTTACTTTAATCACCACATTTATTATAAAATAAGTGGACTCCTTACTTGTTGTCCCTACCCACATGCATATGACATCATCTTTCTTGACATTTGGAACTACAATAAATGGGACAAACAAAAAGAAACGAAAGGAGTATTACTTTTCTTAATTAGTAAACTTCTGCATAAATGTAGGATATATATAGTATTTAACTATTTACTCGTCAAGTCGTCACTTCAGTGAAAATTCTAGATGATTATCGTTTTTCTATATCATTCCCTTAATCCGTCAACTTTTTTTAAGAAAAACTAATAACATTCTATGAAATTGCACCCCAAGTAACACTCCAAATAGCACTATAACTAC